>JAFJYI010000076.1:2400000-3057810 GCA_019022655.1 Acacia acuminata | reverse complement strand
ATTGTATTTTGAAGATTATAATTGCACTTTAGACCTACCCGACTGACCAATAAATGTTTTTAGGTTACACTGCTGTCTACTTGACGTCAACGTTCGTGGCGGGAGAGAAGAAAGACTAATGACATTTGAATTTATATATTCTGAGGTGAGTCCATGAAGACCTTCCGAATGCATTTAATTTCTCGTCATGCATTTATTTGGTTCTTGGATTCAACTGCGATACATTTATGACCAAAAGTGATTCTTTGTTACTGCATTTAATGAGCAAGTTTATCACAAAAAAAAGGAAAAAAAAGACATAGCAGACATTTGAGCATATATATGTATGTTAAATCTTTAAAATCTATATATATAGGAATTCTACTATGGATCGATTGGATAAATGCTAAACGGACAGTGTTGAATATCGGAATGGGGTGAGGGACTTTATAAAATTTGCTAAACAAAATGCCCGTGATGAGGGTGGAAGTTTTATTGCCCTTGTGTAAAATGTTTGAATGAGAGGCGACTAAGTCCTGAAGTTATACACACATTTAATTTGTGAAGGAATTTGTAAGACTTATACGGTATGGGTATGACATGGTGAAAAAATACCAAGTGGGTCTCAACATAGGGGAAGTGGCCTTTGATGATAATGACACGGATATGGATGATCACATAGAGGACATTATCCATGATGTAGGAGAATAGGCTTTTAATCAATCACATGCATATGGTAATATGTGCGGTGATGTAGAGACCCTCTATGAGTGGGTGTAAAAAATACCAATTGTTGAATCTTTGTATTGAAATTGGTAAGCTTGAAGGCACGTCATGGATGGAGGCGACAAGAGTTTTGAGAAATGCTTGAGGCTTTTAAGGACATGCTTCGGATGATAATGTGTTGCCGCATCGATACTATGATGCTAAGAAAATACTTTGTCGAGGGATGGAGTACAAAAGATCCATGCATGCCGAATGATTGCGTGTTGTATAGAAAAGAGTTTGAAGAGGAGCGAGAATTGTCCGAAAATGTGAAACCCCAAGGTACAAGTCAAATAAGGGGCACTGCAAAGTGTTGTGGTATCTTCCAATCATACCAAGGTTCAAGCGGTTGTTTGCGAATGAAAATGATGCAAAAAATTTGAGGTGGCATGCGAGATGAGAGGATTTCGATGGAAAGCTTCGACATCGACCGATTCTTCTCAATGGAAGAAAATCGATCAATTATTTCCGAACTTGCGAAGAACCTAGGAACCTTAGGCTTGCCCTTAGCACGGATGACATGAATCCATATGGAAGCCTTAGCGACATTGTCATAGTTCATGGCACGTACTCTGCGATTATTTACAACTTATCTCCAATGTTATGCATGAAAGCGAAAGTACATCATGCTATCTATGTTGATTTCGGACGAAACAACCCGAAATGACATTGATGTTTACCTTCAGCCCTTGATCGAAGACTTGAAGGAGTTGTGGGCGAGAAGGTGTTGATGTTTTGACTCTTTCAAGAAGGAGGTGTTTAAAATGCGAGCCATGATATTTTGTACTATAAACGACTTCCCGGCATATGGGAACTTGTCGGTATAGTGTAAAAGGCCATAAAGCATGTCCGGTTTGTGAAGAAGGCACACGCTACCATCAACTTCAACATGGAAGAAAGGCGGTTTATCTTGGACATAGGAGATTTCTTAGATGGGGCCACCCATATCGTCGATTAAAGAAAGCCTTTTTGGTGGCCAAGAGTATGAAAGATGCTCCGGTGGCATTGGTAGGGAGCAAGTTTATGAAAAAGGTGAAAAATATCAATGTCGTCTTCGGTAAGAGGCGCAAAGTGTAGAAAAGAAACAAATATATGGAAAAAGAGATCGTATTCTTGATCTTCCATATTGCGCAATCTTGATGTGAGAGCGAGTATTGATGTCATGCATGTGGAGAAAAAGCGTATGTGATAGTATTGTCGACACGCTTCTCAACATACAAGGTAGTTCGAGGATGGTGTGAAGGCAAGATTGGATCGATAGCAATGGGAATCGCGAAGAGTTACATCCAAGGCGAGATGGGAAGAGAACTTATTGTCCCCGGGCTTCTCATACTTTGTCTAAGGATGAGAAAGCGAAGTTTTTGTGAGTGTTTACATGGCACAAAGTTCCCACGCGGGTATTCTTCAAATTTGAAGAGGCTTGTATCGATGAAGGACTTGAAATTAGTAGGCCAAAAGTCTCATGATTGTCATGTCTTGATGCAACGACTACTCCCCATAGCTATTCGAGGCATCGCCGAATATGATCTTTGGAGTCGTTTTGACTAGACTTTGTGTCTTCTTCAATGCGCTTTGTGGTAAAGTTTTCGAGATTGAAAAGTTGGATGAATTGGAGAATGAAGGATATCTTATCTTGTGCCACCTTGAGAAGCTTTTTGTTCCTACATTTTTTGACATCATGGTTCATCTAATTGTTCATCTAGTGAGGGAGATAAAGATGTGCGGCCCTATCCATTTACGGTGGATGTACCCAATTGAAAGATCTATGAAATTCCTAAAAGTGCGTGAAGAAGCATACCGCCGAAGCATCGATTGTTTAGAAATATGTTTTACGAAGAAGCCATGGAATTTTGTCAAAATTATTTGGCCAAAGTAAGACATATTGGGCTTCAAAGCGTCGACATCTTGCTGATGGGGGTAGATGAGGGCTTAAGTAAAGAGTGTGGATCGATGAATTGTCACAAGTCCCTTATACATCTTGAATAATGTTGATGAAGTTCAAGCCGACATAGCGCATAAAGCATTTGTAAGGAAAGAAAATCATCGAATGGTGAACAAAGGTTGATTAGGGAGCATAACGAGAACTTTTGCAAAGCTGGTTCAAACAAAGGTGAGGAGAGGAATGTGTTTACGATACAATCAAATGGTTAGCGGTGGTCCTGAGGTTGATGTCATAAGTTGGAATTAGTATGTGATCAATGGTTATACATTTTACGAAGTCCCTAGATGATACTGAGCACGCGTCGAGAATAGTGGTGTTATGTTAGAATGAATCTATGCACTTCTCTAGATTCGAAAGACAAGAGCCCTTTATTGGCGATCATGCCATATTATGGGGTTATTGAAGAGATTTGGGAGGTGGACTATGTGAAAATTAGATTTCCCATTTTCAAATGCAAGTGGGTTAATGTCAATAATGGTGTTGGATCGATCGGCTAGGATTTACATTAGTCGTTGTCAATGGTAGAATTTTTGGAGATGAACCTTTTATTATGGCAGACCAGGCAAAACAAGTGTTCTATATCATAGATCAAGAAAATAAAATGTGGTGTAGCTCTCCAAGGAAGAGGGTCATTGATATTGATGAGGAAATGAATTCAAATTATGGTATTCTAAAGTACTCCTTTTTCAAAGGGTCTAGGACATGAACGAAGAAGATGAAGCGGATAATGACCGGCGTAAAAGTGATCATCAAGAAGGGATATGGGAAGATATCACTTTATAAAAGAGTCAATTCATAAGGTAATATTCATATGCAGATTTCTTTGAAGACTTTAAGGCTTTAACTATATATATTATATTCCTTCTATCTATGTTCATAGTTAATGTCAATTATGAATTTTGTTCTTGTTTTATTTTTGTGGCGGGATCCGATCCAAAGGGGCATGTTATATAAGAGGATGTTACGTTGTTGGGTGGGGGAATCGGATGAAGGCATGGTGAATATTATTTTGGGCGCATGTATGTTGTACTTGTAACTTATTGTATTTGTAAGTAAGTTATCTTATTGTATGAATTAATTTAGGTGTTGTAGTCATAGTAATCATTAATTAAGAGGCCAAATAGCTCATGGTGAATAATATTTGTATTCTTTTTCCAATTCAATTTATTCAAATAATTGTTCATAGCTTGTAGCTTAAAGTATCGACTTTTATGTCTTGGATTGGGTGGTGGATTTGTGTATATATATAATATATAATATATATAATCGAAAAACGGGGAAAAATTCAGGGAAAATTTAGGCCGGAAATAATAAGCCGGTCTTAAATGTTCACTTGTTAAGACCGGATGTAATTATATGACAGGTCTTAAAGGTCGGGACGACTTTTGAGTTTTGATATTAAACCGGTCTTAAAAGTTGGTCTTTTAAGACCGGTATATTTAGGCGTCGGTCTTAAATCAAAATCTTTAAGACCGGATGTATTTATCATCCACTCTTGAAAGTCGGTCTTTTAAGGCATCGTGTATAATTAGTCGTTTGGTCTTAGAAGCCGCTATTTTTGGACCTATGTGTCTTGTCCCGTCTTATAATTCGATCTTTTAAGAAAGGGCCTATTTTTTTTTTTGGTCTTAAAGTTGAGCTTTAGAGGCGAACAAAAAATATTTCGGCTTCATTTAGTACAACTTTTAAGACCCAAGTTTTTAAATGTCCGGTCTTAAAGAGTTTCTTTAAGACCTTGTTCGATCCGGTCTTAAATGATAGACTTTTAAATAGAAATTTGGAACAAGATCGAGTCGCATGTCGGTCTTACGATCCCCCTCTTTGTCCGGTCTTAAAAGCCTTTTTTTTGCACTAGTGGTGACTCTCTTGGTTGACTAAATATAGCTTTTTTCGAGAACTATGAATCTTCTTCTATTGACTCTAAGATGGAACATGACTCTTCATGATAAGCGGTGTATAGCGTTGAGTCAACTAGAAGTCATCAGCCTCTAGGTCCTGTGAATGACTAATCCCTTGTGGGAAGTGAGTCCTTTCGGCGTGTCATGACATCACTAAAACATCATCATGCCCGTATTCCATGAGGTCCCTACCTTGCATCTCTATACAAGTAGACGATGTCGTACTAGTCTTATAGAGATCACTAATACCCTTCTTGGTGATTCAAGACTAGGAACTAGTTTTAGAGCAATAGGCGTTCGGAAGCGAGTCCTCATGATCATGATCCCTATCATACATCCTCAAAATGAACACACTGTTTATTTAGGGTTTTTATCTTTAAAAGCATATTAACCTAACGTAAAGGCGAGGCATAAATATGATAAAGATAAAATGTACTCAAATACATAAATCATAAAATACCAAATAGAAAAAGGCGTTCCTCCTGTCAAAGCGGATTGTAAGACACCTATTTACTAACAAATTCCTCTTTTCAAAATAGGTCATATAACTTTGTTTTTTTTTTCATTCATTTTTATTATTAAAAAATTTGGAAATATGGTTAGAGATGTCAATCCCTCATTATTCTTTCATTCACGATTGTAACAACTACTAAAAAAAAGTACAGCTTCTTTAATTAACAATTTTATTTTCCCTCCGTGCTATTAAAGTCATTGCTAAAATATTGTTTTACTCCAATTATATATTATTTAGACTCGTTCGACCAAATGAAAAAATGTCAATGATTTTCTTAAAATTTTATGATATCCATTTCAATAATTGTGATTTATCAATCAAGTTTTTCTAACGCAAAACTCACACATATTTTATACAAACAATTTACCCAAAAAAATACGAATAATAGTAAAAAATATATATATGAAATGTCATTCTCCCATCTTAAAGCTAACCCGCGGTACAATAATCCTTCCAATGACCGAGAGCGTTACAAATTTCTTATGTAAGGGACTTTGAATAACATGATCTTCCCCAACCGTTTGTCTTATTACGGCCCACAAGTTAATACGTGAAATCAAAGTTCGAGAGAGAGAGATGTCGTGGTTAGTAGTGCGGAGGTTGATCTCGAACTCAAGACTTGACGATTGAAGGAGTCTTGAAATATTCTCGACCAAAATATATGAGCTCCTCACAATATCCCCGGAGATTGTACAAAGCATTGAAATTGTTTCGGTGAATGGGGCTACGTAGGCTTAAATCTTCCTCGCTCATTTTTATGCCACTACTAGGTAATAAACCCAACTTCAACGAGGTGATTTCTCTTATGAATCTTAACTATTTTCATCCATGAAGCTATAATTTGTTGGAATTTTAGGAGAAAATCCCATGGGTTATGAATAAGAAGAAGGATGGAAAAGAAGAGGAAAAAAGGAAGAAGGAATGTGTGTGAGAGAATATCGCATTCTTGGATTTGAAGAAGTTGGAGGGTATATAAGCCCAGAAACTTGGCTCTACTAATGGGCCTTGGGCCAACCACTTTTGTGGAGGGGGTGAGGACTTAGGTGACCCTTGGTCCACCCACGCCTGTCGGTCGTCGCCGCTTCGGTCCACATCGCAGTCGTGTGAAATAAAATATTAATTTTTTATTAAATTATTTTTTGGATTAAAAATAATTTTTTTTAAATAATTTTTTGAATTTCCGAATGTTTAAATAATTCCGTTGTGCCTCTTCGTGTTTTCCAACCGGTAACGTTTTTGTGCGTTTCGTTCGTCCGTTGAATCGTTCGCTCGCCTGGATGCGCTCGTTTTAGATGCGTACCGTGAGATGCACCCGGTTCGCTAATGAATAGGCGGGTCGCCTACGCCGTCCGTTACGCGTGGCGTGCATTTGCACAAGCACCGGTTCGCGGCCCCGACGGAACAAGTCCATCGATCGTGTTTTTCGAGTCTATAAATAGGGCCCCCCAGTCACGAGATTAGATTACGTCTTTTTACACTCTCTCTCTCGGCATTTTGCATATACATTTTTGTGCGTTCCAAAAGCAAACTCGTTGGATCGCTTGGGCTTGAGACCAGACGGGTCATCTTTACGAGGCGAGACATCCATTATCCTAGGGAGACAATTGCTCGAGACAACCTTTGGCATCCGTATTGAGGAGCAAAATTTTCTTAAGGACAGCAAAGTTGGGCCGGATTTCTACATTGTTCTTCGAAATATGAGTCTTGTGAGTTCATTTTATAGTTTTTCATATTATACAGTTGTTAAATGTTCTGTATGTTCTATTTAATTATCTGATTCTTGTTATGCTATTAAATTTATTATATATTCAATTTCTACCTACTCGATACATTAGAAACAACAATCTTAAGACAATTTTTGTTTATTGAAATCAATTTATATTAAGTTATATCTTTCTTGATTTCATACGTTGGTAGTGATATTGAATTGAATTTGTGTTTAGTTTTGTGAATAATGTTATTATATTGTTTTTGGATTAATCGTGTGATTAAATCGAGTTTGTTTTAACAAATTGAGATGACAAGTATACAAGTACCAATCTGATTAACCCAGTGAAATCTGTTCCAATGCATGGTGAAAAATCGAAAAAGTTCAATGGGAATGATTTTAAAAGATGGCAGCGAGAAAATGTTTTTCTATTTAACCACATTGAACTTGGCACGGTTTCTCTTGAAGATGCTCCAAATTGGAAGAAGGACAACGGTGACAAGGAAAATGTTCTTTGCGATAGATGCTTGGAAGCATTCGATTTCCTTTGTAGAAACTACATTCTCAATGGTCTAGATCTTGTATATAGTGCTTTGGAGACAACCAAAGCATTATGGGAAATGGACAAGAAGTACAAAGCGAAAATGCGGCTTGAAGAAATTTATTGTTGGTAGATTTTTGGACTTCAAGATGTTTGACTCTAAATGCGTAGGTAAGTCAAGTTGAAGAACTTCAATTGATCGTGCACGAGATTCATGCGAAGGGATGTCTACAGCGAGTCTTTCCAAGTTCTTGCTTTTATTAGAAAAAGCTGCCACCATCTTGGAAGGACTTCAAGAATTACCTCGAAGCACCTGCGTAAGGAGATGTCACTTGAAGATTTGATTGTAAAATTGAGAATAGAAGAGGACAACAAGATTTACGAAAGAAACTTGGCAACAACCTTATAGTTTCAAAGGCCAACATTGTGGAAGATGGTCGAAACCCAAGAAAGCATAAAGCGCTTTAATGAGGATCATTCAAACAAGGCCATAACAAAGGCCTGCAAAGCGAGAAATTCAAATGCAAGTGTTACAATTGTGGGAAACACGGCCCGCAGTGCTAGGATTGTAGGAAGCGAAAGAATCTTAAGAAGAAGAACGAAGCCAATATGGTTGACAATACCAGCGATATGATGGATAATATGAGTCTTTCATTAGTTGTAATGCAATGTAACTTGGTTGGAAATACCAAGGAATGGTGGGTGGACTCTTGGTGCCACCATGCATGTATGTGCAAACAAGTGGATGTTCTCTTCTTACACCCTCTGAAGCAGATGAACAAGCGTACATGGAAAATTCTTCTACTTCAAAGGTTGAAGGTTTTGGGAAAGTGGTTTTGAAGATGACTTATGGAAAAGTCGTGACACTTAATGATGTGCTTCATGTGCACGATATCCGCAGAATCTAATTTACGGATCCCTTTTAAGCAAGAATGGTTTTTAAGCTTGTTGTTTCTAATAAGTTTATACTTTGTAGGAATGATATGTATGTTGGAAAAGGTTACCTTAGTGAGGGGCCTTTTCAAAGTTAATGTAATGGCACCAATCTGTTATTCTATTAATAATAATATTGCTTCTATCTATATGCTTGAGTCCTCTAATTTATGGCATCAAAGATTAGGACATGTTAACTATAAATAAATTAAAAATTTAATTCATTTAGAATTATTGCCTAAGTTGATTGTTCAAATAAAGATAAATGTCAAGTATGCAATGAATCAAAATTTTCTAACTTACCTTTTTTCTTAGGTGAAAGATCAAGCTGAGTTGTTAGATTTAATACATACTGATATATGTGATATGAAATCGTACCATCTAGGGGTAATAAGAAATATTTTATTACATTTATTGATGGCTGATAGATATTGTTATGTATATTTGCTTAATAGTAAAGATGAGGTTATTATTGCTTTTAAACAATATAAAATTGAAGTTGAAAATCAACTTAACAAGAAAATTAAAATAGTAAGGAGCGATCGTGGGGAGAATATGATGGCCCGTTTGAAGAATTCTGTATAGAATCTGGTATTATACACCCGGACAAGCTGCTCCTTATGCTCCACATGATCAAATGGCATTGCGAGGGAGAGGAAAAATCGGACATTGAAAGAAATGATGAATGCATTATTAATTGAGTCCGAGTTTACCACAAAATTTGTGGGGGGAAGCCATTCCTAACGGTTAACTTTCTAATAACAGAGTGCCTCATAAAATGATAAAAAAACATACCATATGAAATATGGAAAGGAAAGAAACCTTCCTTGAATTATTTGAAAGTGTGGGTGTGTTTGGCAAAGGTTGAGATTCCCAAACCTAAACGGCTAAGAATCGGACCAAAGGCACGATGAAGTGTGTTTATTGACTATGCTCATAATAGTAGTGCATATCGTTTCCTAGTTTATAAGTGGAGTGTATCGAGATATCCATGTGAACACGATTATTGAGTCAAGAACGCTAGGTTCTTTGAAAACGTATTTTTACGTACAATAAAAATAATGATAATAACGACACGGTGATATCTCGGGATGCGAGACAAACGATAACCTTGAACAAGAGGAACCTAGACGAAGTACTCGGCAAAGGACTTTAACATCTTTTGTTGATTTTATGACTTATCTACTAGAAAATGAGCCTCGAACATTTGGAGAGGCTATGGGTTCCCCGAGCACCATTACGGGAAGAGGCTATCAATAGTGAAGTTGAATCCATTATGTCAAACCACACTTGGGAGTTGGTTGACCTTCCTCTGACAATAAGCCTCCAGGAACTAAGTGGATATTCAAAAAGAAGATGAAAGCAGATGGCACTATCGATAAGTACAAAGCTAGGTTGGTAGTAAAAAAGGCTACGGACAACGTGAAGGCCTAGACTACTTTGATACTTATTCACAGTTACAAAATTACATCCATTCAAATGTTGATCGCATTAGTAGCTGAATGGATTGGAATTATCAAATGGATGTAAAGACGGCCTTCTTGAATGGTGAATTAGAGGAAAAATTTATCTAGAACAACTGAGGATTTGTTGTCTCGGGACGGGGAACAAAAAAGTTTTGTCGTTTAATAAAGTCCTTTTATGGACTTAAACAAGCCCCAAAACAATGGCATGCGAAATTTGATGAAGTTATGTTATCAAATGGCTTTAGTATTAATGAATGTGACAAGTGTGTATACATTCGAATATTGAAAACGGGTTTGTCATAGTTTGTCTTTATGTAGATGACATGTTGATAAACATGGTAGTAATAATCAAATGATTAAAGCTACTAAGCGATTACTTACGATAAGTTCGACATGAAAGATATGGGTCTAGCGAGATGTTATTTTAGGAATTAAAATCCATAGAAAATCTAGAGGGTTAGCTTTATCCCAAACACACTATGTTTCTAAAATTCTCGAGAAATTCAAGAGTTTTAAACATAACGCAATGTGTCGACCCTATAGAAACTAGTCTTCAATGTTAAAAAATCTTGTGGCTGTTAAACAAAAGGAATATGCTCAAGTGCTAGAGCGGTCTTATGTATGTTATGAGCTAGCACTAGACTTGATATTATTGCCTATGCGATGCCAGCATGTTGAGTCGATTTACAAGTAATCCAAATGAGTTTCATTGGAAAGCTATGATAAGAGTTTTGGGTTACTTAAACAAACTCAAAACTTTGCCTTGCATTATGAGAAGTACCTCAACGGTACTAGAAAGGTATTGTGATGCAAATTGGATCACCCGACTCTAATGACACAAGATCCACAAGTGGATATGTATTCCACCTTGGTGGGGGTGTTGTGTCTTGGAAGTCATCTAAATACAGACTTGCATTGCAAGATCTACTATGGAAGCAAAATTCATTACTTTAGATAAAGGTGGTGAGGAAGCCCGAGTGGCTTAAGTAATTTTCTTGAAGACATTCCTAGTTGGCCATGAAGCCTTGGTACCAACGGTGTATATACCTTGTGATAGTCAAGCAGCTATTGGTAGAGCCAAGAATGTCATGTACGCCGGCAAGTCTAGACATACGTCGTAGACATGATGCGTTCAAAGACAACTACTTTCGAATAGAATAATCTCAATTGATTATGTGTGTAATCAAAAGAAATATAGCGGATCATTGACTAAAGGGATTCCTAGAAAGTTAGTTAGAAAATTGTCGAAAGGAATAGGTTTAAAGTAGATACATTGTTGATTATCGCGGTAACTCTACCTAGTAGAGTGGAATCCACCAAACTAGGTTTAAAGAAAACAAGTCTTAATCGACTTATTTCTTTGTGGAGTTCTAAACTCATACTCATTCCTAGACAAAACGATGCATATATATAAAGGGTAAGCTTCTAAAGCTTTTAATGGTTTCTTAATCGATGTGTTCAAATGATGTATGATGACTTACATCACAAGGAATCACATGTGAGTGTGAAGTGCGGGTCGACTTATGAGAATTTAAAGGGCGATTCTTTAGAACACTCGCGAGAACCGAGGCGATGTGTCCGAGAGGGCCAAAATGGACACAACATGAGAACCCAGCGATGATCTAAAGGAGCAACTGTGTAACTCCTATTGTCTTGATATACACTAAAAGGTCGACGGTTCAAGACAGTGTCGTCACGATTGACCGGTATATCCGATAGGTTTTTTTTCTTAGAGAAGGTTCAAAGGTAACCCCTACCTTTCTCGATGCGGTTGTTTCTCGTAAGGAACCGCATTTGCATATATGATCATTTGCATTTGGTCATGATGGACTAACTTCTTATCCATGTGGGGGATTGTTGGAATTTTAGGAGAAAATCCCATGGGTTATGAATAAGAAGAAGGATGGAAAAGAAGAGGAAAAAAGGAAGAAGGAATGTGTGTGAGAGAATAGTCTGCATTCTTTAGTTTGGAGAAGAGAAGTTGGAGGGTATATAAGCCCCGACTTGGCTCTACTAAGTGGGCCTTGGTCCCAGCCAGCTTTTGTGGAGGGGTGAGGACTTAGGTGACCACTTGGTCCCGCCCACGCCTGTAGCCCGTCCGCCCCACTCGGTTGATTGTTAGCTCATGCGTCGCCCCAGTCGTAGCGTGTGAAATAAAATATTAATTTTTTATTAAATTATTTTTTGGATTAAAAATAATTTTTTTATTAAATAATTTTTTGAATTTCCGAGCGTTGAAATAATTCCATTGTGCCTCTCACAGGTTTTTTCCAACCGGCAAGCTGCGTTTTTTGTGATCCATTCGGATCGTTAAAACATCGTGAGGCCAAATCTGTTTCGATGATTCGCCGTGAACATACGCGGATCGTCTCCCCATTTGTTAGCTCCGTTTTATGCGTCTGTTTTGCACAAGGCACCGGTTCACGGCCGCGGAGACAAGTCCATCGATCGTGTTTTTTTAGAGTGCATAAATAGAGGCACCACTGATCACGGATTAGATTACATTTTTTCTGCACGCACGCTCTCTCACGTGCATATACATTTTGTCGCGTTAAAAGTAGACTCATTGGATTCGCTTGGGCCCCAGGCAGGCCAGGCATCTTTAAAGGAGGCGAGCAATCCCATTCTATCATCACTTGGGAGACAATTGCTCGAGACAACCTTGACATCCAGTATTGAGGGAGAAAAATTGTCTTAAGCCTTGTGAAAAGTTGGGCCGGATTTTACGAGTGTTCATTCAAATCGTGATCTTGTGAGTTCATTTTATAGTTTTCCATATTATTAGATTTATTAAATGTTCTCTGTATGTTTTATTAAACATGTCTGATTCTTGTTATTGCTATTTTGTTTTTGTATATTCAATTTCTACCTAATCAATATATTAGAAACAACATAATTAACCTGCAGTTAATCTTAACATTAAATCTTGATTTTAAATCGCATAGATGGGGAAAGCACAAGTAGCTTAGTTGGAGTTGGCAAGCCAAACCCAATAGGCTTTGTCACTCATTCAAAGAAAGTGGATGGAGATTTGTTGGATATGTACAATAACTTCACCGTTGTTCTGAAACTCACTCCAAAAGTACTCTCCGGAAGCGTTGTGAATTGGAGTTTGAATATGAGAAGCCAAGTTCAGGTACTTCAGATCCAAACTCGTTGATGGATGCTGCTATTCAAGTCTCCAAAGACATTGATGGTTATTCTATCAACCTCATTTTAGAGACCTTAATTAATTATTGTACGTTGAATTCTTGCTTGTATATTTATTTATGCTGGCCTTACTTGAACAAGTTCGTGTGTCAAATAAAAGTTGACTTTGTCAGCTTCTCTCTTCCACTATCCGTGTATGATGTAGTATCTTTGTGTTTTCCTATCTATCAGAAAATGGGGTTAACGCATTCACATGAGCAGCCACCACTTCATCAATCCTATATGTACATGCAAGTTAATGCATTATGTATTATTGTTGGATATGGAGCAGTATGGCACGTCCTTGGCTTTATGAGTTGAGATATTGAATTTAATGTCAGTTAAATTAGTTTTGAATTTTAACTGAATAGAATATATATCATATTTTTAAAAATTGATCTTATCCAAATCAAAGTATCTTATTTAATTAAAATATTTTAAGTGATTCAGAGATATTCAAAATATCGACCACTATTACAAATCCGTTATTTAAAGGTGAATAAGACATGGGAATGTTTCATATTGTAAATATTTTTCACCTACCCACCCTATAAATAGGGTGACCATCATGATAAAAACACACTAGCCCTCTCTTTTATCCCTCTTCTCTCGATCAATTCTTTGCGTGAGTGCATCCAACAGATGGGCTTAAAACCAAAATCTGATATGTCTCTCATTTTCTAAAAATTATATATCTGACCAATGGATATATAGACCCAAACAAACAAGGAGTTCACAATTGTTTATTTAGCAGGTTGAAGTAAGGATATTGTTGAGGGAGATAGGCAAAATCCTTTTTTAAAAAAAATCTTGAAAACAATTGAATTGTTTCACTTTGGAAATGTCAACGGACAAAACAAATAATAATACTCACAAGTGATTAATCTTACTACCTCAGGTTTTTAATTATATAAGGCAATATTTAATTTTGTTTGGAAGTGATTAAGGAAAATTTAAATAAGTTCTTGTCATTTTTATATATTATATCTTTTTAGATTATATATTAGTTTATTAGTCAGCCCAATTAATTTGAAGAAAAAAATAAAATGTTTAAATTAATTTAATTGAAACTGCTTAATTTAATTGAAAAAATCATGTTATTTATTATAATTAGGGCCAGGAGGTACCATCAAATATCTTAGGTGATAACGATATTAGAATGATGTTTTTGGAACCATTAATCTTGTCGGCCACCATTTTAACTTTTTCTTTCGAAACCATTCGATTGACATCCGTGTCTTCCATATATCCATCCCTTCCTGACCTAACCTTTTGTTTTTTAGTTTATATAGGGTCAGGTGCGCTTTCGTTCTCATACTCGCTTTGAGACCAAAGATAAAAGTTGAGTGGTTCATATTTAAAAGCAATAAAATCATAATTAATATTAAGTTCAATTAATAACGTTGGAACAAAAGAAGAAAATGAGGAAGAAAACAAATATTCTGTAAAATATCAAATCTGATCTGTTCAAAATTTGATTTAATAATTGAGATGCATTTGTACGTATTGCGGGGATAGTGAAGACTGAAGAGAAAGATGAAAGATAAGGCAACTTCAAAAGAAAAAAAAATCTTGTCAGAATTAAATTTAGATAAAGTTTATTTCCGACATATTAATAAGGTTGAAGGTCTTGCAGTTATTAAAATGGTATGTTAGATGCAGAGGCGAAAATATTTTGAAGGTATCGAAAAAGAGTAATGAACAATTGAAAAGAAAGAAAAATACCAATGAAGAAATAAATTATATGATGAAAGTAAAACAATCCCTTTGGGCTCCTACGATATTCAAGCGTAAGTTTTAAATTCTTCATGATATTTTCTTTCATTTGATTGTTGAATTATTATTTTTGATCCTCAAAAACATTTTTTGTCTTTTTTAATGCTTCTTAACGTAACCGGATTTGGCAATCGCTTCCTATTAATAATTGAAATAGCTGTCAGTTTTGTAGCGTTTATTATTGGTGTCGTTTATGTGAGTTGCAGAATTCCCATTTGTATTGGCTCCCGCCATCAAATTAAAAGGAAATTATTTGTATTTTTAGAAGTAGAAACAACAAATCTAGCATACACAACCAAGTTAAAAACACTTGGTTAAATGATTTTGGCAACTCAAAAAGTTAGAAGAATAATGAATATACTGCAGCAGGGAGCCTCATGATGATGAGCTGCCACTGGGTTCTGCCTCTCACATATGTGTCGAAGTTGCCATTATTTAATTTGTAGTAAACAGCAATATTACACACACACATATATATTCACACCTTTTGAAGCACGCCAACGCAATTACATTTTAGTCAATCCCTTAATTAATTAACCAAATATATGTCATGGTATGGAGCGCCCCGAAACCTCACCCAAACATGGCGCATGATAGTGTCACTGAAACAACTCGCCATTGGCTATGCATGCTGATAAAACAATATATGTGTGTGTGTTGAAAGGTCGTGTTATTTCAAAAGTACCAGAAAATTCATCCAACCAAAACTATGAGGCGCTGGTTTAAGAAAAGATGCGTGCTAACTATTCATACTATTCATGTGTTATAATATTAAGAAAAAAGTCAGATGACGGACCTAGAGTAGATGATATTTATTGAGAATGACCATAAAAGTTATAATTGTTTAGAACGACTAATTATCAAAATAAAAATTTAAAAGTACTAAATTTCCCTAATTAAACCTTCTATATTTTCTCTCCCATTCTATTTTTAAGACTAATATGAATATTTAAATTTCATTAACTTCAACCTCTCAACTTTTACCACTTACATATATGTCTATTGAAAAAAATAATAATACAACCATCTTTCAATTTTATTTCAAAATAAAAATTATCTAATTTTAGGAAAACAAATTTTTTTAATAATTTATTATGAATGTTAAAGAAAGGTTATATATATAAAAAAAATTAAAATATATGTAATTTTAAACAATTTAAAGGAGGTTTGTATAATTTATTTTTTATGTCAGAATAGATTTACGTGAGTTTTAAAAATAAAAATCCATGTAATTGTTTTACCGAAAATCAAGTAATGTTAATAAACTTGAAAAAACGTCTAGATAATCTATTATAATCTTTATTCAAGAATGATATTCAGAATTGCCTCTCCGGAGAATACTAGTGAATAAACCCAAAAAAATGTTTATAAAAAATTAATATAATCAATAAATTCTATAATATAAACAAATAATAATAACATTTTATAAATCTTTTTTAACGACTAAGATATTAGATTAAAAATTTAAAATCTTCTAAATTCATCTGCTTTACTTAGAGTTTACTTTATATGAGATTATATAAGTTAGAAAAAATAAAGTAATTATTTAAATGGGTTCAATATCAGGGTTAATGATTAAATGATATATTGATGATTTGATTACATAGGTTTTAGTTAACGTTAAAAAATGGTGATTTTAGTTGTTGTAATTTTTGTAGAAAATAAAATTTAAATTACTTTAAAAATGGAATGTAGGAGAGATTCTAAAATTTAAATAAGGGCAATTTAGTATTTTTAAATTTATATTTTGATAATTAGTCCTTCTAAATAATTACAACTTTTACCATCTTTCCCAATAAATTTCTTCTACTCTAGGTCCTTAGTTATAATTTTGCCACCGATATTAATTGAACTCACATTAACAATCATATAAATTACAGAACGTACGATCTAAATAGCTAAAAATTAAATACCAAAAATATAAATACAGATGTTTATAAATCTAATTAATTTCAGCGATGAATGATGATATTTGTTGACCCCATCCAGAAGGAAATTGCCCCACAATAAAAGAAATAAGCGTGCTGCATCGACAACCTACCATGTGTCATGTTGAGCTACCACTCCATAACTAGCTACTGTACACCATCGCCATATCGCCACATGTTCCATTATTAATCACGTACCATCAAAATTAAACCCATATTATTTATTTATTGAAATATTATGAGTCGTCACCTTCAAAATTAATTTTGAGATCAGGATGATATAATCATTGAAAGAAAAACGTCCCTACTTCTCGCTCTCTTTCAGAGAAATAGGGGTATTTAGATAGGAAGACAGAATATGCAGCAAGCAGAAAAAATCTAGTGATTAACAAGGAGAATGTTCGAGAGAGAGAGAGAGAGAGAGAGAGAGAGAGTGAGTGATTGGGTTAATTTTAATTCACAGTATACAGCACACAGTGAGAAACTTTCTTCTATTTAAAGTCCGATTAGCGAGCATCTCCTCCGACATCCATCTCTCTCTCTCTCTCTCTCCCCCCCTGTTTAAATTTCTGTAGCTCAGTCACTATAAGAGACATATAGAGAAATGGCTCTATCTGGTACATTAGGGGGTGAAGTTGAGATCCATTCGTCTGCTGATAAGTTCTTCAATCACAATTACAACTCAGCTTCACCATGTTCAGAACATCACCGATCACGTTCATGAAACTAAGGTCCATCAAGGTGACTGGCACAGCGTTGGTTCAGATCATGTCAAGCACTGGACTTTCACTGTTGGTAAGCCTTCCACATATTCGATCAATTGCCTATATATATATATATATATCAAGCATGGTGGGTTAGTTCCAAATGGCTAATTGTGCTTGATTAAACTTGATTCTTAATTAACTTGATCATCATGATTCTACAGATGGGAAGGTAGAGACTTGTAAGGAGCACATTGAAGAGATTGATCAAGAGAAGAAGACGATCACATTCAATAATTTTGATGGACATGTTGGTGAGAAGTACAAGACCTTAAAGTCTAGGCTTCAGGTGATTGACAAGGGCATAGATGATAATAATAATAATAATGGTGCCGTTGCCAAATGGACTTTCGAATATGAGAAGCTGCGTGACGATGTGCCTACTCCACAAGCCTACTTGGACTATGTCATTAACATCACTAAAGATATCGATTCTCATCTTTTAAACGCAGATCAAACCAAAATATCTAATTAAGAGAGAAGGGAACCTATCTAGTTAAGCAAACTATAAGTGTGAACCTATGTATAATAATGTTGTGTTATTGGAGCCGACATTAAACATGCATGTTATGCTCATCTTCAGTACTTTGTAATACAGTGTTTGATTGTCATGGTGTTATTCACGCGGTTGAAAGTTTGTCGTAGAATCCTTTTATCCTTCAGATCAAGTTTCCCAACCTATTCAAAGGATAGGCAGAGAGCAGCTCTCCTGAACTTGTCGGTCGATCTGAAGCGGTTGATTTAATTTTTTTCATCCATGTAATTTTTAAATATAAAAATCGTTTTTTGAAAAAATATTAGTCGAGAAATTATCTTTATTTTAGATGATCTACTTATTAAAATATTTTTTTAAAAAATAAAAAATTTAAAAATAAATCTAGATGGGCTAGGGGAGCCCAAGCTCTCCGAGGGAAACTAGATCCCTTATCGTTCAGTTTGTTAGACGCTTTCACTTGACCATAAGTGTGTAGCTTTTATAATTGTATCCTTATGTTTTTATGTTTTATCTTGTAAACTTTCTTGATCGATGTCTGGTGTGTGCTATTGACTTATGTGTTAATTCTCCATACTTCTTTCTATATATATATATATATATATATATATATATTTTTTCCTTCTTCTTTCTCACATATTTAACTGGTCATTTTATTTATAAAAAAAATCTTTGATCTTTGATCGGCATGCCTCTAATGATGAGAGATGTTGGTTATATAATATAAATGACGATGGCGAAATTGAATTTATTGTCCTAATAAATTTATTCAATTTTTAATCAATTAGTATATTTAAAAAATAAAATTTACTTATTATAATTTATAAAAAATTTAATTTATGTGTATAGCCACCTCTAATTTCCTCTTTTTTCTGAATTGTAAAGGCTTAACATTACAAATTCAACCGGATCTAACCTACGATCTCTTATAAGAAAGCTTCTATATCATTGTCATCGTGCCATGAGGCCATTCACGTATAGTAGTTACCCTTTCAATATGTATCATTAAGGTGCATAAATATATGCACTTATAAATTTACCTATGAATTTAACCTAATGGGTGTAAGCAACTTGACTAAAGTTTTATCTTTAGTTTAGTATCAATTAAATTAGTTTTAACTATATAAGAAATTATTTTGAAGTTGATCTTGTCAAAATTAAAAACCAAAATCAAATATATTTTATTTAATTAATATATTATAAAAATGACAAAAAAATACTACATGAATTTCAAAATCCACATTGACAACGACAATAATGGGATTAATAAAAACATTAAAGCAATTGATAACTCGTTTTGTTGGGAAATACTTATTTGAGATTTTGAAGTTCAAGTGGTATTTTTTAGGATTTTCTTTATATTATAACTATGGTTCTAAAACGTAGATCGAACCGGGTCGGTTTGGGCCCAAAACTGGCCACCGGCTACTTGTCTGGTCAGTTGATGAGATCGAGGGAGGTGTGGTGGTTTTTTTGTTCGGGGGTATTATAGGTATTTTACCTTTCATTCCCACTTAATCAACTTCCTTTCTTCATATTTTCCTTCAACTTAAGTTTCATTCCCATATCTACCAAACAACTCAACTTTTTAAAGTTCCTCTTAATCTTCCTTTCCATTCCTTTCCCTCCTCTAAGTTCCTTTCTCTTCTTAAATCTTCCCACTTGTAAAATCGGGGCTGAGATATACTCCCTCTTGTTCTAATTATGAGGTACCAATTGTAATTGCTCTTATATTAAGAAAGGGTAGTTAAGTCATTAAATTAGTGATCGAGTTGATAAATATTTTCACTTTTACCCCTACTTTATTGGGGGAGAGAGAAACAAGTTGATTGGATTGGAAATATACAAACTTAATGGGAGGAGAGAGAAAACATGCCGAATGGATTGAGAATGCAATGATCAATGAAAAAATTGGCCCAATGAATGAGGGCATAATGGGAAAAACCCAATAAATCAATCGGTTATAGGTTGTTAGTGCCTTATAATAAGGATAAAAAAATTGTTAATAGTTGGTGCCTTATAATAAGAACCGAGAGGGAGTAATATCTAAGTGCTTGTTTGTTATAACTTTTTAAAAGTAATTTTATAATGTGTGAGGGTAATATGTTAAAGGAATTTTATCTCAACTTACAAAAATATAATACTTTAAAGGTTACTTTTTTGTGCTTCCCTAAATGATTACTAGGTTTTGACATGTGTAAGCCCATTTTGAAGTAGCTTTTGAAGAATGATTTTCACCATTCTGAGGTAAAAATGACTCTTGAAAAATAGGCTTTTTTGGATTCTACAGATAAAAATGATTTTTGAAAATAGTTTTTGAGAATAGTTTTTAGATAAAAATGATAGTATTAGGATAACTTTAAAATCTAGGTTTTGACAAAAGTTTGCCAAACACTCCAAAATTGTCCAAAAGCCATTTTGTATCAAAACCTATATTTTGACAAAAGTTTGCCAAACACCCCTTCCCGACATCAAAACTTAGGTTTTGTCATAAGCTTACCAAACACCCCTAATTTTTTCAAAAACTATTATGTATCAAAACCTAGGTTTTGTGAAAAGCTTTTTTTGTTTTTTGTTTTGTTTTTCCTCTCTTCGTCATCATCGCGTATTATTTTTTTTTTTTTGTATCGATTAGTTAGTATCGTTAAGATATTTTTTAATATCTTTTTGTACCATAAAATATTTTTTCAAGGTCGAAAGTATGTTTTTAATATCTTTAAGTATCTTTTTATTACTATCGTTAATACTTTGAAATTTTTTCAAGATTAATCAGGTATCGAAATAATTTTTCACGATCTTAAAATAAATTTTTAAGAGTATGAGAAGTATTTTTTCAATACCAATCGATATTAAGTATCCTTTTAGTACCCATTAATACCACGATTTTTTTTCAAGATTAATCGATACCCTAAATATTTTTTCAAGATCCTAAAAATAAGTTTTTAAGAGGATGAGAAGTATTTTTTTCAATACCGGTCGGTTATTAAGTATCTTTTTATACCCGTTACTCCGTTAGCACCTGAATTTTTTTTCCCAGTTAATCATTAACTTTGAAATATTTTTTCAAGATCCTAAAATAAATTTTTAAGACTATGAGAAGTATTTTTTCGCATCGATCGGTATTAAGTATTTTTTTAGTATCTATCATTACCCTAAATATTTTTTCAAGATCGACATTACCTTTAAATATTTTTTTAATATCTTAAAATAAATTTTTAAGATCATGAAATATTTCGAGTGGTATTGATTGATATTGAAAAAAATACTTCATGATCTTAAAAATTTATTTTAGGATATTAAAAAAAAGATTTTAAGGTAATGACCGACCTTGAAAAAATATTTTAGGGTATTGGGTACTTAAAAGATACCGAAAAAAAATACTTAATGATCTCTCAAATTTATTTTAGGATATTGAAAAATATTTTAGGATATTGAAAGGTACTTACAAAATAGTTAAGGATCTTGACCGATACTAAAAAATACTGATGATGACAAAGAGGAGAGAGAAAAATCTGAAAACAATAGTTTTTTCCAAAACCTAGGTTTGATGCGAGAATAACTTCTAAAATTTTTGGAGTGTGTGACAAACTTTTGCAAAACTTAGGTTTTGATGCGAATAATTTCTAAAATTTTGGAGTGTCTCGACAAACTTTTGCAAAACCTAGGTTTTGATGCGAGAATAACTTCCGAAAAATTTTGGAGTGTTTAACAAACTTTTACCAAAACCTAGGTTTTATTTCTAAAACTTAGGTTTTGGATCCTCCCAAAGGCACTCTGGGACAAAGCCTAAGAGCACATATAGAACTTAGCAGACAAGTTGTTGATCTTCTAAAGAAGATCCCATTTAGTACATCTGGCATCAACATAATTTTAGTAGCCACGTTGTGGCGAGCTAAGTAATCTACTCATCTGATGATGTTTCTGTAAGTGTGGTGTGATGAAGCAAGTGAGCAGCTATTATTTAACATGTCTCTCTAACTCGATGTGATGAGACTGTTGTTGAAAATACTTTAGAAGTAGGTTTTCACAAGGATCAGAATATGTCTTATTAAGATAGGATCATGTATGAAGATATATCAATTCTACACAAGAGAGTAAACAGTAAAAACTCATAAGACTATAGAAAATAATGATAATGAAATTGGTGAAATCTAAGCTCAATGTACATTGTCTCATTAAGACAATTGTCTCCTCTATTCGGATGCCTAAGGCTAATGAACAATTGTCTCCCAGGATAGAGCGGATTTTTCATCTTCGTAAATGATGACACTCTCAATCGAAGCCCAAGCGAACATAACGAGTCTCGCTTTTAGAATCGCACGGGTAAGACTTATAGCGAAAATGCATTAAACTATATGTATGAGAGCGTAGTTTTAAAAAAATGAGTTATTTTCTATCACACGCACGTCTATTTATAGACGTTGAAACAATTAGATGGAGTTCCATCGGTGAATCAATCGACATGACTGACGGTGGCAAACCGACACGATTTAGACACAAAATCCAACAGGGACTCCCCTAAATCTAATGATGATGAAGCACAATCTCTCATGAAGAGGTTGAATTCCTATAAGGAATCAGATACAACACAACATTTGGGAAATTCATCTGCTTACAAACTTTTTAATACTAATCTCGTTTTTGATAGCCTCTGTTCGTTTCATTGGGTATATATATAAAATTTTTAGTTGTTTTTCTATTCTTTAATTTCTTTCTTTTTTACCACTACTATGGACCTTTTAACACAACAAATTGTTGGAGGAGTGCATCTCTCGAGAGGTGTATAAGAAGAAAAGATGAAGAAAAAAAAGTAGTGTACAATCTCTTTAAGGCGTGGACAATACTTTCTTTTAAACTTAATTTACCCCACCTATACCTATCTTATAGGATACAAGTTGGATTAATGGACGAATTTCCTGTAGGATACAATAAAAACTCTTGAGTATATGGATTGCACTCTCAACACTCAAACCAAAACAACAATAACTTTTATAAAGCTTGTAATTTCAATGTGGGGTTTTATTTCCTTTTGAACTTTCTTTGGCCACTAATTCAATTCATCTGAAAAAACAACCATAAAGCTTCATAGAAAACAACTAATTAATCTCATCACAGCTAATCTTAAGGGT
This sequence comes from Acacia acuminata, assembly GCA_019022655.1. Classification (NCBI taxonomy): domain Eukaryota; kingdom Viridiplantae; phylum Streptophyta; class Magnoliopsida; order Fabales; family Fabaceae; genus Acacia; species Acacia acuminata. The sequence goes on along the minus strand of JAFJYI010000076.1, from coordinate 3,034,785 downwards.
ACCATGTCAGGCAAACAACCATACAGGCTACAGCGATTATTCAACTATATATTATGTAGTACATGTCGTGGGTATGATAAAAAAATGATGTACTTTCTAATGTTTTTATTGAAAAGAAAATAGCAATAAACATATATTAAAAAACTAGCTTAAAAATACTCAGTCTCTTCTTAAATACGAATGATCCTTCGAATTATATATTCAATGAAACGTGGCACTACCTAGAAGGCCATTGAAAGATTTTTAAGTTATCCCCCATTTTTCTTTGTTTTCTTTTGCCCCGCGTGCATTTCCTTGTTACCAGAGGCAGCTTTCACTTTCAAAATTCAACAGGTTATAGGACAAGGGAACTGATTCTTTGCAGCGTGATTGATTCTAAGGCCCAGCCCAGTAACAAAGAATAACTTTTCTTTAAGGGTAAAGGTGCAATTTTACACATGTGAAGTTTCTTTTACCTCTAGGAGCGCGCCAAGACCACAAAGTTTTTTCGATCAAAAGTACACACAGTTACGTTTTGAGCGCCAAAGACGATGGCGTTAGTTGACCGTCAACTTGGATGGAACGTTGACGCGTGGCGGTGGAAAGATGATTTGGATGCTAACGTGGAATAAAAAAATTCAAAAAATTAGAAATTTTTTTCAAAAAATTTAAAATAATTAGGAAAAATTCAAAAAATTAGGAAAAAAATTAAGATAATTAGCAAAAAATTAAAATAATTAGAAAAAAAATTAGGAAAAAATCAAAAAATTAGGAAATAATTAAAATAATTAGAAAAAATAAAATAATTAGGAAAAAATTCAAAAAATTAGGAAAAAATTAAAATAATTAGAAAAAATTAAAATAATTAGAAAAAATTAAAATAATTAGAAAAAAATTAAAATACCCCGCTAGTGGGTCCCACCACCGCCACCCTACCGCGCGCTATTTTAATTTTTTCTTAATACAAGAGTGAGTATTACATTCTTTGAGCGTTATATTACTACTTTATAATAAAAATTTAGATTGATACTAGAAAGAATACAAATTTAGATTGATGTTACAAGGAGATAATGAAATGTTTTTATAGAAAAAGAGATTATATATTTACTAAACATAGAAAATTTTATAATAATTCATGTTAATATAAATATTTACGGGGAACGTGTCTAAATTATTAAAGAAATGAATGGTAGGTTCCTGAATTTTTTTCTAATTATTTCAATTATTTTAAATTATTTTAGTTTTTTGCTAATTATTTTAATTATTATTATTATTCCTAATTTTTTGAATTTTTATTTTAATTATTTGAAATTTTTTCCTAATTTTTGATTTTTTGTATTCCACGTCGGCGTCCAAATCATCTTGTCGGCGTCGCGTCGGCGTCCATCCAAGTTGACGGTTAACTAATGGCTACTGGTCTTGGACACACTCCAAAACGTAACCCCAAGTACTTTGCCGGAAAAACTTCGTGGCCTTGAAAGCTACATTAAGGCAAACTTTCATGTGTCAAATTGCACCTTTACCCTTTCTTTAAAAAACATTCAAATGGGAAAAAGAAAGAGTAGTTGCAGGGAGAAGGAAATAAAAAAGAGTAGGATAATGAGTTTGTGTAGCAATGCTATGGCGTCTGAATTAAAACTGTGTGCGTAGATCAGACAATGGCTATTAATTACATGACAGTCTTAGCAAGCAAGTGGCACTTAAGAGGGAGGAATATACAATGTTTGTGCTGCTATAATATAAACAAACAAAAGCTCGGATGCCAATAATGACGAACAGAAACCCAAGCCAACAATGAAAGGTGAATCTATGTGGGAGTTTGTAAACGGTGCAACGTCCCACTGAGGAGCACACAGAATTTAACAATTATAAGAAGCTTCAGGAATCATGGGTCAACTAATTAAGTTCATCATGTGACTCTTTTTCTTCTCTCTACAGTCTATGGTTACCCACAAAACAGCGGAATAAGATGAGAGCTTTGAGAGAAATAGAAAGAAGGGTTTGTTCAGGGACTAGAGCTTTCATTTTCTTCTGTTGCCTCACCTTTTCAGTTGTTGCTGTTTTGAGTCCCTTTCTGTTCACTAATATTACTCACTGTGAAAGCACCACTAGTTTCAGAATCAGAAGGGCCTTGTTTCATGAATCATCGCCATCTTCTTCGACAAATGCTCAAGCTTCCATTTATGATGAGGACAAGAGATTGATTCATACTGGCCCAAACCCTCTTCATAACTAGTTTTGCTGGCTATATATATGTATGTACCAAGTGCATAAATTATTTTGATGTAACATCTTCTCATATCTTGTTTCCTATTATAAATCTTGCATTTGGGAAGAATGAGAGCATAGGCTTTAGTCCTTTTAACGCTGTAGCAGATGTGGAAGGAAAATGGGGTGAGAACAAAGAAGAGGAGACCAGCTAGTGTCAATGCTCTCGTCCGGCCGTTTTTTTTTTTTTTTTTGCAGTGAATTTTAAAACTAACAATTGCCTGATCTAGCCATTCCTTGAGGGTTTTAATTTGCTTTAATTTTTGTGTTGCACTACCAACGATTTATAGTATTGAGAAAACTATTGAAATATATTTTGTTGCAAAATTTATTGTTTAAAGGTACATAAGGTCTTTAAATGGATGCAACTCATTTTCTGTAGTTGCAACTCTTCTTCGACGCTTCATCTTTATTGAAATATATTTTATTTTGTATATAATTAAAAATATGTCTCACACAACTGTATAAAAATTATACCGTTAAAGATAAATTGCACATGGGTCCTTAAATTTTTTTTGAGTGCGTTTGATTTTTAAACAATTTTCATTAAAGTATTTTTTTTGTAACGTCTCTTTTTTTCTTTTTTTTTCCTGATAAATTTGCCTTTCCATAATTCATTTGTCACTTTGTGAATGATTGGATTTAGTTTGACATTTTCTTCACATCTTCCCTTTCATACAGTACTTATATTAACTTTATTCCAATTTTGAGCATTTTTAAAGTCCAATCATGTCAGCAAAATCTATAAAAAAAAAGCTTGCTTACTCAATCTTGGATTTCACTACTAACCGACCGCACCACCAATTTTATCGAATATGCTTAGAATAATATATCAAGTATGATTAATCTTAACCAGAGCTAGTAAGCATTTTCCTGATCACACATTAGTAAAATAATAGGCTCAAAACATTAAAATAAAAAATAAAAAATGAGGTAGTTATAAAAGATGGATAATGGGAGGGTAATGACACAATATTTTGGAAATTAATAATGGTGGACACTAAAATTTTTTTAAAAAGGGCCAGGTGGTTATAAACTATGGATAATGAGAAAGAAAGATAGTTACACAATATTTTGTAAATTAATAATGGAGAGGTAGGTACAAAATATATATTTTTGTTAAAAAAAAAGCTTGTATGGTTATAAAATATAGATAATAAGCAAAATAATTACACAATATTTTGTAAATTAATAATGGGGGAGGTATTTATAAAATATTTAGTAAATATTTAATTTAATGTTTTGATTATTCATTTAGAAATCTAAGTGATTTTTTACATAACAATACATAAATAAATTCTTGACTTCTCACCCATGTCCTAAAATATTATTGCATAACTCTATAAAATTATTAATTGGGGATTTGTTAATAAATTGCGTACTATTCCCTAATCATTTGATAATGATAACTAACCTAAAAATGCATGATCATTAATGGAACTTCTTTGCACCTGAATGTAGAGAAATAAGGATGAGCAAAATCACTACTCCTTTTAAAATTAAACATACTTTTTATAATTTCTTCTTGAGCCCAAAAAATATTTTTTCCTCCACCCAAATCAATAATTTTCTTTGGTCTTTTGGTTGTTCAAAAGACACTCCTTTTAGTCTTTGATGTTTGACATAATTAGGAGTTGATATTAATTAGTCCTAAATATAAGATATATTCTTTATGTTCATCAATTTTTATTTTTTTCAAATCACCAATATTGGTACTCTATCAATACTAATCAAGTAGGAAGGAAATTAAGGAAAATGTTTCATTTTTTTTTTTTTTTGGAAAAAAATGTTATATTAATTAGTTTTGACTAATTTCCTTGATCTAATTGATAGGGAAAAACTTTATAGCCTATAAACTCCGGGGCAAGTGCACGGCCGTGATATCAAGTAATAAAAAGTGATAAGAAAAGTATTGTTCCCACGGACTTAGTATCACAACTTTAGTTAAGCATTAATCTCACAACTTTGTTTAAGTTGAGCAAAACAAATTGAATTTAATTAAGATAAAGGAAAAGAAAATCAAAACTAAAATAAAAAATAAGAAAACTACGAGAATAATCAAATGAGCAACCGAGTCACTAATCACTTATTAGCTTCATAAACCTTGTTTTCACTGATTTAATTATCTTTAATATCAATTTTGTTAATCTCGAGTATAAATAGCTATAAGTGTCTGTTGATCCACTTACAACCCTCTCTTGAGTATAACTTGTTATGTCTAATATAGTTATTCAAGAGGCAACAAAAATCGAACACACTCTTCAACAATTATATGGGGCCATTAGGTATATCTCTATCCTAACCGTAAATTAAATCGTAATCTAATCCCATATTACTTAATCTCAGAGCCTAATTAAAATCTCCTTCGTCAAAGTAAATCCTAATGCTCAAAATCATGTTCAATGATGACCAATCACTAAATAGATAAAACTAACCAAGATTAAGTAACCAAAATTAATATCAAATTTAACTAAATAATGAAAACAAAATCCAATTCACCCATGATGACTTCTCATTTTTAATAGATTTGAGATATATTTTGATATATTCTGGAAGTCATTAATACTAAATTAAAGAGATTTTATTGAGATTTTAAGAGAAATCAATCTGGAGGCATCATTTATGGGATTTCAATTTAAAAGAAAAGTTTTGGAGTTTAGGAAAGAAATAATAATAATTAGAAGTTTTCAAAAAAAAAGAGAGAAATAAAAATTCAGTTTATTTGTTGTTATTCTTATTATTATTATTAGATAATTACTATTTTCTTTTCTTTTATTAAATAGTTCTTTTATTGATGAATCGAGGCACGTGGGAAAGGTAGAATGAATTGAAGAGGATTATTTGAAGGACCGTGGGAGCATCGCATAAGGATTGGAGACGCACCGTTTTTGGAATTGAAGGAAAGTTGTAACCTAAAGTCCTAAACAATTAAAGAAGGAGTGTGCGTAAAAGAGAACAGTGGCAAGATTTTGATTGGAATGAAAAAGACCTAAAAGAAATAGCTACAGGGGGCAGCGATTAAAAGAGAGGAGAAGAGGACGAATTGAAAAAGAAACAGAGCACCAGAGCTGGAGAAGCACAGTGAGAGCCGCAGGCCGAAGACCCAAGAAGTCTAGACCTTTATCGCCTTCCACACCATCGTCGCCGGCGACCTTGCTCACATCTCCATCGTCATGGGCGACCTTCTTCATCTTTCCATTCTCACCACCACAGTCCAAGCTTCAACAACCAGAAAAGAGGAAGCAGAGGCTCAGATATTGGGGGCTGTTTTTCTAGCATGACTTTGAATTCTGAATTTATTGTTGCTGAACTGGATTTCTAATTAAAGCCATGTGTGGCTGATTTTATTTTGCAACCTAGAGTAGCTATGAACTTATAGGTGGATTAAATTTGTTTTTATTAATTAGTTGTAATTAATATTAATTTTGGTTACCTAATTTTGTTTAGCTTTATCTATTTAGTGACTGGCCATCATTAAATATGAATTTGAGAATTAGGATTTACCTTGGACGAAGGGGATTTTAATTAGGCTTTGAGATTAAGTAATGTGGGATTAGATTACGATTTAATTTAAGATTAGGATAGACATATACCTAATGGCCCCATATAATTGTTGAAGAGTGTGTCCGAGTTATGTTGTCTCTTGAGTAACTATGTTAGACATAACAAGTTATACTCAAGAGAGGATTGTAAATGGACCGACAGGCATTTAGAGCTATTTATACTCGAGATTAACAAATTTGATATTAAAGCTAACTAAATTAGTAAAATCAAGGTTTATGAAGCTAATAAGGGATTAGTGACTCGGGTTGCTCATTTATTTTTTGTGGAAGTTTGTCTATTTTGATTTTAGATTTTATGTTCTTTTTCTTAATTAAATTCAATTTGGTTTGCTCAACTTAAATGAAAGTGTAAAATTAATGCTTAACCAAAGTTTTGGTACAAAGTCCTCGTGGAAACGATACTTTTCTTATCACTTTATTACTTGGTACGGCCCGTATACTTGTGGAGTTATAGGCTTAAAGTTTTGCCCTATCAAGTTTTTGGCGCCGTTGCCGGGGACTTGTGTGCCACAATTTTCTTTGTTAGAATTGATTAAGCATTAGTAGTTTAAGTTTGAGTTCGTAAATATTTTGTTTTATTTTTTTATAGGGAAAAAAATTTAAAAAAAATGGATTTCAATTGGCAACCAACTCGGTCTTAATATTGAAAAGGAGATGAATTCTTTGTCTTCTATACAAGATGGACTGATTGCTATTATAAATTCTTTGAATGATAGGCAACATAAAAGGAGCATAAATGATGGTTGTATTCCATATGTTGATTCTTCTCAATATGTTTGCATGTCTTGTGTTTATTGTGGAGGGAATCATTTATATGAGAAGTGTCCACATAGTACAACTAGTCATTTTGTGAGGGATAATTTTGCTAGGGACCAAGCTTATTTTGATCATTCATTTTGTCCTAGTGAAAGTTTTGAGCAACAAAAGTTTGAGGATCCATATGTTCATTGTTCTCATGAAAATACCCCTCCTTTTTACTCTTATCCATATGTTGAAGAACACACCATTGAGTGTAAGGAAAAATCTAATTTAGAAAGATTAATTGAGGAGTGTGTGGAAGCATCAGAGAGATCTAGTAGAGAGCAAAAGAAAATTGTCATTAGCATTGAGTCAAGTGTCCAAAATATTAAGTCAAGTGTTCAAAATATGAGTGTATATGCGAGTCAAATTGTTTCAACCCTTGAGACTATGAGGCAAGATACTTCCTTAAGCTTGATGACCACTTCTTATCTTGATAATGGTTATTGTGAGGAAGTTGAAGGTGTGGAATTACATGAGACTATGGATAATGTAGAAAGTGATTGTGAGCTTCAAATTGATTTAGATGAGAATAATGGGTGTTTAAAAGAGGTTCCAGCTATGGAGCCTAAGGATTGTGATGTTGGTGATCAAATTGATGTGGATGTTCCAATTGCTGTTGTTCATGACTCTCCTATTGAATTGTTGACTCTTCAACATGAGTCAAGTTGATTTTATTGGATGCTCTAAATTTTGGAAGCGCCTATATTTATTTGTAAGGATGTGCAGGTTGTGCTTAATTTGAATTCAAATGAATGATTGTAATCCAAGATTGTCTATGATTGAGGGAAGTACAAATCATTAACTTGAATGATCAATTTTTGTGTTTGAAACCTTGTCGCTGAAAAGGAATGAAGACAAGGTAATTATGGTGTTTGATACTTATAATTAGTGGCTTGTTTTGATAAGTCCGTCAAGACTTTAAACTTAGCGCTTCTTGGGAGGCAACCCAAGGTATGATTTAATGCTTTATTTGATTTTGTAGGATTCACTAGTGCAAAAAAGGCTTTAAGACCGCCTCATTTAGAGCGGACAATGGACACCCCGGTCTTAAAGGAATGACCGGTGGCAGTTCCGTAAATATAAAGAACTTCTTGCACCGGACCAATTTTTCACCGCTCTTAAAATCATTATTGAGACCGACTAAAATACCACCGGTCTTAAAAATTGGACTGAAATTTCAATTACTTTCTAAATATATCTCATATAGCCGTATTATATTTTCTAACGGTAAAACATAATAAGGAAAAATTTAAATATAAAAAGTCTAAAGTTTTAAGACCGAACTTATCAAGAAGACGGTCTTAAAAGTTTTTTTCAAGACCGGACATACGATACTTCCGGTTTAAAAAGTTCATTAATATTAAGACCGGCATTTTAAAAGGAACGGTCTTAAAGGTTAAACTTTTAGATCGGACGTTTAATATGACCGGGATTAATGTAAATATTAAGACCGTCTCTTTTTCATCCGGTCTTAAAAATCCACGCAAGTTATACATTTCTTCGCGCGAAAGCTTTTGTTACTCGTGGAGAACCTCTGTTCACGTTCAAACCCTTCCCGTTGCATTACCGCTCTTCCTCGCCCACGTACCATCAGCCCCCGTTACTCTCTCATTTGCTCGGGCATTCCTCTCTTCCCCGTCTCGAAAATGGACGGTGAAAACGAATCTATTCGTGTTCCGCAACGCCGCCTTCGGTGTGACGGTGTGAGTGAGAACGAACCCTCTTCATCTCACAATGAGGCTCGTAATCGCCCCGCACGCCTTGGTAGAAGAGGCACACAAATGATGGATGTGACCCTAAGCCTGGACTTCCGGGTCAAAGCTCGAGATTCGGTTTGATGCAAGGTTGGAACCCGTCGGTCCTAATAAAAGCAAATATAATAGTTTTGTCACCGTCTAGCACGCAGCAAGGTTAGCATCTTGACGGATGAGTGGAAAAGTGTGGACTCTAAGAATGTAAAGGATCCTATTTGGGAGACTATCCGGTTACATACACCGTCCCCGACCTGTCCCGGAAGTTGAAAGACAAGACATTGTCTTATTGTGCTGATCGGTGGAGGAAGTTTAAGACCTTTCTCGCTAACACGTATATTTTCTCCGATGTTCCGCTTTGCCAAACATCCTTGGGAAGTTTACACATTTATTGATGAACGAATTTGGCGACAATTTGTTCTTCTCGCGGACCACTCCCGCTCAAAGTGAGTTTATATTTAGTTTTGTTTTCCCTTTTGTTTGCTTATTAACCTCGTGCGGATATGTGAATGTTATTGTGTTCATCTAATCTGTTAGTTATATAATAGTTCGGTGTGTGAATAGAAGTATACATTTCCGCCTTTGTCTATGCAAGTCTGATATGTCAACCGAAAAGGTAAATTACGATGAGAAGGTATTAATTGTGTAATGGTTTGTCTTGCAAAGGAGGAAATGAATAGTCTTAAAAGGGGGAAACTTTATATACCCAATTGTTACTATCTAATGGGGACTGCTGATCCTACTGGATGCCTTAAAAAGGATCAAGTTTGTATTATTCTGTAAGCCTTTGTCTATGCAAGTCGATATGTCAACCCCGAAAAGGTAAATTACCGATGAGAAGGTATTAATTGTGTAATGGTTTATCTTGCAAAGGAGGAAATGAATAGTCTTAAAAGGGGGAAACTTTATATACCCAATTGTTACTATCTAATGGGGATCAGATCCCACTAGATGCCTTAAAAAGGATCAAGTTTGTATTATTCTCAGTAAGCATAATTCTGTTTGTTTCTTAACCTATCTATCTAGCTAGCACTACAAAACATAGCTCCAATTTCTTCTACAATTCTACATCTTCCTTAAATAAAATGTTGAAACTTGATGAAGTGAAGAATTTGACTACTTGTTTGATTGACGTTCATATGAAGCGTAAGTTCTCTAATTTTTGTTAGTGACATGCATGGCCGGAATTCATAATTAATAGATGTTTTCAATCCCGATTCATTAAAAGAAGGGAACAAGCACGAGAAGATAGGTAGAAAGAATGATTGCCCTTATAGGGCTTCTCGCATGATATCAAAAGGCCGAAAAAGATTTGATGGTCGCCAAGAAGAGATTGGATGATGAAGCGTAATCCAATCCTTCGTGATACATGCTCCTCCATCTCCAATACGTCGCGAGGAGTTGTGGTTGCATATTCGGAAAAAGCCAAGTGGCGCCTACACGAGTGAACAAACTCGTCTAGTTGCCGAAAGAATTGTAAGTATCGTTATTGTTATTTTTTAGTTACTAAACATGTTTCATTACTAAGCTTCTCGTTATCTGTATCTTACAGGAAGATCTTAAAAAGAAAGAAGCAGAGGGATCTTTTGTGTCGGACGGAAGGAATGATGTTCTGACCGTTGCGACCGGAAAACCGGATCACCCGGGGCGTGTAAGGGGGATTGGAGGACGGGTAGGCATAAAGCAAGTCTTTGGTACATCCAAACGCCATAGACAAAGTATGGTTACCCTAGAGGAGATGGACCAGGCACGCCGGCGCTAATAAAGCTTCAATGACTCGCAATGTTTCAATCCGAGATGAGCCGGATGAAGGAGGAACCGAGTCACCGAGGCCGCTTTTGAGCAATCGTCCGAGACCAGTGTTCCTTCACACACTCACCTACAACCGTGCGATGAGAGCACTGGGGGAGCTGCATTGTTGGACGATCGAGCAACCTTGTGACCTTTATGTGGAGGATCCCGATCATCATGATGGACGATTATTGGTTGCAAAAGGGACTGTTCACAACTTGGGATCAACCGTACACCACCAACAAATGCGATGATGAAGTCGAGTATCGCTTGAAAATGTGATAATTGATGCACACCTCCTCTCCAAACCGATGAGTCAAGCTTGTGAGTGATGTCAAGGAACCTTCATCCCTTGGCGGTGAAGCTTGTACATGTCTCTACCGCTCCCGAAGCTTCAACCCTCCTCCTCAAGCTCCATCCCCTCCTCAAGCTCTATTCCCTACTGCTAAGTTGGCTGCTGCCAGGGAAAAATATCCGATCTGATGAAGAGTGGATATTTTAAGGATAAATCGTGGCCTGCTGATGAAGTACTAGGCGTCCCTCATCCTATGCCCGTTCAAGTTGACACCGTTGATGTTGAGTCCCTGCTGCTTCCTCGACAGGAGCTTACCGATGCGCTTGTTAGAATTTTTATGAAGTAAGTATCTTCTCTATGAGTACATCATTTAAATGCATCGTTTAGACATACATACATATATACTAATTCCCCGATCGATGTCATTATGGTAGGTTCTTGCATCATGAATTGGTTCAAAGGTGCGCAGGATCAACGATTTTGGATTCTTGTGCCTTGTCTATTCAAGTCAAACAACCATGGAGGAGAGACAGGTACATATCAAAGAGGTTGTGTGGAGTGATCGAAAGTTGTACTTTTTGCCATTCTTCCACAGTACATATCAAAAATCTTGTCCGCAATTCACTTAATTCTGCTACATATATCACTGAGTATAGTTTACTTATGTGAATTTTCAGCCGCCACTGGCAGTTGGTCGTCATGTGCATGGACGAGCATAAAGTTATCTTCTTATGCTCCACTCACACTGAGCCATTGCCTACGTTGGTGCAAACCATCAACGAGTAAGCATGTCATTTTGATTCTCTTGTCGACATCTCTGTGTGAATTTTAAGTAAATCATTGATAAATTTGTGATTTTGATGATAGTGCCATGAGGACCTTCCAAAGAGTAGAAAAGAAAAGGCGTGCTACTCAGGACAAAGACCCCATATGGTACAGACCAGAGGTTGGTACAATATTTGTAGCACACTGCCTTTTGAACTTGGTCATTGAGCTATATATATGCTCTTATATATATTTCTTATTCATTTTAGACCCGTCGGCAACCACGAGAGTCCAACTTATGTGGCCAGTACGTCTTGAAACACATGTATGATATTACAAGGCGAGGGGATACTAAATTAACTGCAAAGGTAAATGTATTTGATGTTACATATTATGCAAGTTAATTCAGTTTTTGGCTTCTTGTTACAAATGAAATATGCACGCAAGTTAATTCAATTCTTGTCTTTGATGTTACGAGATGTTTCAATGCAAAACTCCCTTTCCTGATGATAAACTGGAGCACATACGCAATGTGTTTTGTGAATATTTGTATGGTCTGATCTTAGAGTCAGAAAAATGACAATAATTAATGTCCTAAATTCATTTGTAAGTATATTCCGTAGCAACAATAATCGATCTTCTAAATTTGTTTATTTTTTTGAACAATTCATTTGTAAATATACATAGGCAATGTAAAATTCAATAAATAAATTTAGTTAATTTTTCAAACTATTTTCTTTTGTCCATTTTGGGTTTCGAATGTATTATTGGATGGTGGATATAGCTATTTAATTTAGTATTTGAAATCTGAGACTTTTAGGACCGTTCATTAACAGCATGTCCGGTCTTAAAGGTCCACAAAGTTCGGTGTAAAAAGTATGAGACTTTTAGGACCGTATATTGCTTTAGTGTCCGCTCCTAAAAGCTTAAAAACCACATGTACTTTTAGGTCCGGACGTATTATAAAAGGTCGGTCTTAAAAGTCGCCCGCTTAACTTTTAGGACTGTATTTTTATAAATAATCGGTCTTAAAAGTCCTTTGCTTACAAGTCTGCTTAACTTTTAGGACCGTATGTTGTTATTTGTCCGATCTTAAAAGTCGCTCACCTTTAAATACCCCTTTTCGAGACAAATTAAATGGATAGGGTTGAAGACAACCGAGGTTATGGCGTTATTCAAGCTAGGTCCTTCATTATCATCGTTTTTACCTCTCCATGTAGAGGCGCATTGTCGGTGTCCCTTTTATTTTGTCTTTTGTCTTTTTATCGGAAAAAGAAGGAAGATAATGAAAAGGACACTTTGTTTCTAACATGGGGAGGTAAAACCGACGTCAACGAAGGTCCAACCTTGAGAAGAATAGTCACTTTGTTTGTTCTTATCCGAATAAGGTAAAAGCTCCTTTTTTTTTTGTATGTTCTTAACTGTATTCTGTGAATTTCTGTTGTTGGATTTACACGAGGACAATGTTTTGTTTGTTTCCTTTTTGTCGGAAAAAGAAAGACGATAATGAAAAGGACAAGAGGCAATCGGATATGGAAACCAAAGTCGACAAAAATGGTAGTGTTTTTAGGACCGTCGATTTACTAACTAAAGTCTTCGTTCTTTTATTTTAGGTTTTTTTAGTCTCGCCATTATCCGTCCTTCATAGTTGCCTTGTTTATTGCTTTCCGGTTCGGATAAAGTACTAAACTCGCACGAGAACAAAATTTAAAAATATTTTATTTAGTAATTTTTTTACGCCCTATAGGGGCGGCGATCACAAAAAAAAGCAAAATAAAAAAGCAACAAAAAAAACTAATCCCTCTCGTAGTCGGAAAGGGAGGGGGCGTCGGAGTCGTCGGAGTTGTCGAGTCGTCGAGTCATCTTCGAGCGGGATCGTAGTTCACGTCATTGGCGTGGAGTACCATGTTCAGCTTGTTGTTCATGGTATGAGCAAGCTGAACCAATTGGCCCAAATGTCGATCGATTTGATCGACGCGGCCACCATTAGTGATTACACCAACGCTTCACGGTCGGATTTGGAGGAGGCGGTGGCGGAGGGGGCGAGGTTGAAGAGGAGGAGGAGGAAATGGAGGACCCGGGGGAGCGGGAATGTGAAGAAAGTACGAAACAACGGGTTTAAATAGAGAACCCATCCTGAACAATGTGAAACGCCGAAAGCTTTAACGAGGAGACGCATTGTTCATCGAATACGAGGAGACGCCTAGTTGGGAAGTTTATCTCGGAAGCCAAGAGACTCACATCATTCATTTGAACAAAGTGTGTAAGTACGGGTAAATGATAAAAGGTCGGTCTTAAAGGTAAGACTTTTAGGACCGGACTTATTATAAAAGATCGGTCTTAAAAAATTAAATAATAGAATTTTATACCGCATACCTATAAGTACCGGGTTAATGATAAAAGGTCGGTCTTAAAATAAAATGAATTGGAAAAATATTAAATAATGGAATTTTATACCGCGTACCTATAACTCCTTATTAATTCCTCACTACCTCGTAACTCCAAACTACGTACGTGGCTATCTCGAGAACAAACTCTCTCTACCTCTATTAATAAACTCCTCATACCTCTCGCCCTAACCGCTCAAACCATGGTTAGATACAAGAGAACCGCTCGTAGGGGTGCTCTTAGTCGTGATGCTCGTGCCTTCCGTCGATCGTTATACGGTGCGCTCCTCAATCGAGAGTCCGTCCTATTGTGACGAAAGAGTCTCGGGTCGTTGGACCCATTGTTATTTCTTCGGATGATGAAGAGGTTCCCACTCCCCTCTCCAACCTCTTGGCCCCACCGCGACTACTACGACCCCTCTCCTCTTTCCTCTAATGAAGCATTGTGGCTGATTCGAGTAAGACAAACTTGCCGATCTCCGACGGAAATTAATGTCTTTCACGCCGAAATCGCCAAGGCTTTGGAGGATAATAAGCTTTAGGAGATGTTTAGTCGATTCTTATTTTTGATAATTTTCTGCTTGTTTTTGTTTTGTATTTTTTCTTGTGTACGTGCATATGCAAGTAATATATGTAATTAAAGAAACTCCGGTTTTCCTTTAATTTTTATTCATTCAATTCTTTGCGCTCGCAAATCCTTTTTTAGAAATCACAAAAACAAAGAATTTTAGACCCGGAGTATTATAAAACGGCGGTCTTAAAAAGTTTTATATATAGAACCGTCTCCTTTTAATGAACCGGTTTAATTGTCTCAATTTAGGTCCGGAGGATTATAAAACTCCGGTCTTAATAAAATCCCAAATATAAAACATGTCTCGCTGTCAGCGCGGAATATTAAATTTCCCTCTCTCGAACTTCTCTTGTCGCGCCTAAAGTGTTACTCGTGTTACGTCGCCACTTCCGTCATTGGTTCGCGTTGCTCTCTCGACAATCACTTTCTAGTTCCTTAGCTAAACGTCTATAGACCAAGCTGTAAGAGGTGTTTCGGTTATATAACTTTATGATTTTCCCGCTCATCATTCTGGGTTTTTCCGGGTTGAGCGAAATCGATCAAATGTTCTTGTGGGTTTTTACGTGTTGTTAATGGATATTGTATTTTGAAGATTATAATTGCACTTTAGACCTACCCAACTAACCAATAAATGTTTTTAGGGTACTCTTTCGTCTCGCAACATCAACGTTCGTGGCGGAGAAGAAAGACTAAGCAAACGCATTTGAATTTATATGATACAAAGTGAGTCCACAAGACCTTCACGCGATGCATTTAATTTCCTCTTCATGCATTTGTTTTGGTTCTTGGATTCATCTGCGATACATTTATGACCAAAAGTGATTCTTCGTTCTGCATTTATTGAGCAAGTTTATCCGGAAAAAAAGGAAAAAAAGACATAACCGACATTTGAGCATATATATGTATGTTAAATCTTTTCGTCTATATATATAGGAATTCTACTATGGATCACGTTGGATAAATGCTAAACGGACGAGTGTTGAATATCGAATGGGGTGAGGGACTTTATAAAATTTGCTAAACAAAATGCCCATGCTTTGAGGGTGGGAAGTTTTATTGCCCTTGTGTAAAATGTTTGAATGAGAGGCGACTAAGTCCCGAAGTTATACATACACATTTAATTTGTGAAGGAATTTGTAAGACTTATACGGATGGGTATGGCATGGTGAAAAAATACCAAGTGGGTCTCAACATAGGGAAGTGGCCTTTGATGATAATGACACGGATATGGATGATCACATAGAGGACATTATCCGTGATGTAGGAGAAGAGGCTTTTCATCAATCACATGCATATGGTAATATGTGCGGTGATGCAGACCCCCTCTATACCGTGGGTGTAAAAAATACCAATTGTTGAATGCTGTATTGAAATTGGTAAGCTTGAAGGCACGTCATGGATGGAGCGACAAGAGTTTTTCGAAATGCTTGAGGCTTTTAAGGACATGCTTCCGGATGATAATGTGTTGCCACATCGATACTATGATGCTAAGAAAATACTTTGTCCACTGGGGATGGAGTACAAAAAGATCCATGCATGCCCGAATGATTGCGTGTTGTATAGAAAAGAGTTTGAAGAGGAGCAGAGTTGTTCGAAATGTGAAACCCCAAGGTACAAGTCAAATAAGGGGCCTGCAAAAGTGTTGTGGTATCTTCCAATCATACCAAGGTTCAAGCGGTTGTTTGCGAATGAAAATGATGCAAAAAATTTGAGTGGCATGCGAGATGAGAGGATTTCGATGGAAAGCTTCGACATCCGGCCGATTCTTCTCAATGGAAGAAAATCGATCAATTATTTCCGAACTTCGGCGAAGAACCTAGGAACCTTAGGCTTGCCCTTAGCACGGATGGCATGAATCCATATGGAAGCCTTAGCGGATACATAGTTCATGGCCTGTACTACGATTATTTACAACTTATCTCCAATGTTATGCATGAAACGAAAGTACATCATGTCATTGTCTATGTTGATTTCGGGACCGAAACAACCCGGAAATGACATTGATGTTTACCTTTAGCCCTTGATCGAAGACTTGAAGGAGTTGTGGGCGAGAAGGTGTTGATGTTTTTGACTCTTTCAAGAAGGAGGTGTTTAAAATGCGAGCCATGATATTTTGTACTATAAACGACTTCCCAAATATGGGAACTTGTCGGCTATAGTGTAAAAGGCCATAAAGCATGTCTGGTTTGTGAAGAAGGCACACGCTACCATCAACTTCAACATGGAAGAAAGACGGCTTATCTTGGACATAGGAGATTTCTTAGACGGGGCCACCCATATCGCTGATTGAAGAAAGCCTTTTTTGGTGGCCAAGAGTATGAAGATGCTCCGTGGCATTGATTGGGGAGCAAGTTTATGAAAAGGTGAAAAATATCAATGTCGTATTCGGTAAGAGTGCAAAGTGTAGAAAAGAAACAAATATATGGAAAAAGAGATCTGTATTCTTCGATCTTCCATATTGGCGCAATCTTGATGTGAGACACGAGTATTGATGTCATGCATGTGGAGAAAAACGTATGTGATAGTATTGTTGGCACGCTTCTCAACATACAAGGTAGTTCCAAGGATGGTGTGAAGGCAAGATTGGATCGATAGCAATGGAAATACGCGAAGAGTTACATCCAAGGCCAGATGGGAAGAGAACTTATTGTCCCCGAGCTTCTCATACTTTGTCTAAGGATGAGAAACGAAGTTTTGTGAGTGTTTACATGGCACAAAAGTTCCCACGGGTATTCTTCAAATTTTAAGAGGCTTGTATCGATGAAGGACTTGAAATTAGTAGGCCAAAAGTCTCATGATTGTCATGTCTTGATGCAACGCTACTCCCAATAGCTATTCGAGGCATCGCCGAATATGATCTTCGGTCGTTTTGACTAGACTTTGTGTCTTCTTCAATGCACTTTGTCGTAAAGTTTTTGAGATTGAAAAGTTGGATGAATTGGAGAATGAAGGATATCTTATCTTGTGCCACCTTGAGAAGCTTTTTGTTCCTACATTTTTTGACATCATGGTTCATCTAATTGTTCATCTAGTGAGGGGAGATAAAGATGTGCGGCCCTATCCATTTACGGTGGATGTACCCAATTGAAAGATCTATGAAATTCCTAAAAGGGTACGTGAAGAACGCATACCGTCCGAAGCATCGATTGTTCGAAATATGTTTCTAAAGAAGCCATGGAATTTTGTCAAGATTATTTGGCCAAAGTAAGACATATTGGGCTTCCAAAACATCGATGTCATGGGGGTAGACGAGGGCTTCGTAAAGAGTGTGGATCCCGATGAATTGTCACTAGTCCACTTATACATCTTGAATAACGTCGATGAAGTTCAAGCCAAAGATAGCGGCACATAAAGTAGCCGTAAGGAAAGAAAATCATCGAATAACCGAACAAAGGTTGATTAGGGAGCATAAACAGAACTTTTGCAAACCGGTTCAAACAAAAGGTCGAGGAGAGGAATGTGTTTCGATACAATCAAATGGTTAGCAGGTGGTCCCGAGGTTGATGTCATAAGTTGGAATTCGTATGTGATCAATGGTTATACATTTTACACGAAGTCCCTAGATGATACGAAAGCACAAATCCAAAATAGTGGTGTTATGTTAGAGGGCTGAATCTATGCACTTCTCCGGTTCGAAAGACAAGAGCCCTTTATTGGCGGTCATGCCATATTATGGGGTTATTGAAGAGATTTGGGAGGTGGACTATGTGAAAATTAGATTTCCCATTTTCAAATGCAAGTGGGTTAATGTCAATAATGGTGTTCGGATCGATCGGCTAGGATTTACATTAGTCGATGTCAATGGTAGAAGTTTTGGAGATGAACCTTTTATTATGGCGGACCCGTGCAAAACAAGTGTTCTATATCACCGATCAAGAAAATAAAATGTGGTCTCAGTAGCTCTCCAAGGAAAGGGGTCATTTATATTGATGAGGAAATGAATTCAAATTATGGTATTCCCGAGAGTACTCCTTTTTCAAGGGGTCTACCTGGACATGAACGAAGAAGATGAAGCGGATAATGAACCCGGCATAAGAAGTGATCATCAAGAAGGGATATGGGAAGATATCACTTTATAAAAGAGTCAATTCATAAGGCAATATTCATATGCAGATTTCTTTGAAGACTTTAAGGCTTTAACTATATATATTATATTCCTTCTATCTATGTTCATAGTTAATGTCACCGACTATGAATTTTGTTCTTGTTTTATTTTTTTGTGGCGGGATCCGATCCAAAGGGGCATGTTATATAAGAGGATGTTACGTTGTTGGGTGGGGGAATCAGATGAAGGCATGGTGAATATTATTTTGGGCGCATGTATGTTGTACTTGTAACTTATTGTATTTGTAAGTAAGTTATCTTATTGTATGAATTATATTAATTTAGGTGTTGTAGTCATAGTAATCATTAATTAAGAGGCCAAATAGCTCATGGTGAATAATATTTTTATTCTTTTTCCAATTCAATTTATTCAAATAATTGTTCATAGCTTGTAGCTTAAAGTATCGACTTTTATGTGCTGGATTGGGTGGTGGATTTGTGTATATATATAATCAGGAAGAATAGCAGGGAAAAATTTGGGAAAATTTAGACCGAAAATAATAAGACGGTCTTAAATGTTCACTTGTTAAGACCGGATGTAATTATATGACCGGTCTTAAAGGTCAGGACGACTTTTGATTTTTGATATTAAACCCGGTCTTAAAAGTTGGTCTTTTAAGACCGGTATATTTAGACGTCCGGTCTTAAATCAAAATATTTAAGACCGGATGTTTTTATCATCCACTCTTGAAAGTCAGTCCTTTAAGACCGTGTGTAATTAGTCGTGTGGTCTTAGAAGCGCTATTTTTTCAGACCGTATGTGTCTTGTCCGGTCTTATAATTACGATCTTTTAAGAGCGACCTATTTTTTGGCCGGTCTTAAAAGTTGAGCATTAGGATCGAACAAAAAATATTTCGGCTTCATTTAGTACAACTTTTTAAGACCCAAGTTTTTAAATGTCCTGGTCTTAAAAAGTTTCTTTAAGACCGGTTCGAGTCCGGTCTTAAATGGTAGACTTTTAATACCAGCTGGAACAAGACCGGTCGCATGTCCAGTCTTACGACCCCTCTTTTGTCCGGTCTTAAAAGCCTTTTTTGCACTAGTTATTGTTGATAGCTCTTGATGATGTGTTCCACTTTGGTAGCAAGGATGCAAGCACATATCATGGACAAAGAGGGGAGTTTTCTTCTTCTTTTCTTTGATTTGTTCTATTTGATTGTTGATGATATATTGCTTGGAAATGAGTGCTAGTCTTAGTTGAATATGTTTGTAACAACTATTGAATAGTTGTTAGCACTTGAGTTGTTTAATTGGTGGAAATTCGAAATCTCTGAAATTGGTATTACCTTTACACTTAAATATGGGTGCTCTTCGCTTCCATTACTTCTTGTTACTTGTTCACATTGAGGACAATGTGACATTTAAGTGTGGGGGTGGAGGTATCCTTGATTATAACTTTCCTTGTCCTCAGATTTTTCTTTAAAAAAAAAAAAAAAATCTTATGGAAGTTTGAATTTTATTTGTGAGCATTAACACAATTGGGTCCATTTGAACATGAAAGGAGTGAATTTGATTAGAAATTGATTTTATGTTCTTTGAATGCAAGTAAAGAGGTGAAGATTTGGTTTTGGTACTTTACTTTAGGATGTCAAAGAACCCAATGAGGAATTTGAGCCTTAAGTTTCATTTCTTTCAAGAGGGAGTACACCTATTATGATTTTATCTCTAGACTTGTCTTGAATCTCTTTTGAAGTTTGAAATCCTATTGCATGCACAAAGATGATTTAGGCATTCATTTCATAGCTAGTTCGGCCAAATGTCCATCCTTATCATATGAACATCATTTGTTTACCCCATTTGAGCCTTTATTTTTTTTAAAAAAAAAAGAAAAGAAATTTGCATAGAATAAATAGCTCTTTGTTTGAGATATGCAATTTTTATATTTTTTTTCTTATTCACTTTTGTTACTTTAGTAAGTGCTAAGCGAACCAATTTAAAAGAGTGAAGGAGTTAGGAAGTCAACACCATAAGAATATGTGTGGGTAGTGAAAAGAAGGAAATAAAAAAAAAGAAAAAGAAAAGAAAGATAGAAACAAAGGAATATATTTAAAAAAATAGAGAAAAAGAAGAAAAAAAGAAAATAGAGATCCAAGGAAAAAAAAGATTGTTGGGGTCAAAAGAATAAAGGTGGTTTATTTATAGTGTTAGTGAGTTTGTTTTCTCTTGGTAGGTATTCCTTCATTCTTCATCATGAATTTCATTAAATTACTTGGCACTAATTAAAGTATTCTCCCATACCATTTGATCATTTTCATTTCATTATCCTACCTTGATCATTAAAACCTTCAGAAAAGTCCTTTTGATTTGAGTATGCAATTGAATAATGTATAAAGTGGAGATTGAGATGATAAAAAAGCTTATGGTAGATAAGTTGCAATAGGTGGAATTGAGTGAAACACAAGCCCTTGAATATTTTGAGAGAAGAGTGTAAACACTAGACTTGTGAGAGACATTCTATTGTGATTTATCTTTGCCAAATTAATTATCTTGCTACTTGCATTTTTGGAAGGTGGAAAAGATTTCTGAGAAAGTTTATTTTAGTGCTTGCTTTAAAAAATCTTGCTTCCATGGTTTCCATGAATTGGTTGTTTTACAATTCAAAATCTTGAGGACAAGATTTGATGCAAGTGTGGGGGTGTGATGACTTCTCATTTTTAATAGATTTGAGATATATTTTGATATATTCCTGTCATTAATACTAAATTAAAGAGATTTTAAGAGAAATCAATCTGGAGGCATCATTTATGGGATTTCAATTTAAAAGAAAAGTTTTGGAGTTTAGGAAAGAAATAATAATAATTAGAAGTTTTCAACAAAAAAAAAGAGAGAGAAATAAAAATTCAGTTTATTTGTTGTTATTCTTATTATTATTATATAATTACTATTTTCTTTTCTTTTATTAAATAGTTCTTTTATTGATGAATCAGAGGCACGTGGGAAAGGTAGAATGAATTGAAGAGGATTATTTGAAGGACCAGGGGAGCATCGCATAAGGATTGGAGACGCACCGTTTTTGGAATTGAAGGAAAGTTGTAACCTAAAGTCCTAAACAATTAAAGAAGGAGTGTGCGGAAAAGAGAACAGTGGCAAGATTTTGATTGGAATGAAAAGACCTAAAAGAAATAGCTACGGGGGGCGCGATTAAAAGAGAGGAGAAGAGGACGAATTGAAAAAAAAAGAAACAGAGCACAGAGTGGAGAAGCACGGTGAGAGCCCGCAGCCAAGACCCAAGAAGTCTAGACCTTTATCGCCTTCCACACCATCGTCGCCGGCGACCTCGCTCACACCTCCATCGTCGCGGGCGACCTTCTTCATCTTTCCATTCTCACCACCACAGGTCCAAGCTTCAACAACCAGAAAAGAGGAAGCAGAGGCTCAGATATTGGGGGCTGTTTTTCTAGTATGACTTTGAATTCTGAATTTATTGTTGCTGAACTGGATTTCTAATTAAAGCCATGCTGGCTGATTTTATTTTGCAACCTAGAGTAGCTATGAACTTATAGGTGGATTAAACTTGTTTTTATTAATTAGTTATAATTAATATTAATTTTGGTTACCTAATCTTGTTTAGCTTTATCTATTTAGTGACTGGCCATCATTAAATATGAATTTGAGAATTAGGATTTACCTTGACGAAGGGGATTTTAATTAGGCTCTGAGATTAAGTAATGTGAGATTAGATTACGATTTAATTTACGATTAGGATAGACATATACCTAATGACCCCATATAATTGTTGAAGAGTGTGTCCGAGTTATGTTGCCTCTTGAGTAACTATGTTAGATATAACAAGTTATACTCAAGAGAGGATTGTAAATGAACCGACAGGCATTTAGAGCTATTTATACTCGAGATTAACAAATTTGATATTAAAGCTAATTAAATTAGTAAAATCAAGGTTTATGAAGCTAATAAGAGATTAGTGACTCTGGGTTGCTCATTTATTTTTTGTGGTAGTTTGTCTATTTTGATTTTAGATTTTATGTTCTTTTTCTTAATTAAATTCAATTTGGTTTGCTCAACTTAAATGAAAGTGTAAAATTAATGTTTAACCAAAGTTTTGGTACAAAGTCCTCATAGGAACGATACTTCTTTTATCACTTTATTACTTGGTACGGCCGTATACTTGAGTTATAGGCTTAAAGTTTTGCCCTATGAACCCACAAGTTCATAGGTCCTCTAGGTTACAAAACCAACTAGCCACACATGGCTCTAACAAAATCCATAACAAAAAGATAACAATTCAGGTTCAAAGAATAAAGAGAGAGAAAAGAAAATTTCTTTGTCGCCTCCACGTTCTTCCGTCCTTCCGTGGAGATGATGAAGAGAATTTAAACGCTCAGCCTCTACTTCTTCGTTCCTTCTTGTTCTGTGTCTCCCGATCTCCTCTCCTTGCTTCCTTCTTATCTTTGCCTCCCTATTTATAATTTAGGTCTTGGGTCATTGATTCTCATTTTCTTATTAAAAAGATATCTCATATCTTGTAATCAATTCCACCAGATCACGTAATTGATTTTGTTTCTATTTTTTTTGCATGGGAATATTCTCTTAATTGCTCTTTCTACTTCATTCCAAATCAGCAAATATTTCCTGGACAATAAAAATAGGATATGAGTAGATTTTATGTCGATTTATTCTTTGATCCTAAGTTTGATTCAATGATGAAAAAGTTCATAAAAGATAATTAAACAGGTATATAATATCAATAATTCCAATTAATTCTCATAAAATATACACCTATTTAATCATAAAATATACACTTATCACTAATCAAATTAGTTAAATATGTCTTACATTGAGTACTAGAAGATTATATACTTAACCTACATGTGTTGGTTTTAGTGGAAGAGACTTTAGCTGCTTAAACATGAGGTCTCGAGTTTGAATCTATGTAAATGCATAAAACCTTTTGGAAGCTCTACCCTTAATTAGGTCCAAAAATACTTATTAGATCTAACCTAGTTAGATAGTTATATATAAAAGAATATTCTAAATCTTGTCCATAACTTAAAATACCTCCAATAAGCATCACAAAACTAGTATATAAGGGTGATTGGAGGACACCAATTTTGCACAAAGAATTCATCAACCTTTGACGTTGCAAGTATTGTTTAGTCTGTAATCTAATTGGAGTGAGAGATGGTGAGCACGCTGGAGGCCAGTGTTGAACTCAACGCTTCAGCTCTGAAGTTTCTGGAGATATTTTCAACCAAAGTATATGAGCTTGCCACTATCTCCCCAGACATCATTCAAAGCCTTGAAATAAGTTTCCGGTGCATGGGGCTCTATAGGCCTCACCATCCTCGTACACTACACCATAGGTACGTACGTAAGACAACATCATCATCTTCATCAATATTTTTTTTTTTTTTTTTTTTTTTTTTTTTTTCGGTTTTTGATAAACTTGTTTTTGCATATATGATGGGTGACACAAATGGGACAGCACAAGTGGCTAAGATGGAGCTGGCGAGCATAAACCTACTAGACCTATCACTAACATTCAAAGTGACAGAAGGAGATCTGTTAAAAGTGTACAATAGCTTCGATGTTACTCTGAAAGTCACTCCCAATGTACTGTCGGGAAGTGTTGTGAATTGGACCTTTGAATATGAGAAGCCAAGCTCTGATACTCCAGACCCAAACTCGTTGATGGAAGCAGCTGTTCAAGTCTCCAAAGACGTTGATGCTTATGTCAGCAACCTCATCTAGACTTGAATTCTTCAAGTAGTTAATAAAAAGTGAGTGTGTAATAAAAGTTGGCTTTTGTCAGCCTGTGTTTATGCGTGTATGTTTTATATATTTTGCTTTCTGCTGCTACTTTCAGAATGAGCTGAGGTTGTGTAGCGCTTGACATATGCATACATGAGCAAGCGCAAGTTTATGTAGTTGTCTGCTGGGATACAATGTAATTTCAATGCAAGTAATAATTCCCGCCCTAAATGTGTAGATATATAAGGCTCAGTGATCTCAACTCTGAAACTCTCGATCCTAGATTTTGAGATTGAAGGGAAGAATACATGTGTGTAGATTTTGAAAAGGAATTTGTAAGTTTCAGTCATGTGGGGTATAATGGACACTAAATAGAGATTTGGGAGAACAGATATCTAAGAAGCAGACCCCTCTTGTGCTAAATGTTGAACTAGTCAGGAGGCGTGTTTTCGTCTAAGATATAAACCCTAGTCTAATTTATCTCTGACATTTTTCATTTTTTTAAAACTAATTTGCTTAGCTTATAATCACACATAATTTAATGTTGCTTAGGAGTATTTTCGGAAGAATTGATCACATATGTTAATTACGTTAAGGACTGCATTGAAGGAGTATATATTGTTTAAGAGTTTTCTAGTAAAAAATTACTAGCAATTTGGAACAGGAACGGTATGAGTGATCTGAGTCGCGTACGGAAACGCTGTCCTATAGAGTTATTCCGCAACCACCGGCAAACTGGAAACGGTACTCCCCAGGGTTAAACAGACCCTTGTTGATTAAACCAAGGCCGCAGAACTGGCGGAAGGTAGCGGTAATCGACAACAATAAAATAGGCAGAGGAGAGGAGATATCATTTTTTTTTTTCGAGCACTTCGTCCGAATCCCTTTCCAATATCATATGACTCTATATATAGGCTTGTACTCTCCTTTCCCCAAGCAATGTGGGACTTGTTTCTTTGACACACCCACACATTTACTCACATGTTTACAACAAGTTTTCATTAAACAAAATACTTTCTAGATTACTCTTAAATGTAGAAGCTTGACGAATAATTTAATTATAGATATTAAGAGTATTCATTAAGTTAATTATTTGCAAAAAAATATGTGTATTGATTTTCCTAATTAAAATACCTCTTTAATCATTTGTAATGGAAAATGCTCATATATATATATATATATATATATATATATGAAAACCCTTCTTTAATAGATGCAATTGATAGGAATAGTTTGAGGGGAAAAACTGCAAGTTTAGGGAGACAAAATGAAATAATTTGGGACTGCGTTAGACCCGAAGAGGGGTATCATTTATTCATTTAAGGACCACCTTATTAGTCTTTTACTGACATCAACAAAATAATATATAATTTAACAAAAACGCTCATGCTTACATGTAAATTAGGAAGAGTTTCCAAATTATAAGTTGAAATTAAACCCTGAAAGCTTTATTTGGAATGGTTTTTAATTAAACACTTCTTTATATTCATTCTTCTGAAAATTTTCAACTTAATTATATACATTTCCTTTTCAATAAATTAGCAACTAGAATTTTCTTATTAAAATATGAATTAGTTGAAATTGATTTCAGCGTTGCCTTTCGGAATTTCCGTCCTAAAAATCTCCAACTTCATCACACATAAACAAGCGTATTTCTGTAAATTAGTTTTTATATATCAATAAAAGACCAAGGTTTTCAATTGATACATGAAAAATTTAGAGTCTTGTTAAAGTGTCGTTACTCTTTTTATTTAGTCCAATATACCACTTCCATCCCTTTGTTCCAATCATCTTCAATAATCCTCCTGCTCTTCCATTATATTTCAGCTTGTTTGGAAAATGTATTTAGCTACCCGTGTCTTTTCTTGTTGTTCAGTTCACTCATTAACTGTATTACCCATATTGTTAGATATTGTCTCATTTTGTAAACCCTATTTTTCGAATTAGATGAGCCAGGCCAGCACTACAAGCCTGAGGCTACAAACGAAATCGAACATGACCTCTCAGTGTGAGAGCTACTAGGTTACAAGAAGATTGACTTGTTACTTAGCCGTTGCATTAATTAATATCTCCCACGATCCTGAAGTTGGGAGTTGTGGAGATTTTGTTTTTAGAATTTTATTTTAACAATTTGTCATGAATTTAATGCTGCTTCTGATTACCCGTTCCCACCGTTGCACTAGCAATTCGTTGAGCCTTTGACTTTTGTTTTGTACTACGTATGCACGTTTATGTTTTTGTTTCTTAGTGATTTCGTTTTTCAGACAAATCTATTTCTGCATGATTCATTAATTTGTCATTTTGTGAATGAACGTGGATTTAATGCAGATTTTGGTGTCATCTCATCCTCATCCCTATCAGCACAGTACTTGCATTAATTTTATGCGAATTTAGAGCACTTTAAAGTTCAACTACTATATCTGGAAAATCTCTTTCTGTCTTTCATGATTGATTCCTCTAACTAAACCGCGCAATCAATCTTATCCAATCTTAGTATAATAATTGGCAACTACTATCAATTTAAATTTGAATATTAATTAGTATTTCCAAATGAGATACAGTACAACTCTTACACTATCATATTTTTTTTAAGGAAAATGACAGTCAAATCCAAAGGAACATACAAAATTTCAAAAAAAATCCCAACCCAAAATCACGTATTATTTGTATTGAAACAAAATCTAGGTATTTAAATTTTATTATGAATATAGCTTTTTCTCTATTGTGAATAACCAGGTTTTAAATTTTGTTGTAAATATAAAACTTCCATTTGTAAATCTAGTTTTTTTTGTGAATGACTTAAATGCTTAGGGATCTAAGTTTGAAACAAAATCGAAGTGTTTAAATTTTGTTGTAAATATAGCATTTCCTATTGTGAATATAGCTTTTTCTATTGTGAATGACCAGATTTTTAAATCTTGTTGTGAATATAATATTTTCTCGTTGTCAATATAACATTTCCATTGTCAATACAAAAATATCAAAGATATGTGATTTTGAATTGGGACTTTTTTGATATTTTGTATATTTCTTGGGACCTGGCTTGTCATTTTCCCTATTTTTTAGGCCTAAATAAATAAAAAATCTATAAATTAGTAATATCTTAGAGTATGATAATGAATCATTGTCAAGTGACACAAACATTACTTTGGCGTGCCATTAAATTCGAAAGCGAAATTCAAATGGCCAACCAATTTTTCCATAAAAAAATATGGCATACGAACTCAAGTATGAACATGGGTGTCTTCTTTTTAATAATCTCAATTTTTATAATTTTCTTAAAAAACTAAATTGCGTCGTTATTTGCATAATCACCCGACAATGATAACTAACACATATCAGTGATCAAACTTTCTCATGTGTGGCCAACATCAACGATGGAACTTCATCCCACGTGAAACTGCATTCTGATTATCTGGTCAAGAAATTACATAAAAAGTTTTTTTTTTTTTTGGGGTGTACAATAATTGCTTGGACTTCAATATTGTATAATGGCGAAAACATAATTTGATTATAATATATAATAACTTCAAATATTTTTTTGGCCTGACCTACAACTTCAAATATTGAACATTACAAAATTTTAAAATTTCTAAATTAAATATGATCTATCGACGACTTTCGCATGGGTAATAACCTCAATAGTTCACATTAGTGGAGCATTAATAATAAAAAAATAGAATGGAGACCGATAAAAATTGTTTTTAAAACAGAAAAAGGGGGAATTACATATATGTCCAAGGAAGAGAGGAAAAGCACAAACAAGTCCCTTAAAATCATCCAATTCTATTGAAGTTCCATGAAATGTGGTTTAGATTAATTCAAATGGTGAAAAAACCATTTTGCCCTTCTTAATTTGAGCCATCAATGGCATGTTATTGAGCAACCAATAACAAGTCAAAGTGCTATCAATAACTTGAAAACTACTTTTCATTGGTTGTCTAATGACTTATCATTGTGACACTGTGACTTGTTATTAATTGGTTGCTCAAATTAACAAAATCAAAGTGATTTTTTCTCAATTCGAATTAATTTCGCCAATGTCCCATAGAACTTCAAAGCAATTTGATGATTTCAAGAGATATACGCTTGATTTTTTCTCTTCCTTGATACTGGTATGTAATTCCCCCAAAAGAAGACACGTCACACATGAATTTAAGGGACAGAGATATTTCTCAAACCTGAAAAGATTATGTAGCCCCAAAATTATTTGATTGATCTTGTATTATTAGGACTAAGGACTAAACCCTTAACCAATCAATAATTGGTTTTCATCGATGATAACAAAATATTGATAAAGCATCTCAAATTAGTTAGTATTTTGAAAAGAAGAGTAGGTAAATAATTAACAACGATCTTCTACTAAACTACTAAAATATATCATCCAACGACACACGCGTCACAACTTTTTTTTTTTTTTTTTTTTTTTTTTTTTGATATAAAGGTCGATGCAGGCCACGAATATTTTCCACAAGAATTTGACATCCTGCTTGTTACTTTGCAAGTATTGTTTTCACTGGAATCTATTTCGAGAGAGAGAGAGATGGTGAGTACTTTGGAGGAAGATCTGGAACTGAAAACTTCAGCTGTGAAGTTTCTGGAGATATTTGCGACCAGAATATATGAGCTTGCCACTATCTCCCCTGACATCATTCAAAGTCTTCAAATTACCTCCGGTAACTGGGGCACTGTCGGCTTCACCTTCCTCATCCATTACACCGTAGGTCAGCCAACATCTTGATCTCTATTTTTCTATATATTTACTTTTCATGTTACTGCTTCGCTTATGATTTCTTTTCGGTCTAATTAATACTCCTCTTACAGTTGGAACCAGTTATATACATATATGATTAATATGAAATCTTGTTTTCCGGTTGATTAGCTATCCCTTTATTCTACATTTACCATAAATATGTTAGAAATGCATTTTGGCGACTGCATATGGACGTGATGTAATAGACATAGCACTAGTAGAAAATTGTAGTTTCCGCGTCTCTCAGAAAAAGAACAGATCCAGGTTTTTATACCTTGCAATATAAGGTCTGGTTTAGAATTCAATTTTAGTTCTAAATATAAGATACTTTTTCCATTTTATTTATCATATTTATTATTTTTTTTCCAAACTAATTTGATTTACTTGTAAACTAATATATAATATAATGTTACATATGAGTATTTAAGATAGATCATGTCATATATTCTATAATTAATCAATTTGTCTAACTTTTAATCTCCCAAAACTAGATAAAGAGGTGGTATTTGTGTTCCACATGTAAAAGAAGCGAAAATGTAGTGGTTAAATTAGTATACGTGTAGTAAGTGGTTAACATGCACACATACAGATGGGGTACCACAAGTCGCTAAGGAGGTGGTGGAGAGCATAAACTTAATAGACCTATCGATCACGTTCAGAGTGATAGAGGGAGATCTGTTGGATGTGTACAACAGCTTCAGGTTCATTCTGAAACTAACTCCAAATATACTGTCAGGAAGCGTTGTGCACTGGACTTTGGAATATGAGAAGCCAAGCAATGAAACTCCTGATCCAACCTCGTTGATGAAGGAGGTTATTCAAGTCTCCAAAGACGTTGATGCTTTCGTTGGCAGCCTCATCTAGGGGTTCATTATATTACCTTAAATCATGTAATACGTTTGTTTGTATGTATCAAGGTTGGTTTGTCAAATAAAAGCTGACTTTGTCAGCTGTTGCGTTTGCGTTTATGTTCATGTTTATTATTATATGATCTGCTTGCTAGTTGTAACCGCGCTTGACATGAACAAGCGCAAGCTTGTATACTTTAATATTAATATATGCGAGTTCCTCTCTCTTGAATAACACCATCGACAAAGTAGAGTAATTCATATCTGATAGTACTGTATATGGATAAATTCGTAAGAAGATATTTTTAGACGAAGTTACTAACTCAACTACTACTCATCTCAATCTTATGCAAACCAAAAACAAAAAAACTACTACTCATCTCCTTAATTTTGATGAGATGGCTAATAAGGACCCAGGGGACAGGGCTTTATCCATCAATAATGTTAACGTTGGGGTTACACCGTTTCCTGCAAGTTCTCCCAAGAGAGGCTTATAATTAATCTTAGATATTGCCGCATGTATACAATTATCCTTTAACTTGAACTCTATGTGATGATTCTTCCTTCAAAAAAGGGTCATATAACTTTTTTGATTTTTTTTTCCATTCATTTTGCTACTGTGAGAAAAATTTGGAAAAATGGTCGAAGATGTCAATCCCTCATTATTCTTTCATTCAAGATTGTAACAGCTACTAAAAAAAGCTGCTACCACAGTTCTTTGAGCAACGATTTTGGTGTCATCTCATC
This sequence comes from Acacia acuminata, assembly GCA_019022655.1. NCBI lineage: Eukaryota > Viridiplantae > Streptophyta > Magnoliopsida > Fabales > Fabaceae > Acacia > Acacia acuminata. The sequence continues at coordinate 3,004,452 of JAFJYI010000076.1, read as the reverse complement.
CTCATCCCTATCAGCACAGTACTTGCATTAATTTTATGCGAATTTAGAGCATTTTAAAGTTCAACTACTACATCTGGAAAATCTCTTCCTGTCTTTCATGATTGATTCCTCAATCTTAGTACAACAATTGGCAACTACTATCAATTTAAATTTAAATATTAATTAGTATTTCCAGATGAGATACAGTACAGCCCTTATCATATTTTTTAGGCACAAAAAATAAATAAAATCTATAAATTAGTAATATCTTAGAGTATAATAATGAATCTTATCAATTGACACAAATATTACTTTCGCGTGCCATTAAATTCGAAAGCGAAATTCAAACGGCCAATCAAATTTTCCATAAAATAATATGGCATACGAATTCAAGTATGAACACGGGTGTCTGCTTTTTAAGAATCTCAGTTTTTATAATTTTTTTAAAAAAATAAATTGCGTGAGTTATTGCGTAATCACCCGACAATGATAACTAACACATATCAGTGATGAAACTTTCTCATGTGGCCAACATCAACGACGGAACTTCATCTCACGTGAAACGGCATTCTGATTATCTGGTCAAGAAAGTAAATACTTTTTTTTTTTATGTACAAAAATTGCTTGGAATTCAATATTGTATATGATATGGCGAAAACATAATTTGATTATAATAATAACTTCAAATATTTTTTTTGGCCTGACCAACAACTTCAAATATTGAACATTACAAAATTTTAAAATTTCTAAATTAAGATTATGATCTATCGACGACTTTCGTATGGGTAATAACCTCAATAGTTCACATTAGCCGAGCATCAATAATAAAAAATAAAATAAAATAGACACTGGTGAAAATTGTTTTTAAACCGAAAAGGGGGGAATTACATATAGGTCTAAGGAAGAGAAAACAAGCACAAACGACTCTTAAAATCATCAAATTCTATTGAAGTCCTGTGAAATCTAGTTTAGATTAATTCAAATTGTGAAAAAAATCATTTTGCCCTTGTTAATTTGAGCCATCAATGACAAGTTAAGGTGTCATCACTGACTTGAGGGCTACTTTTCATTAGTAGTTCAATGACTTGTCATTATGAAACTTTGAACTTGTTATTGGATGCTCAAATTAACAAAATCAAAGTGATTTTTTCACAATTCAATTAACGGCAAAGTGGCATTTTCTCAATTCGAATTAATTTAAGCCCATGTCTCATAAGACTTTAATGTAATTTGATGATTTCAAAGGTTATAAGCTTGATTTTTTTCTCTTCCCTGGTACTAGCTTAGTATGTAATTCCCCCAAAAGAAGACATGTCACGCATGAATTTAAGGGACAGAGATATTTCTCAAACCTGAAAAGGTTATGCAGCCCCAAAATTATTTGATTGATCTTGTATTATTAGGACTTCGGACTAAGCCCTTAACCAAGAAATAATTGAATCCGTTTTCATTGATAATAACAAAATATTGATAAAGCATCTCAAATTAATTATTTAGTATTTTCAAAAGAAGAGTAGGTAAATAACAACGACAATCTTATACTAAACTACAAAAACTGTTGTTGAAAGAATAATAAGAATCTGTATTATTAAGATTGCATATACTATAAAAACAAGAATATAATATTGCATATATAGTGAGAAACTGAGAATGCAATGAGTATGGATAATACAAAAAAACTATGAACAAACTCACAAGATCTGGGAATATGGTAATAAACTATGAAGAAATCCGGGTCCAACGTACATTGTTTCCTTAAGACAATTTTGCTCCCTTAATATGGATGCCCAAGGTTGCTGAGCAATTGCCTCCCGAATAGACGAAAATCGGATCCTGACTCTTTGACTAGCGGAAATCCGGGTCCAACGTACATTGTTTCATTAAGACAATTTTGCTTTCTTAATACGGATGCCCAAGGTTGCCGAGCAAATGCCTCCCGAATAGAGAAAAAAAAATTGGATCCTTCTTTAATAGATGCAATTGATAGGAATAGTTTGAGGGGGGGGGGGGAAATAGCAAGTTTAGGAGACAAAATGAATTAATTTGGGACTGCTTTAAAACTGAAGAGGGGTATCATTTATTCATTTAAGGATCACCTTATTTGTCTTCTACAGACATCAAGAAAATAATATCTAATTTAATAAAAACTCTCATGCTTACATGTAAATTACGAGTCTAAAAATTTGCTTTGAGATTTTTGCAAATTATTGAAAATTTTATCCCTGAAAGCTTTATTTGCAATGGTTTTTTAATTAAACACTTCTTTATATTCATTCTTCTGACATTTTCAACTTATATTTTTTGGGACTGAATTTTGAACTTATATACATTGCCTTTTCAATAAATTAGCAACTAGCATTTTTATTATTAAAATATGAATCAACTGAAAATGATTTCAGCTGAGCCTTTCGGAATTTCCATCCTAAAAATCTCCAACTTACACATAAACAAGAGTATTTCCGTAAATTAGTTTTAAATATCAATAAAAGACCAAGGTTCTCAACTTGATACATGAAAAATTTGGAGTCTTGTCAAAGTGTCGTTACTCTTTTTATTTTGTCCAAATATATCACGTCCGTTCCTTTTTCCAATCATCTTCAATCCTCCTGCTCATCCATTATATTCCAGCTTGTTTGGGAAATGTGTTTAGCTGAGTTATCACAATGCACGTTTAACTGTATTACCCATATTATTAGATATTGTCACATTATTTTTGTAAACACTTTTTTTTTTTTTTTTTTTTTTTTTTTTGAATGACGAGCAAGCACCTGTATAGTATGAGGCTAAAAGCGAAATCGAACATGACCTCTCACTTACGCGTCCGGATCCTTTCACAGTCCCCCATCTTCTCATCCCTCATGGTCTCATCTGGACCGTTGAAATTTTGATCCAACAGTCTAGATTTGTATATAAAAAAAACCGCATGCGATGCGATTTCTCTTTTATTTTTATTTTAACAAATCTGGACCGTTGGATCAAGATTTGGACGACTCAGATGCGACTGTGAGGATGGGGAGAGAGAGGGAAGAGGAGAAAATCCTCTTCCCTCACTTACATGATAGTGTGAGAGCTACTAGGTTACAAGAAGATTGACTTGTTACTTAGCCGTTGCATTAATTAATATCTCCCACGATGCTGAAGTTGGAAGATGTGGATATTTTTTTTTTTTTTAGAAGTTTATTTTAACAATTTGTCATGAATTTAATCCTGCTTCTGACGATCACCCATCCCACCGTTCTGTGATCAACAAAATCGATCCCCTGCACTAGCAATTCGTTGAGGCTTTTCCATTGGCCATTGCTTTGAGCCTTTGACTTTTGTTTTGTACTGCGCACTTTCATGTTTTTGTTTCTTGGTCAGTTCGTTTTTCAGAAAAATCTATTTCTCCATGATTCATTAATTTGTCATTTTGCGAATGACCGTGGATTTAGTGCAGATTTTGGTGTCATCTCATCCTCATCCCTTTCAGCACACAGTATTTGCATTAATTTTATGCGAATTTAGAGAATTTTAAAGTTCCACTAATAACTAAACCACCCAATCAATCTTATCAAATCTTCGTACAATAATTAGCAACTACCATCAATTTAAATTTAAATATTAATTAGTATTTCTAAATGAGATACAGTACAGCTCTTCAGCCATGGAAATGGCCGGTTATGGTATTTTATTCATCCACTCACCATCCAGCTTAAATCAAATATCTTGATTTAGGATCCGTTTGGATGGGTTTTTAAAAAAAGTACTTTTTTTTTAAGTGCTTATTTTTTTAAGCTCCAAATTAGAGCTTTTAAAAAAGCAGCACTTTGGTTTCTTTTTTTTTTTTTTTTTGTGATTTTTACTTTTTTTAAAAAAATATCATCTAAACACATAAATTAATTAAAAAAAGCATTTTTTTTGCATCAAAAAAGTGCTTTTTTCCCCCTCAAAAAAGCCCATCCAAACGGGCCCTTTAATTGTCTGTCTTTCTTATCATATTTTTAGGCATAAATAAACTATAAATTAATAAAATCTTAGAGTATAATAATGAATCATTATCAAGTGACACAAACATTACTTTCGCTGCCATTAAAATCGGAAGCGAAATTCAAACCGCCAACCAGTTTTCCATAAAAAAATATGGCATACGAATTCAAGTATGAAGTATGAACACGGGGTCTGCTTTTTAATAATCTTAGATTTTATAAATTTCTTAAAAATAAATTGCGTGAGTTATTGCATAATCACTCGATAATGATAACTAACACAATATCAGTGATGAAATTTTCTCATGTGGCCAACATCAACGTTGGAACTTCATCTCATCACGTGAGATGTAAATACCTTTTCGGTCTCTAACAAAAACGCGATCTCCCATTTTGGTCCCTTAAAAAAGGGTCCTTTTTAGTCAATAAAAAGGACGAATAAGGATCGATTGGTTGACATTTTGATTCCTCACAAATTTCCAAAAGGTCATGTTTAGTCCATAAAAAGGACGAATAAGGGTCGATTTTTTTATAAGAGACCAAAATGGGATCCGTATTTTTTGTCGGGGACCGAAAGGGTATTTACTCTAATAATTTCTTGGAATTCAATATTGTATATGATATGGCGAAAACATAATTTGATTATAATAATAACTTCAAGTATTTTATTGGCCTGACCAACAACTTCAAATATTGAACATTACAAAATTTCAAAATTTCTAAGATTGTGATCTATGGACGACTATCGTATGGGTAATTAATAACCTCAATAGTTCACATTGGTCAAGCATCACTAATAAATAAATAAAAAAAAATTGTTTTTAAAACCAAAAAAGGGAATTACATACAGGTCCAAGGAAGAGGGAAAAAAAAAAGTACAAACGGATCCCTTAAAATCATCAAATTCTATTGAAGTCCCATGAAATATGGTTTAGATTAATTTAATTAAAGTGTGAAAAAACCATTTCGCCCTTATTAATTTGAGCCATCAATGATAAGTCATTGAGCAATCAATGACAAGTCAAGGTGTCATAAAAAACTTAAGGACTACTTTTTATTGGTTGCTCAATGATTTGTCATTGTGATACTCTAACTTGTTATTTTTTGCTTCAATTAACAAAAGAAAAGTGATTTTTTCTCAATTTAAATTAACAGCAAAGTGGTATTTCTCTATTCCAAGTAATGTAGCCCATGTTTCATAGGGCTTCAATGCAATTTGATAATTTCAAAGGATTTATGTCTGATTTTTTCTCTTCCCAAGAACTTATGTAATTCACCCAAAAGAAGACATGTCACACATGAATTTAAGGTACAGAGATATTTCTTGAACCTGAAAAGGTTATGTAGCCCAAAATTATTTGATTGATCTTGTATTATTAGGACTAAGGACTAAACCCTTAACAAGCAATAATTGGTTTTCATCGATGATAACAAAATAATGATAAATGATCTGAAATTATTTAGTATTTCGAAAAGAAGAGTACGTACGTAGGTAAATAATTACGATCTTCTACTAAACTACAAAAACATATCCTCCAACACGCGTCACAAATTTTTTTGATATAAAGGTCAATGCAGGCCACCAATATTTTCCACAAGAATTTGACATCTTGCTTGTTACTTTGCAAGTATTGTTTTCACTGCAATCTATTTCGGGAGAGAGATGGTGAGTACTTTGGAGGAAGATCTGGAACTGAAAACTTCAGCTGTGAAGTTTCTGGAGATATTTGCGACCAGAACATATGAGCTTGCCACTGTCTCCCCTGACATCATTCAAAGTGTTCAAATTATTTCTGGTGACTGGGGCACTGTCGGCTTCTCCTTCCTCGCCCATTACACCGTGGGTCAGCCAACACCTCGATCTCTCTCTTTCTATATACTTACTTTTCAAGTTACTGGTTCGCTTATGATTTCTTTTTTGTCTAATTAATACTGCTCTGACAAATGGAACCAGTTATAAACATATATGATTAATATGAAATCTTTGTTTTCCGGTTGATTAGCTATCCCTTTATCCTACCTTTACCATAAATATGTTAAAAATGCATTTTGGCCACTGCATATGTACGTGATGTAATAGAAGTAGCAGTAGTGGGAAAAAATAGTTTCCACGTCTGTCATAAAAAGAACAGATCGAGGTTGTTATACCTTGCAATATAAGATCTAGTAGAAGTAAATTTTAATTCTAAATATAAGATTTTTTTCCATTTTATTTATCGTATTTTTTTTTTTTCCAGACTAATTTGATTGACTTATAAACTAATATATAATATAATGTTACATCTAAGCATTTAAGATTGTTCATATCACATATGCTATAATTAAGCAATTTGTTTAACTTTTAATCTCCCAGAATTAGATGAAGGTGTTTTATATTTAAGAGCAGAGTCAATATTTGTGTTCCACATGTAACAGAAGCGGAAATGTAGTGGTTAAATTAGTGTAGTAAGTGGTTAACAAGTATATATATGCACACATACAGATGGGGTACCACAAGTCGCTAAGGAGGTGCTGGAGAGCATAAACTTAATAGACCTGTCGATCACGTTCAGAGAGATAGAGGGAGATCTGTTGGATGTGTACAACAGCTTCAGGTTTATTCTGAAACTAACTCCAAATATACTGTCAGGAAGCGTGGTGCACTGGACTTTGGAATATGAAAAGCCAAGCGATCACACTCCTGATCCAACCTCGTTGATGAAGGAGCTTATTCAAGTCTCAAAAGACGTTGATGATTTCGTTGGCAGCCTCATCTAGAGGTTCATTATATTACCTTAAATCATGTAATACGTTTGTTTGTATGTATAAAGGTTGGTTTATCAAATAAAAGCTGACTTTGTCAGCTGCTGCTTATGCGTTTATGTTTATTATTATATGACATGAACATACGCAAGCTTGTATAATTTAATATTAATATATGCGAGTTCCTCTCTCTGTAAATTCAGATGCTTGTCTCAATTGTTCTCCATTTTGATTTTGAGATCGAAGGAAATTGAAGTAAAGTGGGAATTTGGAACTCCAATATATATATACTCGATCCTCCGCTTCTATATATAAGTCGTTTTTATTTTTTAACCAACTTCTCAGGATCCATGTCCTCAAAAACCATACTAATTAATACTTCGTTTATGAACTAAAGCAAGATATGAAAATATATTCAAAAAGTCATTCAGAATACAGAGTGACATATTAATACTTTGAATTATTTGATTGTTCTCCCTAAAGTAGCTCAATGCAAAGATTTGGAAAAGAGAAGCCGGCAAAGTCAACTTTTTTATTGGCTTCTCGTACTCTAAGGTCAAATGTAAGATGCTTCCCGACAAATAACGGCATATTTGGAATAAATATGAGATTTTTTACATATTTATTATTCTTAACTAATCTTAACCGTCACTTTCTAAAAAATAACAATAATAATAACTTGTAAAAAAGACTAGAGGGAGTACCTAGCATGTTTTGGTGAGCGAGAAAGACGAAGCCTACAGTGCGCCATTCACCTTCAGCAATTTCAATGCTTTGTATAATCTCTGGGCAAATAGTAAGAGAAGCTCATGTATTCTGCTCGAGAATAATATATTCCAGGAAACTTCACAGCTGAAGTCTTGAGCTCAACATCGGCCTCCAGACTACTAATATCTGTCTCTCTCATGTAGATTGCATGGAAAACAAAACTTGCAATGGACGAAGATAAATGGTTGGAGAAATTGGTGTTATTTGATGTCCCTTAAATAGGGAATTTGTGACGCTGTGGGTTGCAGTGTGATTGGGTAAAACAACCTATGGTTTTGCCTCTAAAACCATAGTTTCAAAAAAAAAAAAAAAAAAAAAACCTAAACACTATTTTTATCAAAATCAATTTTTCTCTTAAAATCATGGTTTAGTTATAAGATAGTCAAACACTCAGTTTTTTTTTTTTTTTTTTTTTTCGGAATTTATTTTTGATGAGAAAACCATGGTTTGGAGTGAAAAACCATGGTCCATAATCTGTTTTTTTTTTTTTTTTTTTTAACTTTTTCAAAAGTTATTACTCAAAATCTATTTTCTTAAATAATTTTTTTCACCTTTTGCTAGAAATTATTCTCCAAAAACTAATCCAAATATACTATTGGTACGGTCAAAGGTTATATATACTTGCTACCTTCTTTATTGCGACTGATTTATATTCTGTCCCATCCTTTATTACCTTTCATAAGAATTACTTCTTCTACTCTACAATATAAGTTACTTCAACTAATTCATTGAAACTAAAAAGTGCTAATTAACTCATTAAATATATCTTAAATTCAATTTTCCCCTCCAATTTTACCCATATTAAATTAGGTTTTAAATAAGAGAGAACATATGAAAAGTTACATTTAAGCATTAGCCACATAGGCAAAATTGAAAAATAAACATCAATTATTCTTCAAGAAGTTTATATATTGTGGACAAGATATTTTTCTAGAAGTGACTCATATTGTCAGAGAGAGCAGATACTCTCTATTATAAGTCACTAAATAGGTATTAATTATATTTTTTAAGATTACCCCCATTAACTGTAACTTCTATAACTTAGATGTAGAGTACTTCATATTTGATAGTATTATATATGGATAAATTTTTAAAAAGATATTTTTAGACGAAGTTAATTACTCAACTACCACTCATCTCTTATGGCAAAAAACAAAAAAACTACTACTCATCATCCCCTTAATTTTGATAAGATGGCTAATAAGGACCCAGGGATCGAACAGTGCTTTATCCATCAATAATGTTAACGTTGGGGTAAGCGAGGCTTATAATTAATCTTAGACATTGCCGCATGTATATAATTATCCTTTAACTCGAAATCTATTTGATGATTCCTCTTTCAAGAAAAAGGTCATATAACTTTGTTATTTTTTCCATTCATTTTGCTACTGTGAAAGAAATTTTGAAATAAGGTTAGAGATGTCAATCCCTCATTATTCTTTCATTCATGATTGTAACAGCTACTAAAAAAGCTGCTGCAGTTCTTTGAGTAACAATTTTATTTTCAGGTGCTACTGAAGTCATTGCTAAAATATTGTTTTACTCCAATTATATATTGGCCCTAGACTCGTTCAACCAAATGAAAAAATGTCAATGATTTTCTTAAAATTTTATGATATCCACTTCAATAGTTGTGATTTATCAAACAAGTTTTTCTAATGCACACGTCACATATTTAATACAAACAATTTACACACAAAAATACGAATAATAGTAAAAAATATATATATGAAATGTCATTCCCCCATCATCTTAAGCTAACCTGCGGTACTATAATCCTTCCAATGACCAGAAAGCGTTACAAATTTCTTATTTAAGGGACTTTGAATAACACCAATCCTCCCCAACCATTTGTCTTACATACAAGTTGTCTGTGAAATCAAAGTTCAGAGAGAGAGAGAGAGAGAGAGATATGTCTGTGGTTAGTAGTCTGGAGGCTGATCTCGAACTCAAGACCTCAGCAGTGAAGGTTCTTGAAATATTCTCGACCAAAATATATGAGCTCCTCACCATATCCCCAGAGATTATACGAAGCATTGAAATTGTTTCTGGTGAATGGGGCTCTGTAGGCTTCGTCTTCCTCGCTCACTATACCCTTCCAGGTAATAAACCCAACTTCAACATGTGATTTCTCTTTGAATCTTAACTATTTTCATCCATGAAGCTATAATTAACCTGCAGTTAATCTTAACATTAAATCTTGATTTTAAATCGCATAGATGGGACAGCACAAGTAGCTAAGTTGGAGTTGGCAAGCTTAAACCCAATAGACTTGTCACTCACATTCAAAGTGATAGATGGAGATTTGTTGGATGTGTACAATAGCTTCACCGTTGTTCTGAAACTCACTCCAAAAGTACTCTCCGGAAGCGTTGTGAATTGGAAGTTTGAATATGAGAAGCCAAGTTCAGTTACTGCAGATCCAAACTTGTTGATGGATGCTGCTATTCAAGTCTCCAAAGACATTGATGCTTATTCTAGCAACCTTATTTAGAGACCTTAATTAATTAATGTACGCTGATTCTTGCTTGTATATTTATTTATGCTGGCCTTACTTGAACAAGTTCGAAATTTGACTTTGTCAGCTTCTCTTTTCCACTATGCGTGTATGATGTAGTATCTTTGTGTTTTCCTATTTATTAGAAAATGGGGTTAACGTGTTCACATGAGCAGCCACCTCCTCATCAATACTATATGTACATGCAAGTTAATGCATTATTTATTATTGTTGGATTGGGGCAGTATTGCACGTCCTTAGCTTTATGAGTTGAGATATTTAATTTAATATCAGTTAAATTAGTTCTGAATTTTAACTGAATAGAATATATATCATATTTTAAAAAATTGATCTTATCCAAATCAAAGTATCTTATTTAATTAAAATATTTTAAGTGATTACGAGATATTCAAAATATCGACCACTATTACAAATCCGTTATTTAAAAGGTGAATATAAGACATGAGATATTTCATATTGTAAATATTTTTTAGGCTAAAGTACCCGTTTGGTCCTTTATGTTTCTTCGATCCATTTAGTCCCTTAAGTTTGTAAAGTGCTCGTTTGGTCCTTAAAGTTAACACCATTAAGCAGACTTAACGGAAAATACTAACTCAGCAATTTTAAACGATGACTGTGCACTTAAATGCTGACAAAGCAAGCTTACATGTTACTTTTTTAATAAATTAATATTTTAAATCCTGTAAATTGAAATTTATTTAAGCAAACTTTTGGTATATCTTCTTCGTCTGAGGCATTTAAGTGCACGGTCATCGTTTAAAATTTCAATTTACTGAGATTTAAAATATTAATTTATTAAAAAAGTAACATGTAAGCTTGCTTTGTCAGCATTTAAGTACACAGTCATCGTTTAAAATTGCTGAGTTAGTATTTTCCGTTAAGTCTGCTTAACGGTGTTAACTTTAAAGACCAAACAAGCACTTTACAAATTTAATGGACTAAATGGATACCTGAAGTAAACATAAAGGACCAAATGGGTACTTTAGCCTATTTTTTAACTACCCACCCTATAAATAGGGTGACCATCATGAGTAAAAACACACTAGCCCTCTCTCTTTTATCCCTCTTCTCTCGATCAATTATTTGCGTGAGTGCATCCAACAGATTGCCTTAAAACCAAATCTGATATGTCTCTCATTTTCTAAAAATTATATATATGACCAATGGATATATAGACCCAAACAAACAAGGAGTTCACAATTGTTTATGGGACCAATATTGGGAAACAGAGACACGCACGAACAAGTATATGACAAGTGTTTAAGTTTAGCAGGTTGAAGCTAAGGATATTGTTGAGGGAGATAGGCAAAATCTTTTTTTTATTATTATTATAAATCTTGAAAACAATTGAATGGCTTCACTTTGGAAATGTCAGCCGACAAAACAAATAATAATACTCACAAGTGATTAATCTTACCATCTAAAATTATCTTAGGTGATAAGATTATTATTAGGATGATGTTTTTTGAAACCATTAATCTTGTCGGCCACCATTTTAACCTTTTATTTTGAAACGATTCGATCGACATCCGTGTCCTCCATATATATATATATATATATATCCATCCCTTCCTGCCCTAAACTTTTGTTTTTTAGTTTATAGGGTTAGGTGCGTGATAAATCCATATTTTAACATATTTTATCCCGCCTTAATCATTTATTTTGGGGATTATTTTAGGCTAATTTGGAATTATTAGATAATATTTGAATTGTTAGCCAATTTTAGAAAATAATATAAATCTGAATTAATTATGAGATTATTGTGCTTAAATTATTAATATTCTAATTGTTATCTTGTGATTAAATAATATTTCTTAAGATATGATAGATTACGATTTTATCATATTAGAAGATCCTATGGTACAAAAAGTTTTCGAAAGCTTAAAGGGAATCCAATGGTGGAATTTTATTGGGCTTCTTATATTTTAATGGGCTCAAGTTGGTACCCAAAAACCCTATCTTCCTCCTATAAAATTAACCTAACTGCCACCTAGTAGGGCACGCTCTCATTGAGAGCCGAGAGACACACGCACGCAGGAAAAACGCTGGAGGCATTCACGTTGAGGGAGAGACGCAGAAGCAAAAACGCACAAGCAGAGGATCAGTTTTGATTCCTCAATTCATTCAATACAATTGCGGGACCCACGGCTCTTTACTGTTCTTCAATTGCATTCTTCAATTAATCAATTTGAATGGCTGTGATGGCGTGCATAATGTTTGGTGGGGAACATAAATCCATGGCAGCGTGAGTTATTTTAGGAGACAATTTGGGAGGAGAATGGAGGAAGCTAGAGCCTAGGAGCTTACACTTGAAGACCACATGAGAGTGTTTTTCCTTTTATCGATTTGTTTGAAGACTTTAAAATTATTTAGTTTTAGATAATTTTGAATTTCTTTCTTGAGACAATCTAGTTTTAAATTGTAAACACATATTTCTGATTAAATTGATAATTTGGATTTGAATTGTGTTGAGATATTTGCTTGCAAACCGTTTGATTGTCAATTATATTAATAATTGAGTTTTCATTTTTGATTTAATTGTCAATTTAGGTTTATCCTCTTGGTTGTTTAATTAGGTTGGTTAATTGTCTAAGTTGTTTAATTAGGCAATTGTGAACATAATTCTCAAAACTATCTTGGAACTATTTTAACTGGTTTTAATGGGTTTAATTAACTAGCGCTCATTCTATTATGAGTTTTCTAGTGGATTAGGCGTTATTGAACTTGAGGGTTTCCCATGTTTCAATTAGTTAATTAAATTCACTAATTCCAATTTTCCATTAATCCCTTTGGTCTAATTCATTGATTTAGGCTAAGAAAGTTAACTCCATGCAATTCCTAAGTTGTCCCCTTCTTTCTCATAACTGAATTAAATCTTTGTTATTTGATTTGCTTTTAATCACTTTTCTTCTTAGGAGTTTAATTATTCTCTCATAACAAAAACCCCCATATTTGCATTCACATCTAGATTAGTTCCATTCTCATATAGGTTTTAGAGTCATTATTATCTTGCATTTAATTAGTTTAGTTTCATTTGATTGCATTTTTTCATCACCTAAATTCAACCTAAAGAAAAACCCACATATTGCTCCTTGGGAGAATGACCTAGGTTGACCCTAAAATGCATAATAAATTAAGACCTAGTTTAATTGATTGCTTTTCGCGACAAAAGCAACGCATCAATTTTGGCGCTTTCTTGGGAGCAATGGTTAGGCTTTAGGTTTGAGTTTTAGGTGAATTTTTTTTTTTTAGGTAGTTGTTTATTGGATCCAATCCACTCTTACAAAATTGAATTTGATCCCTCCTATTATGGCTTGGCATGCTTGAGTTTATGGAAATAACTATTATACTTCTATGCCTTATCATTATGACTATGGTGTTGAGCGGTATATGAGGTGGGATTACCTTCTTCTAATTATGAGTCTCGCCTAGAGAGCAAAATTGATAGGATTGCATCGGTTATGGAAAAAATGGCTATGTCCTATATGCCAAATTCTTCTAATATGGTCAATCCTATGGGGCCCTCTACTTCTTTTACCCCACAGCCTACATCTTCTGCTTTAATAGGGTCACTTTGTCCTATTTGCTCTCTAGCCACTCATGCTACTGACTCTTGCCCCTACCTGAATGACGGAGCTGAATCTTGCAATGCAATATATCCTACTAGATTCATGACTCAAGGAGGCCAAATATATGATCCATATTCAAATGCATATAATCCTGGATGGCATGATCACTCAAATTTTGGATATGTCAATCAAAGCTGTTCCAGTTCATGACGAGCATTCAAGATTATCAAACAAGCTGACGTTATGATGAAACTCCTTCAAGACAAGGAAGAGCAGCTTGAAGCTCGAGGCACTCAAATAAGGGAGTGGTCAAATGCAATTAACAATCGCTAGAGTGAAGATTTAGAAGTTCAAGGTGAATTTCCATGTGGTAATATACTCTCACCCTCTAATGATTCATCCTTTTTTTCTTCTACCACTTCAAACGATGGGATGATTGGTACAGTAGCTGAGTATGCATGCACTGATGCTATTTCAAAATTGAATAGTTCTATTGACTTAAATTATACTGAATCTTGTAGTGTATGCATTGATATGGCTTCTCATACCCCCAATCCTATGAATTCTATTGATTATGATGAGGAAGTTGATGAAGAGATTGTTGTTGACACCCTTGACATTATTGATTTCAAAGACACTCAGCTTAACACTAATCATGATTATGCTTTGAATGATGGAAGTAATATCTCTATTGATTTTGTTGATACTACTCATGATATTGACATGACTATTGTTAGTGCGGATACTATTAAAGATAAGTGTGGGAAAGCCTTGATTTAGATATGCATTTAGAGGGTAAAACCATATTGAATCATGATGTTTCACGGGTAGAATTTGTCTTGTGTGATGATTTGAGCAAGAATAGTGAGACCATTTTGAGTGATCACTTAATTCATTCTTTAGAGAATTTGACTCTTATTGAGGAGAGTCATATTGACTTGGTGGATTGTTCAAAATATCTAGAAGTTCCTATACTTTCTGTTGATCAATTTCTTTTGGGATCTTCCTTTATTTTTTATAAATCAAATTTTATTGATTATATTTATATGGGACGAGATACTGCTTGGAGTTATGATTTTATGCAGGTACATGGATTGATTCCTCCTATCCAAACACCTTCTATACTTGAGCTGAAATGTTATCTGCAGACCTTAAAAAAGAATATGTTTGTTGAACATCAAAAGAAGACATCACTTGTGCTTTCATGTGACTTACAACCAGACAAGGGAGAGAAGCCAATTATGCTACTTCATTTGAGTCTCCAAGCTTTTAATTGTAACATCCCAATTTTCGGAAGCGTTTTTTTTTTTTTGAAGTATTTGATCAGAGTAGAGCATCAGAAGTAAATAGTATTAAAACAAAAGTAACTGATAACATCCATTTGCAATGTATGTGTTAGCCTTAACAAAGCATATACAAAAATTTCCAATGCTAACATAAAGTACAAAACAAAAGGGCTTCCTCCAGCCGGCTCCTATATCTCGCTTACCCTTGTCTCCGGTCCTGTTTACTCCGGATCCTGAAGCTATGGTAAGAGCTGAGGTTCAATGCCCATTTGAACCTCAGGTAACGGTTAACCTCATGTTCATGTAACAAGTATGTATGACAGTTTATTCATGATATCACAGCAATATTCACATATGAAAGATAATAACCGAACACAACTACCGCATATGAACGTTATTATAGTCTCGCACTATTCACCTAAGTGCCACGATGTACGTCGTGTCCTCAGCGCTAGGAAAACTCAACGGCGTTATCAATACCATAACCCGTGTACAACTGTATATGTATGCTCAATAACTTTTTTTAAAAAAAACAGAATCTCAGTCTATGAATACAACCATCACATATAGGTATACAGTAAACATCAGAGTTAGTGTTACAGTACGCGTCCGTACCTTCGTCGGTGTTGTCGGTACGTTGACGGTCGGACGGTGATCACGCGTATCCTATAATGGTAATATCGTATTTATTAATTTATAAATAATATCCTAAGAGATATTTTGGCCACTAATGACTATTTTTCCCTTGCAACATTTATTTTTTACTTTATTCCTTCAAAATTCGTAGAACAACGCTGGTACAAATCTGGGCAGCATTTTGTCTAACTTTGAAAAATCATAATTAATTCTAGAAAAATTGAAATGAGGATCCGTAAAATTCCTTGAAATCCTTAGGATGTCTATTTTGAATTAAAAATAATCAAATTTTCCCAGATTACACGAATAACTCCCAGGTTTTAAGTTTTGAACCTTTGCCCAGCATTTTTTCATAAATTCGTAGACTAACTTTGAGGATTTTTATCTCTCTGTAAAGAAATCATTTTGACATGTTCTTAACATATTTAAAAATCTCTATATGTCTATTTTAACCATGAATTTTCTCAGAATTTTGTGACCATATTTTCAATATGAAATTCTGGCGTTTTCATCACTGCCTCCAGAAATTCCGAAACCGATGAAATTTCGCCAGAACTTCGTTACTTTGATGATTTTCTTCCAGAAATTTTGCTATATGACCTCCCTCATCATTTTTTTGAAATAAAGATAATTTTGAATATAAAAACATGTAAATAAAATTATCCTAGCATATTTAAGATCTAAGCTACTTCTATCTAAGAATTTAAGAACTAGAACTTAAAGCTAGAGCTAGAGAACTTACCAAGAACTTTGCTCCTCCTTCTTCAAGACTCCTCACTCTCACTTTCACTCTCTATATCAGATTTACTGAGCTTGCTTTGGTGTGAAATTAGTGAAGAGGTTGGTGCTCTATTTATAGGAAAAAGCTATGGCAAATCTTGTAATTCTCTAGCTTACACATCTTTCATTTTTAAACCGGATCCTTTATAATCCGGTCTTAAAAGTGTTCTATATATTTATGAAATTGCCACCGGTCATACTTTGAAGACCGGATCTTTTATAATTCGGTCTTAAAGTGTTCTATATATTTGTTGGAAATTCATATTTAATTAGTTACCATATACGATTATATTGTGCAATTATCTTAATTAAGTTGTTAGAGAGATTCTAGGAATTAAGTTAGCAGATCATGGTTTTTTGAATTTCGTAATTATATTCCTGATTGTAATCATCTTAATTAAGTTTTTAGAGAGATTTTAGGAATTAAGTTAGCAGATCATGATTTTTTGAATTTCGTAATTATATTCCCCGATTGTAATCCCTAGATTATAGAACTACTTGAAGTCGAAGATTATTTACTTATTAGCATCTGTATATAATTCCAATTAAGCGAAGGAATAAATCATTGAATTTTCGGACTCATCTCTGATCGGCATCTTCTCACAATATTTACAAAATTGCCATCAGATCATACTTTTAAGACCCGATATTTTATAATTCATCTTAAAAGTGTTCTATATATTTACTGAAATTGTCACCGGTCATACTTTTAAGACTGGATCTTTTATAATCCGGTCTTAAAAGTGTTCTATATATTTACGAAAGTGCCACCGGTCATATTTTTAAGATCGGATCCTTTATAACCCGGTCCAAAAAGTTCTTTATATTTACGAAACTACCACCGATCATACTTTTAAGATCTGATTCTCTATAATCCAGTAGGCGGTCTTAAAGCTCTTTTTTGCACTAGTGCAATCATCTCTATACATATAACTATTATTGAAGTTGAGGTTAATTACACCTCAATCTCCAATAGCAAAGTGGATCGGAATTAAAAAGAGGTTTAAACCAAACGGCTTATGGTCTTTAGCAAATTGTTTCTTATATTTGTTCACGGAGGAAGTGCTTGTAATTTTCTTAATTACGTTGGTGCTCTGATCTGTATTGTAATTAAATGAGAGCCGCATGATGAGTCCCCTGCATGCCACCACATTGTTTGATATCTTTTATATATATATATATATATATATTGACAGCAAAATATAAATGTGAGATTCATTTAGATATGAAATAATAGGTTGATACAGTAGAGCGGCTAAGTGGAGAAATTAAAATGAACGTAATATATTTAACCGACTCACTGGCTATTTATAGATATATGTCAAACATTATTACACAGATTGTTAGAGATACCATACGTACATAGGAATACAGGTAATGGAGAAATAAAAGTAGAGCATAGCATGATATGAGCGAGTATTAATACTGGAGGCAAAGCTTTGAGAAATGAGGTGTGGTTGAGGATAGAACGAATTAGCAGCAAATTGAGTAGGTGAAGGAGGAGGAGGGTGGAAAAGAGGAGGCTTGGTGGGCAACTTGTGCTTCATGAGGTCCTGTTTGGAATCAGACACTGAAGAAAAGCGACTGGGTTAATTTGTCTCAGTCCGATAATATTGTTTATGGATTTCTAGTGTTTATATAGCCACAATTGAGGCAACAAACCTGCCTCCTAATAAGATAATGATCTAGATTAAATCTATCTAAATCCCTTGAAGTTCTAGGGATCAAGGAAAATATTGCAATCAAGACGAAAGCCGTTGAAAATGCAAGAAGAAGTTTGATGACAGCAGAACAAGAATTTCGAGAAAGAGTTGATTACATAAAGAAATTGGGTATGCAAAGTTCAATTAATCTGTCTTCGATAGAAGGAAAAATAATGAAAGACTCATCTTTTTTGCGGAGAATTGTGGAATATTAACACTCAAGTCATTTGATCTTAATTCATATTAACCATACTAGTTAATTTATTTGATTTGATTTTCATCCAGCAATATTGTGTGTGTAACATCCCCAATTTTTAAGTAAATCAATCAATGGAATATATGAATTTTTTCACCCAAAGTAGTAGTCCATGGTATTTATTATTCGGCGGGATATATTAATTATGGGAAATAATGTGGAATTATTCAGAAAATAAGGTTATTAAATTTAGTTATAAATAAATTGAGGTAAATAATGTCAAAGAAGTTAGATATGCATTTTACCTCATTTATTTATTATTTTCGACCACAATAAGAGAAATATGACACTATGTTATAATACAATATAAAGACTTAAGAAGATATAGAAGTGTACTAGAAGACACATTTTTATTCCCTAAATGCCCCTTAATTTTTGGATTTTAGAGTAAAAGAAGAAGAAAAAGTAGGTAAGGTTGATTTAGCCTAGGTATACTTATTGTGTAACATCCCATTTTTCAAAAGCGGTATATATATTCTTTTTCGTCGAGTAGAGCATCGGAGCGATTGAGTAACCGATATTTATATTCAAAAAGCCGTAAGCCCGGTGACGATGAGCGGTACGTTATACCGAGTGTTTTCAAAGTAAATAACAAAAGAAGAAAGTCTTCACCGAGTCCTATGTGTGCCGCTTGCCTTTCTCCTCGATCCTCGTCCTCGACCACGCTATGTTAAGAGCTGAGGTTCAATGCCCATTGAACCTCAGGTAACGGTTAACCTCATGCTTATGTGTGACAAAATATGTATGACAGATATTCATAACATTATAGCATATACCAATACATAGCACACAACAGATGTAAGGTTACAACAATACATAAGCACACAGCAGATATAATGTCAATCACGACAACGTACATAGCACACGACATGCACAATCAACCATGTTTGCACTAACCGGTGCCACGACAAACTTCCTCGTGTCCTCGCTAGGAAAACTCAACGGCATTACCAAGACGTAACCCGTATAAACAAAGTGAATGTATAAACGGTGAACTAAGACAGAGTCTTAGACACGGTGCATGACCCAAGACAAAGTCCTGTCCATGAGTCTATGAAATAGTCTATCACATATAAGCATACAATAAGCATCAGAGTTAGTGTTACAGTACGCGAACGTACCTTTGTTGACGAAAAACGGTACTTTTTGACAACAGTACAACAGCGGTACGTGATTACAGATATCCTATAAGGATAATATCATATTATCAAGGCCCAACATCATAATAGGCATTTTAGGTACAAATTACCATTTTGCCCCTAACTCTCCTAATTGGCGGAATTTCGCGAAACTTCGTTACTTTAATTCTAATCTTCCAAAATTTTGACATATCTCCATCTCCAATATATTTTTGAAATAAATATCATATTTATCCCTAAAACATGATATCTAAACTAACTTGGAAGATTAAAGATTAATCTAGCATTTCTACTATAACTACCGAAGGAACTACCAAAGCTTAAGACTAGGGACCGAAGAACTTACCCAAAGACTTCGCTACTCCTTTTCCGAGCTCCTCCTTGCTCTCACTTCTCTCTAACCTCTCTCTAGGATTCCTTTGTGAATTGGTGAGTTTGAAGAGAAATATGAAAGGCTATTTATAGCAAAAGCCAAAGGATCTCATCCTTGGATCAACCTTTGCATCAAGGGCTAGGATGATGAAGATGTGGCCTTATGAACATCACTCATTTTCCTCTTCTCTCCACCAAAAAAATGTCCCCTTACTTTATGCATTTACCCGATAAAATCCCCGATCGGTGTTCTAATCGCGTAATCTTAGAAAATCTCAAAAATCCGGAACACAACCTTGAAGTTCTATTCTTCCTCTTTGGAAATATCTGAGTTAACTAAATTTTTGATCCCATTAAGGGTATTCCGTTGTACGGTTGAACATTTTCGACGTACGCTTGTCGACTGAAAATTACTTCGTGTAATGCTAATTTTGGGACAAAAATCCACGATTCATAATATGTCCAGTTGTTTTCTACTTAGTTCAAGGATTTCAAGTTATGATTTATTTTCCATTGGTTCTCACTTTTATTATCTGCCCTTTGTTTACAAAATATCTTTCCATCTGATCCCTTATTCGCCCTTGACGGCTACGGAAATGACTTCGCTAACACCAACTTCTCGGACAAAAATTCACTTGTTTGTAATATGTCCTGACCTAAGAAACTTAGTTCATGGTTTTCTAGATAGGATTTAATTTCTATCGGTTCTCATTTATCTAATTGGTTCTCCCACAAATATCTTAATTATATTATTATTTAATTAACAAGATATCATGATATTATTTTTGAAAAACCCACAACCCTTTTCACACTCAAATTTCGGTTTTCTCTTCCCTTTATTATTATTATTTTTTATTTATTTATCTAAATTAGCTAGAAGCTTAATTAGAGCCTTAATCCCATGATTAGCAATCTTTTAGGATTTAGGGTTTTCATGTTCTTAATCTTACCAATTTTTCTTAATCTTTTCTAATTGATTAGCAAGCACACTTTATGCTAATATTAGCCATAAACACTTAATTAAAGGATTTTCCATAATCTACCTTAAATATCCTCTTGTTCAAGCTTAAACCATTAGCCATTAATTACTTAACTAATCACTTTCTAATTGTTGATAATTTTCTTAATTAGGATTAATCATTTTCTCACAACTATTTCATTGACATTGGTATTTTATGTCCCACATATCATATTAAAAATCATGGGGCAACTTATGCTCCCCAAAATTATATTTAATTTTGCCTCATTATTTTTCAAGGGAAATAATCCCAAAATTCCTAAAATTAGAGACAACATACTTTATAATTTTCAATAAATATTTTATTGCCTCTTGGGATTTATCATAATATTTTCGGGGCATTTCATGGCCCATAATTGCATTTAGGGATTTTGACACTTTAATCCCTCTAATTTCATTAGAAATTTCCCTAGACAATAGAATAAGTATCCTACAAGGTTTTAAAACCACATATTCACCTATTTCCAAATAGGTATTATTTGCTAAAATATAGTATTCCGAGATAGATAATTATCCGGGTATTACATATTGAGCTAGGAGTAAGGATGGAGGAGTAAAATAATTAATGAGGGAAAGAGGGATATGTACGTTGGATGAGATAAGGGAAATTGAAGATCACACACAATTTTCTTTCCATATTTTTCTTAGATCCGGACGTGGAAGGAAGCAAATGAAATAAGATTTGATTGGACAACACACCATTAATGAAGAGCAGTGTCGCACGTGGAGCAAGGTAATATATATAGATCAAACAAATTTGTATCAGCTCCCCAACATACCTAACATGCAAAGAAGTTAAAGGAAGTCAAAATGTATATTTATACAATATTTCCTTTGGTGACCGACAGAAGAGACCTCAAGAAATAGGGAATTTATTTTTTTATTTTCTCTAGAATAGTGAAGATAAATCTAGATGCAAGATGGATGGATCTATAGCCAACTATTTAAAAGACCCATCTCCTTCTCTCTCGGTGGCCGGACGTGTAGAAGGAGTAGAGGAGAAGGTGATCAAAGAATTCAAGAAACCTAGTAAGAAGACACCAAGAGAGTTTGAGCAAACGATCTAAGTGGAAGGTAAGAATTCTAGATACTCATTTCTCCTTCTTCTACCTCCTATCACGTGAGTTAAAGATGTTAAAGGAAGATTTTCACTAGTGCAAAAAAGGATTTTAAGACCGGACAAAAGAGGCATCGTAGGATTGAACCCACGATCGGTCTTGTTCAAATTTATTAAAAGTCTACATTTAAGACCGGACTACGACCGGTCTTAAAGAAAATATTTTAGACGGACATTTATAACATTGGATCTTAAAAGTCGTACTAAAATAAACTCGAAATACTTTTTGTTCGGTCCTAAAACTCAACTTTTAAGACCGGCTAATAATTAGGCCGCTCTTAAAAGATAGAATTTTAAGACCTAGGACAAAAATAAATACGGTCTTAAACTTAGCGGCTTCTAAGACTGACTAATTATACGCGGTCTTAAAAGATTGAATTTCAAGACTGGATGATAAATAAATGCGGTCTTAAAAATTTTATTTTAAACCGCATGTATAAATTTACCGGTCTTAAAAAGACCGACTTTTAAGACCGAAAACGCTTATTATGAAATGTGTTACGACCTTTAAGACCGGACATGTAAATACATCCGGTCTTAAAACTCACCATTTAAGACCAGCGCATTTATTTGCGGTGTAAATTTTCCTGAATTTTTCCCCTCGTTCGTTCTTCCCGATTGTATTACACACAAATCCACCACCCAATCCAAAGACATAAAAGTCGATAATTTAAGTCAAGCTATGAACAATTATTTGAATAAATTGAATTGGAAAAAGAATACAAATATTATTTCACCATGAGTTATTTGGCCTCTTAATTAATGATTATACTATGACTACAACACCCAAATTAATTTATACAATAAGATAACTTACTTACAAATACAATAAGTTACAAATACAACACACATGCCCAAAATAATATTCACCATGCCTTCATCGATTCCCACCCAACAAAGTAACATCCTCTTTTATAACATGCCCCTTTGGATCGGATCCTGCCACAAAAATAAAACAAGAACAAACTTCATAGTCAATGACATTGTTTATGAACATAGAAGGAATATAATATAGTTAAAACCTTAAAGTTTTCAAAGAAATCTGCATATGAATATTACCTTATGAATTGACTCTTTTATAAAGTAATATCTTCCCATATCTCTTCTTGATGATCACTTCTTATGTCGGGTTCATTATCCACTTCATCTTCTTCGTTTATGTCCGGTAGACCCCTTGAAAAAGGAATACTCTCAGGAATACTATAATTCGAATTCATTTCCTCATCAATATCAATGACCCTCTTTCCTTGGAGAACTACGGACCACATTTTATTTTCTTGATCGGTGATATAGAACACTTGTTTTGCACTGGTCTCCCATAATAAAAGGTTCATCTCCAAAACTTCTACCATGGACATCGACTAATGTAAATCCTAGCCGATCGATCCGAGCACCATTATTGACATTGACCCACTTGCATTTGAAAATAGGAAATCTAATTTTCACATAGTCCACCTCCCAAATCTCTTCAATAACCCCATAATATGGCATGACTACCAATAAAGGGCTCTTGTCTTTCGAACTGGAGAAGTACATAGATTCAAATTCTAACATAACACCACCGTTATGGACTGTGCTCCTATCATCTAGGGACTTCGTGTAAAATGTATAACCATTGATCATATGCGAATTCCAACTTATGACATCGACCTCGGGACCACGTGCTAACCATTTGATTGTATCAGAAACACATTCCTCTCCCTCGACCTTTTGTTTGAACCAGTTTGCAAAAGTTACGTTATGCTCTCTAATCAACCTTTGTTTAGTCATTCGATGATTTTCTTTCCTTACTTTATTTATGGTCGTCACTAGGCGCTTGAACTTCATCAACATTATTCAAGATGTATAAGTGGACTTGTGACAATTCATCGATCCATACTCTTTACGGAAGCCCTCGTCTACCCCTTCAAGATGCTTTGACGTTTTGGAAGCCCAATATGTCTTACTTTGGCCAAATAAATTTGACAAAATTCCATGGCTTCTTCGAAACATATTTTCTGAACAATCAATGCTTCGGTTCGGTATGCGTTCTTCACGTACCCTTTTAGGAATTTCATAGATCTTTCAATTGGGTACATCCACCGTAAATGGATAGGGCCGCACATCTTTATCTCCCTCACTAGATGAACAATTAGATGAACCATGATGTCAAAAAATGTAGGAACAAAAAGCTTCTCAAGGTGGCACAAGATAAGATATCCTTCATTCTCCAATTCATCCAACTTTTCAATCTCGAAAACTTTACTACAAAGCGCATTGAAGAAGACACAAAGTCTAGTCAAAACGACCCGAAAATCATATTCGGCGATGCCTCGAATAGCTATTGGGAGTAATTTTGCATGAAGACATGACAATCATGAGACTTTTGGCCTACTAATTTCAAGTCCTTCATCGATACAAGCCTCTTCAAATTTGAAGAATACCCCGTGGGAACTTTTTGTGCCATGTAAACACTCACAAAAACTTCGTTTCTCATCCTTAGACAAAGTATGAGAAGTCGGTGGACAATAAGTTCTCTTCCTATCTGGCCTTGGATGTAACTCTTCACGTATTCCCATTGCTATCAGATCCAATCTTGCCTTCACACCATCCTTGGAACTACCTTATATATTGAGAAGCGTGCCAACAATACTATCACATACGTTTTTCTCCACATGCATGACATCAATACCGTGTCTCACATCAAGATTGCCAATATGGAAGATCGAAGAATACAGATCTCTTTTTCCATATATTTGTTTCTTTTCTACTCTTTGCAGTCTTACCGAAGACGACATTGATATTTTTCACCTTTTCATAAACTTGCTCCTAGTCAATGCCACCGGAGCATCTCCATACTCTTGGCCACAAAAAAAGGCTTTCTTTAATCGACGATATGGGTGGCCCGGTCTAAGAAATCTCCTATGTCCAAGATAAACCATCTTTCTTCCATGTTGAAGTTGATGGTAGCGTGTGCCTTCTTCACAAACCGGACATGCTTTAAGTCTTACAAAATCCTTCACAAATTAAATGTGTGTGTATAACTTCAACACTTAGTCGCCTCTCATTCAGACATTTTACACAAGGGCAATAAAACTTCCCACTATTATCATGGGCATTTTGTTTAGCAAATTCAATAAAGTCCCTCACCCCATTCTGATATTCAACCCTAATCCGTAAACCATTTATCCAACTGTGGTCCATAGTAGAATTCCTATAGACGGAAAGATTTAACATATACATAATCCGAAAAAAGCAGAGACTTGCATATAAAATAAGCCAACTCCAAATGCATATTTATGCTCAATGTCGGTTATGCATGTCTTTTTTTTTGGTTTTTTTACGGAGAAACTTGCCCATTAAATGCATAACGAAGAATCACTTTTGGTCATAAATGTATCACGGTGAATCCAAGAAGCAAAATAAATACATGACGAGGAAATTAAATGCAGTGCATGAAGGTCTTGTGGACTCACCTGTACCATATAAATTCAAATGCGTTTGTTGAGTCTTTCTTCTCCCCGCCACGAACGTTGATGTTGCAGACAGCAAGAGTAACCTAAAAACATTTCTTGGTCATTTGGGTAGGTCTAAAGTGCAAATATAATCTTCAAAATACAATATTCATTAACAACAGAGAAACCCACAATAACATTTCATCGATTTCGTTCAACCCATAAAAACCCGAAACCATTAGAAGGAAAATCATAAATTTATATAACCGAAACACTTCGTACAGCTTGGTCTATAGACGTTTAGCTAAGGAACCCGAGAGAGTTAATCTCGAGAGAGGAACGCGAAGCGACGACGCAACACAACACCTTAATGGAGATAGAACTGTGTAATCACTTTCGGCGCGACAAGAGAAGTTACGAGAGGAAATTTAATTTTCCCGCTACGAAGACATGTCTTAATATTTTAGATTTTATTAAGACCGGTTAATTATAAAGTATACGGTCCTAAAGATATAATTCTATTAATAAATTTTTAAGACCAGGAGGTTAACAATAATCTGCGGTCTTAAATTTTAGTATTCATTTAATTTTAAGGCGGAGATTTATAAAGCATCCGGTCCAAAAAGTCAAACATTTATTAACTAATTTTAAGACCCGAAGGTTAAGAATACTCCCGGTCCTAACTTTCGCATTCATTTAATTTTAAGACCGGCGGTTATAAGAACTACGGTCTAAAAGTATTTCGTTTATTAATTAACCAAAAAAAAGGAAGAGGTTTGCCTTTGGCGAGCATAGCGAAACGAGTTAATAAAATAAATTAAAGGAAAACTGGAGAATATAAATATTAGAAAGACACAAGCTTAGTTTTTACTTGCTTCCATACATAATGGAGAATATGCACGTACACAAGAAAATTAAGAGAGAAAAAACAAGCGAGAAAATTATCAAAAATAAGAATCGACTAAACATCCTAAAGCTTATTATCCTCAAAGCCTTGGTGATATCGGCGTGAACAACATTAATTTCCATGGGAGATCAACAAGTTCTGTCTTACTCGCATCGGCCATAATGCTTCATTAGAGGAAAGAGGAGAGGGTCGATAGTAGTCGCGGTGGGGCCAAGAGGTTAGAGAGGGGAGCGGGAACCTCTTCATGGTCTACAAGACGGAGGAACTCATGTAGAGGGTCGTTGGGATCAAGAGGTTGGGGATATTGCCAGAAGAATGGGTAGGGGTTGCAGCAATCTCTTCATCATCTGAAGAAATAACAATGGGTCCAACGACCCCGAGACTCTTGTCACAATAGGACGGACTCTCGATGGAGGAGGGCACCGTATAACGATCGATGGAAGGCACGAGCATCACAAGTAAGAGCACCCCTACGAGCGGTTCTCTTGTATCTAACCATGGTTTTGAGCCGGTTAGGGCGAGAGAGGTATGAGGAGTTAATTAATAAAGGCGGAGAAATTGTTCTCGAGATAGCCACGTACGTAGTTTGGAGTTACGAGGTAGTGAGGAATTAATAAGGAGTTAAGGACAGAGAGGTATGAGGAGTTAATAAAGGCGTAGAGCTGGAGACGCAAGTGATAAATGATCTACTTTTAAGAGCGGGATTTATAGGTACGCGGTATAAAATTCTATTATTTAATTTTTTTCAATTCAATTTATTTTAAGACCGACCTTTTATAATATGTCTAGTCCTAAAATTCTATTTATTTTTAAAATCAATTCTATTACTTTTAAGGCCGACCTTTCATCATTTACCCGTACTAAAATTCATTCTTTTCAAATTCGGATGGCGAGTCCTATCCTTACACTCTGTTCAAATGAATGATTCAGAGTCTCTTCGGCTTCCAGATAAACTTCCCAACTAGGCGTCTCCTCGTATTATGATGAACTATGCGTCTCCTCATTAAAGTTTCCGGCGTTTCACATTGTTCAGGATGGGTTCTCTATTTAAACCCGTTGTTACTGTACTTTCTTCACATTCTTCTCCATCACTTCTACACGGCCTCTTCTACCGCCTAGCCTCCACCTGTAATGGCTGCTCCCCCCAGGCCCTCCGTTTCCTCCTCCTCCTCTTCAACCTCAGCCCCCTCCGCCATTGCCTCCTCCAAATCCGACTGTGAAGCAGTTGGTGCAGTCATTGGTGGCCCGCGTCGACCAAATCGATCGACTCTTAGGCCAATTGGTTCAATGTGTTCATACCGTGAACAACAAGCTGAACATGGTACTTCATGCCAATGACGTGGAGTACGATCCCATTGAAGACGACTCCGACTCCGATGACTCGGCTCCCCTCCCTCTCCGACTACGAAGAGGATTAGTTGTTTTTTTTGTTGCTTTTTTTTTGTAATTCTTTGCCCCATAGGGCGCGATAAAAATTATTATATAAAATATTATGGACTCTTTTTGTTCTCGTGCGAGTTTAGTACTTTAATTAGTTAGTTTATCTATTATCTGAACACTGAAAGCTATAAACAAGGCAACTATGAAAGATGGATAATGGCATACTCAAAAACTAAGATGAAAGAACGAAGACTTTTAGGACCGCACACTTAGTAAATCGAGGGTCCTAAAACACCGCCATTTTTGTCGGCTTTGGTTTCCATATTCGATCGCCTTGTCATTTTCATTATCGTCTTTCTTTTTCCGACAAAAAGGAAACAAACAAAACATTGTCCTCGTGTAAATCAAATATATAGAAATTCGCATAATACGAGTTAAGAACATACAAAAAACAAAAAAACATCTTTTACCTTATTTGAATAAAAACAAACACAGTCACAATTCTTCTCAAGGTTGGACCGTCATTGTCGTCTGTTTTACCTCCCCGATTTGAAACAAAGTACCTTTTCAATATCTTCCTTCTTTTTCCGACAAAAGAAAAGAGACAAAGAAAAGGAAACCAATAATGCTGCTCAAGATCGGGAGAGGTAACATCGACTACAATGAAGGACCTAGCTACTAAAATGAGCGGAACAACGTAATCCTCGGTTGTCTCGAACCATAATGATTTGTCTGAAAAGCGAGTGAACATTTCTATTTAAAGGAAGACTATTAAGACCGAACATTTAACAATTACATGGTCCTAAAGGTTAAGCCAACTTCTAAAATAAAAATAAGAGGACTTTTAGGAGCGGACAGTAAAATAATATACGGTCTCATAAGACTTTTAGGACTGGATGTTTACAATATACGGTCCTAAAAGTCTATCTATACCTAAAAGTCTCATATTTTTTAAAATAAACACTCTCGGACTTTGGATGTTTATTAGGTGGACTTTTAAGATCGAACTTTTAATTAATATACAGTCCTAAAAATGTCATTTTTTAAAACGAACACTTTTAGGACCTGATGTTTATTATGCGGACTTTTAAGACCGGACTTTTAATTAATATACGGTCCTAAAAGTCGAGATCTTTCTCAAATTTCAAGAACTAAATAGCTTTATCCACCATCCAATACATTCGAAAACCAAAATGAACACAAGAAAATTGTTCGAAAAATTAAACAAATTTATTTATTGAATTTTACATTGCCAAAGTATATTTACAAATGAATATTGTTCAGAAAAATAAACAAATTTATAGAATATTATTGTTGTACGGGATATATTTAAAAATGAACTTAGGACATTAATTATTGTCGACTTTATCGAGTCATACGAGATATTCACAAAACAAATTGCGTATGTGCTCCGTTCATCATCGAGAAAAGGGATCGGGGCGAACATACGTCGTCAAACATCTATAACATCAAAAGACGAACCGAATTAACTTGCGTGCATAATATGTAACATCAAATACATTTACCTTTGCGATTAATTTAGTCCTTCCTTCGCGTAATAATATCATACATGTGTTTCATGACGTCGGCCACATAAGTTGGATGCGGTTGGTTGGCTACGTCTAAAAAGAACAAGAAATATATCTAAGAGCATATATAGCTTAATGACCAAGTTCACAAGGCAATGTGCCAGTGTACAAATATTGTACCAACCTCTGGTGTGTCCCAGATGGGGTCTTTGGCCCGATACCCACGCCTTTTCTTTACATCGATTTGGAAGGCCTTCATGGCACTATCATCAAAATCACAAATTTATCAATAATGTTCACTGAAAATTCATAGCGAGAGATTTCGGACAAGAGAAACAAAATTACATGCTTACTCGTTGATGGTCTGTATGTCAACGAAGGCACTTTGTTTCGTGAGTGGAGCATAAGAAGATAACTTTATGCTCCTCCATGCACATGAGGACCAATCGCCAGTGGCGCCTAAAAATTCACGACATTAAAGTATACTCAGTGATATATGTAGAAGAATTAAGTGAATTGCAGACAAGATTTGTGATATGTACCTGTGGAAGAATGGCAACAAGTACACCTTTCTTCTCACTTCACACAACCTCTTTGATATGTACTCTTGTCTCTCCTCCATGGATGTTTGACTTGAATAGACAGGGCACAAGAATCCAAAATCGTTGCTCCTGCCCTTTTGAACCAATTCTTGATGCAAGAACCTACAATAATGACATCGATCAAGGAATTAGTATATATGTATGTGTGTCTAAACGATGCATTTAAATTATGTACTCATAGTACATAAGATACTTACTTCATAAAAATTTGAACAATTGCATCGGTAAGCTCTGTCGAGGAAGCGAGCGGACTTAACATCAACGGTGTCAACTTGAACGGGAAGAGGATAAGGGATGCCTAATACTTCATTGACAAGCCACGATTTATCTTTAAAATATCCATTATTCACCATATCGAGATATTTTTCCGTGGCGATCAACTTAGCGGTAGGGGATTGAGCTTGAGGAGGGGATGGAGCTTGAGAGGGGGGTGGAACTTGAGGAGGAGGGGTTGAAGCTTCGGGAGGAGTAGAGGCATGTACAAGCTTCACGGCCAAGAGATGAAGGTTCCCTTGACATGACTCACAAGCTTTTAGGCGATCGGTTGGGAGAGGAGAGGTGCATCAATGATCACCTTTTCAATCGACACTCGACTTCATCATCAACCATTTGTTGGTGATGTACAGTTGATCCCAATAAGTTGTGGACAGTCCCTTTTGCAACTAATCGTGCAGGACGATCACGATCCTCCACATATAGGTCACAAGGTTGCTCTAACTGCCCAACAATGCAGCTCCCTCTAGTGCTCTGCTGCACAGGTGCAGGTGAATGTGTGAAGGGAACACTGGTCTTAAGCAGCTTCATCTGATTCAATTCCTCCCTCATCTGGCTCATCTTGGATTGATACCTTGCTTCTTTAGCTGCTGCATCCTCACTTAATTTGGCCACCGTCTGTTCAATCTCCTCCCGGGTAACCATACTTTCTCTATGGCGTTTGGATTTACCAAAGTATTCCTTCAAGCCTACCCGTCCTCCAATCCCCCCTTACCGCCCACCATGATCCGGTTTTTCGGTCGCAACGGTCGAACATCACTCCTCCCGTCCGACACAAAAGATCCTCTCGCTTCTTTCTTTTTAAGATCTTCTGTAAGATACGAGATAATGAGAAGCTGAGTAATGAAACATGTTTAGTAACTAAAAAATAACAATAACAATACTTACAATTCTTTCAAAGAACTACACGAGTTTGTTCACTCGTGTAAGCGCCGCTTGGCTTTTTCCGAATGTGCAACCACAACTCCTCGCGACGTATTGGAGATGGCGGATCATGTACCGCGAAGGATTGGATTCTCGCTTCATCATCCAATCTCTTCCGCTGCGCCATCAATTCTTTTTTAGCCTTTTCATATCCGCCGCGAGAAGCCCTATGCGGACAATCATTCTTTCTCCCTATCTCTTGTGCTCGTTCCCTTCTTTCCGTGAATCGAAATTGAAAACAACTATTAATTATGAATTCCAGCCATCTCACTAACAAATTAGAGAACTTCGCGATATGAACCTCAAACACTAGTCAAATTCACTTCATCAAGTTTCAACATTTTATGTAAGGAAGGCTGTAGAATTGTAGAAGAAATTAGAGCTATGTCTTGTCTTGCTAGATAGATAGGTTAAGAAACAAAAGAGAATTATGCTTACTGAGAATAATACAAACTTGATCCTTTTTAAGGCATCTAGTGGGATCAGCGATCCTCATTAGATAGTAACAAAACTAATAGCAATGTCTAACCACTACCTACTATAATAGAACTAAGACTATAATAATGGTTTGACTCTTATGCCATTATTATTTCCCTAATTACCTTCTTAGTATTTTACCTTTTCAGGGTTTACATATCAAACTTGCATAGACAAAAGCAGGAAATGTATACTTCTATTCACACACCAAACAATTTAACTAACGGGATTAGATGAACACAATAACATTCACATATCAAAGCACGGGTTAATAAGCAAACAAAAGGGCAAAAAAACTAAATATAAACTCACCGAGCTTCGAGTGGTCCGCATGGGAACAAATTGTTGCCAAGTTTGTTCATCAATAAATGTGTACTTGTCCCAAGGCTTTTGGTCAGGCTGAACCTTGGCAAAAATATACTTGTTTGCGAGAGAGCTCTTAAACTTCCTCCACCGATCAGCACAATAAGACAATGTCTTGTCTTTCAACTTCTCAAAGTCAAGGACAGTGTATGTAAGCCGGATAGTGTCCCAAATAGGTTGCTTTACTTTGCCGAAGTCCACATTTTTCCACTCATCAGTCAAGATGCTAACCTTGTCAAGCGTGCAAGACAGTAGACAAAACTAGTATATTTGCTTTTATTAAGACCAGAAAGGTTGCAACTTTTCATCAAACTGAATCTCCGGCTTTGACCCAAGTCCGACTTAGGGTTACATTCATCATTCTTGTGCCTCTTCTACCACGACGTCTTTGGACGGATTCTGAGGCACATTTTCAAATGAAGAGGGTTCGTTCGACTCACACGATGGCGCGTTCCGGAACACGAATGGAATCATTTTCACCATTCATTTTGAGACGGGAAGAGAGGAATGCTTGAGCAAATGAGAGCGTAACGAGAGGCTAATGGTACGTGGGTGAGGAAGAGAGTAATGCAATAGGAAGAGTGGTTTCACAACAAGAAGAGGGGTTTTAGAGTTCGGAGGGACAACGTAAGTCGTAAGGTAACGTTTCACGTGGGCGAGGAAGAGAGGTAATGCAACAGGAAGAGTGGTTTCACAATAAGAAGAGGGGTTTCAGAGTTCAAAGGGACAACGTAAGTCGTAAGGAACGTTTCGCGCGAAGAAGAATATATTTGGCACTTTATTTTTAAGACCGGATGAACTAAAAGACGTTCTTAAATGTTAATTTTAAGACCGCCGTTTATTAAACTCCGAACTTAAAAGTAATAAACTATTTAGTACCGGTCACAATTTATGTCCGGTCTAAAAAGTATAATCGTTAAGACCGTCTGTTATATATATCCGGTCTTAAAAGTTTATTTAACTTTTTTCCTCATTATTTTGGACCACAGAAAATATAAGTCAGCCTGTTCGAGATTTCTCTATAAAGAAATTTGAACTTTCAGTTTTTTCAATAACATTTTTAAGACCGTTTGTTTTGTTAAGCGGTCTAAATAATATATTTAAGACTCATTGATAAAGGATGCGGTCTAAGAAGTTCTTTATATTTACAAAGCGCCACGGTTATACTATTAAGACCGATGCTCATTAGGATGCGGTCCAAGAAGTTCTTTATATTTACAAAACTGCCACCGGTCATACTATTAAGACCGGTGCGTCATTACTCCGGTCTAAATGAGGCGATCTAAAAGCCCTTTTTTCCACTAGTGAATTTCTTTCTTGATATGTTAAAGGTTGAGACTAAAAGAAGGAAGGAGAAACATTGAAGACTAAAAGCTTTAAGTTACCAAGAACAAGTAAGTGATTATTTTAACTACCCTTAAATTCATGATTACTAAGTTGGAAATGGTAGTATTTTGTGAGATGGATTGATTAATGAATCAAAATGATTGAATGAAAAATCAACTTATGATGTAAGGTCCGGGTAGAAAGACTAAATTGATGTAAGAAAAAAGTGATTGAATGCAAATGAAAACTTGTTGCATGAGTTTGACAAGCTGCAAGGATGTGAGGAAACCGGTTATTGTTGGAGTGATTAATGCCTTCCACGTGTTCAAAACAGAATTTTGGGACAGGAACTTAAGATCTATGTATGGTTGAGGAAGACTTATTTTTAAGTCATTAAATAAATATTTTAAGAAGAGTTATTTATAATTATATTTTGGGTCTTTTAGGTCACTTTGATTTTGTGCACCCGAGGAAAATTTTACGGATAGTTGTGGTCGGCTACCGGGTAGTAACCTTAATCCTCATGTGTTCTGTGTTTCTTTGTATGTTTGTATTTTCCATGGTTGTGGACCCGTGTCTCCTAAAAAGACATGTGTTTGTGTGCATTCGGTGTGGTTTGGGTTCAAAGCCCGACTCGTGTCTTTCCTAGCGCTATGGATCCGGGGCTTGCTTTATTGAGAAGGTCCAAGATTTGTTTCTAGGACATGTAGTCCTTCCACAGTTAACACGGTATACTTGGTATGTTGTATTTGTGTTACTGCGCGTTTGTTACTGAATGCTTTTATTTGGTTTTTTCCTAATTATGGTTACATACATACACTGTTTATGCATTACATATGAGATTAATGGTTACTTTGGGATCCATTTATGAATCCCGTGATTTTGTAGAGCCTTTGGAAGTTATTTGAGGGCGGTCCCGGAGAAAGGGGTAAGACGCGCGGTAGGGGTAGATGGAGTAGTTGGTGGCGGCAGAAGACTATTTTGTTATTTATTTTGTGATTGGATAACTGTATATTATTTTGTCCTTTTTGAGGCAGTGGTGGATGACTGTATATTTAACCCTTCGGGGGATATATTTTGTTACTTACTTTTAATTATACCAGTATTGTCTGCATTCCAATCGGGAAATGCTCTGCCGCGATAAAACTCTGATGCATGTTAATAAATAGTAATTAAATGATATATGGTAATTATTAAAAGGGAATCTCTCTATCCGCCACCCGAAAGGGCGAGGGCGGTAGGTGTTACAAATATGTGTAGGCCACATGATGCTAGTCTATGGCTTGCCTTGTATTTTTCATCATGTAGTTTCTAATTCATAATCTTCGATTGCTTTTAAATTAAATAATGAGTACAAACCCAATATGAAGAGAGAACACATCTGACCAAAAACAGAACAGAGCACAAAATTATATCAAGACAGAATCTGACAAATGGTGGGGTTGATGAAGGTGGAGGGTAGTCTAGTCCAAACAACAACAACAAAAACAACGTCATGATCCACGAGTTATTTGGTAGGTGTCATGATTTTAGAAAACAAATATTAATATCCAAAATTTAACACTAATACTTTAAAATTTGACAGCAACACAACTTGAAACTATCACTTTCAAAATTTCATATTCTCAGTGTCCAACTATTTAAAAACCCTTGTGTCCAACTATCTGAAAATGTCATTATAGTTTCAATACGCTAACAATAAAGTAATTATTAAATGAAAACATGATGAGAGTAGCGATATAATATATGGGTTAAAGATGAATAAAATGTCTGTCATGTCCTCGGCATAGCGTTGACAAAATTTGTTTATAATAGGGTCAAACTGCACCGGATATTTCTTCAACTTGTTCATCTCTGTAGATCAGTGACATATAGCTAGAGATAGAGAAGTAAGCGAGATAGGTTCTCAGGTTGAGAAGGTGGAAACTGATGTGCACATAAAGGTTTCTCCTGAGAAGTTCCACGATGTTTTCTGCAATAGGACCCACCTGTAAGTGGAGCTATATACCCAAGAGGGGGGGTGAATTGGGTATTTTAAAACTTTTCAGAAATTGCTCTGTTTTGAAGCAATGAAAACGAGAGATAAACATGAGTGAGGGAAGAAGAAGGCTGGACACAAGGATTTATACTGGTTCGGTCCAACTCTTTGACCTACGTCCAGTCCCCAAAAACACTCTGGGATTTTCCACTATCACTCAATTACAATTACACACTCTGTACTCAGGATGATCCTCTCCCTAGGACTCACTCCCCCTTACAAGTAATTGTAAACAATCGATACACACTCGTACTCAAGAGTTATCCTCTCCCTAGGACTAACTCCCCTTACAAGTTGTACTCGATTACAATCGATACCCACTACGTAAACGAAGGATGCTCATCAACCTAGGACACACTCCCCATTACAAGTTGTACTTTCGATTTTCCCAATCTCCAAGTCACCCGACTTGAGATTGTTACAATGAATGATATACAAGGAAACAAACTCTCTAAGAGTAGATATGATAAGCACGATCGAAGCTCAATGTATCTCAAGATACTACATGTATAAAAACTCGAAGAAATAAATATGAGACTTGAATGATTTTCGTCTTCGCAGGTGTGTCTATTTGAGAAGAAGTTAATGCACTCTATTTATAGGTAGAGAACATTAAATGACCGTTGCTTGATGAATCCAACCGTTGTAGGTGATTAGCTTAAGGACTGGTCATCTTCTCTCTCTAAACTTCTGCTAATCCAGGTGTTAATTTGATCTGGTGTGATTCTCTGAGAATTTGCCCGTTGGAGATTACTTTGCTTGTTGTAGTAAGCATACTTTAATGTTCAGAAGGCGTGCTCAGATGAATTAGCTAAAAGTAGGTAGATTTGCAGAGGTGCATTAAATGCACTGAACACTTTTTGCTTTATAGCTTTGACCTTCAATAATCTTCATCTGATCTTAATGAAATTCACTCAACAAATTGTTAAACATAGCTAGGAATATGATTGAATGAATTATGGAAGCAAAAGGATCAAACAACAATGATTTGCAAATTCGTATAATTCAAAAATCAGTTTTTACCGTTGTATACTCTAGTATGTTCATGCTTACTAGAGTATGGCACTATATACAAGTGTCTATACTGCAGTATCCAATGGGATACTCGAGTATGCACCTTTCTGAGGCAAACCAATGTGTCTTGTGTTTGAAAGATAAAACCTATACTTGAGTATGGCTACCCATACTGCAGTATTGACTTAGTTTGAAAATTCTATGGCTACCAATGGTTGCTTTCTGAAGTCCAATACTTGAGTATGGCTACCCATACTATGCGATTGACTTAGTTTGAAAATTCTAGTTGCTCTCGGGAAGTCCAATACTTGAGTATGGCTACGCATACTGCGGTATTGACTTAGTTTGAAAAACTTGGTTGCTTTTTCGGAAGTCCAATACTTGCGGTATGGCTACCCATACTACGGTATTGACTTAGTTTGAAAAACTTGGTTGCTCTTCGGAAGTCCAATACTGGTATGGCTACCCATACTCAAAGATTGACTTAGTTTGAAAAACTTGGTTGCTCTCGTAAGTCCAATACTGCGGTATGGCTACCCATACTGCGGTATTGACTTAGTTTGAAAAACTTGGTTGCTTTCTGGAAGTCCAATACTGCGGTATGGCTACCCATACTGCGGTATTGACTTAGTTTGAAAAACTTGGTTGCTCTCTGGATGGCCTTTACTCGAGTAAGCAAACCTATACTGCAGTATTGACTTAACTTGAAAAACTTGGTTGCTCTCTGGATGGCCTTTACTCAAGTAAGCAATCCTATACTGCAGTATTGACTTAACTTGAAAAACTTGGTTGCTCTCTAGATGGCCTTTACTCGAGTAAGCAATCCTATACTCGAGTATGCACTTAAGTTCAACAAATTTGATTGCTTTCTTGAAATTATCTGTCAACTTTCGAGGGCCATATCTCCCTGGTCGGAACTCTGTTTTGGTCTATTCAACTCTTGATGGAAAGCTCTTTGAGTCTATTTTCATATGCCACTAATTTTCGCTCAATCGGATTTGTAGTTTGTGAGATACACTCAAAACATTGAAGCTTGGTTTGCTGTGTGGCGTGGATTTCACTTTGTCAACTTCCACAATTCATAGATCCTTGATCTGAATTCCTTTGGGCTTGAATGTTATATTAAAATGACGCATTGGGAGTCTAGTTTCATATTCCACTAGTTTTACTTCAATCCGATCTCTGGTTTGGGAGATATCATTGAATTACCAGACCTCGCCCATGCTGAACGTGAAACAGAGTTCTTTGAAGAGCGATCCGCGCATACTCGAGTATACACTTGCATACTCGAGTATTGAGTCCCAAACTCGAGTTTTGTGTTCCAAACTCGAGTTTTGTCATCCTGAAGCTGATTTTTACTGATTTTAACTTCAAATTGAGCCATTCCAACTTCCATATAACCTTGGAAACCTCTAGCATCAATCTTAGAACTTGAATAATGATATCTTCACTTCATACAACAAGTTCTTCTTTCTTTCTTCTCTTCTCTTGATCATTCTTTAACATTTTGACTTCACATCTTCTTTCTCTAATTCAATACTTCTTTATTGATTTTCTTGTTGATCGTTCTCCATCATTCAACTCGGACTCATCATTCTCTCAAGTTATACCTTCTTCAATATCTCCTCTTCTTCTTGAATAACCTCTATGATTCAACTTGAACTAATCTACATTAAACATAGTAGTCGTCAATGTAGGAGATAACTATATTACTCAATCTTTTTGCTTTCAATAATGACATCCATATAAGACATCATCAAAACTAATCATAACCAACACCATCATATCGCTAATGTTTGCCCTGAAAAGATTCAAGGCGTCGATCTTCATGAAGGCGAATAGAGTGGTTGAAGGATCCATTGTCTTACGAACTATGTTCATGGTGACTATGATTCATTAATTATCCTTTTACAGTTTACTAGTATTTACTTTCTTAAATATATACAAATTTTCGAGTTTTGCTAATTAATATATGTGTAAACAAAATAAACATATGGGAACGCATGCACTAAAAAAAAAAAGGCTTTTAGCGGTGACTTTTGTCGCCACTAAAGAGTTTTTAGCTACCGACATTGATACGATCGTCGCTAATACTTTTAAATGTCACCGCAAAAAAGTAGATAATCAATGTTGCCTCACGAAAGTATATCGAATATCACAAAAAAAATGATTGTCGTCATCGCTGAAAGTGGGGTATTGTTGCTTTCGCTAAAAGAAGTATCGATTGACAATAACTATCGCCATCGATGCCTCTTTTAGCGGCGACAAAATTGTCACCATTGTTTCCTCTTTCAGTGGTGACAGAATTGTCGCCACTGATGCTTCTTTCAAAGGGCGGCAGTAATTATCGCTTGATGCTTCTTTCAACACAACAATTGTTGCCACTAAAAGTGACAATTTTTTTTTTTAATTATTTAATGTAAATTGTTACAATTAAAACCTGTACCAAAATATAACAATAAATATCAAAGTAATGTTAAATTAACATCATACTAATTAGCAAGAATACTAACATTCTTCAAAATTAACAAGCAAAGATACTAATATTCTTCAAAAAATTAACACCAAGTATTTAAATTTTCTAACCAAGGTCTAAATATTGTCATCCAATATGAAAACTATGAAGGATTTGCTAGTGGGACAACAAGACTAGGAGTAGATGAAGTAAGAGCTGCAAATTGCCCATATTGCGTCAAGATAGTTAGTTGAGCTGTATTCTCTACTCCATTTGTTCCATCTTGTGCTCAAACCGTGCACGCTCATTTCCATCTTTGCACGCTCTTCTACAAGATTAGCTTCCATTTTTGTACGCTCCTCTTGAATTTTTTTATTATCAAACTCCTCATACAATTGGTTACGCGCATTCTCCACAGCTGAATTATCATTGGATTGAGAGCAATTTCTCTTCCTCAAAGACTCTGCTCCATACTCTTTTCCTCTATCATACCCTAATCTCTCACCAAAAACAAATTTTGTTAATATTTCATCGAGGTCATTCGAGCATCACTCTCTTCTTTTTCTTGTTGTTGGCAAAGTTCTTGCAAATTAGCCTACAATTAAAGCATGAAACAAATGAGATAAAAAATTCTTAAAGTTAGTATAACATATAAAAACACAACTCTTACGAGAATTTGCTAAGATTGTGGATATGCCCACACTAACCGTCCATCCGTCTCTTCCTAGTATGTGTGATCTCGCCAAAATTGGTCGAGGTGCGCAGTCGTCCCAATAGTGGGGTCTCTACAAAGCATAATATACAAAGACGACATATGGTACAATTTAAATAAAAAAGGATTCAAAACATAAACTAAAGTGAAGAGAGATTGAACTTCTTGTATCGAAGTTAATTTCCTCAAATGATAGAGTACCACAAGTATGCCACTACAAAAAAGTCAGTTTTGTGACGGAAGAAATCCGTTGCAAAAAAGGGTTTTTCCTTCGCAATTTTAGTTTGCGACGGATTTTTTCTGTCACAAAAACCCTTGTCGCAATTGCATCGAAAAATCAAAATTCCGTCACAAAATTTGAAATGGAAAAATTTTTCCATCGCAAACTTTGCAATTTGCGATGGATTTCGTTTTTTGTTGTAAACTATGGAATTTGCAATGGAAATGGAATCCGTCACAAATTGCAATCAACCGATTCTGAAAAAACTTCCCCAGACTCTACCCACAAACACATATGATGACCTTAATTAATTACTTGAAAGTATAAAAATTGAATACTTAAATAGAAAATAACGTGTACTCACAATTTTTCGTCGATACTCACTAATTGGAATGGAGCCGCCAGTATATGAAGGTCCATCTATTTTGGCCCTATTTTGCTTCTTTTTTTTTTTTCTTTTCTCAAATCTCTTATCGGTGGCCCATTTTTGAAGTAATTGGTCCGCAAATCCACGGGTTGAATCCAATCTTGCTTGCCTTTACTATTTCTCAATTTATAAAACTTCTCAGACAACCACCGGCCTCCCTTGTGGTTGTGGTTATAAGCTTTTTTCAAATCTTGACGATGTTCAGGCAACGTCCTAAATTGACGCTGAAAATCAATAACGAACAATTAGTGCTCCAAATTTTAAAAGTACTTAATCAGTTTGCATTTGGATAAGAAATTAATAACCATAAAACACATAACTTACCAAGAACTCAAGAACTAAGTATCCCAATTCGGCTTAGGAATCTCGTCCAACCGCCCTAAGGCCGATTGAAATTAGGAAATATTTGGTTCGAGATGAAATCCGTCACTTGATTATAAGGGTCAAATCTGAAGACATAAGACATGATGCAAATATTAGCATACAAACTAAAGATAGAAAATCGTAACATTACCGGTAACTTTACATGATTTACTCAGTGATGCTGATAGGACGGGTCTAAAACTTCCTTGTTGTAGGATCTTCCACTCCCCAAATTGGTGTATCAGAGGAACTACCATCTTCCTCGACTTAGCTCTGAGGCGACGCAGTGTTCTGAAAGAAGGAATTGAACTATTGAAGGCATTTGTACTTAGATGGTTAATTAACTATCAACATATGTAAATCAATCAGAAATCATAAAGTAAACCCGTGATGCCTCTTGCTATGGATCGGTGGAAGTTCTGGAACATGTGTAACGCCTATAAAAGAGTCAGTAGTAGACGGTGATGATGACATATCAAGTGGCGGCAGCTCTAGGGAAGCGCTGAGCCCTCTGCCTACATCAAGATGACAAATAAATTTTGCACTTTCTCTTATGTTTTCTAACATCAAATAGTTAACTTCCTAGTTCCTATTATATATGAATACGATATATTTTTACAATACTAATTTGCATAATACACATACTCATACATATATAACGGTAAAACATTAAAGCCTTCATTGCTAGAAAGAGTATTATTGACACAGTTGATTCAAAAAAATGTCATGTAAATGTGACCACATCCCAAAAAAGCAAAAAAAAAAAAAAAAAAAAAAATACAAACATACCTGATTGAAGACGGTGAAGAGGTTGGAGAAAGGAACTAGAGGGCCAGAGGTGGAGGACGGACCTGAGACGGGTAGGGGGAAGGAGGTCGGACGGTGGAGGGGCGAGCACCAGTGGCGAGGGGCAGGAAGTCGGACGGTGAAGGAGGCAGAAGTGCGAGCACCGGCGGCGACGGGCAGGGGGAAGACGTCGGACCAGAGGGAGAGCGAGAGAGAGAAGAAGAAGAAAATCACGAGAATGGAAGTGAGCCCGGGGGGGTTTAAAAGAATTTGTGACGGATCTAAATCCATTGTAAAACTTGCGATAGACTCACGGTGCATTTGCAAATTTGCAAGCGGACCCTAGGATCCGTCAATTTGCGGCAGAAATTATTTTCCGTCGCAATTTTTTTTTCGACGGATTTTTATTTCCGTCATAAATATTGCCAAATTTGCGACGGAAATTTTTTCGTCACAAATTGACTATTTTCTAGTAGTGTGCTTTGTTACTTGTTTTTCTCTATTGTTCTTGGTTACATTACTTTTTTTCTACAAAAAGAAAAAATAGTAACAAGGAGTTAATGACTAAAATAAATATATGATTCATTTAAAATGATAGAAAGGTACCTTGAACACGTCGGTTTGGAAGTATGTTAGTAACAACTCCCAATCTTGAGAACTAAGATTTTGAGGAGGATTAGTCGGCCTATCCTCATCAAAAGCATATATGTTATAGTGTTTGTGCAAGTTGGTCTTCCAATTTCTAAAGGCATTTTTCAAGTTCAGTGTTATAGTTTGTTTTAACTTCTCTTCATTGATTGCATCATAAGGTTCAAATTTGTCCTAAAATACACATAAACATAAATATTTGTTATGAAAACATAAATAAACAAAAATATATATAAATATTTGGGAAGAGCATACCTTTACTTTCAAAATAGATTGTGGTCCTAACAACATAACCACAATAATTAACAAGGTTTCTCGCTTTTGCACCTCTCTTTGCTCTTGTCAGGGAGTTTAAAAGTTTCACTAGTATCTTTGCTTTAAGTTTGGCCCTCAAGTCTACTTTTAAGTATTTGTACACTCCTCTTCCCTTTTTAATAGGATGAGAGGAGCTTATAATTCATGTGAAATAATTAAAACAATTAACATTTACATGTGACATGGAGTAGTTATATGTATTGTATAAAATTGAAACAAATGAACTGCGCACCACTAGCTTGAGTAGGGGAGAGTTTGCAGGCATCTCTTCGAGTTGTATTTGTAGTGATCAAGATGAAATTACATGTCTTGACAGAAGTGTAGAGGAAGTACCCCCATTATTTGTGTCACCATGTAGTCTAAATGAATGATTTTTACGACCTCGACCTCCCTTTAGTCTTGACATTTCCTTAAAAAAATTTACAAAAGCAGTATACATTTATATTAGAAGAGTATGAGTTCATGATTAAATTATCATAATTCATCATGTTCATAATACAAACTTTTAACCAAGTTCCTCTTAGAAGTATGCAAATTATGCAGCAATTACATCACCATTTATGTCAGGTTTATACCAGATAGAAACAAATTTTAGCGGCTCATTTAGATAGTGGCGGAACCACGTGAGTGCAAATGTCTGCACGTGCGGACATAAAAGCCGACCTATTTTTTTTTTTAATAATTAAATAATGAAAGAAAAAAAAGTCCTAAAACCCCAGACCTAAATCGATTTGGCCCTGCACTCTGAACTCTGAAATTGCCAATTAAATCGATCTCCTCCCCCGTCACTCCCAAATCGGTCTTCAGTGGTCACAAGTTTTCCATCTCTCCTCAGCTTCGTCTTCACTATTCGGTGGTCGTTGTTCTTCATCTGAGCAATTCGAGATTACTTCTACTCTTTGTTGTTCTTCGTTTCATCAATTCAAAATTGTGTGACGATTGCCGATTACTTCCAGACCTATCAGTTTGAGAATCTGTTTTCTAAGCGCAATTCGAGATTGCTGCGTTCCTGGCTCACGTCGGTAGCAAAACTTTCTCGTGAGTGTCGTTCTTTGGTCTAGTTTTCTGTTTTTGTTGGAATTACTTTTTTATAATGCTACTTCTTGTGCTATGTTTGTGTTGGTTTTTTGCTGGTTCCATGTGGATTTCTGTGTTGTTTTTTTTATTACTTGTGTTTTTCTGGTTTGATTTGGATTTCCGGTTTATCATTGGTGGTTGTATTTAAAGGATGCAATATTAGGATGCTTTTGTTTTCTGCATTTGTGCCAAGCCACTTACATCTAAAAAAAGCATCTTATTATCATACTTGTGTGGGAAACTTAATTCTTAACTAAGAGATGGGGCAAACAAGGATCATCAAAATTTCAACCACTTACTCATAGAGACTCTATTACCAAGTGAAGAACTACTTCAAGTCAAAAACTTCAGCAATTAAATAAAGTCACATATATAGTGCTTTTTTAATCTTTTTACATAACCAATAACTCATGATAAGTTGAACACCCATGAGATGAATGGATTGAAAAAACATTCGAACTATGCCTTAGAAAGGCTCTACTTCTAACAGATTCCTCCATCCTTGAGTTACAATGTTAAAAAAAATTAAATAAATATGTGTGTGTGTCAAATCATCAGTTAAGGCTCTACTTCATTCAGATTCTCTTCTAACAGATTCCTCCACCCTTGAGTTACAAAGTCAAATAGTTGCATTCGAACTATGCCTCAGAAAGGCTCTACTTCTAACAGATTCTCTTCT
This sequence comes from Acacia acuminata, assembly GCA_019022655.1. NCBI lineage: Eukaryota > Viridiplantae > Streptophyta > Magnoliopsida > Fabales > Fabaceae > Acacia > Acacia acuminata. The sequence continues at coordinate 2,960,655 of JAFJYI010000076.1, read as the reverse complement.
AAAAATCATCAGTTAAGGCAACTAACAGAACTAGCTACTCAAACCATTCTCTGAGAATACTTCAATTGCTATTTGAGCTCAGTTAGTCATATCAACATATATTGATAGCAGATAAACCAATTTACAAGAGAAACAACTAAAGTTTCCATTGAAAGTTTCAGATATTATAGACGATGTAGAAACTCCTTTTCCTAATAGTGACTCTCTTACTCTAGCACATACTGATATGCATATTAATAGATACTATCAGATATTTCAACCCAACAATCCACCTGTTCATATGGTATTATTAGAGATCGAATTACATTTTTAAAGAAAAGGAAGGGTCACTCAAAATTGAATTGTAATGCATTTGTGTTCTCATTGTTTTCCTTCCTTCTTTATGTAGGTGTTTGGTGTTGAACCTATTGAAAGTGTCGTGCTCTCTGGTAGACAACCTGGTGAGTTATAGCATTTGTTATACTCCTTTGCTCCTTTGTTGATATTTGACTTTTTAATATACTATCACATATGATAAACCATAATAATTTTTCCTTGCATGTTGCTTTGGAATTTGATTGTGTAACATTTGGGTATCTGTAAGCCATGGGATTAGAGTATATTGTTCTATTTAAATTGATTTCCTTAGAATTACATTTCAATTGAACCATATTTCTGGTTCTAAACTTTACGAATGAGTGGGTTGCTTTTTATCCTCTTTTTTTAAAAAAATTTAACCCCCAAATCTCACCACTAATTATGCACCCACAAACTTTAAATCTTGACTCCGCGACTGATTTTAGATGTCGTTAATTGTATCCTTCTCATTGGTTGCTTGAGAGGCCTAGAAGGTTTGTGGAAACTACGAGTAGAAAACAAAAGTCATTCCCTCTCTCCATTGCTCTGTTTCATTACACTACTGTTTGCCACCCAGAAATCACAATAAAGAAAAAACAAACAAACAAAAATCAACAAAAGGAGGAGTTAAGCAAAACCATAGAATCAAACGGCACATAATCATTTAAAATTAAAATAGAGGAAACTGTGGAGGTGGAATGTGGAGCGTAGTGAAAACAACATTGGCATTGTAAGAGTTGGGGGAGAGGCTTGTGAGAGGAAGGAAGGAAGAGAATAATGAAGAAGAAGACAGGAGATCGAGGACAAGTGGTAGTGGTGACTAGTGAGATGCTTTTAATGAAGAAATGTGCTGGGAAGAGAGAATGAAGCATAGGAATTAAAGCTCATCCCAAAAAAGCACAAATAAAGAAAGAGATGCTGATGCTGAAGCAACCCCTTTATCTTTATTTCTCAAAGGCCAGAGGGCAATGATGGGATGGGATGCGGTTATTGATTGGATCATAATCAAAGACACATACGTGGCTGATACTTTAAAGCCTTAAACATCAACGCGTTTACAGCAAATGACATTATCTTATTTCCTTACAAAGTAACAAAAAGCAGTTTCAAAGAAATTTGCAACAAATAATCCCTGAGTTCCATAAACATAATTCGAAATTCACCTCCAGCAACCACAGTGACAACATCAAGTTCCTATTGAAGTTTTGTATCAAAATTCCAGTGGTGGACACAAATTTAGCGCAAAAATATGTGTATAGCAGTAGACTAAAGTGAAGTTCCAGGAGTTCCAGCAAGATTTAGAAGAACATTAATTCTGAAATCATGTAGATAACCAAGATTTAACAGTACATACTTAAAAATTCATATGTGTGTGTGTGTGTTAAAGTTATGTTTCTTTGAGGGGAAAATCTAGAAGTTTAGTTCTTATGATTCTCATATTGGTGCAACAGAAAATTTCATAGATTTTGACTCTCAATCAATTTCAGTCCAACAAGTCAGAAGTGCAAGGTTACACAAAGTGTAGCAATCACTTAATGCGGCAGAAATTCAAAATTTCTGAGCCAGTTAATTAAGACATAGCTCAAAAGATTCACCCAAAAGTTCAAAAATGCAGTAAGGATTCACAATGCAAAGGCATTTCACTATGCCAAGTGAAAAGAAATAAGAATTTCAGTGGACCAAGAGTACCATGCAGCTCAAAGTGTTGTTTCAATGCAATAAATGCACTAAAATATAACCAAATATAGTTTTAGGAACTAGAACCAGTTTATGCATCAAAGTTTAGATAATTCTATCATGTAAAATTAGAAACCCGTTTACAGCAAATGACATTATCTTATTTTCTTTTTGGATGCGTGGGGTCTCAAAATCAAATTAGAAAAGGACAGCAAAATCACTTCTCAATTAAAAAAATATATATATAAAAGTCATAAATTTAATATAAAATGAGCGTTGGGGACACGAAAGACTTCTCTTCAGTAAAAAACAAAAAAAAACAAAAAAAAAAAAAAAATATCTCATGCTTCGTTGGGGACACGAAAGGCTTGAGAATCTGAGAAGAGAAGTCGCACTGGAAATTTACACTTAATATGTTATTATAAAACTGAATTATATTAAATTTAATATAATTCAGTTTTCTTTGTGCATGATTGCAAGTACATAGTTTGTTTAGGATTGAACATTTTGTAACTATCCGCGTGAATGGCTTTTCTATAAAAGAGAAATTAACAAAACCGTATGAATAAATTTTAAGAGTATGTTGGGAAAAAAGAAGTAAAAGGGTAACAGAGGGAATTGAACTAAGGCTCGCCTAATTTACTTGAATTTTGAAAAATAATAATAAAAATATAAAATATTATAGTATTTTTCATAGTTGGAAGAAAACATTATATTACTTTTCACTCTCTCTGTTCCAAACATTCATTATATAATATTATCATTTCATTTAAGTATACTTCTTATATAAAACAAGTATACTCATATAAATTTAATTATAATATAATTATATTATCCAAAACAATTAATTATATTGTATACTCCTCTCAATTTTATTATCCATCCCTCCTTTTCACACACTCCATCTCTCACTTCCTCTCTCTCTCTATCTTATTAACTAACTGCTCTCCTATTCTTGCACTCCCTTCCTCACACCTACATTATATCTTTAATTTTTCATCTCTTTCAAACACACACACATATATAACAGTGCAAATAATTATCATCTCTCTCAAATACAATCATGTTCGCTATCATAAGTGCATGAGTTGCGCCAAGTAAGAAAGTGATAAGTAGAGATCGTTCCCACAAGGATTTGATTAACAAATGATCAAGCAAGAGACTTAGTAAATTCAATTAAGTTGAGACATGACAAATTTTGATATGGAAAGAGAATTTTGAAACAGTATTTTTATAACTAGAAAGTGATAAATACAAATGATTATTTGACTTTAAAGATTAAATGAAGCCTAGGCTTATTTCTCCCCTTCTTCAATAGTATTTCAATAAAATGTAAAATCTCTTGTTACAATTAATGAAAATCAACTTTAAACAACAACATTAATGTGATAATGCAATGTTAGTAAATATATCTCTATTTTACCAAGAAACATACAAGATAAAACAAGTCATTTTTTAATTTTTTGCTTGATACTTTGACATGCACATTTCCTTCTATAAACTTCTTTTTATGAACATTTTGATTTCAAAAATAGTTTAAAGGAAAATAAATTATGATTAAATATTATTAATTTCTAAGAGTTAACAACACCATACCACTCTCTCCTCTCACTCTCACGTGCACAAACACACTATCTCTCAAAGATAATCTAAATAATTTATTTATTTATTCATAAGAAATTACATCAATCACATATTTATTGTATAAATATCAAAAGTAAAAAGAATATGAAAAATTACAAATAAAACTTTCGTGGCGACACTAAGTCACCGCTGAAACACCATTCTAAGCGACAACAAAATAGAGTCGTTATTGAAAGTCGGACCTTCAAATACGCGACATAAAAGGTTGCCATCGAAGGTCGACTTTCAAGAAGAGAAAAAGGTCACCGTGAAACTCGACTTTTCGACAGCGACAACATATGTCGCATGAAGGTCAAACTTTCAGCGGTGACAACATATGTCACCGCTGAACGTCTGACTTTCAATGGCAACATTTAATGTGGCCGTCGAAATTGGTCGCTGAAAATCATCTTTTTTTGTAATGATGTGTGGTGAAGGAGGTGGTAGAAGCAATTGACAGGGAGAAGAACAAGATAGTATTCAAGGTGATAGAGGGAGATCTTTTGGATGACTACAAGAGCTTCGGGATCATAATTGAAGTGAGTGAAGCAACAGCCCAAAACGGCGGCGTTGTGCATTGGACCATGGAATTTGAGAAGCTCAAGAACCACGTACACTGATCCTCACACTCTCATGCGGGCTATTGATGTGAGTTGATAAGTGTATATTTTGTAATTAAATAGGTGTATATTTTATGAGAATTAGTTGGAACTATTGATATTATATACCTATTTAATTATCTTTTATTAACTTTTCCATCATTGAATCAAACTTAGGATCAAAGAATAAATCGACATAAAATCTACTCATATCCTATTTTTAATGTGCGAAGATATTATATGAAAGAGAAGAGACAAAAAGCATATGGAGCTTGCAGCCATAAATTAAATAAAAGGAATAAAGACGAGGACCCCACATGCTAAAAAGAAAACTTGGATCCTAAGTTTGGTGATTAATTAAGAGGAGGAGACCTAAATTATAAATAGGGAGGCAGAGACAAGAAGAAGAAAGGAGATCGGAGAGAGACGTAGAACGAGAAGGAACGAAGAAGCAGAGGAGCAGAGGCTGAGCGTTTCAGTTCTCTTCATCATCTCCACGGAAGGATCATGGAGGCAACGGAGAATCTTTCTTTCCTCTCTCTCTCTTTCTCTTTGTTCTTTGAACCTGAATTTCATCTTTTTGTTATGGATTTGAATAAAGCCATGTGTGGCTAGTTGGTTTTGCAACCTAAAGAACCTATGAACTTGTTTGCGTTTTAGAGATTATTCCCACTTGTTAGTTTTGCTTAATTTTATTTCAGTTTAACACGTTGTTATTGCTTATTGATTGATCACCATTGAGCATGTTTTGGAGATTTAGGGTTGAACTTAGAAGAGGGAATCCTAAATTGACCTTGGGATTAAATAATATGGAATTAGGTTTAAATTTAATGTGAAGTTAGGTTTTGATCTAATTTGCGTCTAGGATAGGAATATACCTAGAAGCTCCGCATAATCAAATTAGAGTGAGCCCGATTTAAAATGCATCTTATTTAGTTGTGTAAGGCATCACATAATTAATTAATGTAGGTATATAGGTGGACCGGAAGGCATTTATAGACATTAATACTTTGGACTAGCTAATCAAGTTAAGTCAAAGTTAATCTAGTGGGGATAAAATCTAAGAATCAAATAAGGGATTAGTGACTCTAGGTTGCTCGTTCATTAGTGTGGTAGTTTGTTTGTTTTAATTTTAGTTTTAATTTCTTTTCTCTTAATTAAATTCAATCTAATTTGCTCAACTTAAACGAAATTGTAAAATTAATACTCAATACTAAGTTTGTGATACTAAGTCCTCGTGGGAACGATACTTTTCTTATCACTTTATTACTTGATACGGCCCGTGCACTTGTGGAGTTTTTAGGCTATAAAGTTTTTCCCTATCAAGTTTTTGGCGCCGTTGCCAGGGACTTGTGTGCCACAACTGTCTTGGTTGGAATTGATTGAGCATTAGTAGTTTAAGTTTGAGTTTTTAAATATTTTATTTTATTTTTAGAAAAAAATTTAAAAAAAAATGGATTTCAATTGGCGACCAACTGGTCTTAATAATGAAAAGGAGATGAATTCTTTGTCTTCTATACAAGATGGATTGATTGCTATTTTAAATTCTTTGAATGAATCTAGGCAACATAAAAGGAGTATAAATGATGGTTGTATTCCATATGTTGATTCTTCTCAATATGTTTGCATATCTTGCGTTTATTGTGGAGGGAATCATTTATTTGAGCATTGTCCATATATTACAACTAGTCATTATGTGAGAGATGATTTCACTAGGAACCAAACTTGTTTTGATAATTCATTTTGTCCTTGAGCAACAAAATTTTAGGGATCCACATGTCTATTGTTCTCATGAAAATACCCCTCCTTTTGACTCTTATCCATATGTTGAAGAACACACCATTGAGTACAGGGAAAAATCTAATTTGGAAAAATTACTTGAGGAGTGTGTGGAAGCATCAGAGAGATCTAGTAGAGAGCGAAAGGAGATATTCTCTAGCATTGAGTCAAGTCTCCAAAATATTAGATTATATGCGAGTCAAATGCTTTCTACCATTGAGACTATGGTGCAAGATAATCCCTTAAACATGGTTACCACTTCTTATGATGATAATGATTATTGTGAGGAAGTTGAAGGTGTGGAATTGCATAAGACTATGGGTAATGTAGAAAGTGATTGTGAGCTTGAAATTGATTTAAATTAGAATAGATGATGTTTAGAAGAGGTTCCGGCTATGGAGCCTAAGGATTGTGATGTTGGTGATCAAATTGATCTAGATGTCCCAATTGTTGTTGTTCATGACCCTCCTCTTGAAGTATTGACTCTTACTGATGAGAGTCAAGTTGATTTTATTGAAGGCTCTAAATTCTTGGAAGTGCCTATATTTATTTTCAAAGATATGTATGTTGTGCTTCATTTGAATTCAGTGAATACTTGTACTCCAAGATTGTCTATGATTGAGGAAGTACAAGTAATTAACTTGAACGATCAATTTTTATGTGAGATACCTTGTTGTTTGAAAAGAAATGAAGACAAGGTAATTATGATGTTTGATACTTATGATTAGTGGTTTGTTTTGAGAAGTCTGGCTGAAGACTATAAATTTAGCGCTTCTTGGGAGGTAACCCAAGGGTTTTGCTTGCATATTTTATTATTAGTTTTTTTCTTTCTTTCTTTCAGTTTTATTCAAGTTTGAAGAAGATCACTCCTCTTGTTCTTTGCAAGGTCTTGCTTGAACACTCTCTTCTCCTTAAAAATTTGAAATATCATGGATGGTACTAGGAAAAGCACTCCACATCGAGTTAGAGGCCTAAACCAGGGGAGTACTAGTTCCTTTTCCTCTTTATATTTTTGCAACATTGAGGACAATGTTTGATTTAAGTGTGGGGGAGGGATATAATTTCTTTGGTTATGCTTGTCCTTATGCAATTGAAAAGATTTTATTTTTATTTGAGATTTTTGCATTGTTGAGGATTGACCTTAATTTTGAGCTTTCCCCATCTTAGAGAATATTATCAAGTCAAAAAAAATTAAAATAGAAAAAAAAATGTCTCAACCAAGTCTCTAAGCCTTGAGTTTTTTTTTTTTTTTTTTTTTTGCAATCTTGAGATGGACTATGAGAATAGGGATTGGTTTGTAATATGAGCAACATTATTAGTTCATGGATATTTTGCTATATGATTTCTTTAGAAAATTAGATGATGACCTTTGCCGCTAAGTAAAACTTCTGTGTAGGGAAATGACTATAAAAAAAAACTCCCATGACTTCTCTAGACCTCACTTAGTAACCGAGGGCACTTCATCACCAATGTTGGCACTCACGTCAAACGGTAAAGTCAAAAGAGGGTTATGAGTTGGGCTAAAAGCCTCTTGAGGTACCTATTGGAGTAACTGAGTAATCGGTGCTGCATCACCCATGTGCAGGGTCGCGTCAAAAGGGGACCTACAACGGCTCAAAAAAAAAAAGTTATTTCCTACCTGAGGATCCTTAGTAAATTAAATGAAAAGCTTGGTTTTGCGGGGCATTTGAATTTTTCTAGAGGAGTTAAGTAGCATGATATCCCTCTTCTAATCTTATTGTTGCACCTATTGCTTGCCGATCTTTTGATCATGGGACGTTAAGAGATTGTTACAACTCTATTGGCTTAGTGAGACATTAACTTAAATGAGATTTGATGATATGATCCAAGTGTGGTGGTTTTTTGCTCTCTGTTTAGGAATTTCATAGGCAATATTCTTTTCAGATAATGAATTCTCTTTCTTTTGCTTGAGGACAAACCAACGTTTAAGTGTGGGAGAGTTTGATAAGTGTATATTTTGTGATTAAATAGGTGTATATTTTATGAGAATTAGTTGGAATTATTGATATTATATACCTATTTAATTATCTTTTATTAACTTTTCCATCATTGAATCAAACTTAGGATCAAAGAATAAATCGACATAAAATCTACTCATATCCTACTCATATCCTATTTTTAATGTGCAGGAGATATTATATGAAAGAGAAGAGACAAAAAGCATATGGAGCTTGCAACCATAAATTAAATAAAAGGAATAAAGACGAGGACCCCACATGCTAAAAAGAAAACTTGGATCCTAAGTTTGGTGATTAATTAAGAGGAGGAGACCTAAATTATAAATAGGGAGGCGAGACAAGAAGAAGAAAGGAGATCGGAGAGAGAGACGCGAACGAGAAGGAACGAAGAAGCGAGGAGGAGCGGTGAGCGTTTTTCTGTTCTCTTCATCATCTCCATGGAAGGATCGTGGAGGCGAGAGAATCTTTCTTTCCTCTCTCTCTCTCTCTTTGTTCTTTGAACTTGAGTTTCATCTTTTGTTATGGATTTGAATAAAGCCATGTGTGGCTAGTTGGTTTTGCAACCTAGAGAACCTATGAACTTGTTTGGGTTTTAGAGATTATTCTCATTTGTTAGTTTTGCTTAATTTTATTTCATTTTAACACATTGTTATTGCTTATTGATTGATCACCATTGAGCATGTTTTGGGGATTTAAGGTTGAACTTGGAAGAGGGAATCCTAAATTGACCTTGGAATTAAATAATGTGGAATTAGGTTTAAATTTAACGTGAATTTAGGTTTTGATCTAATTTGCGTCTAGGATATGAATATACTTAGAAGCTTCGCATAATCAAATTAGAGCGAGTCCGATTTAAAATGCATCTTATTTAGTTGTGTGAGGCATCACATAATTAATTAAGGTAGGTATATAGGTGGACCGGAAGGCATTTATAGACATTAATACTCTAGATTAGCTGATCAAGTTAAGTCAAAGTTAATCTAGTGGGGATAAAATCTAAGAATCAAATAAAGGATTAGTGACTCTTGGTTGCTCGTTCATTAGTGTGGTAGTTTGTTAGTTTTAATTTCTTTTCTCTTAATTAAATTCAATCTAATTTGCTCAACTTAAACGAAATTGTAAAATTAATACTCAACTGAAGTTTGTATACTAAGTCCTCGTGGGAAAGATACTTTTCTTATCACTTTATTACTTGATATGCCCCGTGCACTTGCGAAGTTTTTAGGCTATAAAGTTTTGCCCTATCATGAGCAACGACATTGACAATAAGACAGCCTTTTAGGCTACGCCTGTGTGTGTGTGTGTGAACTATGTAAATCTGTTTGTGATGGTCCTGTGCTTCGTTCACAAATGATTCCCTCATTAGTTATCCCTATAGTATATTGCTTGTAATTTGGTTTGTGATCAAAGCTTCGGAGTCGCATTAATCACTAATGTAATATGCGTGCTGTTACTGTGCTGTGTGTTCGGTTTGAGTGGCCTTGTGAAATTGTTGTGATTAAGCATCAAATATATATCTCTTCTTTCGTGCTTACCCTGGTCCTTAATATATTTTTAGAGGGGTTCAAGAAGTTAAGGAAATTATGTTAAAGTATTTTTATTTATCTTTTTATACTAGATTAATTTGTCTCATTTATAAACTGATATATAATCAAATAATATATAATATATGTAATAATTAACTAACTTATTTAACTTTATTAATCTCTTAAAAAAGTCAAATAGAGCTTATATTAAGGATCCGAGAGAATATAAGACATATTTTTCTAATTTGAGTAGATAAAGGAAGTTAGTTAGGTTATGTAATATAACATGTATTTTCTAAAATACTCTATTTATCTTTCTGAATTCGCTTATTTCCCCCTCCTCCTTAACTATTGTTGATGAAACATCAATAGCGTTAAATTATAAAACGAATGTCAAATATAAAAAGCATGTCTTATATTTAGTACGAGGATTACCTTTCAAATATGTCATATATTAAAGGCAAGAGGGTGTACATCATAATTGCAAGAAACAATTATTCGTATCTCTCTCTCTCTCTTGTAATTACTATATATTTACATGCATGTTTTAAATTATATAGATACGATTTGTGTTTAATTTGTTTATTGATTATTTAATACAGTGTTACCAAATTCGGGAACGCCAACGACAAAATACTTAATAAGCCCCATAAAAAAAAATACTTTTGGTTATTTTTTATGTACTTTGACAGTATCCATTTTTTGATGTTATCATCCAGGTATTCAATTCAGGGCTTGTGATTACCTCCTAATATCAGTGTCTCCTCTTAGACTCGAATTTGAGACCCATAAGGATTTAATGGAGCCTTACACTATTAGACTAATACTATCTTCCGGGATCCATTATGTGTGTAATGGATGACAACTCCATTGGTTATAACTTATCTTGAGCAATTGCGTCAATTAAGATCAAAGCAATTAATCATAATTGAGCCTGGCAATATATGTATTATTGTCAACTTCTATTGTCAAAGCCCAGGCATCATGGAATATTCATTATCAACATAACAGAATGCCCCAGGAGAGACCTGGAGAATGGATTATTTTATCTATATCTATCATAATGATACTAATTTTACCCCTACATCGCATGACATCTGCAGGTAATTAATTTAGAGGAGTGTGACTATTTAATACTACCTCCCTCCGATTCTTAAAAAACAAGTAAGATCACTTATTTTAAAAAAAACCCACCATACCTTTGAAGGTCTTGAAGGATGACATCGGCCATTTCAACTATCGTGTCTGTGTCTCTTAGGTAAGACGAGATCAGAATTTGCGTTGAGATCCTGTCTAGAAATTCTAAACTACTCACTCCCCAATCATCTCTATGCACATAAACACATACTTACGTACATGACGTTCTTAACATGAATCACATGGCTTGAAAAAAAGAAGGAAAAATGTTTGTGATACCTTGAGGTGGAACCTCAGTCCCAAAACTTGAAACACTTCTGAGTATTGCAACCCTATCCCCTCTATGTCACTGATTCAATGGTTCTTGAACGGTTTGGTTATTTTTTGGGGTGGGTCACATAATCCAGTTTCCGTGGCTGACTAGACAGTTACATCCACCTAATTAATACAAGTGATTATGCTTATCAGACAACTTTTTCTGCTACAGAAATATAGCAACAACATCTCTTGATGGGCTGGATCAGACCGCAACCCATGTTGGTTTAGCCCCATATCAAAAGACAAGCAATTTGCCAAGTCCATGTATAAAGGTTAGGCCTAGCCTTTAACTGCATAGGCCTCACAAGATGAAGTAAACTCATCAACCAAAACTGCATGTTGTCAACCTTGTTCTTGGGTTTAACTGGTAAAGAGGTCGGACATTCTCACTAAAAGGAGGGTTTGATCCTAAAGTTGGTCAAGGCTCGGAGGAGGCATCCTGAGGTTTGCGAGGCAACGGTGACCCAAACTAAAATGGAGACATGTGTACTCTTAGTCTTGAATTCTCGCGGAGTGGGCTCCAAACACACCGCCCTTAGGACGTAAAGAGTGAACCCAACCCTTCTCCTAAAATTTATATATATATAAAACTGCATACTATCTAATTGGAGGACACAAAAAAAAAATGTTATATTAAAAAAGAACAAAAATCATCACAATTCTTGGTTTCTACTTACAAGCACAGGTCATTTATTAAACCGATAATGATTCACCATGCTAACTTGTTCTGCTTCTACTCTGCAGAATATAAACTGCTCAACATTCTCAGATTATGATAATACATATAAAATCACCATCACACGGGTAACACCGTGGATTCATAATGGAAACATCCTTCCACATATAACCCTTACATGACTCATGAGGAAGGTAATCTAGTCTAGTCCTAATCCTCACTAAACATTGTGCAGCTAGAAGACTCAGATCTCAATCCCAGATAAGCCCTTGCAGCCTGGAACTTCCTTCCACTCAATTTCGACGACTAGGTGACTACATTCCACATTTCTCAAAGCAAGAGTCATTTCTTGCGTGACTTTTCCGTTCTTCAATATGCAGCTGCTCCCCTCAGAAAGGTAGTTTTTCCCATCCGGTTGAATTTTTTTACTACACTTCCATTTGGGAGGTTGGCCCAATTCATCTTCAGACACTGAAGATATGGCTTTATATCTATTTCTGCATCCCCCATTTTGTCATCCACAGTGAATGTGTCTTGGTCAAAAACTGCGTGCAAGAGTCACGCAAATTAAAGTCAGAATAATCTAGTGATTAATAAGGAGAATGTTCGAGAGAGAGAGAGAGTGATTGGGTTAATTTTAATTTACAGTATATATACAGCACACAGGAGAAACTTTTTTCTATTTGAAGTCCGATTAGCGAGCCAATCCTCCCACATCCATCTCTCTCTTTCTCTCCTTGTTTAAATTTCTGTAGCTCACTCACTATAAGAGACATAGGGAAATGGCTCTATCTGGTACATTAGGGGTGAAGTTGAGATCCATCCGCCTGCTGATAAGTTCTTCAACTTCGTTATAACTCAGCTTCACCTTGTTCAGAACATCACCGATCACGTTCATGAAACTAAGGTCCATCAAGGTGACTGGCAGAGCGTTGGCTCTGATCATGTCAAGCACTGGACTTTCACTGTTGGTAAGCCTTCCACATATTCGATCAATCGCCTATATATGTATATATGTGTGTGTGTGTGTCTGATCAAGCATGGTGGGTTAGTTCCAAATAGCTAATTGTGCTTAACTTGATTCTTAATTAACTTGATCATCATCATGATTATACAGATGGGAAGGTAGAGACTTGTAAGGAGCACATTGAAGAGATTGATCAAGAGAAGAAGACAATCACATTCAATAATTTTGATGGACATGTTGGTGAGAAGTACAAGACCTTAAAGTCTAGGCTTCAGGTGATTGACAAGGGGATAGATGATGATGATAATAATGGTGCCGTTGCCAAATGGACTTTCGAATATGAGAAGCTGCGTGACGATGTGCCTACTCCACAAGCCTACTTGGACTATGTCACTAACATTACCAAAAATATCGATTCTCATCTTTTAAACGCAGATCAAACCAAAATATCTAATCAAGAGAGAAGGAACCTATCTAGTTAAGCAAACTATAAGTGTGAACCTATGTATAATACTGTTGTGTTATTGGAGCCGACATTAAACATGCATGTTATGCTCATCTTCAGTACTTTGTAACACAGTGTCTAATGGAATCAGTTTCCCTACCTATCTTTGGGATAGATAGGAGAGCTTTTCCCATCTAGGCCCAGTTCGGATGGGATCTCGACGGTCCGTATTTAATTTTTTTACTTTTCATTTTTTTAAAAATAATTATTTTAATAGATAAAGAATCTAAAATAAAAATAATTTTTCAACTAACATATTTTTGAAAAATGATTTTTTTTTCATTTAAAAAATGACAAGTTGAAAAAAAAAAATTAAAAAGCCGGACCATCCGGATCAAATCTAGACGGTCCCGATTTAAAAAGCTCTCCTTACCTATCCCAAAATAGATAGGGAAACTGGTTCCGTGTCTGATTGTCATGGTGTTATTCACGTCGTTGAAAGTTCGCCGTAGAATCCTTTTATCCTTCAGTTTGTTAGATGCTTTCACTTGGCCACAAGTGTGGGTAGCTTTTATAATTGTATCTTATGTTTTTATATATGTTTTTTTCTTGTAAACTTTTCTTTTAAATCTATGTCGGTGCATGGTAGTGAAAACGTAGATTTTACACGAAAACGAAAGAGAATGAAAAATCGTAAAACATAAAATCGTAATACAAAACGTAGATTTTTCCCGCATATATATTTTAAAAAAATCAAGAAAAGTAAGGCACCCGCTATCATCCATACATATACTTGATCAATACTATATTAAAGAGATTTTATTGAGATTTTAAGAGATATCAATTTGGATGCATTATTTGGGGTATTTCAATTTAAAATATAAATTTCAATTAAAAAAATAGTATCAATAAAAAAATCCTCCCTCCTTTAATCCTTCTAATCCTTCGCTTTACGTTTTTAGAGAAAATGCACCGTTTTTACGTTTAATAGCAGCGTTTTTTTTTTTTTTTTTTTGCGTTTTACTCGATTGCGTTTTTTGCTGCAATAAAACACGTTTTGCTGAAATTAAAATGTAAAAACACCATTTTTACGATTTAAAGCGCGTTTTTTAACTACCATGGTCTGGTGTGTGCTATTGACTTATGTGTTAATTCTCCATACTTCCTTCTCATATAACTTTTTTTTTTTCCCTTCTTCTTTCTCATATAATTTAACTGGTCATTTTATTAAAATAAATAAATAAATGAAGTGTTCGATCTTTGATCAGCGTGCCTAATGATGAGAGATGTTGGTTATATTAATATAAATGAAGATGGTGAAATTGAATTTATCGTCCTTATAAATTTATCCTATTTTTAATCAATTAGTATATTTAAAAAATAAAATTTAATTATTATAATAAAAATTTATGTGTATAGCCACCTCTAATTTCCTCTTTTCTTTTCTGAATTGTAAAGGCTTAACATTACAAATTCAACCGGTAACCAACAAATCTCTTACAAGAAAGCTTCTATATCATTGTCATTATGTCATGAGGCCATTCACGTATTGTAGTCACCCTTTCAATATGTATCATTATTGGTGGATTTTGGATATGCAGGCCAAATATGTAATGACTAATAAGGTTGTATGACCGAATTAAATAATATTAAATTGATTAGTATTTAATTTAAGAACAAGTCTTTGGTCAATTTCTTGAATTATAGTTGTTTTTTTTTTTTTTTTGTTATTGTTAATTAGTTGTTAAGGTGCATAAATATGTGCACACTAGTGGAAAAAAGGGCTTTAAGACCGCCTCATTTAGATCGGAGTATTGAAGCTCCAGTCTTAAAAGTATTACCAATGACAGTTTCGTAAATATAAAGAACTTTTTGGACCGGATTATAAAGGATCCGGTTTTAAAAATATGGCGATTAGCACTTTTGTAAATATATAGAACACTTTTAAGACCGGATTATAAAAGATTCGGTCTTAAAAGTATGACCATGACAATTTAGTAAATATATATAATACTTTTAAGACTAGATTATAAAAGATCCGGTCTTAAAAGTATGACCATGATGTGACAATTTCGTAAATATTTTGAGAAGACACCGATCGAGATGAGTCCAAGAATGCGATGATTTATTCTTTCGCTTAATTGAAATTATATACAAATGCTAATAAGTAAAGGCGTTTCTATAATCTAGGGATTACAATCAAAAATATAATTACGAAATTCAAAAAACCATAATCTCGCTAACTTAATTCCTAAAATCTCTCTAACAACTTAATTAAGATAATTGCATAATATAATCGCATATGCCAACTAATTAAATCTGAACTTCCAACAAATATATAGAACACTTTTAAGACCGGATTATAAAAGATTTGGTCTTAAAAATATAACCGGTGGCAATTTCGTAAATATATAGAACACTTTTAAGACCATATTATAAAATATCCGGTCTTAAAAGTATCACTAGTGGAAAAAAGGGCTTTAAGACCGCCTCATTTAGACCGGAGTATTGAAGCTCCGAGTCTTAAAAGTATGATCGGTGGCAATTTCGTAAATATGAAGAATTTTTTAAGACCGGATTTTAGAAGAATAGGTTTGAAAAGTATGACCGGTGGCAGTTTCGTAAATATAAAAAAATTTTAAGACCGGATGTTTAAGAAATCCAGTCTATATTATACTTTTAAGACTGGATTTTTCGAAGTCCGGTCTAAAAATCCTTTTAAGACCGGATGTTTAAGTCCGGTCTAATAAAAAACCCCTTCTTCGAACTCCGCCCTTCCTATCCGCGTATTTCACTCTCTCTCACACATACAAAGACGACCAGTGTAGAGAGACCCGGTCGACTCCATTCCTCCCGGCGTCGACTCCATTCTTCCGAGCATCAACTCCATTTTTCTAAGCATCGACTCCGTTTTTCCAGAGAGTCGACTCGTCCTGATAAAGAAGTAGTGATTTAAAGACGACGAAATGTCCGCTAAGATTTTCCTTCCCAAAATCATGAATCCAGATCTAGAATTACCTATTCTTGTTTACTTGTTTTGGGGAATGGTTCCGATCTTGTCTCATTCGAAGAAGAGATCGACTCAATCTTCACGCCGATTTGGGAATGGTTCCTCGATTTAGGTATTTTTAGGTATTTTCTTTCTTTTGATTTCTTTAGGTATTTTCTTTCTTCCGAGAAGTAGTGATTTCCTCTGATCTGGCTCAATCTTCTGTTTAGATTTGTATTATATTGGTTGAGACTTTTTTTTCCCCTTTTTGTGATTCCTCTGATCTGGCTCAATCATTTGTTTAGATTTGCTGATTTTGGATCCTTTTTTCCTTCTCGCGATTGACTCGCTGAAATTAGGAATTTTGGGTGCTCGGTTTCATCGTAGAATTAGGTTTTCAAGCATGAGTCTCCCATTCGCTTAAGGTATTATTTTTGTATCGACTTTTTTCTTTCCTGGTTTGTGCTTGTTCTTTGGTTAATTGGCGAGGAATTCAATTTTTCATTGTATCGGAGTGAGCACGAGCCCTTCTTCTTCTTCATCAAGCGGTGGGCCTCCGGCGAGGTGGTTTCGACACAAGTGCTGCGGGGAGGGAGATTTTTTTAAAAGGTTTTTGCCAACTTTTGAAGACCGGACGTTTAAAATGTTCGGTCTAAAAAAGTCTTATTTTTAAGATCGGTCGCGATAGAGACTTTTAATACCGCCTATATCAAGACCGGTTCCGGATCCGGTCTTAGAGGGTGCTTTTTGTCCCCGGTCTTAAAAGCGTTTTTTCCACTAGTGGCACTTATAAATTTACCTATGAATTTGACCTTATATGGGTATAAGCAACTTGACTTAAGTTTTGTCTTTAGTTTAGTATCAATTAAATTAGTTCTAACTATATAAAAGATTATTTTTGAAGTTGATATTGTCAAAATTAAAATCCAAAAGCTAAGATATTTTATTTAATTAACATATTATAATTGATTAAAAGATATTCTTAATATCAATCTCAATAATCAATTAAGCTTATCCATTATTCTCAAGATGGATAAGATATGAAATATTTCCTATGCTATAAAATCAACTTCCTAATTAGGTTTTATTTAAGGATATGAGGAGTATTTTGCGAGTTAAAAAGAACTATAAGAATTGTGTAAATTAAAACTTGTTAAGTAACAGTGCTTTGAGCCCCTTAAGTAGCTTCATTATTTGAAGTCCAAAAATTCCTGGACACGGCCATGGCGAATGGTGAATACAGGCATGCTTGATTTTGCTTTTTACCATAACAATGCAACTTAACAAGATTAGAAAGAAACCATTTATCACACACACACAAGTACACAAATAAAGACAAGGTTGTCTGGTACCTGTATTACGAGAGTTTGTTAGAGTTTGTTACACACACACACACACTTAATCTCTTCTTGGTGAGAAGTACAAGAGCTTCAAGATGAAGCTTGGAGGTGATTGACAAATGGTGAATAATAATGATAATGATAATAATGGTGCGGTTGCCAAAATGGACCTGGGAATATGAGAAGCTCCGTGACGATGTGCCTCCTCCACAACCCTACTTGGACTTCTGATCAACACCACTAAAGATGTTGATGCTCATCTTTTAAAGGCTGAATTAATCATCAAACAAAAATATGTAATTAAGCCAAGCGTGTGAACCTATCTATAATGTTATTGGCGCCGACAATAACATGAGTGTTATGCTCATCTTCATTAGTTGTAATATCTCGGTCTTACTCATACTACTGAAAGTTGGCTGTAGCATCCTTTTATCTTTATGTTCGACGCTTTGATTTGGCCTTCAGTGTGGGTAGCTTTTATAATTGTATCCGAAGTTTTATGTTCAGTCATGTAAAACTTTCTTTTAAATTCATGTATGGTATATGCTACTGTCTTTTCAAATCGTGTATGGGGTATGCTATTATGCTATTGTCCTACATATTTCACCCACTCTCTCTTCTCCCTCAATATTTAGGCACACGAACAGGGAGTTAATGGGCTGGACATTCTCTTAACCCAATGATCTGGCCTAGGTCAAGATGTACGTCAGGCCAGGCGAGACCAAGGTTAACTGAGAATCAACATCAATTAATTACAAGATAGAAGAGATATAGAAATCCAGAAAAAAGGAGGCAAATAAGGCATATATGACAAGTTCAAATTTATCAGGTTGAAGGATACTATTGTTGAGGGAGACAAGCAAAATACATTTTTTTTCCTCTGTTCATTCTCGCTTTGAGACCTAGGGTTCATATTTAAAGATTAATTAAATGATAAATAATAATCGTACCAAGTTCAATATTGGAACAAACAATGAGGAAGGGACTTGGCTTTTTTCTCTTTACAAGGAAAACGTGTAGTGTAACCAATAAATTGATTTTTGGTTGAGGTGATAAATGACAATACTTTAGTAAATAAGAGAACATAAGTTTAAATCCAAGAAGCACACTTATTGAGATAAGTAAAATCATTTGCATTCTAAATTTTGAAAGAGTAAACCTTTGATTAAATTAAAAAGAAAAAATTTGTTTTCTAAATCTTATAGTATTAAGGATTAACAGTAATATATATACATATATATAGGGGCAGATTTAGGGGCTAGAGGTGGCCCCCTCCCCCTAAAATTACATACAAGAACCCAATTTTTAGAAAATTATCATTCAGCCTTATGAAAATTTCAATATTTTCAATTAGTCCCTACTAAAGGTTTCACTTAGAGACTAAAACAAAAATATTTAAATTTGTATAAGGTTAAAATGTGATTCCATAAAAGTATGGGTTCTTCCCCCCCCCCCCCCCCCGGTTTCAATTTCTGTCTCCACCACCACTGCATATATGCATACATATTCTAAGCAAACAACAACGTAAACAATAATAATAAAAAGAACCGGTAAAATAGTATGTTCTCGTGCAAAATTTAATAATAGGACTTGAAGTTTGTTTGGAATGACAATTTAAGCATTTGAAAACAACTTTTCATTTATAATTAAGTGTGTGAGAAAAATTTTATCTCATTTTATGTAGATAATAATGGCTCTCCGTTACTTTTTATAATATAAGTCTCATCGATCTTCTCACTCTCAATTATTTTAATATATTTTTAGAAATATGGGCCCTTTTTAATGAAAAATATCACTTAGACTCTATGGAAGTAATTTTATTTCAGTTAACCTTTAAAATATTTTGAAATTTAATTACACCCCGAGTCAAAATAAAATTAAGTTTTGTTAGTGAAAAGGCGTTAATGCCCTTACTCAATTTTTTTGGGCTAAAGTATACTTTTAGTCCTTTAAGTTTGTATGAGGTATATTTTTGGTCCCTTAACTTAATAAAATATACTTTTAGTCCTATAATTCTAACACCGTTAGTTTTGCTAACGGAAAATGCAAATTTAAGTGATAACGGTATAATTTTAAGTGATGACTGTATAATTAAATGATATTAATTTTAAATTTAAAATATGGTAAATTGAAGAATATATAAAATTTGTGTAATTAAAAGTTATTAGTCATTACTTGAGTTATTGCGTCAAAGATTTTTCATTAGCAATATTAACGGTGTCGAATTTTAGAACCAAAAGTATACTTTATAAAGTTAAGGGACCAAAAGTATACCTTATGTAAAACTTAAAGGACTAAAAGTACACTTTAACCTTTTTTAAAAAATAAAAAATAAAGGCGTTTACAAGACAAATACATGGATTTAAAAGAATCTAAGGAGTGAACAAAAAAAATTACAAGACAAATATGTGAATGACCACAATTTTTTAACTCCCTAAATTCTGTGAAATCCCTTTACAAGACAAATATAGTCATTTATAAGATAAACAACATAATATATAAGACAAATATAGGCATTTATAAGAAAAAATATTTATATCTACTTTTGAACCCAACAAAAGAAAATTATGTTGAGTGCTCATATATAGTGAAATAGTTTATTTCTAAATTTGCACGTTTGCCCTTTCACAATGCAAAAAGGTAATGGAAGTTAACTGGGCTAACGATGTTACTAGATATACCACCAAAAAATATTGTTTATGTCTACATTTACATTTCAAAATAAATAATTAATTGTGATGAATACCCATAGCAAAATAATACGTTGTTAAATTTACATCTTCACTTTTTTCCCCAACACTTTAAACTGCTATTCTATGCTTGAATCCATCAGAGATTTTTTTTTTTTTTTTAATAACTAAGAAAATGGTGGACTTTGCTTATTCTAGAAAGTGATATATTATGATGTTAGGTAAGGAAATAGCTAGTTGTATGACCGTATTTTATTACTCTCAATGAATTCAGTGTTAAGATATACACTAGTGTGTAAATAAATTAATATTTTAAATATACAATTCCACACAATATTGTTATATTTAATTAACTCTGGTTTTCTCGCGCAAGATGAATACAGTTCTTTGAATTAACTTATAATTTACAATATCAGCTCTTACTCTAGGAATTAACATCAAAAGCCAAAACTTCACTTCACGTGATCAAGAGGTGGAGCCAAGCTAAGATTTACAAATAAAGGGGTTGATTAAAGGGAAAATTCCAATTAAATACCATTTGAATTTATAAAACCCCCAGAAGTCTCCCGAATTTATAAAAAGACTGAGAGGTATAAATGATCTATGAGGGATATGCAAATTCGAGAGAAATTACCCTTTTATCCTTAGTTTTCAATAAATTTAAAAATAAATAAATATCCTCACGCCGCCGCCAATTCTCGATAATTGCGGAATTGGGGCGAGGCGCTCGGAGGGCCATGCATTGCCTGCCTCCGGGCCTCCGACGGCCGGCAATGAGGGTATTTTATCTTTCTTTTAAAAAAAATTAAGGACAAAAAGATAATTTCACCCGAATTTGCATATCCCTCATAAGTCCTTGGTACCTCTCAATCTTTTTACAAATTTGAGAGACTTCTGGGGCTTTTACAAATTCAAATGGTATTTTAATGGAATTTTTCCTTGATTAAAAATAAAGGCACATATAAAAATAAAATTCATATAAATTTTAGAGGAACGGAATTACATCATATCTTTATAATACAAATATAAAAAATTTAAAACTTGTGAGAGAGCCGTGGGCCATGGCCCTTGCCAATGCCGCCACTCCCATGTTAAATATTTAGAAAATCCTAAATATCTAACATTATGCTTATTATGGATTCTTATAAGAGGCCTATTTATCATAAGGCCCAACAAGGGCAAAGCATATCGATCTCATCAATAATAAAGAAGGATCCTAATCACCTATAATCAAGGCTATAATCAAGGAATCAACCAGTAGGTGAGGCGGCATAGGCACGAGCTGAGAGGCGCAAAAAGCCCGAGGTCCAAACTCTAAGATAATCTTTATAAATATGAGGTTAATCTAAAAGGTACACATTCTTTATTCATCCTATTTACTATTCACCTCATTGTGCACACACATCCCACCCCATTTGGCTAAACGTCATATTCGTGCACGTGATCCATTGCTCTCTTTGGTATCTACCTTATAGATATCTTGGAGAGTCACCTCGATATTCTCTTCGGTATCTTCCTTATAGATATCTTGGAGAATCCTTTGATTTAATATAAACATACTAATCCTTTGAGGCTAGACATCTGTGTTTTACACCAGAACAATGCTAATTACTTATTAGATCTAACTAATATTGTTGTTAATTGGATCCAAGGCTCACTAAGATTTATGACTTTATGTACGATCAATGGCGGAACCACACTTATGCACAGATCTGCAAGTGCAAACACAAGATTTTGAGAATATATATATATATTTTGAAGGAATTTTGTGATAACTTGTCTGAGTGGTATAATTGGTTATCATGCTACACACTAGAGGTCCCTGGTTTGAACCCGGGCACATGCCATCTTACTCTCCTCTTCTCTTCCTTTTCTCGTTCTCATACTCGATTATGCTCTCAGAACCATTCTCCTTCTTGCTTAACACACACTGCCCCTCACATTATATATATATATATATATATATATAAGCGAGAGAGAGAGAGAGAGAGGTGCCCCATAACAAAAGTAAATTGTGGCAGACAAGCTTGTCTCACAAAAATATTTTGATATATCTTTTATTTTTTTATAGGGAAAAAATTACAACAAAATACCCGCTATTTTCATTTTTTTATATTTTTAAAAATTATAAATTAAATACATTTATCATATATAGTTTCACTCTTAATTATAAATAAATCCTAAAACTAAAAATTAGAATATTACAAAAGTCGTTGAGCTCATAAGGGTAACTCATTTGCGGTGATCAATTCCATATTTCTTAAGAAGCTCTCACAGGTATTTGGTTTAGAAAATAAATATTTCATTCTTCTTTTGCTTGATTCAAAGTCCTAAGAAGAAATTTAATTCTCCTATCGTAGACATTTCAAACTCATTTTGCATTATCTTAGAGAACTCTTGACACACTTATGTTGAACGTGCTATGTTTCATAAGACCGATGATGAAGATATAATACAATATTTTTAAGGAATGAAGAATGCTTTTGTAATCGTTCATTTGTAATAGCTTAGTTAACTTTTTTGATTATTATTTTTTTATGTTAAGTTGAATTTTTCTTTTCTTTTCTTATTTATATTCTTTTATTTTTTAATGCATTTAAAATTTTCCTTAAAAAAATTCGGTCCCCCCCCTAATTGTGCGGAGACAAACAAAAAATCCTAGCTCCGTTTCAAAACTTAAACAGAATATAAAGGGTTTTTATGTTTCCTAATTAGTGCGTTTTTCAGAATTCAAATTTATCTTATCCTCTCGGAAATGAAATTTCTTACCATCTTAACAACCAACTTGTTGCTAATACAGGTTGCTCTCTTTGATCCAAATATATGCATTCGTTCAAACTTTGGCATTAAGTCAAGAATGCACAACCTATTGGGCCATGCAGTAATTTAGGGAAATTTAATTTGTTGTCCTCGTAGTTTTGATTTGATTGTGACTCAACTCCTAAATTTTAACTATGTACAACTCTTTCTTTATTTTTTTATTCAATTGTTACTCAATCCCTATTATTTTAAACTTAAAAATAAAATTAAAACTAGAAGGATAAAGTTACACTAATTTAAAGTTTGGAGAACTTACAAGTTTTAACTAAATTGTACTACGTCAAAGTTTATGACTGAATAACGATCAAAGCGTAACAACACAAGTTAAAAGATTAATTTTCTCATAGATTAATTTTGTTTTCATTTTATACACTTTAACATCCAACATTCGACTCGAATCATTGACAGCACAAGGAAATAAAGGATGATGGTGTATATATATATATATATAGGACCAACAAATGATGGTGGGTTTAGATGAGATCTTTAGTATGATGCCATTTATCACATGATGTTTTTCCACATGTTTTGAAATAATTCATTTTAATTTAGACTCCCATCACAGACAAAATCTCACAAAATCCAAAGTCTAATCAATCGAAATCTTTCATGTTTACCAAATCCACTATCATTTTTATCAAAAGTTTTTCTTCTTGAAATATTATAAGCTTTAACGTTTGGTATCGTGGGCTAATTGAAATAACGTACGAAATAAACTAAGATACAAAATTAACTTATTGTGTAGGAAAAAAATTAATTTATTAAAAATCAATCAAAACTTGATTGAATAAGTTAAAAACACCAATTCATATGATATATAGTCCTCTCGCATTGCTGATGAGTCTATATTAGATGCATATAATTTATGTGTCTCTTATGTGCTGATACCTCTATTAAATGGATGGACATATTTTTTTATTTTTTTATATTGTATTTATTTATATTTAAATTATATGTTACTTTCTAAAATATTTTTTGCACCCGCATCTCAAATTAATTAGTTTCTATGATATCATTATTATGCATAAATATTTATGAATGCGACTGAAACTAATTAATTTGAGGTGACTTGGATGTAAAAAACATTTCATAAAGTAGTATATAATTTAAATCTAAATAAATATAATATGTAAAAAAAAAATGATCATCCCTCTAATAAAGATATGAACACATAAAGTGGAGTTTGGGAGGCTCAGTGACTCAAAAGAATTAAAGCATATCAGCTGGTCTAAACCGTGTATGGGGTGGTTTAAACTAAACACAGATGGGGCCTCCAAAGGGGATAAACATCTTGCAGGGTGTGGGGGCCTAATCAGAGATTGCAATGGTAAATGGCAATGTGGATTTGCTAGACGGCTAGGGTACTGCTCCGCAATTAAGGCTGAGTTGTGGGGCGTTTTATGTGGTCTGGAACTGGCTTTACAGTTTAAGTTTCAGCATCTTGTAGTGGAGTGTGACTCATCCACAGTTGTTGCACTACTGAATAAAAGACAAGAGGAGGAGCACGGTGGGTCCAGGCTATTGGCAGACATCTTCTTGACTTTAGAGAAATTTAATGAGGTAAGAATAACTCATGTATATAGAGAAGGGAACACGTGTGCAGATTCATTAGAAAATATTAGTTTTGATCTGGAGGAGATTCATGTAATTTTTAGCTCTCCTCCTTTTACTGTGTTTAATTTGCTGCATAAGGATGAAGTGGGGGTTTCTTACCCACGTATTGTAGCTCTGAACTGAGTTTGCTTGGGCTTTTGCCCCGTTTGAATACCAAAAAAAAAAAAGATATGAACACATAAGAGGCACATAAATTATGTGCACTCAATGTGAACTCCAATGCTGATACTGTCATGGCCCGCGTTTTAACAGGCCAACGCCCTCTCTCGTGGCTGATATTGAATACGGATGTTGTGCAACTCTTTCAATTAATTAAGATATCATTTTTTTCTTTTAATTTTGAGCAAAACAGAGTTCAGCCTCTCACCTTTTTCAACGTATGAGTTATACACATTGGTCCAGTCCTTACCAATAACAATAACAAAAAAAGTAAAGTCTTATCTCATTAGGTGAAATCGAGGGTATAGATTGCTTAATGTCATTTTACTCTATCTACAATTAGATTTATAAACAGATTATTAACTAAAAGATCATGTTGAATAACTTCATTGAGTGTTTAATTCAATCTTCATCTACCTCATTTTAGATTCTTTTTAGAGGATTAGATACTACTGTTTGATTGATCCTCATCACTAATGTATCTAATTATTACTTTCTTTGGACATTTCCAAACTGCCACATATGGAATATGTTAGGCTTTGAAAAACGTCGGAGGATTTGAATTGATGTTGAAAGTTGTAGGACGAAAGGAGCTTTAGTGAGTAGCACTATAAAATAGGGATGATTGACCCATAAATTTTCCAATCCAGTTTCCCTGCCTATCCTTTGATAGGTAGGTGGAGTTCGTCCATCCTGGATTGTCTAGATGAAATTTAGATGATTTATATTTAATTTTTTTATCTAGTGATTTAAATAAATAATTCAATTTTTAAAAAATATTAGTTGAGATATTATTTTTATTTTAGATTCTCTATCCATTAAGATATTTTTTCTTTTTAGAAAAAACAAAAAATTAAAAAAAAAAATTGGACAAAATTTCAGATGGTCGAGCTCCATGTGCTGTCCTTTGGAGAGGCAAGGAAACTTGAATCCTAAATTTTCGGTCTGGCTCCCTGTTGTTCACCCTAAAAATAATTGAGTAGTAGGGCGTAGCCTATTCTTTACAGAAAAATTAAGAGCCTTTTTGACATAGCTGCAAAACAAAACAAAAAAAAAAAAAAAAAAAAAAAAAAAAGGCTAATGGCAGTAAAAAAAAAAAAAAAATGCAAAAAAAAAAAAAAAAAAAAATGTAGGTTTGGCATGGCTTCAAGTTGTGATGGATTTTTTGGAAAAAAAAAAAAAAAAAATGGCTTCTTGGATGAAGCTACTTTTTGGAGCTTCTCGGTCCATCACAAAGTGGCTTGGTGAAAAGGGGACTATCCCCCCCCCCCAAAAAAAAACACGCACGAGAGGCTTTCGTTTTCTTGGAAAATTTCCGAAGTCCTCTTTTCAAATGTTTGGGATAGTTCTCTTTTTAAACGTTTGGAAAAATTGAAGGAATGAATAAATATGAAAAATTCTACGGTCCTCTTTTAGGAATTGAAGGAATGAAAAAAGGGAGGAACATCGGCGATGATTGGTGAATCGCGGCTATAGAAACATCGATCTCTCGACTTCACCGAACCTTTGTGAGTAACCAATGGGGTTGAGCTTTTCGAATCCTATGCCTTCAACTTGGAGAAGCAATCTAATCAAGTCTGGATCTAAGTAAGAAATTCATGATTGAAGAGCTAAGGGAGATAAAGCCCTCCTATTATAGATGAGTAGCGAACAATTTCTAGAGAGAAAGAAGAGCTTCTCTCTCTAACCTCCGATAATGCTCCCTTGCTCCAATGTTCACTCGGATAATAACCTATCGACATGCAAAAATATTTAATATTTAATAATAATTTAATTTTTTTTATTTTATCAAATTTAAATTTTTCATTGTTGACTTGCCCATTGGCTATCCAACTTTTTTAATAATAATTTTATTATTTTGTAGAAAATTTAAATTTTTATCTTCAATTACACATAATATACAACACACACACTCGACGCCAAGCACACACACAAGATTCAATAAGATTCATGCCCTTTTCTCGTAACATCCTCCATTTTAAAGGATAATTATTAATTACTAACTTGATTAAACCATTCATTAAAATGTTTTACATACATGTTTGAGCTTTGAATATTACCAGGCCCATACTTTTTAATGGAGTCTTATTTCAGGATTTATCAAAATAACCTCAATATAATAAAGTATGTCAAGTGAGCCCTACTGTGGCAATGTATAATAATCCAACATGTACCAAAAAGTTAGGAACACTATTGTTAGCGAAAGTCACTTGAGCTTTCAAAGCCTTCCTTGATAGACCAACGCGAGAACTATCACTTGAAAAATGTTTGTAACCATCAATCTAGCTCATTATAAATGTTAATATGTGCTCATGAGGTGCCAAGTGGAATATTTTGCATAACAAAGTACTAGATATATAATTTCCAAATTTCCAAATTAACAATTTTGTAATAAAATTTCTATATCCAATTTCATATCATGAATCAAATATATAACATGTCAAGCAATAGATCGATATCTTGACAATCCTTATCACCTGCACCTTATTCCACTGATAAAACACATGGGCAGTAATGTAATAGGTTTAGTCTTTATGACAAGACTGCACCAAGCTCTCCAATAATGAGGTATAGCCCGACTAAAGGCTATAGAACTCATATTAGACCATGGGTTTCATTTCCTTCAAATATAGAAAAGTGTCACTATTCCAAGGTGACCCTTAACCTGGTCAAAGGAAAAGGGTATACCAAGGGCCCTAAAAATATTAAAGTCATTTATTATGCAACTAGTGGTAGCATAACACGTGGTATTTTGTACATAACAACTCTCATCACCATTCCACATCCATCTATATGAACAATCGTAAACTTGACATGTATATACGAGTTCCAAACAAGATTTATGAAAATAATGCATAGTTTCTATAATCTTTAAAATAACAATACTATTTCAATTCACGAAATCATACCAAAAGTGCATTATCCAAAACATATAATATCATAATTTTCTATCTCAATAACTATTTCAAAGTATTAATATATTAAATCAATAATATAATATTACCACACATTTCAAAAAAAATAAATTCTTAACACAAGATAGTTCAACGACATATTATCACATATAACAAGTGGAAAATGGTTACTTAAATTCTTAACACAAGAATTCAACTTGAAAGAGATCAAGTCCACTCTAAAAATAAATATATAATTATACGTTAATAGAATTAACAAAAATATGATAATACATAATTAATTAAACTATAATTGTATTATTTAATTTTCCTTAGAAGATTTGATATTTTTATTTATTCGTCAAATTATTGTTACAATCTCATTTTCTTCCTTCATAAATTATTTCTCACTAATTATGATCATCAAAATATCACCACATCCTCAATTTAACCAAAATATCAAATTTCCTACAATATAAGTTTCACCTAAGTATTCATGTTCATTATAAACCTCAAATTCAATCCATCTAATCCTCAATATAACCTTCAATAAATTATAAACTCATATATAAAAGACCTAATATTATAAATCTCAATTTCTCAACCTAATACTAACTTATATAAGCATGATCCAATTTATTTAATAAATCTTCAAATTTTCACATAACCAAAATCATATCAAACTTTAATTTAAATTCTAAAACCCAACTCATAATTAATATAATTCAAGATTTAGCAAAACCGAACCTTTTAAATAGACAATGATACTTTTAGTAATTCAAATAAATGGCCTAAACCTGAATTAAGCGGTAGAAGTACTCTATAAGACATAAATCCTAAATCCTTTTAAATAGAAAATTTAATTTAAATTCTTACAACAACTAACTAATAAATTTATACCAACTAAAATTATCTATTAATCATTCTCTAAATATATACAGTAATCTATTATTAAAACTCAAAACTTTACCAAAAGTCTAACCCCAAAATTTCACTAATCAAGTACTATATTACCTTTATGAGAAAGATAAAAATATGTAGAATAATTATCATGAAGAAAGTTTGTTGGAAAAAAATTAATTTAACTATCTAAATAATCTCATAAGATAAATAACATACCTTAAAAATTCAAAGAATCTTCTCTTCTCCTCTTCTCGCTCTCACCTTACTATCACTCAAAACAAACACAGCGCCTCTCCCTCTCCAATTCCGCCTCTCAATCCCAACATACACACACATTGATATATATATATATATATATATATATATTAATACGAGACGGTGGAAGGTAATTATTACTCTCTCCCATCATCATAAATTGTGGGGAGAGGATTTTCTCATCAACAATTTTCTCCATCCCTCACAAATGATCTGGCCGTTGAAATCTTGATCCAGGGGTCTAGAACAATTTTTAAAAAACCGCGCTTGGATCAAGATTTCAACCGCCACGATTTACAGATGATGAGGGATGGGTAGAGAGAGAAAAAGAAGAAAAACCGGACACTAAATTGTGGGGAGCAACATGTAAGAGGTAATTTTTACTCCCTCCTACCATCATACATTGTGGTGGGCGGGCAGCCCATTATATAATATATGTTGTTATTATTATATTATTGTTATCATTATTATTTCAACAACAATTGGATCAAATTTTATATTTTAATCCAAATAAAATTTCTTTAATATTTAATAAGTTATAGTATTTTCCAAAAATACAACTTACAATATTTTCTTTTATTTTTACTTGAGAAAATATATTCTCATACTAAGTAACTATATGGTAAATTTTAATTACCACAAATTAATCACTCTTAAAATATTACTTAGTCTTAGAATTTAAAAATTGAGATGTTACATTTTCTATCTCAACTGACTTTTCAAACGCTATGCCAAATAATAGCTCATCTAAAAAAAAATCATTTCTGCCACCGTCATCCCAAACACAAATCACATCTACAATATAACTTTTCTAATAAAATATCATTTTGAAAAGCCTAGCAATAGGGGGAACCACTTCTACCACCACTATCCCAAACAGACTCAAAACTTAACGTAGAAGATAGAGAGTTTCTACATAAATTTTATATCTTCGCCTATATATGTGGCACTCACATCTCAAAGGCACTAGTCACCTCAGTTAAAACTTAACATCATTATGGATAATATAAGAAGGAAAAATTTTAAATTTCTAATCGCTAAAGAAATTTAAAATTATGAATGTCATTTTAAAATATATATGTATACTGTGTGTACATATAGGGATTGAATAAAAGTTTAAGCAAACCAAGAAAATAAATTATTAGTTTTTCCGAAATTTAAAAAACGACAGTAATAAAAGGAAAAAAGTATTGTGGGAACAAACAAAAAAAATTTGGCCATTCCGGATACCTACTGTCCTAAATTACTTTTTCAAATACTGTTGTCAAATAAGCTCGTCAGATTTATATATTTCCTCTATTCTTTAATATAAATATAAGAGTAAGTTAATGGGATGATCAATTTGATCTAAATATAAGATATTAATTCATTTTGTTTTCTATATTTACCATTCCCTCCTCTCTCAAAACTAATTTATTTAATTTATAAATTGATATATAATTTAAAATTACACTGTAATATTTTAGGGAGATCATGTTATATTTGTTTAAATTAACTAATTTATTTCATTTCTTTAATTGACTCAAATTAATTAAGTGGCTCTCACATTAGGAATTGAAAGAAAAGAAAAAAAAAACACTTTTTGTGTTCTCTTAATTGGAAGACTTGATCCCGAGCAAAAAAAAATTGGAAGACTTGATAAAATAAAGGGAAAATTACACACAGTCCCAAGAACAGATATATTTACATTTAGGTCCCTTCAATTCATGAAATTACCACGAAGTCCCAAGGGACTTGTGTGTAAATATTTCAGATGAGTAAAAGACCTTATTGCCCTTCTTCCTTCTCCTCTCTCCTCTCTCCCTTTTTCTTCTCTCTCTCTTCTAATATTTCTTCCGATGCTGGGCTACGCTGTCGGCACTTCCAATCCTCAAGACTTCCGATCCTCGGCACTTCCGATCCTCGGCTAGAGCTCCATTACAACTGCTGTCACTTTTTTTCCAATCTTGGGCCGAGTCCCTAGGCTGAAAAAAGTGAGTGGTGGAATTTGGACAAGAGCTTAAAGGCTGAAAAAATGAGTCTCACATCCATGGAAATCAGCTGAGTTCTCTATATTGCAAGGTGGTTCAATTCCCCCCTTTCTGTTGTTAATCGCTTCTGTCAGGGTTTACAAAAATTGTAGTTAATTTATGCATCTTGTGTTGTTAATTTATGCATTTTGTGTTGTTAATCGCCTCTGGAAGTCAGACATGACAAATTGAAGGTTTTCACAAGTTGTGGTTAATTTATGCATCTTGTGTTGTTAATTTATGCATTTTGTGTTGTTAATCGCCTCACGGAAGTCGAGAGATGACAAATTGAAGGTTTTCACAAGTTGTGGTTAATTTATGCATCTTGTGTTGTTAATTTATGCATTTTGTGTTGTTAATCGCCTCGGAAGTCGACATGACAAATTGAAGGTTTTCACAAGTTGTGGTTAATTTATGCATCTTGTGTTGTTAATTTATGCATTTTGTGTTGTTAATCGCCTGCGGAAGTCGGACATGACAAATTGAAGGTTGTCACAAGTTTTGGTTAATTTATGCATCTTGTATTGTTAATTTATGCATTTTGTGTTGTTAATCGCTTACGGAAGTCGGACATCTCAAACGAAGGTTTTCGAAGTTGTGGTTAATTTATGCATCTTGTGTTGTTAATTTATGCATTTTGTGTTGTTAATCGCCTCGGAAGTCGGACATGACAAATTGAAGGTTTTCACAAGTTGTGTTGTTAATTTATGCACATAAATTAACAACACAAGATGCATAAATTAACCACAATTTCTAAAAACCTTCAATTTGACATGTCTGACTTCCAGAAGCGATTAACAACACAAAATGCATAAATTAACAACACAAGATGCATAAATTAACCACAACTTGTGAAAACCTTCAATTTGTCATGTCTGACTTCCAGAGGCGATTAACAACACAAAATGCATAAATTAACAACACAAGATGCATAAATTAACCACAACTTGTGAAAACCTTCAATTTGTCATGTCTGACTTCCAGAGGCGATTAACAACACAAAATGCATAAATTAACAACACAAGATGCATAAATTAACCACAATTTTTGTAAACCCCGACGAGCGATTAACAACGAAAGGGGGAATTGAACCACCTTGCAATATAGAGAACTCACCGATTTCCATGGATGTGAGACTCATTTTTTCAAATTTTTTAAGCTCTTGTCCAAATTCCCCCACTCACTTTTTCAGCCTAGGGACTCGGCCCAAGATTGGAAAAAAGTGACAGCGGTTGTAATGGAGCTCTAGCCGAGGATCGGAAGTGCCGAGGATCTAAGTGCCGAGGATCGGAAGTGCCGAGGATCGGAAGTGCTTGAAGGCGTCGAAGTCTAGCCCAAAGATCGGAAGAAATATTAGAAGAGAGAGAGAGAAAAAAAGGGAGAGTGGAGAGAGGAGAAGGAAGAAGGGCAATGAGGTCTTTTACTCATCGAAATATTTACACACAAGTCCCTTGGGACTTCGGGGTAATTTCATGAATTGAAGGGACCTAAATGTAAATATATCTGTTCCTTGGGACCTGTGTGTAATTTTCCCTAAAATAAAGTGTTAGAATATGGAGGATTGGAGAAGCCAAGAAACAAGAAGCCTCTAGAATATTATTGAAACCTTAATATCTAATTTTTAAATTAATGAGAGTACAAGAGCTTTTATATAGGCAAAGCATAACATAAAATAATAATAGAATCTAATATAATATAATCTAAATAAATACTATTAAATATATACCCTAATAATAATATGTTCTAAGATATATCAAATATTAAAAAAAATGATATATAATTATTATTATTTTTGGATTGGGGACCAAATGGTCCCAGGCAAAAGTCGAACCTGATACAAAAATGATATATAATATCTCTACACGATATCATATAAAATTTTAACATAAGGTATAATATCTTTTTTTCAAAGCAAGACACGGAAAAATTGCATAGACATTACAAGCCGACATTAAAAAAACGTGAAAGTAAAAAAACTAAAAACAAAGAAGGAACAAAATAACAATTAATTAAGGTACGGTGTAGAAACTTTCTTCTATTAAAGGTGCAACAAAGTAAGCATCTCCAACCACATCCATCTCATCACTCTCTCCTTAAGCTTCTGTTCTTGAGCTCAAATCACAGAGAAATGGCTCTCGCCGGAAAACTGGAGGAAGAAGTTGAGGTCCATGCACCTGCTTCCAAGTTCTTCAGCCTATTCGTAACTGAACTCCACCATGTCCAGAACATTAGCGATCACGTTCATGAAACTAAGTTGCATCAAGGAGACTGGCACACCCCTGGTTCTGATCACGTAAAGAACTGGACTTTCACTCTCGGTAAGCTCTTATCGTGCAATTTAAGTTTCGAGAAGAAAGAGGGAAAAGCTTGATCAAATCAAATTTCCTTATATTTGCAAATTGATGATGAACTCTTTAATTACAGGAGGTAAGGTAGTGAGCTGTAAGGAGCACTTTGAAGAGATTGATCATGCGAACAAGACGCTTACGTTCAACTTATTCGATGGAGATGTTGCAGAAAAGTATAAAAGCTTAAAGTCAAAGCTTCAAGTGGTGGACAAGGGAAGTGGTGCCCTTGCCAAATGGACTTATGAATATGAGAAGCTTCGTCCAGATGTGCCTCCTCCACAAGCCTACTTGGACTTTGCCACTAAGGTTACTAAGGATGTTGATGCCCATCTCATCAAAGCATGACCTTCTTAAACCAGTGTATGGAATTTGGATGGTGGTTTTTATGAGGGTTTTGTGTGTGTGTGTGTGAGAACCTATAATGATGGTTGTGCTGACAATAAGTAGAATGCGTACTCTTGTATGTATTTTGCAGTGTTTGATGTACTATTATTGTGCTTAGTTATGAAATGTTGGTTATGTTATTGATGGGGCACTTATATTTATTGTCTTCCTAATTTAAATCCCCACAGGTTGCATAATTTTTAATTTAATCCTTGCTGCTAAAATGTTTTTAGTGCTTATGAAATTGTACTATTGTTGTTATATATTGCTTATTATACACACATATCCCTAATATAAGTCATTTTTACCTAATTCCCATAAATTATCATTATAAAAAAAATAGTAGATTAGCAACGAAATTCAATGACAAAATTATACAATTTCATCTTTATTTTGAATATATTAAATTATGTGGATGTCCATTGACTCTTAACTTTCCACGTCCCGTTACAATTCATGAATAACAATTGGGTATATTATATAATTCATGAATAACAATTGGGTATATTATATAATATAATATAATGTAATGTAATATTATGTAGTGGGCATTAAAATTACTCATTATAGGCATTAAGATTGCCCACTATATTTATGGTGGGGAGTAAATAAAAGTTACATAAAACTTCCCTACTCTCCAACCATTATAAATTGTCTCCTCCCCTCACACAAATGTACACCGAATAGATCAATAAGAATGACTACTCCCCCTTTCTCTTTGTGTTTTTTGTTCTTTGTTCTTCTTTCTTCATATTATATTTCAATTTTATAACACGTTATCCGCACGAAGCTCTAACCAACTGAGCCTTCTTCCTCGTTCATCATCATCGTCATTTGCCTTCCATGACAAAGAAGATTTCCAAATCGATCCGAAAGATGAGCTTCAAGCTGAGAAATTGATTTCAGTCAGTGGTTGGGTCCTACATATTTTATATTATATTATTTAAATAAATTACTATTTGCACAAGAATAGAAAGAAAACGTGTAAGATGATAGGGGTGTTGAAATTAATATGTATGTGGCCCCATGTGTTTTATTATATTATATAATATATAACTAAGGTATGATCGTTTCTTTAACGATTTAATCTACATTATTTAATTATATGTTTATTTTATCTATCTCGGATAATCTGAGCCACTATATGGAATTAAAGAAATACTTTTACTGATTGTTTTATACATGGGTTTCATGACTAAGATTGAAGATTATTACTAATTTATATCTTATTTTGATCTCCTTTACAAGTTATTTTATATTATTGATATTGTTATTTTAGTATGGCCAGAAGCCATATACCTCTGATTTCATATTCTAAAATTATATGACCAGAAGTCATATTGCTCTAATTTCCTATTAAAAGGTCAGAAGCCATAGTCCTTTTATTTCTACTTGAGATTATATGACCAGAGGCCATATACCTTTTGATTTATTATTTTGATATAATATGGACAGAAGTGCATCTTCCTTTGATTTCTATTTTTATATTATATGGCCAGAAGTCATATATATATATGTGTGTGTGTGTGTGTGTGTGTGTGTGTGTATAATATCTTATAGAATGACTAGAAGCCATACTCATTTGATTCCCTATTTTATGACCTGAAGTCATATACTTTTTATCTTTTATTTTATTGGATGGCTAGAAACATATATTTAATTTTTATTTATCCTGAAGATAAAATGTCAGAAGCCATATAACTATAATTCTCATCATTGGTCCGAAGTCATAAGAATTAATTAGCCTGAAGCCATTAAAACCAAATGGCCTGAAGCCATAAATTTTTAATTTCGTAATTATGATTTATGTATTGTCTTTATGAATTTATTATTATTTATGTTATTATATTGTGTTTTATACCTCATAAATTTCTTTTTATTGTATAATGAAATTTAAATTTGTGATTCATGAAGCATCAAAATTGTTTATTTGGCCTTATAAGACCCTCTTGTTCTTTAGAACAAATTAAAGGAATTGTATTACCACCGAAGATGGTTGTTCTTCTAAAAGTTCATTATAAATGGGTATATTCAATTTACTCTTGCAATAGCAAAATTGTAAAAAGAGGTTTTAAGAAATATGCTGAATTATGTTCTTGCCCCCATATAGCCAAACAAAACAATGAGTTTTTGTTGTAAGAATTATGAACATTGTCCAACTGACTCGACTCCATTCTTAGAAGTGAATGAAGTAATGAATGAATTCAATTATGGTCATGGACGATTTAAACAGGGCTACGCCAGGCATGGTCATCATTGTAATCATATTGGTTCAAAATTCCCACCTAAAGTGGAAAAAGATCATTGATAAGAACCACAAAAAGGAAACTATTGCATATAATAAGTATGTTAAAAATCCATGTTATTACTCTGGTGGTAAGGTTATTAGTCTCATACCTATCATCGTATGTTAAAAAATATTGGTAAAAGAACAAATATTGAAATAAATTATGTTGATGAGGATAAGAATTAGGATTAAATCAGCTTTAAATCAGACTTCAACAGTAGATGATGGTGATTTTCGGAAATACAGACTAATTTGACATTTATGAATTTCGGGTATTACTCTGTAATTTTCTCTAATAACTAAATGTCATTTATGAATTTAGGGGTAAATTATGTAATTTTCTCTGATATTTCACTTTTCTAAAAGTGATGAAAATATTACAGAAATGTGCTCTTATTTTTGTCAAAATTCCTATATAACCACATGTATGGAATAAATATACAGATAACAGATTACCTCATTGACTTTAGATATACATGGATGAGGGATATTCCCCGGTAAATCACCAGGAAATTAGCACATTGTCACATTTACCCACTTCAATCCAGTTTTGCTATCTTCAAATATCGACTGCAATAAAGTAGAAGAAAAGCTTTCAGATTGCTAATGTCCAAGAAATGAAGTTTGTTTCACACAAATGTGGAAATATAAATCAAATCCCCAGAGAAACCAAAGTTTATTGCTAAGACATGAAACGTCCTCTAATTTATTTGCATATTATGATCTTGGGTAAAATCCTACAAGTGAAATTAATTGGAAAATTAAAGTTATGCCAACAATTTGCTTGCCAGCAGTTTCAATGGAAATAACTTGCCATGACTGGATTTAAAAAGAGCATGATCTTGGAGCCTATATGTAACTCCATTAACTTGGCAACATTGGTAAAACATTTTCTCATCAAGTAGTTGTACAAGATCACCAACCCATTCTACTGCATGTAAGCCATCTGAATATAATGCAGTGCATTGTTTACCTTCAGTATGTGTTCCAGAACTTATATTAGAATTTGCTAGTGCAACATATTGGTCATCACGTTTGATATCATATATCAAACTTTCTCCAACATGAGATTCCTTTCTGTTGTTATCATCTGTCAAACAATTGTCAACATGTTTATATAATGAAACTTCAGCATTGTTTGATAGTGGCGTCAGTTCAACTTGTACTTTTTTTGACAATTGCAAGTTGTTAGGTTTAACTGACTTATTTAATTGAGGAAGTACTTCTAGTTTTGAAGCAAAGGTTCTCTCTTTAGAGGTAGATGGCTCAGAAATTATTTGTTCAAAAGAACTCTCACCTAGCAAACCACAAGAAGGACTAGAAATTTTTTTATCAGCATGCAAGTCTCCCCAATTTCCTGTTCATGAACTAAACAGGTGATCTTAGACAATTTTGAAGACAAATTGATTACCACATTGTGAAGCTAACAAACAGGAGAGAACATGAACAAATATAATACAGAAATGCAAATCCCCTTTTAAGTTTTAAATCATGAAAAAACATGAAGCACACTTGGAATCGTAATCCAAGTGTGCTTGTTCATATACCATGGGATCAATCAATATTCAAGCACATGCAAGCTTAAACTCCAGGTATATAATTAAAAAGTGTTAATCACAGTGAAGGTGGAAGGAAGAGAACCTTCGGTTTCCTAAAAGCGCCACATGGATCATTTGTCACAAACCAACCAAGTGTCCATCTAGGAACTATCCATCACTTAGATAGGGACCCAAGAGTAATAATGGGAATATCATATCCAAAAACTCCCATTGGCACAAAAGGATTGGCTCCAAATGCAAGATGACCGTAGACTTCATCAGCAACCAAGTAGATGTTTTAAACCAAGACTAAGAAGCAACTGCAAATGCAAGGATGAAGCTTATATTCAACCATGTGAGATACCTGATTCACATTCTTAGACATCTTTCTTAGTTATTCACAAACTGTGAGAGGGTTAAACCAAGAAACTGAAGCAAAATTGTTGAACAATACACTGCCTCTTATACGTAAAATTTCAAAATTAACAGCTAACTCAATCAGCGGTTATCTTTAAATCATCAAGGTAACAATCATAATGAAGAAAGAAAGGACGCATCGAAAGCAATTCCTAAAAGCAAAAGGGACAATTCCTAAAATCACAAATCTCAAAAATGAAAAGAGAAAAACGAAGATTTGAAGAGTGAGAAGAAATCGAAATTCATAAATCAGACAGACAATGAAATACTATTTACCTTCTCGTTTGGAGAAGACCAATGGTGGGAGCATAGCCATTGATCTATGATATTGAAGCGTATCAACCACAGCTTCCGAACAACATTAGTGGTGTGGAAGGAGGTATGAATAGTAGGGTCACCCATAGCGAGAGAAATCACTCGCTTATCGCCATAATTTCCGTCAACACTTGTTATAGCGAGAGAAATTACATATATGATTCAACACCAACAAAAAAACCGACTAAACAAAACATAAGTAATCAGCAAATCCAGATCTATTTGAACGGAGGTTCAAAAAACTCTTGTAGCATCACAGAATAAAGTTATGTCTGGGCTATCTACAAAAAGGAAAAAAACATATTAACTGATTCAGAATAGTAAGATATTTGATCTAATACACATTAGTTGCTACAATGCTTTATTGTAACCATAGTTTCTTATAAACCTCCAACAAAGATACTTTGCACCAAAGACATATTCCCCATGTTGAACCCCAAAGCCTATATTTTTGCAACAGCTTATACCAAAGTAGGCTCCCCAAACAGACAACTCTAAGTTCATTCACTGCACTAATTACATATTAAGATGGAAATTGACAAATACTTGTAGACATTCGTTTTCAGAAAAAATGAGGCAGACAAAAGATGACCGACTAAAACTTATTGACCTTCTTGTTGTCTGATTGGATCCTCAAGAATAAGAACTAACTCCTTGTAAATATCAAGAATCATTATAGCCACGCCCACAATTCCCTGCTTGTTGCACGGGACTAAAAGAGATAAAACAATCTTTTGAGCATGACTTAAGATGACATAATACTTTGGTAATTGAAATCAGTGACAATGATGACTAAACTCAGAATGCATGAATGATAATAAAATGTAGGAATCAACAAGATGCTAAATCAGAAAGAATCAATAGTATCATGTAAAGCGCCATTACATCAACTCATTGCAACATAAACATGAAACATTCATTACAGTCCAATCACCAATCACGTTGCAACAAACTTCTTAACCTAAGAAAACTTTCCATTCAAAAATAACTTCATTGCATGGAATGAGCTACACACCTCTAGTTTACCTAAACCATTAAACCCACGAATTCATCACCAACATGATACTATATGTCAGCATAAACCACAAAAATTCAAACAACTTATAAAATAAATAAAAAACATTATGTTTGCAAACTACCTCTATCATCAAAGCTAATCATTGCAAGCTGAGCAACCAACACAA
The DNA here is from genome assembly GCA_019022655.1 of Acacia acuminata. Taxonomy (NCBI): domain Eukaryota; kingdom Viridiplantae; phylum Streptophyta; class Magnoliopsida; order Fabales; family Fabaceae; genus Acacia; species Acacia acuminata. Next base: position 2,921,447 of record JAFJYI010000076.1, on the reverse strand, counting down.
TAGGCTTCTCCTACGCGTTAAAATTAGTCATATAGAAATTAACAGCACACTCATCCTATAATACCAGTTGAACAGTGTTTTCCCTATCCCACTAAACGATTCGATATACGTTAATGTTGGCGGCATGTAGGTGGGCATTGTTGTTCAGGTTCTCTTCGTATCTTCTTCCTTCTTCCTTCCTCATTCTCCGCTCTCTCAAGAAAGTGAAACCTTCCTTTCTCCCTCTCATTTTTCCTTCTCTCTTTGGGGTCCCCTTTTATATATAATTACACCTTTTTCTTTTTAATACATACTGTGTGTATGTATGTATATGTATGTCTACATCTCATATACTAACTTTTCTATTTCGTATATTAATCACACATATTTTTCTATATTTTATGCGGAGTCTCAAAATGACTTGTCATATCTTATTCACTCGGGTGCTTATTATAAAAACTTAATAATAACTTAATATAAATTAACTAAGTTAGCTAAAATTAGTTATTTCTTGTAAAATATCAAAATTATTTCCTAATAATATAAAAAGTCATTCATTAATGTTGTTTCGTATAAGAAGTAGAGTAATCGTATAAATAGAATTTTTTTTTTTTTTTTTGATACACATAGTAAGGGGAAGAGGCGAGTTCGAACCCCTGACGTGGGGAGGGGAGCCAAGCTCCCATGCCACTACGCTACTAAAGCGCTGGCAGAAATAGAGTACTATATAAATAGAAATTTGTTTTTTGACATATGTATAAATAGAAATTGGTGACGTGTAGGAGTTTGCTTCATTCTTCAGCTTATTATAAAAACCAATATTGGGCCTTAACGGAGCTTCTCATAAGGCCTAAGATTTCCAGAAATGGCAGGCCTGTGAAAAGTCATTAAGGAAGCCCATTCATTAGTTCATGAATTGCCTAACCGATCATAAATCCCACCGACACAAATGTTTTGTTTGAAATCTGCTATGGATATTTTAGCTGCCTCTATGGTATAGATGCGTAAGACTCGATTCCAAAATTGGCAGATCTCATATAAAAAATTAAAAAATTTAAAAAAAATAAAAATAAAAATAAAGGCAAATCTTTAGAGCCCAAAATTCAAGTTTTGATGATAAGGCCTTCGTGAATCAACATTTGAATGATGGAGAAGTTGGCACAAAGCCCATCCTGCAACAACCATTATCATTCATTGACTATTCAGATTTGGAGGGAATAAACAAAGGTCGCTTCATCAAATTCACGAATAGTAGTCATCTTCCTCGGTGAACGCAGCTGATCCGGTCGCTGGTGCAAAACCAGGTAAATCAAATCCAAGCCTTCCCCCTTCTTGCGTTCTCTTTTTTTTTCTACATTCTCTCTTTCATCTTCCTCTACGCGCATTTGCTATTTCGTCATCTTCGCCTTGTTTCACTTATTCATTTTCTTCGTGCTCTGCTAAATTCCTCTTTTTTCCAACCAGATTCAGTTTTCTGATGTTATTTCTCTCTTTTTCTGATATCAATTCCTGTTTGCCATTTTATTTTGCTGCCCCATTGTTTCCTGGAAAAATATATTATGGTCGAATGCAATCGTTCAGGCCAAGGTCGTGGTTGTTGGATCTATCTCCCTCTGTCATCTGACCCCTGTTCTGATCTTCCATCGAGCTGCTTCTGCGTATGTGGTCTGAACTTTGTTCCTTTAATTTTGAGCTGTTCCATGATTGAAGCAGGTAGCTTAAATCCACCTTCATTTCTTTTCACAGGTTTGAAAGATATGAATTGGGTTCAGCGCAAGATCTATCTCTACAACGTAACTTTTGGGCTATTTATGCTAGATTGGTGGGAGCGTTGTCTTTTTAGTATCCTCTATTGTTTCTCTACTGCAATAAATAGTTGTTATTTTTCCAACTTTACAACTCCAGAAAGAGATCCTTTTTAGCTGACTCGAATGTGATGATTTCGTGAATTACAAACCCATTTTGCTTATTGCTTATTGCTTAATGCTTGTATATAATTGGAACTTAAATTATACAAAATACCGAGTTTTGATTATTCCTAGATTATATGGGTTGGCTTGAAGTTGTGAAACTTAGATTTATAGCTTTTTAATTTGTCTGTTCTGCGTTATGAACTATTTAGACAGCCAATCCAAGTTAAATGCCATTTCTTTTTCAAAGAAGTTGATGATTTCCCTGCGTTCAGAAGCAATCAGGCTTGCGGTGCTTTGTACTTGTGACATCCTGAATTGTTTTCCAGATATTTTGGTGATTGTACTTCTGTGGTTTGTCCTCTACAACTGGTCACGATATGTTAATGAATTCCGCAAGAGGTATCTTACTTCGCTCATAAACTCTTTCGGATCATTTTACTAAGTCGGCTGTGCACATGCAATCATCTCTATCATTTCTTAACATTCATGTAATTTTCTGGGTTGGAGAGCTAAATATTATCAATCCATGCCAATTTTAATTGCAATATTTTTTCGATTACTTTAATGAATTTCAAACGTCAAAAACCAGATCTTCAAGCAAAACTTAGAATAGATGAGTATTTGCCTGAAATATTTTTCTCTCTAATGGTTGTAAACTAGAGACTTCTAAATTCCATGTCAAAATTGAGTATGTGAATATTCAATTACAAAGGAATATTATAACTAGGCATCCAATTCAGCTCCCATTCCCAATTACGTATACATATAGGGAAAATTAGAAGAGAGATAACAGGTTATACCATCGAGATGCCAAGTTTATGTTGCATTAGAGTATGAGAAAACCTATAAAAATATACATGCCTTCATGTGTTTTTATAACAGTTTTGTTCACTGTTGCATACGAGCTTTGTTATGTTAATGCCTTTACGGTCTTTCACTTTTCTTTTTGTAACCTTTATTATTATTGTAACAACCTTGACTATAACTAATTGACTTACTGGGGATATTTTCCAAGAGTTCAAGCCTTTTTTTAATTGGGTTTAGGTGCAAAAATACCAACGAACTATTAATCTAAGTGCAGCCAACACAATGAACTATTTTTTGGATCAAAAATACAAAATAACTCTTGAATTGGTTAAAGTTGCACAATGACGTTAACACTGTGCAAACGTCCGTTTTTATCTGTTCTCAGTGGCTACCAAGGCAGTGATATTCGTCCCTTTCCAAACTCTCGCCATGTTCAAAATTCTTCATTTATCTCGACACTTCACTTGTCCCTTTCCAGACTCTCGTCGACAGGTTCACAGAAGCACAGATCGTTCCTTTCTTAGATGCTCTTCACACATTCAAAATTGAGCATTGAAGGCTGAAATTAATGACCAACCTCCACTCTGTACTTTCTTGCTATATGACCGCGGCACCTCTCTTTTTCATTTATCATCGTCAACCTCTTATCTCTGAAGCAAGAAGTCTCCAGTGAAGCATTGAATTTGGAAATTAATTTCGCCACCTGCATTTCGTCCTCTCCAGCCGTCTCACATGCTCTTCTCTTCTTCAAATAGTGGGTATCGCGTATCTCCATCCACAGAAACTGCAGTCTCGTTCTCGGCTCTCTTGCAAGCAGAAGAAGCCGAACCCATCGCCCATCACCGCCTCGCCAGTTGGCACTGTCTGTTCGTTAGCCTCTCCTCGTCGCGCTCACTCGATCAGCCCAAGAACCTTCTTTAGGTTTGTGATTCGTTTTCCATTTGGTCTTCAGAACTTCTATTTAGATCCGCCTTCGACTAGACATAGTTATGTCTGTGATTCGTCCTTCCTTGATTCTTTTGATTTTTTCTTCCTATTTGACTTACATGAACTTGGAATGAGAAAATGGGAAAGTGGTTTTAGCTCTGAATCAAGAATTGGAATAGCTCTGTACTTGTTGCATAATCTTCGTTTTATCTATGAATCAAGACTGGTTGGCAATTTTAATAAATCAAGCACAGAGATAAGATGAAGACGGACGTTTGCACAGTGTTAACGTCATTGTGCAGCTTTAACCAATTTAAGAGTTATTTTGTATTTTTGGTCCAAAAAATAGTTCATTGTGTTGGTTGCACTTAGACCAATAGTTCGTTGGTATTTTTGCACCTAAACCCTTTTTAATTTTGTGAGATGACATTCGGATTTGTGTGTGAGAGAGAGTAAAAGGCTTCAAAAGAGCTCTCTATATAAGCGGTTCAATAGAGGGCAAAATGAGGTGTAACTATGAACTGTGGCTGATACTGGGTTATTTTATGCTGAGAGCCTAAGATTGGATATGAATCTATATGAATAGTCTTTGCAAAGCCAGAGTGATAAAACTTTCACATATGAAGGCACTGATGGACAAGTTCCTAGTAAGATTATAAACTAAACGTGAGATAATCATTACTCACCACTACCAGGTAAAATCTTGGTGTTTTGTGAAAGAAATTTTAGATAGCTAATTGTTCTCCTATCAAGTTACAGGAAAATAATATATTGTTGGCTAAAGATACTTTTAGTCCTTTAAGTTTACATAAAGATACTTTTGATTCCTTAACTTCATAAAGTATACTTTTGGTCCTAAAATTCTAACACCGTTAATGTTGCCAACGGAAAACGCTGATGCAACGAACTCAAGTGATAATTAATAGCACTTAATTACACAAATTTTACATATTCTTCAATTTTCCCATATTTTAAATTTAAGCCTAATAGTATTTAATTACAAAATCATCACTTAAATTTACACCGTTATCACTTGAGTTTGCATTTTCCGTTAGCAAAACTAACGGTGTTAAAATCTTAGACCAAAAGTATACTTTATGAAGTTAAGGGACCAAAAGTATACTTCATGTAATAAACTTTAGCCGAAGTAATATAATCTCACTCATATACCTTTCATCAGCCAACATTAGGCGCATCTTGTTCTTAACTTCAAAACCCACACAATATTCCTCCAAAGGACCAACACTTGTGACAAAAGCAATCATGTCTGGAAACAAAGGTCAACAGTTACACCTAGTAAATAGAAAATATAACCGCGATTTACCATAATGCAACATTAAAAATAAAGAGTTTTTTTTTTTTTTTTTTACAAACTACGCGAGCAAGTTTTTAAATGCTAATTATCAATTGAAAGCACATCATTATTCTTAATGTGTCTTATAATAAATATTAAATACCTAAAAGAATAATCTTGCATGTGCATGATCTTAATGCATTTATACTACATATATGTTTAAGAAAATAAGTGTCACCTAAACCTACAGGTACATGCATGTAGGGGTGGAAGATGATTAAGAATATGGATCGCATATAAATCGGTTACCTAATAAACCATAATACCATGGTTAATTTCTAAAGAGTTAGGCATACCTTCATGCTGAGACTCTTCACAAATGACTGAGATTCTAACAAAATGTCAACATTCTCAAAGTCCCAGTAAAGAGTTTCAAGATATGCCAATGCTATTAGCCCAACTGATAAACCACCCAATATAGGGATCAATAAATTTTAAAAAAAAAAAAAAAAAAAAAAAAAAAAAAAAAAAAAAAAAAAAAAAAAAAAAAAAAAAAAAAATCAGTTGCTGGCAAAAGGGATCAATAAGGAATAATCATATGAGAAATTGAGAAAAAGAAACACTCGTATCAGAAATAGAATAAACTACTTCCAAATATATGACAGCAGTAACCACTTCAATACAGAAACATATAATCGCTGCTTGTTTGGAGGAAGTTGGTACGATATAGTGCCTCCAAGATTGTTGTTACTCATGTCTCTGCAAAATTTAGATGGTCACAAGAAGCATAACATTGCATTAAGAACTGAACATTAGATACATGAGACCATTATCTTACAGGTTGGTCACAGATGCCAAGGTTTGTGACTGGTAGCCCGGCGTTCCAGTTAGTCCAAGGGCAGGTAACTTGCTGATAGAAGTAATAAAAGACTAATCATCAAAAATCAGTGCGAACAAAAAAAAAAAATTCATGAGATATGAAGGCAATGAGAGAGTGAAACTTTACATCTCTGTGACTCAGTTGCTCGAGCAGGTAATGCCCTTCAAGAACTGCACACATGGATCATCACCATTTGCAGGCCAACCTAGCTGGGATGGTGAATTCATGCTGCTAAATAATACCCTGAGAGTAGCAGCTGCATCGAACATTCAGATATAGCTAGTTAGCAAATCTAAAACATGTATAACAGAAAGATTCATTGAGTCGGTGCCTGTTTCTCTTTAGAATAAACCATGGTGTTATTGACTTTTACATTAGAACCAAAATCTAAAACATGTATAACATACTTATGCAAATCACCAGCATCTCACCATTTATTCCAGATCCATTTTCGGTGAGTGGACACAAAGAACAAACAGAGGTTACGCCCAAAGTTGAAGAACATGGGAAAAGAATCAAGTTATAACAATAATGAGGATATTCCATGACTATGTTCAAAACAATTTTTGTGATTGATGAGTGTCTTAAGCTATAGAGCATGCAAATCCCTAGTTATCATGATATTTATCAATAACATGCCAAAATCATCTGCTCCAATTACTTTTGTTGTTACTTCAAAATTATAAGCAAAGCTTAAATCTATGCAATATATCAATTGCTAAACTTACATATGAGCAAGACCAGGCCTAGATTTTGGGTCCACTAGTAGCTATCACGCACCCTCTGATTAGTTTTGGATCCAACTAATACCAACACAAAAATGAAGGAATTTAATCTCCATTACAAAAGTGAACATTTGAAGAACCTAACTTTTTTCATAAAATATTTTGTTAGAGTATGTAAAAGTATGTCTCAAACATTAGTTTGCCATAGGTAGGTTTTGCCTCTTTTGAGGCCCTTCCTTTTTTGCCATAACTCACACACTCAGAATATTTATTTACTCACAGACATGCATTTTAATTTAAGGTGGTTAATATATATATATATATATATATATACACTCACAGATGTGAACTCCATGGGAGGCACAAAATTGATGGAGTTAGGGTTGCTGCCACCGAGGGTGGCATTCTACTTAATTAACTGCGGGAGGAATGCGTACAATCTGCAAAAGATCATTCAGCTTTGTAATGAAAAGAATCAGAAAGTTGTGTATATTCATGTATAAGAGAGGTGTATAAATACAAGAGAGACGAGACGCCAAATTAATGACGTACAATTAGACGCGTGAATCCCTAAACATAATTACGAATAATACCTAATCAATCTAAACATAATTACGTAATAATACCTAATCAATACATAATCAATACAATATATTTCCTAATAATGTATTTCCTAACACTCCCCTCAAGTTGGAGCATATATGTTTATCATGCCCAACTTGTTACAAAGGTACTCAACCCGTGTCCCATTTAAGGCTTTCGTTAAAAGATCTCGCTAGCCGGTCATTTGATCGCACATGTCCCGCGGATACAACATTTTCTTTTATCTTGTCACGAATAAAGTGACAATCAATTTCAATATGCTTCGTACGTTCATGGAACACGAGTTTGATGCTATATGGAGCGCCGCTTTGTTGTCACACCATAGTTTTGCGAGTAATACTTGTGGTAATGCCGATTTCCTTCATGAGCCGAAATACCCACACAATTTCTTGCACCGATTGTGACATGGCTCGTATTCTCGCTTCGCACTTGATTTTGACACAACGCCTTGCTTCTTACTTCTCCAAGATATCAAGTTACCACCAACAAATACACAAGAACTGTAGTGGACCGTCTTGTGGCCTTAGATCCCGCATGATCAAGCATCACGTAAGCATTCGACTTTAGTGTGCCCATAATCAGTATAGAGAAGGCCACGGCCGGGGAACCTTTCAAATAGTGCAAGATATGCTCCAAGGCTTCCCACTGTGCACCGAGGAGATGCCATGAATTGGCTAAGTACACCGACGGAAAAGGTTACATCGGGGCGAGTTCTTGTCGATAATTCATCTTCCCAATGAGTCTCCTATATCTCTCGGGAGATGCAAATGGCTTCAGTTTCTCGGATCAATCTTCTTCTTTAGGTCATCGTGGAAGTTCATCCCACATGGTATCATTTAGATCTAGGAACGGATTTGGAATCATGGGAATGCTACTTGGTGCAGCTCCAAGCTTTCCAGTGTCCTTTAACAGATCAAGAACATACTTCCTCTGAGTCAAAAGGATTCCCTTCTTGCTTCTCAAGACTTCAATACCAAGGAAGTACTTCAATGGTCCTAAGTCTTTTGTTTGAAAGTGGGAGTTAAGGAAGACTTTTAAGCTCCGAGATGCCAAAGAATGTTACTCCCAAGAATCACAATATCATCGACATACACTACTAGAAGAATCATTCCCGCATTGACCTGTTGGTAGAACACAATGATCACTCTTACTTTGGTTTAAACCAAACTTCTTGACCACACCACAAAACCTATCGAACCAAGCACGAGGACTTTGCTTTAAACCATACAATGACTTTCGAAGATAACATACTTTCCGATGCTCCCCCTGAGCAACAAATCCAGGTGGTTGCTCCATATACACTTCCTCAAGAAGATCACCATTCAAAAATGCATTCTTAACATCCAACTGATGCAAATCCCAGTGATATGTGGCAGCCAAAGAGACAAGGAGACGGACAAAGTAAGCTTAGCCACGGGGAGAAAGTCTCGAGTAATCAAGGCCATAAGTCCGAGCGTACCCTTTAGCAACAAGACGAGCTTTCAACCGATCTAAGGAACCATCGCTTTTGTCTTCACAACAAACACCCATTTACAACCAATTGCCTTCTTCCCGGAAGGTAGATCAACAAGGGTCCAAGTACCACTAAGCGAGGGCCATCATTTCTTCCTCCATCGCGGCACGCCAACCAGGGGTGAGTCAAGGCTTGGTGAAGGGTAGTAGGGTAGAAATGGACTCAAGGGTGGTTACAAGGGAATAGGAAACCGGGGACAATCGTTGGTAGGACATAAACAAAGAGATAGGATAAGTACAATCGCATAGCGCTTGGGAGGACAGAAAGGACGGGTACCTTTGCGGAGGGCTATAGGTAAGTCAACAGATTGGTCAACGACGAGTCAAGAACAAGGGGGTCGTCGAACGGGAGTGGCGGGGGCGGAGGTCGTAGGCTCGGGGACCACGGAGGCAGGGATGGAATCCGTCGGCGAAGCAGTCACTGGCGAAGGCGAAGGAATAGCAACATCAACATCATCAGGAAGATCAGGGGCCGGAGCAGCTGCTGGAACTGGTGAGATAGGAACATGATAAACCAGAAGATCATCAGGGTCATCAACAACGAGAGGAGGACTCGAGATAAGGTCGAAGACTTGAAGAAAGACGAAGACTCATGAAAGGTCATATCGGTGGACACAAGATAACGACGGAGGTCGGGAGAGTAACATCGATAGCCTTTCGAACTCGAGAATAACCAAGGAAGACACATTTTAAGGACTTGGGGTCAAGCTTACTAACACAAGGACGGACATCCCGAAAAAGCGAGACACAACCAAAAATTTTGGGATCAACCTAGGAACACCTTAGTGGTGGGAAACGAGAATGGAATATGGCACGGAACCACTAAGGACAGTTCGAAGGCATGCGATTTATGAGAAAACAAGCGGTAGACACGGCATCGGCCCAAAACGATTTAGGTACACAAGAGTGAAACATGAGTGCACGGCGGTTTCTAAGAGATGACGGTTCTTTCTTTCAAAAACACCATTTTGAGCGGTGTATCAACACATGATGATTGATGAAGGATGCCATGACCATGCATATAATCAGTAAAGGGGGCAGAAAAATATTCCTTTGCATTATCACTTCGAAGAATTTTCACATGAGTATTAAACCGTGTTTGAATTTCAGCACGAAATGACGAAAATGAGTGAACAATTCGAACGTTGTTTCATTAAGTAAAGCCAAGTAGTTCGGGAAAAATCATCAACAAAGGTGACAAAGTATCGATAACCATCGAGACGAACGAACAAGGACCCCAAACATCGAATGAACTAAATCAAAAGGGGACGCAACCCGTTTATTGACTCGAGGTGCCAAATGAACACGATGGTGTTTGGAAAATTGACACGACTCACAATCCAAAGAAGAAATAGATAAAAACTGAGGGTACAACCGTTTTAGGGAAGAAAGGGACACATGACCGAGACGACAATGGACTTCAAAGGGAGATGACCCACCAAGATAAGCAACGAACGCGGCACCTATCATCAAGGATGTAATGTCCACCCGATTCGTAGCCTCTACCAATAATCTGCCTCGTCGAAAGATCCCGAATTAAACAATGGTCGGGTATAGTGAGATGCAAAAATTTAAACGACGAGTCGGTTCTTGGGAGACAAAAGATTAAAGGTGAGATCGGGAACATTAAGAACTAAGAGAGAGAAATGGATGGTGTTGGTAAAACAGTTCTGAACCAAGGACACGAACCTGGGAACCATTGGCGACAAATATGGAAGATGGGTTGGCATAGGGGGCATACGAGGAAAATAAATGATGGTTACCATGTGGTGTGGTGGCACCGGAATCAATGACCCACTTTGTGGAAGTGGTAGCAAGGCCGAAGACAAGGTCTTAGATTCACCATGGATAAATAATCAAACAACTCACAACAACCAGACGGTGAATGTGATCAAGAGAGAAACCAAAGCAAGCGGCGAAACAACAAACCTTGCACAAGTCAAAGCAAATAGGTTGAAAATCAAAAATCCCACACCGGATGAACAAGTATGTGTGAACAAGATGAAACAAAGACCCAAACAAGAACCAACGGTGCCAAACAAGGTGACAAAACAAAGACCCAAACAAAGAACCAACAAGACGAAACAGCAACCAACAAGGTGCGATGAACAAGAACTAAACAAGCACCAACGGTGCGATGAACGGTTATGAAAGATGCGAAACAACCCTATAGTTTGTAAGGCTCGATACCATGTAATGAAAAGAATCGAAAGTTGTGTATATTCATGTATAAGAGAGGTGTATAAATACAAGAGAGACGAGACGCGTCAAATTAATGACGATAATTAGACGCGTGAATCCCTAAACATAATTACGTAATAATACCTAATCAATCTAAACATAATTACGAATAATACCTAATCAATACATAATCAATACAATATATTTCCTAATAATGTATTTCCTAACAAGCTTCTTCCTCGAGAAATTGCTCACTCCGATTGCTCTCGCCTTGCAAGGCGTCGTACGCCGCCTCCATCGCCCTCCACGTGCTCCCTATGTCCGTCTCCGTCCGATTCTCTAGCTTGAATGGCCCCTTCTTCATCCTTGCCGGCCGGTGTATCTACAAAAGTCGACCATCTCTTCATTTCGTTAAACCAAACCAATTGGCCCAAGTGAACTACCGTGAAGTATAAATTTACGTATCAAATGAGAAACTATACCGGATAGAGATCTAGGTACTAAAGCAGCCTTCTAAAGAACAAACAGAGCTTAATCCAAACGGTAAAGAACAAAGGCTATACATCCAAACAAAAAGAAGTAGTACCTAAATCTTGAAGTTCAAAATTTCACCCGTAGGAGAACCTCGGGCAAATGAAAAGGTGGAGGACCAGAAGGCGCACGAAGCCACACGGCTTAAAGATGAAGCCGGCCTTGTTGATGTTAAAGGACAAGTGGACGACTTATTTTGCTATTGTTATTAAGTTCATATTGATTTCTTAAAAAATAAATCGCGTGAGTTATTGCATAATCACTCGATAATGATAACTAACACAATATCAGTGATAAAACTTTCTCATGTGGCCAACATCAACGATGGAACTTCATCTCACGTGAAACTGCATTCTGATTATCTGGTCAAGAAATTAAATAAAAAGTTTTTTCGTGTATAGTAATTGCTTGGAATTCAATATTGTATATGATATGGCGAAAACATAATTTGATTATAATAATAACTTTAAGTATTTTTTTTGGCCAGCTGACTAACAACTTCAAAAATTGACATTACAAAATTTCTAAATTAAGACTGTGATCTATGGACGATTATCGTATGGGTAATAACCCCAATAGTTCACATTGGTCGAAAGCATCACTAATAAAAAAAATAAAATGGGTCTTGTGAATGTAGAAAAGCTCGGTTGAGAGACTAATCCACCATAGTTAGGTGCGCACGCAAGTCAAATCCAATTTAGTCGGGGTGAAGCTCTGATCTGGATGGGCAACCAATAAATAAAAAAAATGGACACCAATAAAAATTGTTTTTAAAACCAAAAAAGGGGAATTACATACAGGTCTAAGGAAGAGACAAAAGGTACAAACGATCTCTTAAAATCATCAAATTCTATTAAAGCCCCATAAAATATGGTTTAGATTAATTTAAATTGTAAAAAAATCACTTTGCCCTTGTTAATTTGAGCCATAATAATAAATCATTGAGCAATCAATAATAAGTCAAGGTGTCATCAACCACTCGATGACTACTTTTTGTTGGTTGCTCAATGACTTGTCATTGTGACACTCTAACTTGTTATTGGTTGCTTCAATTAACAAAAGCAAAGTGATTTTTCTCAATTTGAATTCACGGCAAAGTAGTGTTTCTCAATTCGAATTAATTTAGCCCATGTCTTATAGGGCTTCAATGCAATTTGATGATTTCAAATTATTTATGTCTGATTTTTTCTCTTCCTTAGAACTTATGTAATTCCCCGAAAAGAAGACATGTCACGCATGAATTTAAAGGACAGAGATATTTCTCTAACCTGAAAAGGTTATGTAGCCCCAAAGTTATTTGATTGATCTTGTATTATTAGGACTTGGGACTAAACCCTTAACCAAGCAATAATTGGTTTTCTCGATGATAACAAAATAATGATAAAGGATCTCAAATTATTTAGTATTTTGAAAAGAAGAGTACGTAGGTAAATAACTACGATCTTCTACTAAACTACAAAAACATATCCTCCAACACGCGTCACAAATTTTTTTGATATAAAGGTCAATGCAGGCCACCAATATTTTCCACAAGAATTTGACATCTTGCTTGTTACTTTGCAAGTATTGTTTTCACTGCAATCTATTTCGAGAGAGAGATGGTGAGTACTTTGGAGGAAGATCTGGAACTGAAAACTTCAGCTGTGGAGTTTCTGCAGATCTTTGCGACCAGAACATATGAGCTTGCCACTGTCTCCCCTGACATCATACAAAGTGTTCAAATTATTTCTGGTGACTGGGGCACTGTCGGCTTCTCCTTCCTCGCCCATTACACCGTAGGTCAGCCAACATCTCGATCTCTCTCTTTCTATATATTTAATTTTCAAGTTACTGCTTCGCTTATGATTTCTTTTCTGTCTAATTAATACTGCTCTTACAGTTGGAACTAGATATATACATATATGATTAATATGAAATCTTTGTTTTCCGGTTTATTAGCTATCCCTTTATTCTACCTTTACCATAAATATGTTAAAAATGCATTTTGGCCGCTGCATATGTACGTGATGTAATAGAAATAGCAGTAGTGGAAAAAAATAGTTTCCACTTTTGTCATAAAAAGAACAGATCGAGTTTGTTATACCTTGCAATATAAGATCAAGTAAATTTTAATTCTAAATATAAGATATTTTTTCCATTTTTTTTGTCATATTTATTATTTTTTGTAGACTAATTTGATTGCCTTATAAACTAATATATAATATAATATTACATGTAAGTATTTAAGATAGTTCATATCACATATACTATAATTAAGCAATTTATTTCACTTTTAATCTCCCAAAATTAGATGATCAAGATGTCTTATATTTAAGAGCAGAGTTAATATTTGTGTTCCACATGTAACAGAAGCCGAAATGTAGTGGTTAAATTAGTGTAGTAAGTGGTTAACAAGTATATATATGCACACATACAGATGGGGTACCACAAGTCGCTAAGGAGGTGGTGGAGAGCATAAACTTAATAGACCTATCGATCACGTTCAAGTGATAGGGGGAGATCTGTTGGATGTGCACAACAGCTTCAGGTTTACTCTGAAACTAACTCCAAATATACTGTCAGGAAGCGTTGTGCACTGGACTTTGGAATATGAGAAGCCAAGCAATGACACTCCTGATCCAACCTCGTTGATGAAGGAGCTTATTCAAGTCTCAAAAGACGTTGATGCTTTCGTTGGCAGCCTCATCTAGAGGTTCATTATATTGACTTAAATCATGTAATACGTTTGTTTGTATGTATTAAGGTTGGTTTATCAAATAAAAGCTGACTTTGTCAGCTGCTGCTTATGCGTTTTTGTTTGTTATTAGGGCGAAGGGGCAATTTTGCACACGAAGTTTTCTTCAAAGAGCGCCCAGTACCACCAAATTTGAAAAGGAGCAAAAGTCACACAAAGTTATGTTTTTGGGAGCGAAAGTGACACAAACCGTTTGGGGGGGGGCTGTGGTTAACTTGGTGTTAACTTTTGCCACATGTGTGTATGAAATGCTGACAGGGATTTTTTTTTTTTTTTTTAACTAAAAAAGCCACAGGACGCTGGAGCAAAAAAAAAAAGCCACAGGACGCTGAAAAGGAACCGATCGGGTTTGAGACGGAGACCAGAAAACTGAACCCATCTTGGCAAATCGAGCGAGGAAGAGATTTGAGTGAGCGAAGAAGAAAATGGGGTGCTAGGGTTGTTCATGTGCGGTGGGTGAAGGTCGATCGATTGGGTAGAAAAAGGGGAGCTAGGGTTCTGGACAGCGAGGATAGCGATGGCTTAAATCGACAATAATGGAGGCTTAGGTCGGTAGCTTCCATTGTTCGATTCTTTGCTGTGTTCACTGTTGTGTATTATACTGGAGGTGGAGACCAGCAAACATAAAGTGAAGCAGACCTACTCGAGGTGGATAGCGATGGCTTAAATCGACAATAACGGTAGCTTCCATTCTTCGATTCATTGCTTTGTTCATTGTTGTGTATTAAACGAGACCTACTTTTTTAGCTTAATCTTCTTTCTTTGTGTTTAGTTCAAAGTGCCACTCTCATTTTTGATCCTCTCGCAAGATCTTCTTGCTCTCATTTTTAGGGTATGTAATTTTTTTCCTGTGTCACTGTTCAACAAATAACTCTACAAAAGAATCAGGAAGAAATGATATTTCATATCTTTATTATCAGGAAAGAATCATGTTTTATCTGCATCACATGAACTGGAGAGTTGGTTTTTCTTCCTTTTTTACATGTTTTGAATAATCTTTCTTTCTTTGGCATTGTCAAATGCAAAGTTAAGTCAATGCAAGTATACATAGAGTCATCTTGTTGAACCGGATCGATTCTTGTGTAGTTTAGATTATTCTCTTCATCATATCTATGGTTAAGTTTGGGATTTTTCAAAGGAGGCCGAACATGTATTGAGTATATTTCATACTAGTGCTTCATGGATCCAAGATAACTTAATGGAGAATGACTCTCTCAGTAGGTTCTAGGCGACCCATCGGGTGCTTGCAACTCCGACTTTAAAATATAGGACTTTGAAATTGAGAGGGAGCTGGATGGCTTCATCCTCATCATCGATGGGAAGGGCGAGAAAGCGAGAGGGAAGGTGGTTTTGTTGAGAAGACATAGTCGAGAGGAACAAGTCGAAGGTCCGAGGCGGTATTGCTATCACAATTTGCTAGCTCCCGTGTGGACATCGTGGTCGGAAGGAAACCCGGGTAGGAGGTTTTATGGGTGCCAAAATTACTACCAGGTTAGGTTTGTTACATGTGAGATGAGTTTTTGAATTGTGTGGATTGTTCATTTCTAACGTTGAGTGATGAAATTTCATAGGATGGTGGGTGTGGATATTTTGAATGGCACGATTGTGGGTTTGGGGCGAGGCCAAATGAAGTGATCAAAGAGCTACTCAATGACATAGACAATCTATATGAGGAAAACAATCACCTTCAAGAGGGGATGCATGTGTGAAGATTAAATCTGAATTTTTAGTGAAAGAAAGTGAATTGAAGAATGTGCAATGCAAGTTCAAACTTGCATTAGCAACATTGTTACTAACTTGGGTGTTGTTATTATTAATGTATTTGTAAGGGTAGATGTTTACTTTTGTTGTTGTAATGATAGTTTGACAAAGTTTCAGACCAATATGTAATGTCATCCTTGTGTTAATGTAGTCCATGCTAATGTATTGTGAATGGATTGACTGTAATGTATCTGTTGATGTCAATGTAATTGTAAGGGTTGGATAGTACTTTTGTATATGTGAATCGATTGAGTGTATGTTTGTTGTGTTGTTATTGTTAACGTATTTGTAAGGGTTGATTATCACACATTTGGCCTAATTTTGCTCAAATGCTAGTGTTGCATGTTATATAAGGGTTGATTATTGTTAACATATTTACTCAATTGTTCAATACAAAACTAGAAATATAGTGTTGGATGCTATAAGCCCAAGAGTAAAGGATCAGAGGAAACAAAACCATCCTTTACTTTGAAGAAATTAATAAAGCCAAATATTTAAATATCACCAAAAGGTTTCAACATTTGCCAAAGCAGAAAAATCTGTCATACAACATATGAATAAAAAAGGCCACAAAAAAGCCCTGCTCATGAGTGGTCATTTGCATTCCTGAAATTAAATTTAATAAGTAAACTTTGGCATGAGTAACACTATTTAATAGCCACCAAAAAAGCCTATCCATATGGTTAATACCTTACATTCTTGTACAACAAAGTTAGCATGTTGTTACATTGGCTATACAATTTTAATAAGCAAAATAATTACACAAAGACAAATTGTTTTACATGTACCCTAACACTATTTAATTAGAAGGCCTTTTTCCTTTGTCCTTATTAGTGCGAATACGTGATAACAGTTGTGAAGTAGTCACACAAAGTTGTCCTCTCCATTGTAGACCACGTGGCTGAAATGGAAGGTCAGAAGGTGGACCAATAGTGATTGACTGGGGTTGAAACTGAATTGATCTTGAACCTGTTGCCTCGTTGGAGTGACTGGCTCGAGACAATCTCATTTCCCTTTCATTTGGAATGGGAAATTGAGTTTGTGGATCAGCATTTCTTCGCATATAGTCATGTGATGTCCCCTCATCGATCACAACTTCGAATTTAGACCAGTTGCAAAAAAGGTCCGTAAGTAATTAAATTCAGCCTTTACGCTCAAGTTTTCCTCTTATTTCTAATTAAGCTATTATAACTATGACACGGTGATTTTTATCATCGGTGAGAATCAATGAACAATCAAACATCGATTACAAATGAAAACTTCAACACTCAAAATTTAATGCTTAAGCCGCAAGAGTAAAACATTATGATGATCACTCGAAAGCACCGGGCAGTCCTTGAAAAGTTATAACACTTGTTCAGGAAAAAAACAGAACCATAACTAAAAATAATTTCACAAGAGTGCAAAAGAACAAAACAATTTCACAACCTTCAGCATTCAATAATTATATGTGCGACGTTTTAGTAAGCAACTTTAGGCTCTACATCCGCGTAACTTAATTGAAGTTCAAACATGTAGGTTTAACTAAAAGAACAATGAATCATGCTATGCTTTTTCTCATGATAGTTTTCTTCTCCGAGCTTAGCTCCTATGCCAATGCAGAAGGAGATTTTGATGTTCGCCAACATCTCTCTACTGTGTCCAGGTCTCTTCCAAATTCATAACCTGATTTTGCATTTAATCCTGTTACCGTTGCCCTTCCGACATTTTATATTGTTTGTTATTGATCGGTAAAACGCCTGACATAATGGTGTCCTTGTTTCTCATTGACCCTAATTCGTGATTGTCTTCATCGTAATTGGAATTAGACTGGTTTGTTTAATAAGACGCTCATAATTATGATGGAAACGAAACGAGCTCAACTCAAAACAAATTCTAAAGCTAGTATTCATGTCCAAATAACCTAAACTATCACAAATAAGTAAAGCATCATCGAAGCAAAGCATCATCGATTCAAAAAGCAAAAGGAACAGAGGATCTTTCACCTTGTATTGTAGAGGATTCTGACCCTTCGCTCGTCCCTGAGTTAGGCCGAGATGAAAAACCCTATCTTCCCTCCTCTCGATCCAACAGAAGCTATCGGTTTAGCGTTGGAAGCAAAACCCTATTCTCTTCGCGACACTGACTCTCAAATTTCAGTCTACATGCCTCCCCTTCCCTTCTCAGTTCGCCGGAAATAACGGTGGTGGTCAGATGATTGTCGGTGACGGACGAAGGAAGAGAGGTACGGTGAGGGAAGAACGGTGGTCGGCAAGACGGTGGTCGGAGATGATGAACACTGGTGGGACAAAGTTAGGGTTTTTGATTTTTCCCAATTTGATTCCTTTTCCCAGCGTGTGTGAATGCAACCCGATAATGAGAAAGTTTGGGTGTTTATGTTTTTTTTTAATTATTTACTTTCCACTCAATCCAGTCAGCATTTTCTCTGCTTAGTTGGCTTCTTGTCAATCCTATTCAGCGTCCACGTCCTCACTCCTTCCACATTACCGTTGACCGTCTGGTCAACTAACTGATTGTGTCACTTTCACTCCCAAAAACATAACCTTGTGTGTACTTTTGCTCCTTTTTCAAACTTGGTGATGCTGAGCGCTCCACGAAGCAAACTTCGTGTGCAAAATTGCTCCTTCGCCCATTGTTAGTATATGATCTCGCTTGTTAGTTGTAACCAAACTTGACATGAACATGTGCAAGCTTGTATAATTTAATATTAATATATGCGAGTTCCTCTCCCCGTAAATTCACAGATGCTTGTCTCAATTGTTCTCCATTTTAGTTTTGATATCGAAGGAAATTAAAGGAAAGTGGGAATTTGGAACTCCAATACATATATACTCGATCCCTCCCCTTCTATATATAAGTCGTTTTTATTTTTTAACCAACTTCTCGGGATATCCATATCCTCAAAAACCATACTAATTAATACTTCGTTTATGAACTAAAGCAAGATATGAAAATAATTCAGAAAGTCATTCAGAATACAGAGTGACGTATTGATACTTTGAATTATTTGATTGTTCTCCCTAAAGTAGTGTTAGAATATAAGGGAATAATTGATTAGAGTTAGGTAGTTAGGCCTAGTCTATAAATAGAGGGTCTTGACTATTGAGAAAAGTGTGTTGGGTGTGGAGCCCTCACCAAGTGTGTTGAGTGTGGAGCTCTGACCATGTTAGAGAGAGATTAATTTAAGTCTCTCTCTCTCTAGAGAGGGAAATCCCTCCTATAGATCCCTATTGTTAGGGTTTGTTTGAGTTTGAGCATATTGCTCCTCTTATGTGAATAATACATGATTCTTTCTCCATTTGCTTCTCAAATTATACTTGTTAACATGGTATCAGAGCCTAGGTTCTTGATTTTGGGTGAGGCCAGAGCCGAAGGTTTGATCTCCTTTCTCTCATAACAGCAGCCCAAAGAAGCAAACCGCAAATCCAAGAGAGCAATCAAGAAAAGGCCCACACTCTGAATGTCCAAGGCAAGAATTCAAGAGGACTAGGCCCACTTCTGACGCGTTGATTCAAGAAATAATACCCACCGTGTGAAGCTTCATTGGCACGTGAAGATTGAATTTCAAAAGAATTCCCATCTGCCAGCTCACGCCCAAGGATATCAAATCACGTTCAGAAACACGTGAAACGCACGGTTCACCAGAAGTCTTTCTTGTTTCTCAGATCATTCAGATTATTCAGCTTTCACACTGGGATTCAAGGCCACAGGCGTTACCACGATAGCCGGGAACATTGCCGTCGATTTCCCCATTCTTTGACCTTGCGATTTGAGGTTTGTCTGCGGGGGCTTCCTTATTTCGGATTTCGACTTCCAGCTCCTCATCGTCGTCAACGATTCTGTTTTTCAGAGCAATCTCGGAGGTGGATGATTCTGGTGGCGATGATATGGATTCAGGCATTCACCGGCACAAATTTCGATTTCTAGGGTATTCTTCGACGCTGATCTTGGAGGTTCGCTTATGAATGGTGAGTGGTAAGTGGTTCAAGATATGGGTTCTTGATTGAAGGTCCTCTGGTTCTCCGACTATGGGTCGCGACTGTTCTCAGTTGATTTTTCAAGACCAGCCTAGTAATCAAGATTCCATTTGCACATAAACTTTTAGCGGACAGGAACATTCAAGACTTGAGTAGAGTAGAGAGCAAAGACAGGCCTCTTCCTAATTGAGTAGAGTAGAGAGCACAAACAGGCCTCCTCCTAATTGAGTAGAGTAGAGAGCAAAGACAGGCCTCCTCCTAATTAAGTAGAGTAGAGAGCAGAGACAGGCCTCCTCCTCAGCAAAACATTTCTCCCGTGAAGATTTCTCCATTCGGATCTGAGTCGGCCAGACGCATGAAAGGCATCAGCCCCTGGATCTGGACCGTTAACTGAGGTCCTCCTACCATCGTCACTTCCACTGCTCCAACTCCCACGAGACAAAGAAAATTTGCATATTCTCGATTTTGCCTCTGGTCTGGTATGAGCATTTTTCCTTTTTTTGGACATTTGCATATGATTGATTTATTCATAATCAAGACTTGGCCGTGAATTTGTCACTGGATCATTTGATAGAAAAGTAAGAATTTTCCAATATACTCGTCTCTCAATTGGTTTACAAGGTTTTATGTTCAGATTATTTCATAGAGTTTCTTAATTTGCCATTGCGATTCTGCTGCAAAGAAACCATTGATTCACATTGTTTTTGGAAGATCTGAGTGACATTGATGAGGTCTTTGTTATCGTACTTCCATCCAAATCCTTCCAACAATGGCTTCTTTTATTAGAGTGCAAGTATTTCTTGAAGAGACTCCACAAAATACCAACGATATTCTGAATGTTTTAAAGAATTCTTTCCAGAGGGAGCGAAAATTTGTGGAGAGGGAACTGTTATTTCAAGGAAACATAGCAAGTTCAGTGCTTTCCCGAGTTTGTTCATCATGAGGATTGCATCAGAATTCTAGATGGGGCTAATGTTGAAATACGAGAAGAGGTTGGAGAAGATAACTTCTTCCTTTTCAGTTGCACTGGAACGGCAGGGAGGCGAGAACATGTAGTAGCAGTTATCAGCAATTGGACAATGAGCAATGCAGGGTATTTAGACTCAGATATAATTGTGATTCTGAATGACTGCCTAACCATTGACCAATAGAATTTTGCATGAAGAGGTAGTGCAGATGTTCTTTTCCATATAGCCTTCTGGATGGGACTTGGATTAAATTCTATGCATGAGGTTCTTTAATATAGGTGTTACTTGAACATTTTCCAAAGACTTTGCTCCACATTATTGATTCCTTCGAAAACAGATGGGCCCCAAGTAGCAATTATTTTGCAGTAGACTGCATATTTCTGGAAGCGTTCAAGAATCAAGAGATATATGAGGCAGTGATTGGTAAAGCTTACAGATTGAATTGAAGTAGTTTGAAAGTGAAACAACAAGCATTATGAAGATTAAGCATGGAGAAGAATGTTATGAAGAAGTTTTTGTATTATTTTTTTTTGTTGATGTAAAACTAGTCAATGTAATTCACCTTATCCCCTTATTTTTGTGTTGTTCAAGTTGAACACTTTGTTAAGTAGTGTTCAACTTGAGGGGGCGTGTTAGAATATAAGGGAATAATTGATTAGAGTTAGGTAGTTAGGCCTAGTCTATAAATAGAGGGTCTTGACTATTGAGAAAAGTGTGTTGGGTGTGGAGCCCTCACCAAGTGTGTTGAGTGTGGAGCTCTCACCTTGTTAGAGAGAGGTTAATTTGAGTCTCTCTCTCTAGAGAGGGAAATCCCTCCTATAGATCCCTATTGTTAGGGTTTGTTTGAGTTTGAGCATATTGCTCCTCTTATGTGAATAATACATGATTCTTTCTCCATTTGCTTCTCAAATTATACTTGTTAACAAGTAGCTCAATGCAAAGATATGGAAAAGAGAAGCCGGCAAAGTCAACTTTTTGATTGGCTTCTCATACTCTAAAGGTCAAATGTAAGACGCTTCCAGACAAATAAGGGCATATTGAGAATAAATATGAGATTTTTTTTTACATATTTATTATTCTTAACTAATTTTAACTGTCACTTTGTAAATAAATTTTTTTTTTTAAAAAAAAGTAACTTATAAAAAAGTTACTCTGTCAAAAAAAGTAGCTTATAATTAAAAAAAAAAAAGACTAGAAGGAGTACCTAGCAGGTTTTGGTGAGCGAGGAAGACGAAGCCTACAGTGCGCCATTCACCTTCCGCAATTTCAATGCTTTGTATAATCTCTGGGCAAATAGTAAGAGATTCTCATTTATTCTGCTCGAGTATATTCCAGGAAAATTCACAGCTGAAGTCTTGAGCTCAACATCGGCCTCCAGACTACTAATATCTGTCTCTCTCATGTAGATTGCACGGAAAACAAAACTTGCAATGGACGAAGATAAATGGTTGGAGAAATTGGTGTTATTTGATGTCCCTTAAATAGGGAATTTGTGACGCTGTGGCCGGGTTGCAGTGTGATTGGGTAAAACAACCTATGGTTTTATCTCTAAAACCATAGTATTAAAAAAAACAACCTAAACACACTCTTTTTATCAAAATCAATTTTTCTCTTAAAATCATGGTTTTGTTATAAGATAGTCAAACACTCAGTTTTTTCCAGAATTTATTTTTGATAAGAAAACCATGGTTTTTCGGAAGCTGTTTTTTTTTTCCTACTTTTCCAGAAAATATTATTCAAAATCTATTTTCTTAAATCACTTTTTCACTTTTTTGTCAAAAACTATTCTCCAAAAGCTAATACAAACACATACTCTTAGTCAAAGGTTATTTATACCTACTACCTTCTTTATTGGGGCTGATTTATATTCTGTCCCCTTTATTACCTTTCATAAGAAATATTCCTTCTAGTTTATAGTATAAGTCACTTCAACTAATTCATTGAAATTAAGAAATGATAGTTAACTCATTAAATATGTCTTAAATTCAATTTTCCCCCAATTTTACCCATACTAAATTAGATTTCAAATAAGAGAGAACATACGAAAAATCACATTTAAGCATGAACCATATAGACAAAATTGAAAAATAAACATTAATTACCCTCCACGTAGCTTATATATTATGACCAATATATTTTTCTAAAAGTGACTTATATTATGTGTCAGAGAGAGTAGATACTCTTTATTATAAGTCACTAAATAGGTATTAATTATTTTTTTTAAGATTGCCCCCATTAACTGTAACTCCTATAACTTAGATGTAGAGTACTTCATATTTGATAGTATTATATATGGATAAATTTTTAAAAAGATATTTTTAGACGAAGTTAATTACTCAACTACTACTCATCTCTTATGGCAAAAAACAAAAAAACTACTACTCATCATCCCCTTAATTTTGATGAGATGGCTAATAAGGACCCAGGGAACAGTGCTTTATTCATCAAATAATGTTAACGTTGGCAAGGGTGGAACCAGAAAAAAAAAATAATAATAATAATAATTAGCCCGGTCAAAAAAAAAAAAAAATATTGAACTACTCCCTTTAATTCTTATTATAAAAGCACCAACTAACAAATATATTTGGTCCTTTTTATAAAACACTTGTTTGTTTCTAAATAGCATTAAATATTTTTATGTATACCCATAATTAAAAAGGTAGTGAGTGAAAGTAATAATTAATATGATATTAGAGTTTAGTATAATTAATAGGGATAATATTGAAAATTACTTAAATTTTAGGACAAATTTAATGACTTTAACTGTTTTTATTGACTTGTGAAAATTGTTAGTTGGTTCTTTAAATAAGGACCAGATGGAGTATTTACTAAATAGTATCAAATAACCTTGAAAATACAAATAAATAATAACTTATAATTATAAATCAAAACAATATGTAAGATGACACTAACTTTTTGGGTATCTCAAACAAGAATTTTTCTTTCTTCTAACCGCTTAATGAGTAATGAAACAAACATTATCTTTACAGAGAAGATAAAAAATTAGTTGGGGCCAAATAAAATATCATACAATAAATACATATATATTCTCACAAATTTTATAAGATCAACCCCAACTGGCCATCAAAGCCTTTCGCCATTAAACGTTGGGGTTACACCATTTCCTACAAGTTCTCTAAAGCAAAGCTTATAATTAAGGGAAAAGAGTAAAAATATACATGACCTTTTCTCTCATGAGCGCCCAAAGACCACCACGACCTTTTTTATGGAGCAAAAATACATACGACGATACGTTTTGGGAGCAAAAATACCATGGGCGGTTAGTTGACCGTCAACTTGGATGGAATCTTGACGCGATGGCGATTTGGACCGACACGCCGACGTGGACGCGATTTGGACACTAACGTGGAATAAAAAAATTCACAAAATTAGAAAAAAATTCAAAATAATAGAAAAAATTCAAAATAATTAGAAAAAAATTCAAATAATTAAAATAATTAGAAAAAAAAATCTAAAAATTAGAAAAAAAAATAGGAAAAAATTCAAAAAATTAGAAAATATTTAAAATAATCAGAAAAATTCAAAAAATTAGAAAAAAAATCTAATAATTAGAAAAGGAATTCAAAAAAATTAGGAAAAAATATAAAAATAATTAGAAAAAATTCAAAAAATTAGAAAAAAAATACAAAAAATTAGGAAATAATTAAAATAATTAGAAAAAATTCAGATAATGAGAAACAAAATTCAAAAAATTAGAAAAAAATTAAAATAATTAGAAAAAAAAATTCAAAAATTAGGAAAAAATTAAAATAATTAGAAAAAAATTAAAATACCCTAAAAATTAAAATACCCTACCACTATCGGCCACCCTACCATCGGCCCACCACGCATGGCGGTCGGATAACCAACTCAAAGGAGGAGGAGTTGTATATACACGAGCCGGTGCAGTTGTTGAAGATGCACTAGGGTAAGCTGTTCATTGAAAAAAAAAATAATTAACAATTTTTTAAATTTAAACGTATATAACTATAAAATTTTTAAAAAAATAATTATCTGAATTTTTTTCTAATTTTTTTAATTTTTTCCTATTTTCCTAATTTTTTGAATTTTTTTCTAATTTTTTGAATTTTTTCTATTTATTTTCATTTTTTCCGATTATTTTATTTTTTTCCTTAATTTTTTGATTTTTTTTCTAATTATTTGAACTTTTTTCTAATTTTTAGAATTTTTTTCTGATTATTTTATGATTTTCCTAATTTTTTTGAAATTTTTTATTCCACGTCGACATCCAAATCATCGTCCACGTCGCCGTGTCGGTCCAAATCAGCGCCACGTCAGCGTTTCATCCAAGTTGATGGTCAACTAACAGCCCGTGGTATTTTTTCTCCCAAAACGTAACGTCGTGTGTATTTTTGCTCCAGAAAAAAAGGTCGTGGTGCTGGGCGCTCATGGGGGAAAAGGTCATGTGTATTTTTGCTCCTTTACCCTTGTTACGGATCTGAATAAAGCTCATACTCAATGTAAGGCCCAACTAGGAACATACAACATATCAGGATCTACCTACAATAAAGGAGGATCCAATCTTATCTACGATCTAGGTATATCTAAATTTATATCAGGTAGCTACGATATCGGGGCCTCGAATCACAGGGCTCAAGTCATATCAACCTAAAGTACACTCTATAAATACAGAGGTCAAGCCTTAAGGTACACAGATTACAGGTTCTACGCTCTAACCCTAAACACTGTCTGTGGGGTGTCGGTAAATTTTTATTTGATTCCCGCGACCAAAGATGATCAATACTAGAAGCAGCAGTCAGATGCTTCACATGGTTCTTCTTTTAACTCTTCATGTCTCCACATGATGAGAAAATATTGGGAAGGATCGTCATCCCCTCTCCTCAGGATCCTCAGGATCGTCCTCCTCTCCCTCAGGAACTCACGGTCCTCTTCCTCTTTCCTTGGGAACCCAGATTTGAGCAACGGCTTTGGTTTTGAGCTCCTTCACATGAGTTTTCTTTTAACTCTCCATGTGTCCACATGATGAGAAGATAGTTGGAAGGATCACCAAGAAGAACTCAGAGAAGTCTTTGATGGCCTTAATAAAAAACTAGTAGACTTAGAGAATCTTGTTCGGCAACTTCAGATCCTCTTATCGTCGTACCAGCAACCGTTGGCACAGCAACCTCCAGGCCTATCGCGCAACAATAGCCACTAGACAGAGTATGAGATCTAGGAATTGATACAGCTGCGGGTTTAATACTTGTTTGAGAATCCCAAAAAAGCAAATCGAGATAGCCGAGGTTGTTGGTAAGCCGAGGCTAATTCAATGCCAAAGGAGTTACTTTCACGACTCCGCATGGGTTTCCTTTTAACTCGCCGTAAGCTTCCATATGATGAGAATATGGTTGGAAGGATTGCCAAGTTCTCTCTTTGGGAATTCTTTTAAGAAGGGTGTATATCAGGAAGCACATAAACCATACATTTAGTCCTTAAACAAGCGACACTTTCAACTCTGGCATAAATTTAGATGGGGAACCCAGGATCATCATCCTCAGGATTGTCATCCTCTCTACTTGAGAACCCAGGATTGTCATCCTCTCTCGCTCTCCTTGGGAACCCAGACTTTTCAACTCTGACATAAATTTAGATGGGTAACCCAGGATCGTCATCCTCAGTATTGTCATCCTCTCTTCTCGAGAACCCAGGATTGTCATCCTCTCTCTTTGGGAACCCATACTTTTCAACTCTGGCATAAATTTAGATGCCTTATTTGGATCATAAGCAACCACAACATTTGAACTCTCCATGTCATTTAGTCCAAATGAGTTATTTTCAGGACTCGGGGATGCTGGGAAGTCAATAATAGGATCACACTACTTTATGTTTGCCTTTGCTATATCTGTTTTGTGTTTGTCTTTTCTATATTATTCACATTAGAAAGAGTTGGGGGATTACTAAAACCCTCCAAACATATAGCAATAACGTTTGATCTCACTGAATTATTATTTCTTCTATCAAAATTGTTGAGGCAGGGCAAACGAGCAAATCGAGATAGCCGAGGTTGTTGGTAAGCCGAGGCTAATTCAACGCGTCTCTACTCCATCGCGATAGTCGAGGTTGATGATACGCCGAGATGAGGAGGTGCCGAGATGCCGAGGTACACCGAGATTGCTAGATGCCGAGTGTGGCAATGCCAACTTGTAACTCCAGTGAGGGCAAAAAGGTATTGGAACTATGGATTTGGGGTACATCCTCGTTTTGAAGGAAGATTATGAAGGTGCTCCCCGACAGCTCCTAGCAGGTTCTCTCTATGAATGGCAACGGCTGCTTCTACTTGGTTGCCCCACGCATGAACCATCATTTTATCTTCCTGAGGCTGATGCCAACCATTAGTCCCACTAGCTTCGACAATTCTGCATAACTGCATCAATTTTTCCTCATCAACACTATCCACCAACCGTTTCCCATCAATATGGAGAGAGGGACAATCACTTGCATTTATCGCGGTAGATGTAACAGCCCTATTAGGTTCTTTGGTGTTCTTATTGCAAAAGCCGCAATCCCTCCAACCAGTTTCTTCATGGTGGAATTTACAACAGAAAATGGATGCCTCATGGCCAGATATGGAATCAAGAGTGTCAAGCTTGCATTCGGTTGGAATTCCACAGCTGTTACAATATTGAGCAAATCCACGTCGAGATATACTCTGAGTGCATGTCGAGATGTACTCTCGGCTGGGATTTGTATTTCCCTTTTCTGGATCTAGTTGTTTCCCGGCAGGGCAAATGAGCAAATGGAGAACTTCGTCAAGCATTTATTGAGCAAAAGCGTCATGATGTAGTAACTCCCTAAGCTACATCCAGATGAGTATCACCCTCCTTATCTCATAGATGCTCAATCTTTGCTTATTATCAAATATCTATAAACATGTATGAAGTCAGACCCGGTTAACTGAATCTAGTTAACATTCAGGATCCGCGTAAAATTTTGAAGTCGGACTCATAATCAAGGGTTACGACACCCGTAATGGAAGAAAAGGTTACGACACCCATAATGGAATACCGAGTTACGACACCCATCATGGATAAACAAATTCAGGAAAAGTTTTGCGGAGGAGTCCACCTCCACAAGAAAAAGAATACGGACCCCGATTACATTGGACATAGTTAGAATCCGGGCTCCGTGTAAAGTTTTGCGAGTCAAACCCGGTTACACCAAATCTGGTTAAACACCGGGATCTGTGTAAATTCTTACGACTAAGAAGAAAAGGCGGACCCGGTTACACCGAATCTGGTTAAAATCTCGGCCCCGTCTAAAGTTTTGAAGGCAGACCCCGGTTACAATTAATACAGTTAAAAACCGGGCTCCATGCAAAATACAGTTAAATCCGCGCTCCTTAATTGGACCTCGGATACACTAATATACAGTTGACTCCGTGCGCGCTCCTTAAACGGACCCCAGATAAAGAATTCCTCTGAGGAAATGCAAATGCTTTACTATTGATAGTCAAAGATACTACACCGAGGTCATTACACCCGGTCAGAAATAAAATACACTGAGGTCTGTAAAGCCGGTCATAAACATTACATCGAGGTGTCAAAACCCGGTCACAAATACAACACATCTAGATGATTTAACACCAGCGCTAACCAGCCCAGGTCTAGAGCTCGGCGAAATTGCCATTTACTGGCGTTCGCGAAATTGACGCGTCAACGCTCACCCCGATTTAAGCATTTAAATTGTCATTTCGACCCTGATCAGGTCAAAATGTTTAAGCTTTGCGTTTCAACACCTCGGCTAAACATGTGGCAATTTGCCCTTATCTCGGTTACGATCCCGGCCAACGGCTCCGGAACACGGTAGCGCGGTTAAAGTAAACACCCTACGCGGTTTAAGTTAACACCCGTTGAGGTTAAAACAGACAACCCTACTACAGATTCCCAGACTTAAAATCTGGTAGAATACATAGATCTGCATTCATTGCGGTCGATAAATTTCTAACAATGCTTAGAATCATAAGATGATATGGCAATTAATTGGTTACATAATCAGAGATTGTCATAAATTTACAACCGGCACAGACGCCGGGAATATGCAAAGTCAAAAGGGCACAGACGCCCCGACCAATCAAAAGAAAAACAAAACTAAAGCCTCGACCCCCAGCTCGGAGGAGCGACATCATCTGAGGGAACCACCTCGCTGGAGGGAATGAAGATTAACCTCGGACAGAGATCCAGGTTAAATAGTCAATACACCCCGGCAACCCAGAGCCCTCGATCTAGGGCCGGGGGCAACAAGACAGCAGTGTGGCACCGTAAAGTCATCGTCGACGACATAAGCAAATGCAGCAGCAAGCAAACCTGGAAACCTGGATGATTGGAGAAGAAGAGATCCCAGCGAAGCAACGTTGCTAGTGAAAAAGCATGTTCACCATCAGCCGAGGTCAAGGTAAGTGAAAACAAAGGACGAGGAAAAGGCAACTAGATCCCGCCTTGGGAAAGAACCTATTGCCTAAACAAGCAAATCGGTAGCAGAATACAAATGAATCCGAATTCGTCAAGACTCAGACAAAAGCAGATCAAGTTGGAACAACTCGAATATGAAAGACCCCGACCTTGGAAGCTAGGCAAACCGCCTCGACATTACCTCGGATCTCTAAGAAAAAGACATCGGTAACCAGGGTCAATATGACATAATCCGGCAATGCGCGGTAGATAGGCAAGAGGGTAAGATTCACACAATCTAGCCCAAATAACCTGAAGAAAGATCCCACCTCGAAGTCAGGCAAATCGCCTCGGCATTATCTCAGATCCTGGAGACATTACCCCAGATCTTTGAGACATTACCTCGAACCTTTAGAGAAGACGACTTTGATAGCCGAGATCAACACCGGGATTCAAACGCAGGCGAACCACCTCGGCACTACTCAAGATCTTTAAGACAAGACCCCGGATCTTCGAAGTAAGCGGCCTTGACAGCCAGGATCAACGTAATTCAACTTGGCAATGTAAGGCCCACGACTGCAAAGCTCGGCTAGTAAAACCGACTGG
This sequence comes from Acacia acuminata, assembly GCA_019022655.1. Taxonomy (NCBI): domain Eukaryota; kingdom Viridiplantae; phylum Streptophyta; class Magnoliopsida; order Fabales; family Fabaceae; genus Acacia; species Acacia acuminata. The sequence goes on along the minus strand of JAFJYI010000076.1, from coordinate 2,891,641 downwards.
GGGCAAAATACATCCCAGTAGCTCAGACGCCTGAACTACCGGGTTGGAGGGCAACTGTTACTGATCTGAATAAGGCCCATACTCAATGTAAGGCCCAACTAGGAACATACAACATATCAGGATCTACCAACAATAAAGGAGGATCCAATCTTATCTACGATCTAGGTATATCTAAATCTATATCAGGTAGCTACGATATCGGGGCCTCGAATCACAGGGCCCAAGCCATATCAACCTAAGGTACACTCTATAAATACAGAGGTCAAGCCTTAAGGTACACAGATTACAGGTTCTACGCTCTAACCCTAAATTATTTACATACAGTCACATAGAGCACACACCCCACCCCCTTGGCTAAATGCCTGTGTGTGTCTCGAACTACGTGGACTTTGATCCCTTTACAGGGTACATAGGCCCTAGGCTTGACTCCTAGTCAAGTCCGATAAGTCCTGTTTTCAAAACAAAACAACCCTATAATTAATCTTAGACATTGCTGCATGTATATGATTATCCTTTAACTCGAAATCTATTTGATGATTCCTCTTTCAAAAAAAGGTCATATAACTTTGTTATTTTTGTACATTCATTTTGCTACAGCCATAAAAATTTGGAAATATGGTCAGAGATGTCAATCCCTCATTATTCTTTCATTCACGATTGTAACAGCTACTTAAAAAAGCTGCTACAGTTCTTTGAGTAACAATTTTATTTTCAGGTGCTACTAAAGTCATTGCAAAATATTGTTTTTCTCCAATTATATATTGGCCCTATAGACTCGTTGAACCAAATGAAAAAATGTCAATGATTTTCTTAAAATTTTATGATATCAACTTCAATAATTGTGATTTATCAAACAAGTTTTTCTAACGCACACGTCACATATTTTATACAAACAATTTACACACACACACAAAAATACGAATAATAGTAAAATATATATATATATATATATATATGAAATGTCATTCCCACCATCATCTTAAGCTAACCCGCGGTACAATAATCCTTCCAATGACCAGAAAGCGTTACAAATTTCTTATGTAAGGGACTTTGAATAACACCAATCTTCCCCAACCATTTGTCTTATTACATACAAGTTGTCTGTGAAATCAAAGTTCAGAGAGAGAGAGAGATGTCTGTGGTTAGTAGTCTGGAGGCTGATCTCGAACTCAAGACTTCAGCAGAGTTCTTGAAATATTCTCGACCAAAATATATGAGCTCCTCACAATATCCCCAGAGATTGTACAAAGCATTGAAATTGTTTCTGGTTAATGGGGCTCTGTAGGCTTCGTCTTCCTCGATCACTATACCCTGCCAGGTAATAAACCCAACTTCAACATGTGATTTCTCTTATATATGAATCTTAACTATTTTCATCCATGAAGCTATAATTAACCTGCAGTTAATCTTAACATCAAATCTTGATTTTAAATCGCATAGATGGGACAGCACAAGTAGCTAAGTTGGAGTTGGCAAGCTTAAACCCAATAGACTTTTCACTCACATTCATAGTTATAGATGGAGATTTGTTGGATGTGTACAACAGCTTCGCCGTTGTTCTGAAACTCACTCCAAAAGTACTCTCCGGAAGCGTTGTGAATTGGAAGTTTGAATATGAGTAGCCAAGTTCAGGTACTGCAGATCCAAACTTGTTGATGGATGCTGCTATTCAAGTCTCCAAAGACATTGATGCTTATTCTAGCAACCTTATTTAAAGACCTTAATTAATTATTGTACGTTGAATTTTTGCTTGTATATTTATTTATGCTGGCCTCACTTGAACAAGTTCGTGTGTCAAATAAAAGTTGACTTTGTCAGCTTCTCTTTTCCACTTTGCGTGTATGACGTAGTATTTTTGTGTTTTCCTATTTATCAGAAAATGGGGTTAACGCGTTCACATGAGCAGCCACCACTTCACCAATACTATATGTATATGCAAGTTAATGCATTATGTATTATTGTTGGATATGGGGCAGTATGGCATGTCCTTAGCTTTATGAGTTGAGATATTTAATTTAATATCAGTTAAATTAGTTTTGAATTTTAACTGAATAGAATATATATCATATTTTAAAAAATTGATCTTATCCAAATCAAAGTATCTTATTTAATTAAGATATTTTAAGTGATTGAGAGATATTCAAAATGGCGACCAGTACTATTACAAATCCGTTATTTAAAAGGTGAATAAGACATGAGATATTTCATATTGTAAATATTTTTCACCTACTCACCCTTTAAATAGGGTGACCATCATATTGTAACAGAGACACACTAGCCCTCTCTCTTCTATCCCTCTTCTCTCGATCAATTCTTTGCGTGAGTGCATCCAACAGATTGCCTTAAAACCAAATCTGATATGTCTCTCATTTTCTAAAAATTATATATATGACCAATGGATATATAGACCCAAACAAACAAGGAGTTCACAATTGTTTATGGGACCAATATTGGGAAACAGAGACACGCACGAACAAGTATATGACAAGTGTTTAAGTTTAGCAGGTTGAAGCTAAGGATATTATTGAGGGAGATAGGTAAAATCCTTTTTGTTAAAATCTTGAAAACAATTGAATGGTTTCACTTTGGAAATGTCAGCCGACAAAACAAATAATAATACTCACAAGTGATTATATTAATCTTACCATATAAAGTTATCTTAAGATTATTATTAGAATGATGCTTTTTGAAACCATTAATCCTTGGGAAAATTCCATTTAAATACCTTGTAAAACCTCCAGAGGTGACGCGAATTTGCAAAAAGGCTTAGAGGTGACAAGGACCTTTGGGGGTTTTGAAAATTCGCGCCAAATGACTATTTTGCCCTTAGGGTTAAATAATTTAAATAAAAAAAAAAAAATACCCCCCGGCGGTGGGCCCCACCGCCACCGCCCACGGTGGCCGCCGGCGACCGGCGGCCACCATCCACCACTGCCGGTCACCGACGACCTGCGGTCCACCACCGCCGGTCCGGCGGCCACCGTGGGCGGTGGCGGTGGGCCCCACCGCGGGGGTATTTTCTTTTTTTTTAATTATTTAACCCTAAGGGCAAAATAGTCGTTTGGCGCGAATTTGCAAAACCCCCAAAGCCCCCTCATCACCTCTAAGCCTTTTTTTACAAATTCGCGTCTCTCGTTTTACAAATTCATTTAGTATTTAAATGGAATTTTCCCTTAATCCTTTCGGCCACCATTTTAACCTTTTCTTTTGAAACCATTCGATTGACATCCGTCTTCCATATATCCATCCCTTTCTGACCTAACCTTTTGTTTTTTAGTTTATAGGGTTAGGTGCGCTTTGTTCTCATACTCGCTTTGAGACCAAAGAAGATAAAAAGTTGATTGGTTCATATTTAAAGAGTAATAAAATCATAATTAATATTAAGTTCAATGTAACGTTGGAACAAATGAAAATGAGGAAGAAAAACAAATATTCTGTAAAATATCATATCTGATCTGTTCAAAATTTGATTTAATAATTGAGATGCATTTGTACGTACTGCGGGGATAGTGAAGACTGAAGAGAAAGATGAAAGGTAACGCAACTTCAAAAGAAAAAAAAAAATCTTGTCAAATTAAATTTAGATAAGTTGATTTCCGACATATTAATAATTGAAATCGCTATCAGTTTTTAGCGTTTATTAAAAGAAAATTATTTGTATTTTTAGGAGTAGAAACAACAAATCTAGCATATACAATTAAGTTAAAAACACTTGATTAAATGATGATAAGCAGCCACTGGGTTCTGCCTCTCACATGTGCATTGCCGAAGTTGCCATTATTTAATTTGCAGTAAACAGCAATATTGTACACACACATATATACTCACACCTTTTGAAGTACGCCAATGAAATTACATTTTAGTCAATCCCTTAATTAATTAACCAAATATATGTCATGGTATGGAGCGCCCCGAAACCTCACCCAAACATGGCGCATCGTAGTGTCACTGAAACAACTTGCCATTGGCTATGCATGCTGATAACTTAAAACAATATGTGTGTGTTGAAAGGTCGTATTGTTTCAAAAGTACCAGAAAATTCATTGCTGGTTTAAGAAAAAGATGCATGCTAATTATTCATACTATTCATGTGTCATAATATTAAGAAAAAATTAGAATAAAGGACTTAGAGTAGATGATATTTATTGAGAATAACTGTAAAAGTTATAATTATTTAGAATGACTAATTATTAAAATAAAAATTTAAAAATACTAAATTTTCCTTAATTAAACCTCCTATATTTTCTCCCATATTCTATTTTTAAGACTAACATGAACATTTAAATTTCATTAAATTCAACATCTTAACTTTTACCACTTATATATATATATATATATATATATATATTGGAAAAAAATAATACAACCATCTTTCAATTTTATTTAAAAATAAAAATTATCTAATTTTAGGAAAACATAAATATTTTTATAATTTATTATGAATGTTCAAGCACAACTAGAAAATCAAAAAATTGCGACGGAATTTACGAAGAAAATTTTTCCCTCGCAAATCCGGCAATTTTTGCGAGGGAAAACTATGTTCCCTTGCAAAATTAAGTCATTTTGCGAGGAACATAGGTTTCCCTCACAAAATGACTTAATTTTGTGAGGGAAGCCTATGTTCCCTCGCAAAAAATAAAAAAATTTGTGATTCTTAAGAAGGTGATTATAGCTGGCGGTTCAAAGTCATCGATGGAGTCTCTGGCTCAGAGTTCGACGCTTCCCCCTTGGGCAAGACCATGGTCGCGGCATACATTACAGTTCCCCAATTCTTCCATTCCCTCCTCCGTCTTCTCGATCTATCCGCCCTTCTTGCGGTGACCAAACATACATGAACTGGATTCTACGCATCTCGATCTCGCTGCCTCCACTGTCGTCCCGGAACAGCTTTTGCGGGTCACTCTTCCTATATCAATTGCCATTGTTCCGAGATGAGCACCGGCGAGCTCCTTAGCATCGAACCTCTGGAACTCAAGTTCCCCTCTAAGTTCTCTCCTGGATGTATTTGTTGTTTTCTAGGGTTTTCTCATGCCCTTGTTCTAATTCTGATTTTTCGTTCATTTTTTTTAAATCGAGTTGAAGAAGCAGATCTCATGCTCCATTCAATTGTCAAATAAGACAGACGACTATGTGGCCTTCAAGGTAGCATAATTAGTTCCCCTTTCATTCTTCTCAATGATTATCTATGAATTCTTCTCAATTTCCCAAGTGAAGAAACTTAACAGAACAACTGTTGATGTTATTGCGGCCAGACTGTACTTCTATTATTCATATATCTATGAATTCTTCTCAATTGCCCGACTAAGATTGCTGCTACCTTTGCTTTTTAGGGTTTGCCCGTGATAGTTTCATTTTAATTCTTGGGGTTATTAAACGACTGAAATATCTTCCAAAAATTATCTATCTTCTGGTAGTTATTGTGCATAATCACTACCCTCAAGTTTCAAGAACGCAATTCCTTATCATTATTTTATCTACTTTGAGTTTGTAAAAAAAGTTGAACCCACCTAATGAGATAAGCCTTGGTTTTGGTTGTGATTGTTGTTTTTTAATTATGAGAAGCCAGGGCAATGTTGTCTCTCTCATCAAATTGTAGACGAATTCTGTTGATGAGGAACTTCGTTTGTCTTTTTAAAAATCATGTAGCTAGCTGCTTGAAACTTAAATCCAAATCAACTCTCTGTTTCATTTATTAGGCTGAGCAAAAGACTTAGGTGGAGTTCAGTGTTTACTATCTGTTTTTTCAATTAAAATGCAACATGGAGTGGCTTTATTGAATGTTGAACAATTCTATGCATGTGTTCTCACAAATATATATCCATGTGTAGTTTTTTGTTGTAAAACTCTTTAGCAAACATCTGAGAAACTTTACTACATCTAATCAAGCAATAATCTTGTAAATCTCTGTATGATTTTCTTGGCTAGTGTTTTTTCTTTCTTGGTTTATTCTGTATAACCCAGCATGAAATAGTTAGTGGCGGTGCTGGGAAGATCATCGACGAGTTCACCAGCAAAGGTGCGATTGGGTAAGTGTGCGAGGTCATTGGGATGGTTACTGCTATCACTTTCCTATATAAAAATTATCAGGAGCATGATAGTTCATACCACCATGCGCTTGGTTAAAACATGGGTCCATAGGCTTGTTTGAGTTTGTGGTTATGTTTGGATCTTATCATGGCTGGCACATGAATAAAGAAGATTATCTAATGTCTTTACTTGTATATATAATGGGTTCTACTTTTTTACTTGTATATATAATGGGTTCTACTTTAGTCATCGTCTTTCATGCTGGTAGATTTAATATTTTCAATGTTATAATTTATTAATTTGTCACTTAGCCTTTTTATTCTTTCAGTTCTATTTTACATATGTAAATATTATCCTATTAGTTGTTATTTTATCCTTATGGAAATGAAACCAGATTATAAATCCAGGCAACCCAACTGGGCAGGTGAATTGCAGTGAAATTAGTAACATTAATGCAATAGAGCATTTAAGGTTTGAAGCTTAGCATGCTAAATACTAGAACATGGATTTTCTGTCATGCCTCTAGGTTCTTTCTAAGAAAAACCAGTGGGATATTGTCAAATTTTGCAAGGAAGAAGGTTTGGTTCTCTTGGCCGATGAGGTAACTGGATTTTTGTTTTGAGAATTTCATACACTATTAAAAGTGTATGACACCTTAATTGAAACCTCTATCATTTTGCAAATGTATCAAGAAAATATTTATGATATACAAGTCTTTATTTTCTAATTTTTTATATTTTTTTATCTAATTGTTTTAATTTTTTCTGATTTTTTATTTTTTAAAAAAAATAAATTGAATTTTGCGAGGAAAAATGTTTCCCTCGCAAATTCTCCATTTTTTTTTAATTTTTTATATTTTTTAAAAAAATGAATTGAATTTTGTGAGGGAAACATTTTCCCTCGCAAATTCTCAAATTTGAGAGGAATAAGGTTTCGCAAATTCTGAAAATTTTGCGAGGAAGAAGGTTCCCTCGCAAAATTTGAAAATTTTGCAAGGAAAAAAATTTCCTCGCAAATTCCGGGATTTGTGAGGGAAGAAAGAAAGGTGTTCCCTCGCAAATTTTTGAATTTGCCGGAGAAAAAATGCATTTTTGTAACGAAAATTGGTTTGTGAGGACGATTTTTACGACGGAACTTTTTCCTCCGCAAATTAGTTTTGCGACGGAAAATGTCTCGTTTTCCGAGGGGATTTTTCGGTACAAAAAAAAACAGTTTTTTTTGTAGTCAAGAAAGGTTATATATATATATATATATAATATAAAAAAATATATGTAATTTTAAACAATTTAAAGGAGGTTTGTATAATTTATTTTTATGTCAGCATAGATTTACGTGAGTTTTGATAATAAAAATCCATGTAATTGTTTTTACCAAAAACCAAGTAATGTTAATCAAATTAAAAAGTCTAGATAATCTATTATAATCTTTACTCGAGAATGATATTCAGAATTGCCTCTCCGGAGAATACTAGTTTCCCAAAAAATAATGTTTATAAAAAAATTAATATAATCAATAAATTCTATAATATAAATAAATAATAATAACATTTTATACAGCTTTTTTAACCACTAAGATATTAGATAAAAACAATTAAAATCTTCTAAATTCATCTGTTTTACTTAGAGTTTACTTTATGGGTAAAGGATTTCTCCAGTCACTGGAGATAGAGTTATCTCTAGTGACCCTAAAACTACGTTGTTTTGAATTAATGAAGTGTGTGTTTGTAATTTTAGGTGAATTAATGAAGGGTGCAAAATTACGGAAACACCCTTCATTAATTTACCTAAAATTACAAACACATCCTTCATTAATTCAAAACGACATAGTTTTAGGGTCACTGGAGATAACTCTATCTCCCGATCAAGAAATACTTTTTCCTTACTTTATATAAGATTATGTAAGTCAGAAAAATAAATTAACTATTTAAATGGGTAGGTTAATAATTAAATGATATATTGATCATTTGATAACATAGTTTTTAGTTAAAGTTTTAAAATAATTTTGATTTTAGTTGTTGTAATTTTTGTAGAAAATAAAATTTAAATTAATTTAAAAATGGAATATGGGAGAGACGGTAGGAAATTTAATTAAGGATAATTTATTATTTTTAAATTTATATTTTGATAATTAGTCCTTCAAGAATAATTATAACATTTCCCGTTCTTCCCAATAAATATCCTCTGCTTCTAATTTTGCCTTATATTAATTGAACTCACATTAACCATCATATAAATTACAGAACGTACGATCTAGTTAGTAAAAATTAAATACCAAAAATGTAAACGTTTATCTGACATGTGTTAAACGATGTTGACCCCATCCAGGAGGAAATTGCCCCACACTAATAGAAAGAAGCGTGCTGCAACGACAACCTGACATGTGTCATGTTGAGCTACCACATTAATTACGTACCATCAAAATGTCGCTCTGTTTCAAAGAAATAGTGGGATTTAGAGTCCCATCACATGATTTTTTCCACATGTTTTTGAAATAATTCATTTTAATTTAGAGTCCCATCACAGACAAAATCTCACAAAACCCAAAGTCCAATCAATCGAAATCTTTATTAATTTCACCATTGCTGGTACTGTCATGGCCCGCGTTTTAAAAGCTCAACGCCCTCTCTCGTGGCTGATCCTGAATACGCGTTTTACCAGGCCAACGCCATCTCTCGTGCCTGATACTGAATGCGGATGCTCCCCAACGCTTTCAATTAATTAAGATATCTTTTTTTTTTCTTTAATTTTGAGCAAAACAGAGTTCAGCTTCTCACATTTTTTCACAAATTTTCTTTTAATTAAGATATCTGAATTAATATGAATCCGTGATCCATGACTTGAGTTGTGGGACTACAACTCTTATTCACAAATTTTGCTTTAATGTCATTCTAAATTTTAAGCAGGGTATTTTCAGAAAATAATTATAATAAACTTTTTTAACTACTCTCCTTAATCTCTCCAAATTCTGGTAAATAGTTCTTATAATTAAGACCGGAAGGAATATATAATATCTCCACACGATACTATATAAAAATTTAGCATAGGTATAATAATATCTAACATAAAGCAAGACACAGAAAAATTGTATAGACAATACAAGCTGACATTAAAAAACCGTGAAAGTAAAAAACTAAAAAAAAAAAGAAGAAGAAGAAGGAAGAAAATCACAATTAATTAAGGTACGGTGTAGAAACTTTCTTCTATAGTTCTATTTAAGGTGCAACAAACCAAGCATCTCACACCACATCCATATCATCACTCTCTCCTTAAGCTTGTGTTCTTGAGCTCAAATCACAGAGAAATGGCTCTCGCCGGAAAACTGGAGAACGAAGTTGAGGTCCATGCACCTGCTTCCAAGTTCTTCAGCCTACTCGCAACCGAACTCCACCATGTTCAGAACGTTAGCGATCACGTTCATGAAACTACGTTGCATCAAGGAGACTGGCATACCCCTGGTTCTGATCACGTAAAGAACTGGACTTTCACTCTCGGTAAGCTCTCATCGTGCAATTTAATTTCAAGGGTTTCAGTTTCGCTTATGTAGTTATGTTCACTAACAATTTATTGGTTGGATGGTACGTAACGAAGAGACCACAAATTTGACTATAAGAAGCGAACTTATCGAGATGAAAACCCTTTACGCTCTAAGTTTCAAGAAGAAAGAGGGAAAAGCTTGATCAAATCAAATTTCCTTGTATTTACAAATTGATGATGAACTCTTTAATTACAGGAGGTAAGGTAGTGAGCTGTAAGGAGCACTTTGAAGAGATTGATCATGCGAACAAAAGGTTTACGTTCAACTTGTTCGATGGAGATGTTGCAGAAAAGTATAAAAGCTTAAAGTGTAAGCTTCAAGTGGTGGACAAGGGAAGTGGCGCCCTTGCCAAATGGACTTATGAATATGAGAAGCTTCGTCCAGATGTGCCTCCTCCACAAGCCTACTTGGACTTTGCCACTAAGGTTACTAAGGATGTTGATGCCCATCTCATCAAAGCATGACCTTCTTAAACCAGTGTATGGGATTTGGATGGTGGTTTTTATGAGGGTTTTGTGTGTGTGTGTGTGTGTGTGAACCTATAAAAATGGTTGTGCTGAGAATAAGTAGAATGCGTACTCTATGTATTTTGCAGTGTTTGAAGTATTATTATTGTCGGAGCAAAAAAAAAGTATTATTATTGTGCTTAGTTATGAAATGTTGGTTATGTTATTAATGAGAGACTTATATTTATTGTCTTCCTAATTTAAATCCCTACAGGTTGCATAATTTTTAATTTGATCCTTGCTGCTACAATGTTGTTAGTGCTTATGAAATTGTACTATTGTTGTTATATATTGCTCATTATACACACATCCCTAATATAAGTCATTTGTACCTAATTCTCATAAATTATCATTATATAAAAAAAGTTAGGTACCGAATTTGCTCCGGAAGTACACACCCCGAAGCAATTTTGCGCGAAAGTTTGTTTTGACTCAATGTAGCCCGAAAGTTTAAAAACGTAGCAATTTTGTCCTTTTTCATTAAAAAGCTCATGGTTAATGTCACTTTTTTAATGGTCAACGTTAGTTTTTTAACGGAAAAAGGCAAAATAGCTACGTTTTTAAACTTCCGAGGCTACATTGAGCCCAAAAAAAACTTTCAAGGTAAAATTGCTCCTGTACTTCTGGAGCAAATTTGCTACTTAACCTTAAAAAAAATAGTAGATTAGCGACAAAATTATACAATTTCATCATCAAATAAACTATCACTAATTAATTAACAATGGAATTTCATCGCTACTTAATTGTTTTTTTACATTAGTTTTTTAACAAAAAAGGGCAAAATTGTTACATTTTTAAACTTCGGGGCTACATTGAGCCAAAAAAAATAGTAGATTAGCGACGAAATTCAATGACAGAATTATGCAATTTCATCATCAATTAAATAAACTATCACTAATTAATTAACGATGGAATTTCATCGCTAATTATTAATTTTTTTTTTTTTTTTTTTTTTTTTTTTTTGTAGTGAGAATGATAAGTAAGTTTTAAATATGTCTTAAATTGATAAACATTTTTAAGTTTGTTTTCATTAAAATTTTCTCAATATATTTTCATGCTATTTTCACATCTCTCTTCCTTCTCTCGTTACAATGAGAATAGAATAGGGATAAAATTGGATATATGAGACCGAGAGTGGTATTGAGTTTAATAATAACATAGATGAGAATGCCCAAAGACCAAGTCTCGTTATTAATAACACTGATTGCACTACCTATATGGCAACATGATAGTGCGTGTTTGTTAATCCTCTATAGGTATACCACTCTGATCCTATTTATAAGTCCTTTTTTACTAAAAAAATTTGGTCCTATTTATAAGTCCCTTTTGACCAAATAAATGAGATTGTGACAATTTTGCCCATATTATTGTACCAATGAAAATAAAGAGAGAAGAAAAAGTTAAAATGTAGTCAATCATAAATAAGGGTAAAGTTGAAATTTTACCCTATAATCATTGAGTTACCTACCTCTCCTTGGTATGTGTAATTTGGTCAAAATGAGATTTATAAATAGGACCAGAGTGGTATTTGTTATTCCTAACAAACGGTCAAACAGCTTAATTATCTGTTATTCCTACAGGTATATCTGTTATTTCTAACAAACCGTCAAACAACTTAATTAATGTCCAGCTAATGCAGCCTTTCAATCATAAACCTACTTAATCCACAATATTGCAAACGACAATTATTTATTAATCCTTTTCTAACAACTAATGAATTTTCAATAATTGCATTATAAAAATATTAATTTTATAAATCATCATTTCATTCTTAATTTCTATAAATTATAGATTTATCTTATTATTACTAAAAAAACTATGTACTACTTGTTTTATATTCTAATTATAAATTTATTTAATAAATAGCACCGTTTACAATTTTTTTAATCATTGCTGCTAAAATTTTGTTAGTGGTTATTAAATTTTACTAACATTTCTCATTATATAGCACCGTTTACAAAAAAATTTAATCATTGCTGCTAAAATTTTGTTAGTGATTATTAAATTTTACTAACATTTCTCATTATATATTTTTCTTAACACTCTTAATCGTTAAAAATAATAAAATTATGAGGGAAAAATTACTGTGAAAGACATTTCGTTTAAGTATGTACTTGCCTTTTCCACTCCAACTAATCCAAATAAATAAGTTTTAAACGCCATATAAACATATAAAGAATCTTTGATTTTTCTTTTTTCCTTTTTAACTTGATCAAGAGTATAATCACTTCAAGATTTAAAGCGCAAAGGATTTTCATATCCTCCTAACAAGTGGGCTTCTTGGAATTCGAATTTATGTTTAACCTTAGTTAGAGGTGTGCACATGTAAATTGCAGACCGTGTGGGTGCCTGGTGGAGTCAAATGCAGTGTTACTAATTATTATAGTTTGTTAGTTACGTTCATGAGCTGTTGATTGATGAACATGTTACTAATTAACGACTGTTTTACGGTCATAAAAAACATACTTTTAACAACTGTTTTTGAAAAAATAGTCGTCAAAAGTCCACATTTACTGTTCATATTCTTCCTCAAACGCAATTTACTGTTCATTATTGGATTTTTCAACCTCCTGAGCTCCTTTTACTATTCACCTTTTTCTTTATTTCTCCCTCCTTCACCTTCCAATAATGGAGTCCAGCTCCAACAACCACCACATCTCAAACGATTAAAATTGCAAAAAATCAAACAAGATTTTTCTTAAGGGATTCACGGCATCACAAGGAAGACGATGAAGAACGAGCGTTGCGATGAATATATTTTTTAAGAAAACAAAACCCCACATCACCAAAAAAAAAACCCACCCCCTCGCCGGTGGCCGAGCCAACGCCTTGACCCACCCGCCACCGGCGGTCGCCAATGCCCTTCAATGAGGATTTTAAAAAAAAAAAAATTATTTAAAATTAAGGGTTAAAGGGTAATTTCACCCGAATTTGCATATCTCTCGTAGGTTCTTGTCACTTCTCAGTCTTTTTACAAATTCGATAAGCTTCTGGGGGTTTTGGAAATTCATATGGTATTTATTCGTCTTTTTTCCAACTTTTAAAGGAGTGGTGTGACATAGGATTGCATTATTACGTCTATATTATAATACTATCTCCACTCTTAATTATAAGACCGGTTTGACTTTTTCTGAGAGATTAAGAAAGCTAAATAAGTTACTTAATTATATCATATGTTATGTATTCTTAAATTATATATTCGTTTATTAGTCAAACTAATTAGTCTGGAGGAAAAAATAAAAATAAAAATACTCTAAAGTAATTTAATTAATTCCTTAATCTCTCGAAAAAAATCAACTTGGTCTTATAATTAGGACCGGAGGGAGTAATAAATAATTTTTTCCTAACAGTGAATTAATAATCTAAAGGACTGTGATTAATTAATAAAATCATTTTTTAAGAAAAATTGACCAAATCTTCGAAGGTTTTGAGGCATCACATCCTCTGCATCAAAATATATTGTGTCTCTGTCTCTTAAGATAGAATGAGATCAGAATTTGCTGAGATCCTGGCTGGAAATTTTAAAATACTCACTGATCAATCGTCTCTATACATATATCTATTATTGAAGTTGAGGTTAATTACACCTCAATCTCCAAAAGCAACGTGGAATTAAAAAGAGGTTTACACCAAACGGCTTATGGTCTTTTAGCAAATTGTCTCTTATATTTGTTTACGGAGGAAGTGCTTGTAATTTTCTTAATTAAGTAGGTGCTCTGATCTGTATCGAAATTAAATGAGAGCCGCATGATGAGTCCCCTGCATGCCACCACATTGTTTGATATCTTATATCTGATATGAAATAATAGGTTGATAAAGTAGAGCGGCTAAGTGGAGAAATTAAAATGAAACGTAATTTATTTTATTGACTAACTGGCTATATATAGATATGTATCAAACATTATTACACGGATTATTAGAGATACCATACGTACATAGGAATACAGGTAATGGAGAAATAAAAGTATAGCATAGCATGATATGAGCGAGTATTAATAATGGAGGCAAAGCTTTGAGAAAAGAGGTGTGGTTGAGGATAGAACTAATTAGCAGCAAAATGAGGAGGTGAAAGAGAAGGAGGGTGGAAAAGAGGAGGCTTGGTGGGCAACTTGTTGTGCTTCAGAGGTCCTGTTTGGAATCATCAGACATTGAAGAAAAGCGGCTGAGTTAATTTGTCTCAGTCCGATAATATTGTTCATGGATTTCTGTTGTGTTTATATAGGCACAATTGAGGCAACAAACCTGGCTCTTAACTAAGATAATGATCTAGATTGAATCTATCTAAATCCCTTGAAGTTATAGGGATCAAGGAAAATATTGCAATCAAGACGCAAGCCGTTGAAAATGCAGGAAGAAGTTTGATGACAGCAGAACAAGAATTTCGAGAAAGAGTTGATTACATAAAGAAATTGGGTATGCAAAGTTCAATTGATCTGTCTTCGATGGAAGGAAAAATAATGGAAGACTCGTCTTTTTTGCGGAGAATTGTGGAATATTAACACTCAAGTCATTTGATCTTAATTCATATTAACCACACTAGTTAATTCATTCAATTTGATTTTCATCCAGCAATATTGTGTGTGTGTGCAGGCCACGTGATGCTAGTTTATGGCTTGCCTTCGGCTGCTTTTAAATTAATTACTGAGTACAAACCCTGATATGAAGAGAGAACACATCTGACCAAAAACAGAACAGAGCACAAAATTATGCCAAGACCGAATCTGACAAATGGTGGGGTTGATGAAGGTGGAGGGTAATGTAGTCCAAACAACAACAACAAAAACAACGTCATGATCCACGAGTTATTTGGTTGGTGTCATGATTTTAGTAAACTAATATTAATATCCAAAATTTAAATAATACTTTAAAATTTGACAGCAGCACAACTTGAAACTATCACTTTCAAATTTCATATTCTCAGTGTCCAACTATTTAAAAACCCTTGTGTCCAACTATTTGAAAATGTCATTATAGTTTCAATAAGCTAACAAAGTAATTATTAAATGAAACGTGATGAGAGTGGCAATATATAATATATGGGTAAAAGATGAATAAAATGTCCGTCATGTCCTCGGCATAGCGTTGAGAAAATTTGTATATAATAGGATCAAACTGCACCGGAGATTTCTGCAACTTGTTCATCTCTGTAGATCAGTGACATATAGGTAGAGAGAGAGAAGTAAGCGAGATGGATTCTCAGATAGAGAAGGTGGAAACAGATGTGCACATAAAGGCTTCTCCTGAGAAGTTCCACGATGTTTTCTGCAATAGGACCCACCATATCGCTAATGTTTGCCCTGAAAAGATTCAAGGCGTCGATCTTCACGAAGGCGAATGGGGTACTGAAGGATCCATTGTCTTCTGGAACTATGTTCATGGTGACTATGATTCATTAATTATCCTTTTACAGTTTACTAGTGTTTATTTTCTTAAATATAGACAGTACTCAGTTTTGTTAATTAGTATATATATGTGTGTGTAAACAAAATAAACAGATGGGAAGGCATGTGTAGCGAAGGAGGTGGTGGAAGCAATAGACAGAGAGAAGAACAAGATAGTATTCAAGGTGATAGAGGGAGATCTGTTGGATGACTACAAGAGCTTCAGGATCATAGTTGAAGTGAGTGAAGCAACAGCCCAAAACGGCAGCGTTGTGCATTGGACCATGGAATATGAGAAGCTTAAGAACCACGTACCTGATCCTCACACTCTCATGCAGCTGGCAATCGACGTGAGCAACGACATTGACTCGCACCTTTCTCAGACCAACTAATTAATTAAGCTACTTTCACTTTTCGCCTTAATTAATTCACAATACGACAGCCTTTTCGGCTACGTGTGCGTGTGTGTGTGTGTGTGTGTGTGAACCATGTAAATCTGTTTGTGAGGGCCTTGTGCTTCGTTCACAAATGATTTCCCTCATTAGTTATCCATAGACTATATTGCTTGTGATTTGGTTTGTGATTAAAGCTTGGGAGTCGCAGTAATCATTAATCTAATATGCGTGTTGTTACTGTGCAGTGTGTTCGGTTTGAGTGGCCTTGTGAAATTGTTGTGATTAAGCATCAAATCATACATACATACATACATATATATATATCTCTTCTTTTGTGTTTGAAATATATACTATTCCCTTCCTCCTATCCTTAATACTACATTGTTCTTAATATAAAATCTAGTTGATTTTTTTAGAAAGGCTAAGGAAGCTAAATAAATTACTTTAAAGTATTTTTATTTATCTTTTTATACTAAATTAATTTATCTCACTTATAAAATTATATATAATCACATAATACTCAATATATATATCTTATAATTAATTAACTTATTTAACTTTCTTAACCTCTCTAAAAAAAGTCAACTAGGGCAGCCAAGAATATTAGACATATTTATCCAATTTGAGTAGATTAAGGAAGTTAGTTAGATTAATTAATAAAACGTGTATTTTTTAAAGCATCCTATTCATATTCCTGAATTGCTCATTTCCCTCTCCTCTTTAATTATTATTGAGGAAGCTTCAATAGGGTTAGATTATTTTTTAAAAAATGTCAAATATGAAAAGCATGTCTTATATTTAGGATCAAGATTAACTTTAAAATATGTCATATATTAAGGGGAAGAGGGTGCACATCATATTTGCAAGAAACAATTATTCCTCTCTCTCTCTCTCTCTCTTTTAATTACTATATATTTACATGCATGTTTAAAATTATATAGATACGATCAGTGTTGAATTTGTTAATTGACTATTTATAATATAGTGTTACCAAAATAAGGAAGCATCACCTACAACAAAACACTTAAATAAGCGCCATAAAAAAAATACTCTTGGTTATTTTTAAGGGTTAAGGTGCAAAAATACACATGGGCTTTTGTCAGGGGAGCGCCCAGCAGCAAGTGCTTTTTTTAGGTGCAAAAGTAACTATGTGGTTACAAAATAGGAGCAAAAGTCACAGTCACCGTTAAGGGGGTGGATGTTGACTGTTAAGTTGAAAGGTTTGACTTAAATGTATGACATGGACGCTGATTAGAAGTGTGTGGCAGACAAGTGGCATCCTAATGGTTGAATAATTGATGAGTTGGAAAAAGAATGATTTATTTATCACAAAAAATATAATTTATTTATCTAAATTCATTAATCCCCCAAAATCTAACACATAACCTAAGCGACTTATCTTCTTTCTAAATTGATTAACCCCCACTTCCGATTTGCAGACACAGAAAAATGAATCTCAGCGCACTTGCAGAGCCAAGAGAGCCAAAAACTCTTCCAACAAGCACCCATCCAGCCATCCTACAAAATTAACAGTCATAATTTCTTGCAATTTCTGGAAAATATTCAAGCTATTTTGGCGTCACTGGAAACACAGGAACCAAAATCAAACCAGAAAGAAGAAACTTCCGTTGTAGAAGCAGAGTGGCAGTATCGGTGTTCAAAGTAGAAGAAAAAGCCATTGAAATCTTAAGAGAAGAGAGAGAGAGAGAGAGAGAGAGAGAGAGAAGAGAGCAGATCTGAGATTTTCGAACCAGTTAATAACAAATCCAGATTTTGTCTTTCATATCCATCGCTTTTCAGACTACCCCGGAAGATCTCATCCATGCCAGAGTCGTTAATTGCCGGAGATGGTGGAGGCGATGGGTATTGGAGATGGAGATGGCGAAGAAGGAGCAGAGGGTGACCATGTCGTCTTTGAATTTTTTTCCCACGTATGCTTGGTGGATGCTGCTTCTTGGAGAGATTGGTCTCCGGACGCCATCGAAGGAAGATGTCGGAGGGATGGATGGGAGAGTGACGATGAAGATGAAGACGGGGTAACGTGGGAAATTATAAAAACTTAATATGTTTTTTTATAAGTGAGTAAAGTGAAAATCCGAAAGCTTCACTTGTTTCATCTATGGAAGGTGGTGAACCCTAGTTTTTTTCCCCTCCACTTCTTCTGCTTCTTCTCGTGATGAACCCTAATTTTTTCCTCCAGATCTTTGTTTCTCCAATTTGCCCGATGAGTCCATTTGCCTGATGTCTAGGTTATGTGTTTGATTTTGGGGATTAATGAATTTAGATAGATAAAAGATAAATAAATTATATTTTTTGTGATAAATAAATCATTCTTTTTCCAACTCATCAATTATTCAACCATTAGGATGCCACTTGTCTGCCACACACTCCTAATCAAGATCCACATCATATATTTAAGTCGAGACCTTCCAACTTAACAAACTTCCACCCCCTTAACGGTGATTGTGACTTTTGCTCCTATTTTGTAATCACATAGTCACTTTTGCACCTAAAAAAAGCACTTGCTGCTGGGCGCTCATCTGACAAAAACCCATGTGTATTTTTGCACCTTAACCCTATTTTTTATGTATTTTGACAGTATCCATTTCTTAATATTATTATCTAGTATTCAATTTGAGGTCCGTGACTGTCCCCCAATATAAGTGTCTCCTCTTAGACTCGAACTTGAGACCTAAAGGGATTTAGTGCCCGTTTGGATGGGCTTTTTGGATAAAAAAGCATTTTTTTAATGCAAAAAAAATGTCTTTTTAATTAATTTATGTGTTTAAATGATATTTTTTTTAAAAGTAAAAGTCACAAAAAAAGACCAAGATGCTCCTTTTTTTAAAAGCTCCAATTTGGAGCTTAAAAAAAAGACTTAAAAAAAAGACTTTTTCTAAAAGCTCATCCAAACGGGCACTTAATGGGGCTTTACACTGCTAGACTAATTCTATCTTCCGGGATCCATTATGCTTGTTATGGATGACAGCTCCATTGGTTATAACTTATCTTGAGCAATTTCTTCAATTAAGATCAAAGAAATTAATCATAATTGAGCATAAAAATATATGTATTATTGTCAACTTCTATTTGTCAAAGCCCAGGCATCATGGAATATTATCAACATAACAGAATGCCCCAGGAGAGATCTGGAGAATGGATTATTTTATCTCTATTTATCATAATGATACTAATATTTCCCTTACATCGCATGACATCTGCAGGTAATTAATTTAGGGGAGTGTGACGAATATAAACGGGGGATCACTTATTTTTAAAAACCCACGCCATGTCAACGATCGTGTCTCTGTCTCCTAGGTAAGATGAGATCAGAATTTGCGTTGAGATCCTGTCTAGAAATTCTAAAATACTCACTCCCCAATCATCTCTATGCACGTAAATACATACTTACGTACATGACGTTCTTAACATGAATCACATGGCTTGAAAAAAAAAATGGAAGGAAAAATGTTCGGGATACTTTAAGGTAGAACCTCAGTCCCAAAACTTAATACGCTTCTGAGTATTGCACCCTATCCCCTATACGTCACTGATTCATTGGTTCTTGAACGGTTTGGTTATTTTTTGGGGTGGGCCACATAATCCAGTTTCCATGGCTGACTAGAAAGTTATATCCACCTTGTGAATGTAGAAAAATCTTGTTGGAAGACTCTCTCACCATAGCCAGATGCGCGATGCGGGTCGGATTCGGATTAGTCGGGGCGAGCTCTGAATAACAGATGGGCAACCAAAAAGAAAAATACAAGTGACCATGCTTGCCAGACAACTTTTTTCTGATACAGAAATATACAAACTACATCTCTTGATGGGCTGGATCAGACCTCAACCCATGTTGCCTAGCCTTTAAGTGCATAGGCCTCACAAGATGAAGTAAACTCATCGACCAAAACTGCATGCTGCCTATGCCCAGCATGTGGGAGAGATACCCACAGATTGCCTTGCCTCTAACTGGAGGATTTTTTTTTTTTTTTTTTTTTTTTTAAAAAAAAAAAAAAAAAAAAAAAGAAAGAAAAAGAGAGTATATTCAAAAAGAACAACAATCGTCACAATTCTTGGTTGTTACTACTTACGAGCACAGGTCATTTATTAAACTGATAATGATTCACCATACTAACTTGTTCTGCCTGTACTCTGCAAAATATAAACTATTCAACAGTCTCAGATTATGATGATACATATAAAATCACCATCACACGGGTAACACCGTGGATTCATAATGGAAACATCCTTCCACATATAACCCTAACATGACTCATGAGGAGGGTAATCCAGTCTAGTCCTAATCCGCACTAAACATTGTGCAGCTAGAAGACTCAGATCTCAATCCCAGATAAGCCCTTGCAGCCTGGAACTTCCTTCCACTCAATTTCGACGACTACGTGGCCACATTCCACATTTCTCAAAGCAAGAGTCATCTCTTGGGTGACTTTTCCGTTCTTCAATATGCAGCTGCTCTCCTCAGAAAGGTAGTTTTTCCCATCCGGTTGAATTCTTTTTACTACACTTCCATTTGGGAGGTTGGCCCAGTTCATCTTCAGACACTGAAGATATGGCTTTATATCTATTTCTGCATCCCCCATTTTGTCATCCACAGTGAATGTGTCTTGGTCAAAAACTGCCTGCAAGAGTCAAGCAAATTAAATTTCATAGCCACCATCTACAAGTTAGCATGAGGATATCACCTAGACTTAGATAAAGTTCTTTAGGTGTCCGTTATCAAATATCTCTGCAAAGAAAGTTCAGCAGTAGCACCATATGTGATAATTATTTAATCAGAGAACTTGATGGCATTAACAATTAAAACAATTTAAAACGCAGTATCACTGAAGGTGTGAGCAGTTTGGTTTAGTACTTACGAGATGAATTGGAGAGTTGACATCCTTAACAGAGAGGGTCAATTCATCATCCCACTGAGGGTTGCGGTTATTCTTAATGACACGAGTCTTCACTTTCTGTTCCAACATGACATAAACTTCAAGTCAAGCAAGTTACAGCAACAAAATGTGGAATCAATGATATACTAAAGCAGAGTCGAGAAATTCAAACTTCTCAAGTTCAAATTGTTGTGATAATCTTTCAAACAATATCCATGAGTTAGTCATCAAGAATGTGACAATACGTTACATATAAAAGATGAGGCATAGAACAGGTCATAGTAGGATTATCAAAAGAAAGTATCCATAATCGATCTCATCCTTCAAAATTGACTAAAAACTTCAAGAGCTTTTACATGAAGAATCCAGATCGGCGATGAAGTTCCCACGGTGCTATCACTAAGTTCAGAATAGTTCAAGCTGTAATTACCATGAAGTCATTCTCACTGTTTTGCACAATTACATAATAGCAGAGAAAATTATAATTAAATACCGTCAGAATTTGAAAATCCCAAATCAGTGCTAATCAAGTGTAGTAAACAAAACTGATATGGGATTTTGATATTTTCAGGGTATTTTTCTGGAATTTTCCCTAAATAATATGATGGAGTTGTTAACAGCCATATGCGTTTTGCCAAAATAAACAGCCACGCACATCCTTTACACACAGCAGGCTTCAACTTTGAGTTTTCCAAATATATGATGTGCCTTAAATTATATGATACCAGTTCCAGAAGTACGTACTACATAGAAGATGATTTGCATGGAGAGAGTCCAAAAGGATGTTTTCCATCCCAGGAATGTAGTGCAGAGCAGTATTTATGAAACAGAGAGAACTCATGGAAAACCGCAAAGTAATGAAATTTCCTTAAAAAACCTAAACATTCCAAAAGGGAAAGTTGGGAAAACTAGAAAGATAACGAAATTCTCCAAATTCTTGGAGGCATTGAGTATTATAATTATAATTATCTACAAAAACCCATTTCAAGAAGAGGAGGCAACAAAAGTAAAGCTGATTCAGAACCAGGCACAGAACAAGGTTAAACTAACCTGATCGCCCGAGGTGACAACAACATAAGGGTCACTGCTACGAGTATCACGAATTGCTAGAGAAATACCCTTTTTTATGCGAAGTTTGAGAAGACCCAGGATGTTATCCATTGCAGAGTGGCTAAGAAAATCACAGGAAGAAGAAGAACAAAAGAAAAGAAGCAAGAAGAGTGGCGAAGCTAGGACTCAGAGGGAGCTTCTTACATACACAAAAGTGAGCTAGCCTCGTGAGTCTTTATATTATCATAATCAATAGTTAAATACACTTTTTTTTTTTTGGCTCGAACAGTAAAATACACTTAAAGTAGTAGTAATTTGGTAGTGGCTCTAGAGAGACAATGAAATGACATATCAGGACAAAAAAGTCACCGAAGTGATAATGGACGGACTATTGTGGCCTGAACGTTATCGGAACCTACGGACACTGCCCATCTCACAAAGTTGAGTGGTTCACAACTAGAAGCTCAATATTCACACACGTGTTTTTTTAATGCAATCCGTTCGGATTTTTAAAAGGTTCCTATTATTTCAAATAAGCATTTAACTCAATCTAAATCTATTTATATTTAAAATAAGTAAATTATAGTTATATTAATACTTAATTGTTTAAATTACCTGGCTTGACTTTTTATTTATAAGATTTAAATATTTTTTAAAATCCAACTTTCATGAATAGATTTTAAGAGGTTTTGAAATTAAATATAAGTGAAGTTTTTCATTTTCTAAAAAAATTAAAAAACGTGGATCGCGTGGGGTTGTTATGGCGGGTTGCTGGTGTCCCCACTTGCGCGATCACCGCGGTGAATTGTGTGGCCACGCCACGTGTTCTGTTGATCTCACACCGCGTGGCAATCCCATTTATGATTTATCCCCGCTTTGTCGCCTTTCCAAAGGAAATAAAAATGTCCCTTTTGTTTAAGCCAATACAAAATACAAAAGTAGAATACTATGATTAAGAAAAATAAAAGGAGAACCACGGTAGTCAGCTATAGGGGTAATTTATTGTCTTTGGAGCATTACGGCATGTTTGACAAACTATAAAATCGTAATTTTAGAAGTTATTTTTTATAAATTAAAATAAATATTTTTTAACATACTTATCTCATAAATCATAAATAGGGATAGCAAAGTTGCAAAAAGTAAAATGTACAAAGCCAAACATCTTTTTAACATATATACATCTAAGTACTCCATCTCATTGGAATGGCTTTGTGATATCACCAAACATTGCTGCTTCCCATCCTTTTTTCGTCTCGTTAAATTTAGGTGGAGTTGAGTCACGGGCGCACTAGGATCATGATATATCTCCAAACTTAGAGAGCCACCCACCAACAAAACATCACTTTAGCAGTGGGATTTAAACTCAACGGCTTAAGTTAAGAGTTAACTCTCTACCATACAATGAGAGGTAGTATAAATGGGTGAACAAAAAGGTTAAGGTGCATTTTTGCCAACAAAATATTACAAAAAGAGCATCCAACATAAATATTAATGAAGGTTACCTTAAATACAAACAAACAGTTAAAAATGTGCAAATTGGTCAACGAACTTTTAAAAAGGTGTAATCAACACAACGCCGTTAGAAAAAAGATAATATCTGTTATCTAAGATGCAGATTGACCAATGAACTTTTACTCCATTAGCATCCAACACAAAAAAGTTTTACTCGGAGCTCCCGACACAAAATTCATAATTTCACTAAATTAAATAATTTTTTTCTCAATTTTCATTATTCAAAACTACTACAGTATAGATATCTATGGACAAAAATTACCCGTTTACTAAAATAAACAAAAGTTTAATTAAAAATATAATTATGTTATTTAAATAAAACTCAAAGTGTTTTATAATATATTATATATGTTAAACAAAAAAAATTATATGATTTATTTTTATTTAGAAGAAACTTATGCCTCCCACTTACAAAAAAATTATAAGATATCGGATGGATTTTTTCTTTTTTATTCCCTCCCACGGACGTATGCCTCCCACTTACAAAAAAAAAAAAAAAAAAAAATGATGGATTCCACAATGTGTGGTCCCTATATATCTACCAATCTCCATTTTTTAAAACTTAAATTCATATATTTTCCCTATATTTTTGCTTTAAAGAAAATTTTTTTTTTCCAATACATACGAGGGGGTAGGTGCCAAGCTTCTAGGGCTGGCCTAGGTGCCAAGGGCGCACGAAGCGCAAGGGCTGCTTTTAAGAAATTGACCCTTCAGAGTTTCCTGCAAAATCATCCCTAGACCCTAGTACAGCCGCGACCCTTCTGGCATGTTCGCCAACGGTGACGAGTTTCAATATATGGGCCATCTTTCTTGGAGAACGGCCCATAATAGAAGCCCAACTTTTTAATTATTACGCCCAATTCTACTAACTTCGACGTAGGACCCAAAAGCCATTGTATTTTTGCACAGTCATTCTATTTTTTTTTTTTTTTAAAAAGGTCATTCTATATAATATATTGATCCAAAAACTGAGTGCTGATGGTTTGGAAATACAAAATAAATAGTGTCGTAAAATATTCTGATCACCCTCCTGTTTTACCTTAATTATACCGATATTTCTTTTATTTTGAAAATCCAGAGAAATCTCCCTTAAAATTAGAGTAAAATGCTTTGACTACCCTCCTATTTTGCCTTAATTACACAGATCTCCCTCTCTTTTGAAAACCCATAGAAACCTCCCTTAAAATTAAAATGTATGTTACATAAACCTCCCTTATATTTTAAGATTCTATTTCTATTCACCCAAACCATTAGTTAACCGTTAAATTTGACTTTTGAACTTTTTTTTGTACCAAAATATTTCTCTTCAGTATTAGAATTATTTAAGTATATAAAACCAAATTTATACAACCAAAAATGTATTCTGATAGATTTTCTAACTTTATTATTTTAAAAAAAATTATTATTTTTGATATTATAAATTAATTTTGACTTAAAAATATAAATTAAACACATATATTTTTATCAGATATAATAAACTATATAAGTTTTAGATTTCATGTGTCATGTAAATTTCTAATTTGTTAATTTTTTTACAAATCTTTATAAACACATTTGATCAAGCATATGTTTATTTAAAAGCTTATTTGAATATTCAACATTCTATGATATTTACATTAACCAATGCTAAAATAATCAAAGAGATAACTATTTGTAAAGATAAAAAAAAAAAAAAACTCTTAAATTATGTAAAACAATATTAGTCAAAATATAAAAGTAAAACTAGGGATTAAGTATTAAGGATAAAATAATATATAAATTTTATTTTTTATCTAAACTTTAATTAAAAATATATTTTTAGAATCTTTGTAGAATATTCTTAACGGAGTTAATTATTTAGACTTAAGTGTATGTTTTCAAAATAGACGGGAGGTTTGTATAGTTAAGGAAAAATAGGAGGGTGGTCAGAGTATTTTACTCATATAAGGGAGGTTTGTGTAACATATATTTTAATTTTAATGAAGTTTCTATGGGTTTTCTCAAAAAAAAAAATAGAGAGGAGGTCTGTGTAATTAAGGAAAAAGAGGATGTTGGTCAGAGTATTTTACTCTAAATAGTATGACTTGTCATAAATATTACTCCCTCCGGTCTTAATTATAAGAGTTAGTTGACTTTTTTAGAGATTAAGGAAGCTAATTAAATTACTTTAAAATATTTTTATTTTTATTTTTCTTCAAACTTATTAGTTTGATTAATAAACTAATATATAATCTAAGAATATTTAACATATGAAATGATTAAGTAACTTATTTAGCTTCCTTAATCTTTTCAAAGAAAAATCAACTAAATTCTTATAATTAGGACCAAAGGGGTGATATATATTGAGTGAATACAGACCATTATTAATTTTATAGATTTAAAATGAAAACAAACTTGTGGCTGATTTTCAATTGAACTATCACGCAGGTAACATAAAATATAAAGATAGCATCTGTATATATCAACTTGTGATTATTTTAGTGGTGCCAGGGTCATTTTTAATGCAAACCGAGGCTACTGAGACTTGCTAACGACATGGGAGTCGATTTCAAAATGTCAAACTATAAAAATATGTTGCCGGCAGGAAAATATATACTAGATATATATATATGTTTCTTAATTTAATATCTACCACTTGTGATGAGTTATCACTATTTTAGTTTTAGTTGTATAAATAAAAGATACTACTTCCGGTCCTAATTATAATACATAATTGACTTTGTTTGGAGAGATTAAGGAAGCTAAATAAGTTACTTAATCATTTTATACGTGGTATATCTTTAGATTATATATTAGTTTATTAGTTAAACTAATTACTTTGAAGAAAAAATAAAAATAAAAATACTCTAAACTAATTTAATTAGCTTCTTTAACTTCTCCTAAAAAGTTAACTATGTCTTATAATTAGGATCGGAGGTATTAGTTTTTTAATTCTTCTAAACATATTGAGATAAAATATAGTACTACCTTCGGTCCTAATTATAAGAGCTAGTTGACTTTCTTTGAAGAGATTAAGGAAGCTAAATAAGTTACTTAATCATTTCATATGTTGTGTATCCTTAGATTATATATTAGTATATTAGTTAAACTAATTAGTTTGAAGGAAAAAATAAAAATAAAAATACTCTAAAGTAATTTAATTAGCTTCCTTAATCTCTCCAAAAAAGTCAACTAGCTCTTATAATTAGGACCGGAGGGAGTAATAATTAAGAAGAGTTAGCTCAAGGTCAACAAAAAAACAAGACGAGTTAGTTGACTCTTTGGTGGCTAATCGCTCGACCGCCCGCCAAAAGTGAAATGAACGAACCTGCCCCTAATTTCTAGAATTCATCCCCCGGGGGAAATAGACAAATATGCATTATATTTATAGATACACAAATAAAATTTAAAAATGGTAATATCAGTATATTTTGTTCTCATTAAATTATTAAATAGATTAAATACAGACTCTGAAAAAAAATTGTAAATAGATCTATGTGATAACAGGAAAGTCTTTAAAAAATTCTACATAGTTATGATCTATTTAACAGATGATAATTACGTATGACTACTTATGCCCTTAATTAATTAATTAATATATATATATTAATTATAAGCGAACGTTTTTTTGCCAACTTTCTAAACGTACACTATTTGTAAATTAAAGATAAATTGAATCATGTGACGCGGGGCTATGGCATTATAAAAACATATGTGTGTATGGTTGATTGATAAATTTATCATGTTATATTTTTCCGAGCCAAAAATTGATCGTTAATAAGTTTAATAATGAAAATGTGAAAATTGAACATGATATTTAGGGCCGTTTGGTTCAAAGAAGATCGGAGGAGGGAAAAGAAAAATTGGCATTTTCCATTGACGGCGGCTGTTTGGTTCGCATTTTCCCTGGAAAATATTTTCCGCCGCCACGCCATTCTCCTGGGTTTAAGGGAAAATGGGTTCCCACAAAAAATGGTGGGAACCCATTTTCCAGCGGCTATGAAAATGGGCTAAAGTCGATTTTGCCCTGATCACATGGCAGAGAGAGAAGAGCGTGATGCCGGGGAGAGGAAGAGAGAACAATGTGATGCCGGGAGAGGAGGAGAGAGAAGAGCGTGACAGGGAGAGCGGTGCCAAAATCTCGGTCTCTGAACCAAGAAATGAGGCCACAATGGACAATTCTCGAGAATTGTTTAGAATTGCCAAGCAATTCTCAATGCGAATTGCCAATGGCCATGGGCAATTCCAATTGAGAATTGCCGGAATTCTCAAGAATTGCCTATGGCAATTCCAATTGAGAATTGCTCTGGGCAATTCTCGAGAATTGCCGAGAATTGTCAAGCCGCTGGCCGTCGCCGTCTTGAGGGTTGTCTCGTGTCATGGTGGCGGTGAAGGTATTTTTTTTTAAATGGAATTTTCCCAAAAAAATATTCTATCTATAAGGGTAAAATGGTATTTTGCCTCATTTTCCTACCTTATTTTCTTCCAACCAAACAAAAATTTTCCTATCAACCCATTTTCTTTTCCAAAGGTCTTAACCAAACGCATCGAAGCAAAATATTTTCCATTCTTTTCATTTCCATTTCTACATTTTCTTTAATCCAAACGGGGCCTTAAAGCACAACGTAACCAGCCGGAAAAGAAGAAGTAGTGGTCCTTTGTTTAGTTATTGCGTAACATCATCACCAACAGCTCTGTAATCATCAATTAAATACACAAATGAGTTACAAATAATAATTAAACCAAAATGGCACGTGGAAAATCTTTAATGACCCAAAAAAGGAACGTGAAAAATGACGCGTTATTACAAGGAGTAGAATTAAAACGAGTCAATGGTGGGTGAAGAACTGAAAATTAAAACGAGTCAAAGATCGGTGAAGAACTGTAGACCACCTATACTTAGATAAAGAGAAAATCAGGAGAGAAAGAAAATACACAAAATAGTAAAAAATTTCTTCTTAATAGCCCTCCTCCCTATTTTTTTTTTAATATATCAAGAATGGGGGGAGAAGCCAGAATGGACTTGGTGGGACCAACACGGTAGAGAAGAAGGTAACACGGTTTACCAGGAAGGCGCCATCACATTGGATTCATTCTGGAATTTCCATATGGAATATATAATGGAATATCCTCTTCTTATCTTTTTTTTATTATTATTAATTTTAATTTGTTGTCAGGTGATGAGCATTTCTCACTGTGAGGTGCAACTTAATTCCGTATCCAGCTTTAGCACGCCAGCTATGTTACAGTTACTATCTGGTGCTGGCAGCTGCACATTAATTCCTACACTGACCAGAAATTACGAAAGCAACACTGGAATATCCTCCTCTTATCGTTTTTTTCAAAAATTTGTTCTCCGGTTACGAAAGCAATCCTGTGTTAAAACGTATACCGCCCTTTTTGGGCTGAAAATGGTAAATTGTTTTAAAATTATATACAGTGGTCCTTTTTCTTCCTCTTGGCATAATATATATATATTTATCTAATTAATTTGATTAGATTAAAAAAATTATTAATTCATTTAATGTGATAGGTATTTTTTACTCATCTTCATTAATTTTTTTTTCCTCTTTCCTCCACTAGAAGGTAAATTATGAAAATAATAATAAATATAAATAACATATTTTATTTTTAAAATTAAGATTAACTCTTTAAATATATTATATATATTAAAGACCAGGGAGTAAGTATTATTATTATTTTTTTTTTTTTTTTTGTCAACGGGAGTAAGTATTATTAAAGACCCTCGAAATAAGACTTTAAAAACATTACCGCGGTCGCTTTCGTAATTTTCATATTTCAAACACCCCGTCCAAGAACGCGCGTGTATATATACGTGTGTGTACGAATTTTCCCAGGGTTTTTTCTTTGTTCGTTTTCTTTTACGATCCTGTTTGTTTGGTTTGACGCAAAAAAAAAAAAACTTTGGGAAAACTTATATGAGGGCCTTTTTAACAGAAAAATCTTTAAAAATGCCTAAAGATTCTGAAAATCCCAAAAAAAGTCTCAATGTATTTTCTGGTATAAATTTATTAAAACGCGTTAACAACTAAATTAGTCTCATTAATAACTAAATCAATATTCGTTAACAACTAAATCAGTTGCATTAACAACAATATTTTAACAACTAAATCAGTTACATTAACAATTATATCAGCCCCGGTTAACAATTATATCAGCCCCATTAACAACTAACATTTTAATGAATTTATATCAAAAAAGGTCCTGGAGCCTTTTTTGGGATTTTCAGAATCTTTGAGCTTTTTTTGAAATTTTTTCTGTTGACAGGACCCTGATTTGCATTTTCCTAAAAACTTATGTATTTAATTATGTAGCCTCTAACTAAATTTGATTATTAAAATTTCTAACTTGTTGGTATTTAAAACCCATCAGTCGCAATTTGACTGGGAAAATATATATATTCTAATCTGAGTATCATAATGGAGCAACAGCAGAGACTATTTGTTTTGGCGAAAGTTAAAGCTAAAGGGTAGGCTCTCTCCAATTATTGTTGTGCTCCGTAACAAATAGGAAGGCTGGAATAACTATGAACATCAATCATTCATTTAAATAATGATAGCCCCTATTACCAGCGACAAGACAACAATGTAAAAATGGCGGGAGGGATGATTTATTTTTTTAAAAAAAGATTTCAAAAAAAAAAAGAAAAAAGAAAAAAGAAAAGGGGTAGGACAGAATGAAATGAAGGCCTGGTGGAGGATGCGTAGGTAGGGGAAGTTGGGCATAAAGTGAGGAATGTGATTCAGAGAGCAAGTTGAGAGGCGTATGTGAGATTGGTTGATGCTGTGAATTGTGATGATGAGGAAGCGTAGTATGACCAATTTCAGACCCCTGCTTTTTGTGAAGCACGCAGTACGTAATTCCTCTTTCAATTCATGGACGGTTCATATCAGCTCATACGTACGATTCCCCCTCTAACTTGGTATATGATTCCATCCTACGTACCCTCTCAATTATTCATCACAAAAAGCATCTAATTAATCTTCATCCATGAATCATCATCACTAACATGGGCTCATCTTCAAGACTTCAACCACTATCCCACTTTATGATGCAGGATTGCTATGCAACATGGATTGCACCACCACATTATCCTCAGTAAACAACTTAATATTTAGAATGTATTATCTCATGAGTTCACATAAGTAAATCTCACAAGGAGAGTGTGGTTCACGCTTCGCTTATAGTTTGTGATTATTATACCAGTGCTCTTGTTGATAACCTGATTTTCACAAAAAGATATTATTCAAAGAAGGTTTTGACCAGCAAAGACTGAGTGAAGTGCTGCGGTGTAAAGTCACCACATACATCAACTCTTGAGGTGCAGCAATGTTATGAGGTCTACGTTAAAAAATCTCATAAATGGAATGGGTTTATAGCTAGGTTCAAAAGACTCCCTCTCCCACATAAGGTTGTGTCCCTAAAAGGGGAGCTCAATTAGAAAATATTGACCTATCGCGAATCCTTGTTAGGCACTTTATCATCATATATAACCACAATAGACTTTCTCCACTTGAACTTTCATCACCATAACCCTATTAGCTTTTCTCCCCTTAAACCATTATATCATTTGTGACACTTTTCCACCAATTTTACCATTCTCTTGTAAATTTTTGATTACATGCATGTATCTAAAATTTGTCAAAATAATTTCATTTGCCATTTTAATTTGAATATCAGTACTAATTTAACATGCCTCTTTGTCAAATTTACAATGCATATATATATTATGATGTCAGCAGGGATTAATTAAATTGAAGGCCAACAGTGTGGTCAAATTGGCAGCAGTAAATAATGACGCGAAAGAGAATGGAGTCAAGGAACTAGTCGTAGAAGCAGGCAGCCCCATGCGCAGCCATTCATTGTTCCTTGCCCTTCTTTCCCGCCCTCCTCCATGGACGAAAATATATTTGAAAATCCATGTTTTATTTACCAAACCTAAATAAAAACATTCCCTGAAAAGTATGCCTCTTCTGAATATTGACTAACTATTACCACTATTATTGTTATTATTAAACCGCTCTAATTCCATTAGTAGCTTTTAAACACGTGAAAGCCCAACTTTTAAAATTAAATATGTTTTTTTAATTAAAAATACATAACGTCCAGTTTTTTTACGAGGTTGAACACGTTATGTTTAGGTAAGGACTGAGATTTTCTTCTTTCAGTGGTCATTTCGAGACTTTTAATATATCTTAATTTTAGAGATTGTAATCTCTTCACTGTCACGGCAAATCTTTTCTACCTCATCACAACTTTTTTTTTTTTTTTTTTTTTTTTTTTTTTGGGCAATTACGTCATCACAACTTGGTCCCTAGTATATTCCATATCTAAATTAGATAGGGGATAAACTATATATATCGGTATGAGCTACAAGCCAATATTAAAAACTTTTTTAATTACCACCACCGCCATTTGGAATAGTGAGGATCGAAATGACATTATGAAAAAATAGGATAAAAGTTAGATTGTAGGTGTATTTGTGTTTGGGATAACGGATGGAAATGTCTTTTTTCTATTTGTTTGAAATAATGTTTGAAAAGTTAGTTGAGATAAAAAAAAATGAAAATGATATGAATCTTATTGAATACTACATACACACACATTAGTTGTATATATTATAATAATTGAAGATAAAAAAATTTAATTTTATAAAGATAAATTATTATTAAAAAATTAAAAAAAAAAAAACCTAAAGTATTTAATTAAATATATTCTAATTGATAAATTAGAATACATAAAAATGTAAATTTAATAGGTTGCATTGATCATTTGATCAACATTTTTCTCTAACATTAAATCATGCTAGAAGCTAAAAAAAATGACTTCTATCATAAGCGGCTTTCCCCCTACAAAAGCTCATCACCTATTGTAACTATAGCTAAACAGTCCGGATAATTAGTTTTTCTTCCTTTCTTTCTGTTGAGCTAATTTCACTGTTTGATGGGTTTTTGAGATGTTTCACAACTATCACAAATCAAACAAATTGTCATTTTTATAACCAACATTTTTTAGGGTTGTTTGGGCTAATCCTTAATATAAACAACTTTTTTTATGTCTAAAAATGACTTTTACCCCTATGTTTCAGATAGCGTATTGGGCCTCAAAGCAAGGTTTTTTAAATATTTTTTTGGGTGGAAGTAAGATTGAGAGTCAGTTATAAGACAAAAGTAGCTTATTTTGATAGCTTTGGTACACCGAGCTTATAAGACAAAAGTAGCTTATTTTGATAAGCTAGAATTTGCTGCTTACGGGGGGAAAGCACGATTGGTAGGAAGAAAAGCACAAACCATGGGTTATCCACTCTCTTCTCCCTCTTAAATAATTATTCCAGTTTATTCTCAGCCATGTTTTCCCCAGAGTTATTCCACTTTATTAAATAATATTTTGTAATTTTAATTTTAATTTTTTCCTTATAATTATCACAAGATATATACATGAAATAAATATATTGTATTTAATTTAATAAGATTCACAATTATTGTCCATTTAAACTTGTTTTTTAAATTAATCATCTAAACAAATTGAGTTTCATAAAAGCCACCTATGGTACCGCAAATTTAAATATAAATCACATTACACAATCTAACTTTTATCTAATCTTAAGTTTGTAAATCGTAAAAATATTTTTGAAAAGCTAAAGCAAACCGATATTATTTAATCATTCTCTCTCCTATATGAATGGAGACCTATTTAAAATAGATATTAGAATTATGTTACATTTATTGTTTTTAATTTGTACAACCAATATGGTAGAGTTTGTTGCTTATAGAAGAACGGGATAGCGGATATTTATTTTTTTTGATAAAGGATATTAATACTTCAAACGGATTACAAACACGATGAATGAGAATAAAGGAAACACAAAGCTACACAATAATAGAGAAACAAAGGAGTCTAAGAAAACAACAAACCGAATACACTAACACAATGCAAACTACAAACAACCACCATTCAATGAGTGATTGGGGAAGGAATATCATGAGGAACAGACGCCTTCAAGGCGTCTAAGGCTAGAAGTGACAAAAGACGGTATTGGTTGAAAGACCCACCCAATCGGGCACACCTCTTTATAAGTATCAATTGCGATTAAGTCAGCGTCACGATTACCCCCTAGGGGTGAAGGATAGAGAGAATCCAACCTTGGACATCAAAAGATGAATAATATCTAAAACAATGCTCCTCCAATCAATCATACTCGGGGATTTAGCATCAACACATTCAAGAAGGGAGAGACAATCGGTTCTTGCAGCGATTTGTCATCCCAAATCCTAATTGCAGCTCCATCTCCCACATCCCAACGCAAGTCTTGCGCGAGAAATTCCCTACCATCCAATATGCTAAACCAGCACCACGAAGCTTTGTGTCCTTTACTTGCCTTCATAAAATCATCTTTGGGAAAATACACACTCTTCAAGACCCTAGCCCACAAGTCATTGGGGTTCATCAGTAGTCTCCATGCAGTTTTAGCTCGAAGAGCATCATTCATGACCAATAGATCACGAAAACCCATCCCATCAGTACTCTTAACTATAGGTAGAGACCCCCAAGATTTCCAATGTGTAGTTCCACCAGAAACAGTACCACTCCACCAAAAATTAGCAATAAGGCTACTAATCTCTCGACATGTCTTGATCGGAAACTTGAAAACATTCATAGGATAGATAGGGATTGCCTGAAGAACCTCTTTAATCATTACATCACGCCCAGCAAAGGAAAGAAGGGAATGCCCCCATCCTTGAATTTTATTAGCAATGTGTTCGAACATAAGCCAGTGCCTGATATTTTATCTTCCCCCAAATACTCGGAATGCCAAGGTATCTGCCCGTGTCCTCAGTCACCGGAATGCCCAAGATACTTCCAACCATATTTTTAACATCATCAGGGGTATTTGAAGAGAAAAGGATACTCGACTTATCATGATTGATGACCTAACCAGAGGCAGTGCAATACATCTTCAAAATATCGGCCAGATGGTTGTAATTGCGTTGAGTAACACGCATGTACAAAAGAGCATCGTCAGCAAAGAAACTGTGAGTAAGCTCGGCGCAACTGAGGCTCAATTTGACGCCCTTAATGAAATTATCCTCTTGGCTCTTTCTAATCATAATAGCGTATATGGTTACTTGTATTTTTAGTTATTTATACATTAATTTATTTCGTTAGAAAGGGAAAGTAGTATTACTATTACTTTCAATTCAAGCATGCAGTCAATAAGTTTCCTTTTTAAAAATTTTTTTTTTTAAAAGGGGGAGGTAGTTCACCGCGCAAGTAGCGTAAAAATAATTAAAATCAGAAAAAATGATATCAAACTCCTAATTAGTTAAAAACAATAATATTAGCCACGCTAGCTTAATAATAAGTGATGGCATGGCCTTCCCCTTCCCCATATCCACGTTCGAACCCCGCCTCCCCTCCCATACTATGTATATAAAAAAAAACAATAATATCAAAATAATCCCATGACTTACCATAAAAGAACCACCATTAACAAATAAAAGAGATCTTATTAATAAATTTTGATTTTTTTTTTTTTTTTTAATATTATTTATCTTTAACTGAGATTTCCATGTAATTTTCTGTTGAAATAATGGAAGGCCAGAAGCGCCTACCTCACGTCAAAATCAGACAAAATTCCGCAACGTCAGACGCTCCCAATCTATGAAACCAAACGATTTCTATTGGTCAACAAAAAATAAAAAAAATAAAAAAATAAGAAAGAAGCAACAACGTAAAACGATTTCCGAATCCCACCGCCACCAACACAAACCCTAATCCTTGGAGCCCTCAACCTTTTCTTTCCGTTTAAATATCCCCCAACCTCCTCTGTCTCCTTCACCCAACTCCATCTTCTTCTTTCCCTTTCCGCCATCTCCATTCACCCCCTTTTCTTTCCAATTGATTTCTCCGATTCCTGTACTTCTTCCACTGGATTCTTGTTGTCCCTTCAATCCCAATTTCTTCTCCAATTTTCTGAGTTTCGTAGTTCGTTGTGAATGGTAGAAACCCTGAGTACCTCCGGTTTCATGCTCTCCCTTATCCCATCGAGGGCGAGCGCTCTTTTCCCTGCTTCTGCTTTCGCTTTCGGCTCTTGCAAGGAAGGCTGGTACTACCGCTGCCTCGGCGTCGACCCCTGAACTCTCAACTTCGGACCCAACCCAGTTCGTTTTGCCTTTTCCCCACTAATCCTGCGCCTCATTATCGTCGGTCGTAACTTCTGAATTCCGTTCGGTTCGATTATTAGATCCTCTGTTTCTTTGGGATTTGGGTCCCGGGTTTTCCATCGCAGATTCGTTATTTGAGATTTTGATTCGTGACAGTGACACAATGTTGCTCTCCAAGCCCAAGAAGAGCCAGAACGCTAATGGCAAGAGGCTCTTGATCAGCATCAATGTGCTCGGTAGTGCTGGTCCGATCCGCTTCGTCGTTTATGAGGAGGAGCTTGTTGCTGCGGTCATCGACAATGTCCTGAAATTATATGCTCGCGAGGGTCGGCTTCCCGTTCTGGGGTCTGATATCAGCGATTTCTTGCTCTATTCCCCTCAAGTTGGATCAGATGGTAGGTTCCAATCAATCTATGTAAATACATCTGGGAATTTTACTTTTATGTATTCATTTGTGATTCAGAAAATTTATGTTTCTAAATTGTCCTGAATTGTGATATTATTTCAGCTCTGAGTCAATGGGCTTCAATTGGATCATTTGGAGCTCGGAACTTCATGCTCTGCAAGAAGCCACAGCCTGTGAAGGAGGCAGAAAACGCAGGTGTGGCTGCATCCCTTGTTCGCAAGACTAGCGGTGGCGGCTGGAAGAACTGGTTCAACAAGTCCCTCAGCATGAAAGTTTCTTCCCATTGATCGTGGTTTTGTGTTTTCCGGTGATCCCACCTTGTGTCCTTTGTTGGGTCAGTTATCTTGTGTTACTGTTCACTTCTGCTTTTATTTGCCAGAGGCGTGTGAACCCTGAACTCTGAATAATTCCGGTTTGGGGTTTCATTGTGTCCTCGGCCTTTGATGTAATAAAGTTGAATTAGCTATTGGTGTTTGTACGCCTTAGCTAAGATTCGTCTTTTTTGAGTCCTTGCGATTCTGACAAGTATGATCAATTTCTGCTTTTTCTTGCCTGCGAACTTTTGCAGGATTGATGTTGTTCCCATATCAGAGACTCATTTTTATATTTGAATAAAGGTCGAATATTGCTTTGTGTTTATTATTCACTTTGCTACTTTAGCTTGGCACGTTCTCAAGCTTGTGTAGTTCTCATTTTTAGTTTATGGGATGGAAGAGGTAAATATTCCTGTAGTTGTTTAATGGTTGATCGAGTTGGATGCATTGAACGGAGGATTTGGATATCCCGTGGCATCGAATATTGTTCATGTTTGTTGACTTTGGAGATGAGAAGGGATTGATATTTAAACAAATCGAGTATTCTAATATCTTTTGTTTGTATCCTACTCCGTACTCATATTACAACTTGCACGATCGGTTTTTGTACAATCTTTATAAGTATTAACAAATCCGTTCTAAAATATATACTCAAATTGCCCCGTGAAAGTTTTGTTTTGGTTTCAATTATGTTGTTTTGGAAGTCTAAAAACCTACTAATATTGCCCTTTTCCGTTAATTTTTTTTACTGTTAATGTCAATTTTTTAACAATCAATGTCAGTTTTTTTTAATAGAGAAAGGGCAGCCATGTTTTTAGATTTAAAAAAACTTTCAAGACAATATCACTTTTAAACATATACTTTTGGGAAGTATATGCTACTTAACCCATTTTTATAATAGTCAATTAATGGTACAATATTGACTTCCACAGAGCATACTAAAAATCAGTAGTTCTTGAATCAAGTGCTGGTTTGGGAAGAGCACAAAAGTGCCGCTTTCAAGTGTTTTTCTGGAAGTCGGGACAAGTACTCTTATTTACTTTCTTCGAACGGACATAAAATCACTTCTGAAAGCTAAAATCAAACCGGCACCAAGCATCACCAAACCAGGAAAATGTTGAATGACTCTGTTTGTTTCTAGGTTGGAAACGACTAAAGCTATCTGCTTCTATCTTTATTTTAAAAGAAACTGATCCTATGTGTCTATGAAATTTACGAAGACTGAACCAATGCATTGGGTCTGCAAATAAAATCAAACCATGGGTAGATATTACGGAATGGTAGGCAAGCACGAAATCGGGGCGTCATGGACGGTTTCATAGGATCGGGACGTTTTAGTGAAACGTCATTTGAAAGGTGTAGTCAGCAGTGAGCACCTGGTTGGGCGTAAAAACTGGCGCAGTAACTACCCGCCTGAGTCGTTTATGATTCAGATTCAGATGTTTCTGCTAAATGAAACGCTCGATCGATGATTATTTTATTCGCTTGAGCTTTTGATCTCCACGTATACAAATTACTGGATGTTGTAATCATGAAGGCATCTTAATTTAAGGATTGAAATATTTTTTATTATACAATGAGATACTATTTGACTAGTTGTGATTTGTTAAAGGGGTTTTTTAATGCACTAGGATCCTTTGCATTCGTAAGAATGTAAAGAAATAGCGGATGGGTTGTGACTTTGAGAAACAGACGTCATATAATCAGAATTAGTGTGAGAAGATTAATTTGGAGGGAGACAATGGGATTGAATTTGAGAGGGAGGGATGTTATTTGGGGGAGGTAGGTGAGGGAAAACATTGAGGGGACAGATACCAAAACCTATATGGGGAAGGTCATCAGAGGTTCGATTGGGGCGGGCAATAGCAATACACTTGTTCTCTCTCTTGTTTTTTTTTTTTTTTTTTTTGTTTTACCCTTTTTTTTGTTGTTGTTAAATGTTGTTGACAAATGTTGACAAAGTGTGCAACCACTCGAGATTTTGTCAGGCGCTGAAGCAAGGACCTCTTCCAGGGAAGTTTTTTTGCATTCACAAGGGCTCGAAATTGATAGGTCTTGTTTAAGCGACCGGAACTCCTTCTACTCAAGCCAACTTCCGCCGGTGATACATTTGTTCTCTTAATAACCCAAGAGATGTGATGAAATGCTTAGTGATGGTGGGTAAATAGAGTCATCCTCTTATTCTTATCCTTAATATAAGATATGGTTGACTTTTTTTAGAGATTAATAAAGCTAAATAAATATGTTGATCACGGCATGCGTTGTATATTATTTGATTATATATCAGTTTATAACTAACTAAGACAAATTAATTTAGTATAAAAAAAGATAAATATCAATATTTTAAAATTATTTATTTATTTTTCTTAATCTCTAAAAAAAGTCAACTATATCTTATATTAAGGATCGAATGAATAAATTTTTTCCAAAACAAAAATTAAAAGATTGGGATCGAACTTCTCACTTGTCATTTAGAGGAGAGCTTACATATCACTAAGTTAAAAGGAGGTTGCAATGATATGAGGATGGCGGTTTAGGTTATAGGCCTGTTTGGAGTAGCTTGTTTTTCAGCGTTGGCGTGTAAAAATTTCAGTGGCTTTTAAGCCACTGATCCAGTGAGAAAAAAACCTGTTTGGATTGCCTAGAGCGTTGGCTTAACTTTAAGTCAAAAAAGCTCAAAAAGCCAGTTAAGGAAAAAGCTCTAGAATCCAGCTTTTTCTATAATGCTCTCAATTTTTTGACGTGGGCCCCACCACTTCTACCACCATCAATCCAAACACAAATCATTATCTATAACTTGACTTTTTTCCTACCGAGCTTTTTTTATAGTCAGATAGCTTTTAAGTCACTGCTCCTACCGCCAACCCAAACAGACCGTGAATGAAAGTGTTGTCATGATAAAAAACGTAAAGGGTGGGGAATAATGAATTGAAAAAGTAGTTTGGTTGGGAATGGTGGGTGCAAATGGTTGCTGTAATGCCTCCAAAATGTAATTGCTGAGTGCACATGCCCTTATCTCCATCAATGCCTTGCCTGCCACACCCACATACCCACATGTCTTGTTGTTTCTCATCATTATCTCTCAACCCCACCATTTCTTTTTTTCTTTTTATTATAAGCCCTTTCACACACACCTCTCCTTACATTGACTTATCTTCTCCGTCAATGGCTTATACATACGGTTTGGTTTTGGACAATAATTTTTACAATTTAAAGATAAGAGAAGAGATTTGTTTCGGTTTACAAAAAATAACTTCTGAAACTATAGTATTATAGTTACTCAAATATGTAAATAATCGAATAATATGAAAGTTTTTTAAAATAGTAGGATGGTGCGAATTTGATTGTGTTTGAAACCTTTAACTCTTACCCTTTTAATTTTTTTTAAAAAAATTTATTTATTCAACATTCTCTATTATACTATACCCTTTCAAACTCTCCATCGCCACTTATAACTCTAAACCAGAACAGGTTTCACTTGCTGCAAGCCTTTTTGACTGTCCGTAAACCATAAATTCCTTAACATCAACAAGGTTAAAAAAAACAATTAATGACAAAAACATTTTTGGCATGATGTGGAAAATATATCCTCTTCCAACTCATTATTTTAATATTCTGAATTTTTGAGTCATGAAATAAGTGAACAAACAAAAGATGTACTAGCCAAGAATCATGAAGAAAAGATATCATATCGTAGGATTTGTCATGATATATAAAGTGAGGCCAATGTTGCACCAACCAATAATATGCTTCGGAATCTTTGTAGCAGCAAGACAGAGAGAGAGCAATGACCGGGTACGGCAAGGTAACTGCTTTTGTACCCGAAAAATACAAGTGGTCCTTACTTGCCTTCTCTTCTTTGTGAGGTGTCTCCTCTACCATCTTCTTCTCAACGTCCTTTTCACATTCATTTTCTAAAGTCTTCTCGTCAATTCCAATTTAATGACCCCCTCATCTGTCATTTTAAAACACATACCCCACTTTCAATCCTTAATATAATATACATTTATCTAATTTGATTATTTTAAAAAAATTAATTAAATTAGTTAATATAACATATATTTTTTAAATTGTTATAGTTAATATGACGTGCATTTTCTAAAATGTTATAGTCATCTTTCACAATTTCCACATTCCTTTTCTTTCTTAATTATTGTTGAAAGAGCATCATAAGGATAAATTAAAAAAATGTTGACAAAGGGTGTGTTTGGGATAGCATCTGATTGGGAAAAAAATGCATCAGATGGGAGAAAAAAAAGCCCAACAAGAGGGAAAACCTGATTTTTTTGATAATTGAGTGTTTGAGATGGTGGGTGAGTCATCAACGAGGCTTTTTGATGGGCTTACTTAAACGACACAAATCGCTAACTGCACTGTACCAACCCTTGGGATTGAGTGTTTGATATCATTTTGATGGGCTTTGTTGATATGGGTTTTTTGTTGGAGCTCATTGTTGGAGCTTCTGATTGACTTTGTGATCAAATCAAAAACCAACTTGTAGGGAATAAGGTTTATTTAAGCACTTCATTGTGATGTAATTTTTTAATGGTAATTTTACTATTTTATTTAGAAAATTTATATTTAATTTTAACTTTTTTATCCTAAATTATCACATTTTATAATATAATATATATATATATATAATTCATGCCCTTTTCAGGTCATTTTTCATATCATCTATTTTTTTAAAAACTATACTAAATAAGTGTCTATCAGGTGGGGAAAAAAAAACCATTTTTACTACTGCTATCACAAACAGGTCCAAATAAATTTTTTTTTTTTTTTTCTTATATTTATGATCAAGATCAACTTCTTAAATATACGTACACAAATATCAACCAATTCCTCCTTCAACACTTCACCCACTTTCCTGACATCCGGGTCAATTAAAACCTCGTTCACTCAAAGTAATTCCTATGATCAGCGTGACCTGTATATGGCGTTGCATACATTAAATAATGAGTTAAGATTTTAATGTATTTAAAAAAGTTTAGACTCCATGTTCAAAAGAATTTTAAACAAACAAATAACTGACCTTTACGTTTGAATGAGTTTCACATGCCCACACACGAACACTGGTCTCGAAATATGCCTCCTCACATGGATGTTGGTTGTTTCTGGCTGCGTCAATTGTGCTTACAAATATGATATTTGAATGCCTCTCTTAGTTTTGGACTTTGGTACCTTTTTTTTTCCTCCCTCTTTTTAATAATTTATATAAAATTCAAAAAGGAATCATTGATTATGGCACAATCTTGAAACGATTGAGGGTGTTACAAAATTACCAGTACACCACAACTAGCGGCAGATTCAGAGTACTACAATGATGCCTGTTGACTGTATACTATCATTGGCAAAATGGTCAGGCCTGGCCCATCCATGTTAGCCCAACATACATTTTACTTATAGTGGGCTAGCCCAACTATTCACACGGTCCAGTAGTTCAGCCCACCTCATTCAATTTTTTCCCCATTACTTGTACTGTTTATAACTCTCTTTTACATATTCGATTCCATGAGAGAAGATTGCATATGATGTAATATGCAACATAACCATTATAGTGTTTGATTGGGATTATGTAATATAAATATGATTAGTATAATGCTGGTTACATCATTTAATATAATAAGGCATGGTTAGGACTGATGAGTAAACATGGAGACATAATGTAATTAAGTGAAAAATGCACTATTGCCGTTATGATTTTTAAATTTTATTAAAGTACCCACTCATAAATGATGTTAATAGTTAAATAATTACCAC
This sequence comes from Acacia acuminata, assembly GCA_019022655.1. NCBI lineage: Eukaryota > Viridiplantae > Streptophyta > Magnoliopsida > Fabales > Fabaceae > Acacia > Acacia acuminata. The sequence goes on along the minus strand of JAFJYI010000076.1, from coordinate 2,849,715 downwards.
TACTAGTAAATATTAAAAAATTAATTAATTATATGAAAATATAAAAAAATATTCTCACACTAAAAAAATTATATTCCATCTCTAAAAATATTAAAACATCCCATTAAATAATATTATCACAATTAAATATTAAAAAATTATTATGAACCCAATGTGTAGATTACACAAATTAAAAAAATTTCCATAAACTCAACATGTACATTATACATATATGTGTAGATATGGGTAATTATGTTTCTTTCTATATTATTCTTATATATTCTAATTTTTGATGCAATCCAACAAAATGTTTTTATACATATGTATAATATTTTCTTAGCAATGAACTAAATAAATTCATATAATCATTATTATCTTACATTGCATTATATTCCTTCCAATTCCGTGAACCAAACACTGACAGTTTGTTTTCTCCATTATACCTCAATATCACTCACTATTTGATTTTCACTCGCAATATTTCATGAAGTTTAATGAGATATATACTCTAATTTACATTTGAGTCGCATTGATATAAAATCATACATTTTATAAGTTGCATACAATATTGTTAATGCGATAATCTACATAATTTATATCCTATCCTAATTATAATTATAAGGGCTAGTTGACATTTTTTTGAAGAAAATAAGGAAGCTAATTAAATTACTTTAAAGTATCTGTATTTTTATTTTTTCTTTAAACTAATTAGTTTGACTAGTAAACTAATATATAATCTAAAAATACACAATATATGAAATGATTAATTAACTTATTTAAATTTCCTTAATCTCTCCAAAAAAATCAACTAAATCTTATAATTAAGCACTTGAAGGTAGTAATATCCCCCCCCCCCCTAAAATCTTATATTTAGTAATTTCAGACCAAAAAATAATGAAAGATTACAATGAATAAATTGTAAATATCATATTTAAATTAATACAGGTAAAGTCGTTAAACTCTTTGTCCCAAAAAAAAAAGTAGTTAAAGCTCATTTTGATAAACCCTAGTGAAGACAATGAAGACCGTCGTTAGAGGTTGAAAGAGGCATGTTCGCAGCTACAAGGGGAGGCCTGTTGTCGAACTTCACTTTCATTAGACAACTTGCTCGTCCTCTAATGGCTGACGCTACAGCCAGGGCCACTGCTTCCTTCTCCACTGGTTCTCCCTTCAACTCTTCTCTCAAGCGTGTGGGCACTCACAATGGAAGCTTCCACTGCGACGAAGCCCTTGGCTGCTTTATGATTCGTCTCTCTGATAAGTTCTCCAACGCCGAAATTGTACGCACCCGAGATCCCCAGGTCCGTTCGCTAAACTATCCATTGAATTGCTTCTCTTGTTTGGTTGCAGGGAAAATGTGAAGGTGGATGCTTTACATAAATTCGATTGGGAAACCTTTCAATTCTGAAAATGCTGCGAATAACCTTCGTCTGGAAGCAGCAGCTGAAATCCAGTAGGAAGGGGAAAAAAGAAATGGGTTTAATTCCCTCACAGATGTTTTATTTTGACCGACCCGTTAAATTGTCGCTATTTAATAGCAGTTTTTATCATTCTTATCATAGATACCGTTTAAAATTTTGTGTTTGCAGGTGTTAGAGGGTCTTGATGCCGTTCTTGATGTTGGGGGAGTTTATGATCCCAGCCAAGATAGGTATGATCATCACCAAAAAGGATTTGAGGAGGTTTTTGGGCACGGTTTCTCTACTAAACTAAGTAGTGCTGGTCTTGTTTACAAGGTAATCTCTTTCTGAAACAAAAATGTGTACTCAGCAAATATTTCTAAACCTGACTCGAAAAAGAATCAGTTTTATGACGCTATTGTCCCTTTTCCCTGCCTATAGCATTTTGGTAGGGAGATTATAGCCAAGGAACTGAAGGTGAATGAAGAGCATCCAGATGTGCTTCGATTATATCTGGCTGTGTACAAGAGCTTCATGGAGGTAGTCAATTCTGTATTTTGAGTTTTCTTCTCTTCACAAAACTTTGTTTTTGCTTTTTTTTTTTTTTTTGTGGGAGGGACATTGAAGCACATGCTCTTTGGTTTAATAAAGCAGGGCTCATCTGACTTATAGTGCATTTGTGGTTTATCAGTCCTCCGAACGGTGGTCATTTTTTAACAATAACCATGTTCTTTTTTATACATGTCAGGCAATTGATGCTATTGACAACGGAATCAATCAGTATGATACAGACCAGCCTCCAAAATATGTGAATAACACACATTTGTCCTCAAGAGTAGGAAGGTTTAACTTAGATTGGACAGATCCTGATCAATCACAGGAGAAAGAAAATGAAGCATTTCAGCGCGCAATGTCTCTTGCTGGCAGTGAGTTTCTGGATGTAAGCTCTCTCTTTCTCCCCTTTTCTTTTCAATCATTGTAATGAACGAGGGGTTTAATATTGTCTTGCCTGTCATTGGGATTTTGAACAGCTTGTAGCCATCTAAAGGGAAGAATGATTTATGTATAATGTGCTATTGTGACTCTTTGGATTCGTTTTTTAGCAAGTTTTGTCATTAATTTTGCAGAGTGTCCGATTTCATGCAAAATCATGGTTACCAGCTAGGTCAATTGTAATGGAGACCCTTGAAGCAAGGCATGCTGTTGATCCTAGTGGAGAAATATTAGTTTTGACAAAGTTTTGTCCTGTGAGTGGAAAACTTTCGTATCCCTGTATACCATTTAAATCTAATCTAGCTATTTCACATTCATTCTGATGTTCTTTTTCACAGAAATCATGATTTGAATGCATAGGATGCTAAATAGGGATGCGACACAAACACTAATAATTACTAAACGAAAGTATCTATTGAATGATATAATGAATCTAAAAGTAACTGAAATTGGAAAATAGAGACTCTTTTTATTTAAAATTGGGAGGATTAATATATGGTTCACTCCCTCTCTCACTCACATCTCATTCCTCACAGCCCATAGGTTTGTGACTTGCTTGGCCCATTAGTTGTAGGCCCATCATATTCTAGCTCTCAAAATTTCACCTTGTCCTGAAGGTGAGAAATAGAAGTAGGAACTTGTGGTTTCTTTCTTAAATCGGCTATCTTTTGTTTGTGCAAGGAAGTTGTCTTGTGACTTTCAGTTATAGCAATATCAAATGCATCCTTCGCCACCTCTCCGAACCTGGCTTGATCCCTTTCTTGGGAAAGCGTACTGCTAAAAAATTATCCTCTATCACCATAATATTTTCCCTTTATCACTCCACCTCCATTCTCTTCAATTAGGAAGGGATTTCCAGCCTTTCTTGTCTCACAATATCTATCTTCTGCAGTAAACATTGTGGTATACCAATTCCTAGATGCATCATATTCAACCCTATGCCCAATGTGGTGATAGAACCAAGTCTTCAGTTCTCTTCTAACAGCTTTTATATCAACATATGTCAAATATAATTCATGATATTTGTTCATGAAAACTTATTGCTAGGGCTGAGAGGTACTGAAATTACTCCTGAAATCTTGCCAAGCCTACTCTATTAGGGTGTTTTTTCCCTCATGACTTCAGTTGCCCTTGTAGCTTCTGACCCCAAGTCGAGAATGACCAATTTGTTTACCAATTGGCTTTTGCCACATCAATACTCCATACTTTGCAAGGTGCCAGGTTAACCTTCTCAATTGATCACCTTTTTTATGACTCTATTGCCAAAGTGATTGGTTGCACTTGAGCTCTTCTTCCATGCCAAATTGAGAGTTTTTTATCTTAAGAAATAATAATAGATTTTTCTGTGCTTAAAGCCTTAAATTAGTAATTGGGTAGCAAGACAACTTCCTGGATGTTAACAGTCTATAACTGGTGTGCAAGATCCATGTTGATCTATGTTTACTTTCCAGTAAACATGCATGATAGGCATTAGCTTATATTATGACATAAAAGAGAGGACAAGTTGCTGTTGCTGTATATGGTCTAAAACGCATTAACATGAGCCACATGGTGTTTTGTAAGAAAATTTGAACTTCTGTTTTATCTTGCAGTGGAAGCTTCACTTATTTGAGCTTGAGATGGAGATGAAAATTGACCCTCCCATCAAATATGTTCTCTATGAGGTATATTCATTACACTTTTTGTTTTTGGTAACAATAATTTGATGCTTAGTACTACTGATTATTCTAGATTTCAGCATTGTCGAGTCTCAAATGGGGTAGTTGTCCCAACGTAGTTTGTTCTTAGTTCTATGTTTGGCTTGTTCTTCAAGGTGTCTACATGTAAAGATTGCCACTTTAGTCATTTATTTTTCTTTTATGTTAGAAGAAAGTCTTTCACTAAACTGAACTTCTGTTGAGAGAATATATTTAAGACGACTGAAAAGATTTGAAAAATCAAAGAACTTTAATTTGTAACCAACTCAGTTATTTTTCTTGGTAGCGTGGATTGATGAACAAGTAGGATCCATGTCTGGTAACGCCTTGGCTTATTGTTGGTCAAATGAAGTTCTTCTCCCTGATGAATTAGTAGGGTTCAGTCCTTATAACCAGAACCTCGACCTTTCCTTGTTAAGACTTGTTAGGTTGATACGTCTGAGGTATTCTGTATTGACAATTTGAGCTGATTCTTCTTTAACTGAATGCTTTATACAGGATGAGAGAAGCAAAAACTGGCGAATTCAGGCAGTTGCAGTGGCTCCTGATAGATTCGAGAGCCGAAAACCTCTACCATCACAGTGGCGAGGTCTAAGAGATGAAGAGTTGTCAAGGGTATCTGGCATCCCTGGCTGTGTTTTTGTGCATATGAGTGGATTTATTGGTGGAAACCAAAATTTTGAAGGTGCCCTATCCATGGCCAGAGCTGCTCTGAAGATGTAGTGGAAAAGGATCTCAAGTCAAAGCTTTGTGTTTTCAATTTTGCAAAATCTTTCCAGGATTTGAGGATATGGGTCACCAACTGAAATATAAGGACACATGCCTAAATTTCACATGCAGTTTCTGCATATTGATTCTGTTGCTAATGGCATCATTTTGTTTCAAAAATTTAATCTTCCGCAGAGATCAACATGATAAACCAATAAGGCCAAAAAAGAAAGCATTCTTTTTTCCCTAGTCAAAGCAAATCATATAGAAGCGATAGTTTTATGCGAGAAGTTAGTTTTACTGTTAATTAGATTATTACGAGTAATATTAATTGAACTAACAAAGACAGGAACTTGTAAACAAAAAATCCTATATGTGGTGAAACGAAATGGAAGAGGACCTTCCAAATGAAAATGTCATACAAAGAAGTTTCAAAGTCCACAATGATTAAAAGGATAAACGTGGAAGACTAGAACTGTACAAGCAAAATTCTAAACGATTACCTCTACAAGTGGGGTACCAGAAGTACAGACTCAAAAAAGTTATTGCCATTCACTTTTATTTTTTAGAGCTAAATAAACATATACATTTTAAGCTTCAAATATATTTTCTTTGTTTGGAAACTCAAAAGTGGTAATAAGACGAAGATCAGGATTTGCAGACAAACACTAATCAACAGACACAGAGAGTCATAGAAAGGTCCCACAAATGCTTCACCCTTTGACTGTTCATACTCCACGAGTGAGATTGAATTTGTGATTCAGATTCAGATCATAACATATCTCTCTCTCTCTCTATCTGTGTGATATTGCAGCGCCTCCGCCGCATTAGCAAATAACTGCAGACTTCACTCTCTCTCATTTCTTAATCACCAACCATCTCCACCTCACATTTCTTTTTTCTAAAACTTAAAAGTTTCAAATTATTTCTGATTCTGAGTTCTGACATGTGAAAAAAAGAAACGTACAAGTATGAAAATGTTCATATGTCTATTTGGTGCAATTATTTAGTTTTGAGAAATCCGACTTGTCATAGCTTTCTCTCATTTAAGAAACTGCAAGATTAATTATTGCTTTGACTAAAACTCTAAAATTCATACTTTGCTCCTTGATCCAAAAAATATACGTTGGAACTTGTACTTCTGCTTTGACCTGGCTTTCTTTTATTTCTGATACTTCCTCAAATAATTTATCAACTTTTTCTTTTTCTTTTTTAAAATTTATCCTTTTCTTATTAGCAGTAACTGAACTACCACTACTTTTGAAGGTGATCCATTTTCTTTTTTCTTTTTGACCTTTTAATGCTTCTTTTAAAACCATAGTTTAAGTGTGTATAACTGAAAGAGACCTCGTCGACTTTCTCTGGTTGCTTGAAAATGATATGCGAAATTAAATAAAAGGTTTCTAACAAAAGGATGGGCCGCTTGTGGGCCATTGATTTTGATGCGCAAGCATCAAAGAAGCATCTACATTACTCAAGTGGACACTTTTCTTTTTTAAAAAAATAATATAAAGTGGATACGATAATAAATAATATAAGCACATCAAACTCAACGATATATGACTTGGGAGAAGGGTGATATATCTGTATTGATAGGTTGCGATTTTCAGATACAGTATTATTATAGGGGTGAACAGAGAGATAGGGATGATGATATTAATTAATTCTTCTCAGCTCAAACTTGCGATCAATTGGTATGGTTTTTTTCCATAAAGTTGTTTTGAAAGCTATGTTATTGTTCAATCAACAAAAAAAGTCAAACTAACGATCAAACAATATTTTTGCATCTAAAAAAAGTACTTGGTGTTAGGCGCTCTTTTAGTTAAACCACTTGTGTATTTTTGCATCTTTGAAAGCCACATCATCGTCCAATCAACAAAAAAAATCAAATTAAACAATCAATTAGTATTTTTGCACATAATTTGTAACCACGAGTCACGTTTGCACCTCAAAAAAACACTTGTCGTTGTGTGCTCCTCTAACTAAAGTACATGTATATTTTTACACTTTAACCCAAAGAGATAAGACGGTAAATAATATAAGCAGATCAAACACAACGATATATGACTTGGGAGAAGAAATAAAAGCAAAGGTTAGGGAAATATCGTGATACTCGACTGTCAAAATTCAAATTTCTTAAAAAATAAAATAAAAACCTAATATTGTTAATCCACATCTTTTCTCCATTATAACACCCAGGTGATCCTTCACATTAACTTGACAGTATTTGCAGTACTTATTTCATTAATCTATCAAGGTAGGGGGCCAAAATAAATAATTTACACGATATTGGAATATGGTCCAATACGTACATATGAATATGGATATGTGAGTGTGTTTGTACGTATACAAATATTTCATGTATTTATTTAATTAAATTCAATAATCAAAATGGCCTGCCCGCCCTCTCCAACACTAATAATTTAATGCCTACTCCAATATGTATTGACATATGCTGATGAATCACTCTCTCTCTTGGGTTCTTTTTTATTATTTCTTCCCACCTTTTATCTATATAACATTGGCATTTTAGGATGTGCAACCTTAATGCTTTTAACATGTTGCTGTCATCACTCTACTATTGTTCCAATTTTTATTATTTCTCTTTTTTTAAATAATGGGTCAATGAAATGAGATATTTGGTTGTTGAAGATCAATTCAGAAATAAACTGAAGATATTCACCATCTTGTGATATCCTCTTAGGTGGCCTTCTTTTTATTTTATGTTCCAAATTCGGTCAGTAATATTAGTGTGTTAATCTCTTAAGGGATTAAAAAGATAGGTTGATTAAGATACAGGCAAGTTGATCTAGACTCCATTTATTGTTAATATCACTGCTGTTAATATACTAAGAATAAGAAATGGGGAATTGTTTCAATTAATACGTTTAGTGCTTAGATTCCAAGACATTGGTACAGAGTTTGGCATTTGAGAAAGCTAATGTTGTTTATTAATATTGTTTCGGTAATTGTGGATCATGGGGAATTGCAGATGCAACTTGCCAGAGTTTCTTGAGGATTTAAAAATTCTGGGGGAAACAGGATCTTTGAGGAGGACAAGAAAAACATGGAGGATCTTAATTTAATTATCTGCACCTCCTGGCAAGTACAATCATGGTTATCCACAAGTAAAAAATAAAAAGAATAGACCAGCTAGGAAGATCAAGATTCTTGCCTTGACCAATGATCTGGTTGCTGCTTCATCATCTTTGAGTATCTTTCACGGTTTTATATGCTCATTTTTTTTTTCAATTATTATTATAAAAATCACATCTTTTGGAGATGGATCAGAGATGGCACATTACCTCTTCAGAACATGCAGGGGAAAGAAAAAAAATAAGAAATGAACCAGAAAACTGCAGGTTGGAACCAAGTTAAGAAAAGAAAAAGGTATAAACTTTATGCCTACTTATTTCTAATCTTATAGTATCTGTCATAATTTCATAATGGATCCAAGGGGCACTACCTATAAAGCGTGCAGAAAACATAGAATCTGAAATGAACCCAGAAAAGAAAACGGGGGAAAAAAACTTGAAACTGAGTTGGAAAAGGAAAGGATTGAGTAGAAGAAACCACGAACAGTGAATAGCAATATGATTGAGAGAGAGGGGCCCTAAAAAGTGATACCTTTTTTAACTGGGAAAAGCACTATGAAGATCTTGGCATTATAAGGGCACAGATAATCCTTTTGATTATTTTATTTTCACTTTCTGGTGATTGTGCTTTTCCCAGGACATTAATGAGGATTCTGTTAATCGCAGTAAATTTGTGTAAACATCAAAACAGTTGCATTCCATCAGCCACATTGATCAAACTCAGTCTCTTTCTTGCATCCATTCAAGAAAGGGAAGCTTGCTTTCTCTGTGCTCTGCTTATGCAGATCAGCTATCGCACCACATTCTCCATTTTGGCAAAATTATCAATTTGTATGCAAAAGATTCATTGTTATTTGTGACTAATCAGTTCATCTGTCTATGCCATTTCACCATTTCATTTCTGCAACATTCATCATATTTAAATGGCCACATGAGAAGAAAGAGTACATTTATTACCAGCAAGCTATTTATATCAAGAGATAAATACAGCATCAGCCCTAATTTTGGATTCAACCCTGAAAAACAACAAGAGATTCCAGATCCAACCCAAAAGAGGAAACAAAACTGGAAAGAAAACCCTAAGCAGAAAGGGGAATGTAATTGTAACAGAGAGGGGAGCGGGGGGCAAGAGAAAGGTAAGGAGGAAGGCATAGAGCCATAGACAATGATGGGACTAAGCCTCTCAGGGAATAGCTGTACAAACAGCTCAGCATCACACTGCATTCTCTTCCCCGCGATCCTTTTCTTTCGGGGGGAAAATTGGGAATTTAGCCACGGGACCAACTCGCTGAGTCAACTCAGCAAACAACCACCGGTTTCTAGCCGAGTCGCCACGCCGACGTGGCGATCAATGGCCGAGTATGCCAACCCAGCATCAGACACCCGTGGTTTTCTTCTACTCTGTAGCCATCTCCACCGGCGAAGAGAGCCAGAAGCATGCTTGCTTGCTTGAAAGCGTTAGAGCCCAGGTGGGCCGGAGCGAACCCGGCAGAACCCAACCGGTTCCGCCACTGGCTCAGTGTTTCGTGCCTCTCAATCCGGTCCACCCCTTCACAGGCAACTACGTTACAGATTTGCTTCCCAAGATATACCTCCGACATGATCTTATCCTGAGTGTCCAACGATCCTTCCAACGAGTCGAACAGGGTCGAGTAATAGTGCAGTGACTCGGTGAACCGGTCCAGGAAACCCGGTCCGTTGTGGTTTGCTTCTTGCTCTACGACGGTGACTATCTCCGGCTTCATCTGCTTCACCACCGATAAGACCTTCTCAATTGCACCGGGTCGGGCCAACAATTTGTGAAGCTCGAACACTGAGTTAACAGCCACTGACTCAACCTCACTCGGTCTCAGGTCGAGCATAGAAGCGTCTAGATCGGCCAAACTGTTCGCCACGAACCCTCTGTACTCAAATTCAACGTGAATGGTTTCTGCTAGCTGAGCAAGTTTCCAACCAACTCCCTGAAGGTGATCTGAATTATCCGGAGCGGGTGGTCCAATTCCTGTTAACCGGAACGCCGGTGGACCGCCAGGTCGGAGAGCCAGTGCTTGCATGAGAGCCGGCCATTGCATCCCTTGATTCATACTGAAATCGATGACATGAACTCGCCTTTTACCTTCGAAGGCTTCGAGGATGGCTTGGTTGGCGGTGAAATGGGCGAATTTGAGATATGGACAGGTCTCGTAGAAGTGAATCTGAAGCATGTCGGAAAAAGAATGGTCGAGGGGATTTTCTGGGTAAAGCCGATATATACGGCGAGCAAGCGCTTCGGCGAAGTAGGTCGCGACCTTTCGCATAGCTCCAGCCTGAGACACCGCGAGGAATCCGATCTGTTTGACCAAAGCTTCTGCGAGAGCGAAATTATTCTGGTGTACGGCATCCGCACAAGCCATCAATGCATGAACAAGTCGAATTCCGTTTTCTTGCGAATCGACGAGGACAACAGGACGAGTCGACTCGTTGGGTAATGTATAAGACCCCAGAGGAGGGGACCAGAACAATGCAGGGTTGAACACAGAAGAGGGTTTCAAACGTTTGCTTTCTCGGGAAGAAGGAGATTCAAGCTGCTGCTGGGTTTGAGTTTGAGTTTGACTCCTGTAGATAGCTTTGCCTGGAATAGCTTTGAGATCATAATCTGAGGAAGATGCATCTTCGAAGATTAAGCTATCTCGTTGCTTATGCAAGGGATTCAAATGTTGCTGCTGGCTATGGTCAGTGAAATCAATGGAGGTAATAGTAGATGATTCCGCCGGAGCCAAGAACGAAGAATCATCAGCCGGTGGAGGGGGAGGCGGAGGGAGTGGAGGTGGCGCAGAGACGGCGCCGGCAACGGCAGTCAAAGAGTCAAGATTCGGAGACGGATTGAGCTCAGAAAGGACGCTTTCAAGCCAGGTAGATAGATCAGAAGGATTGTAATGAACAGTTTCTGATGAGAGTTGAGAGATACCGCCCTGAACATTACCCATAGCTTCTTCAAGCTGTTCAAGCTTCTGGGCAACATCGGCCATGTCCGACGACCTCACCTTGTAGCCGAGGACGGCGAGAAGCTCGTCCATACCACCGTCTTGAGGCTCATCGTCCCATAGCTTAGATTTGCCGCTAGAGCTGGCGGTCATGAATGAGTCGCCTGGGTTGGGACAAAGCTGATGATGCTCTCTTTTCATGGCTGGTTGCTTTTCCTCGTGATTTGGGGTCTGAAGATTTAGTTTCAGATTCAGAGGGAGGGGTTTTGGGTATTTGAGAGTGATTTCTCTTCCTTCGATTAGCGGGTGTGCTCAGAAACCCAGAGGGTGAGGAAGAAGATGAGCCAGAGGCTATGAATGGTGAAGAATCTGAGCATTGGGGATTGGGGCTCTTTTTGCTCTCTGGCAGAGTTTTTTTCACCACTACTAGTACTGCAAATTCCTCACACCACCAAATAGGAGAAATTTGAAATCCACAAAAAAAAAAAAAAAAAAAAAAAAAAAAAAAAAAAACCTAAAGTAGTACTATATTTATACAGATTGATAATGGAGTATTATATTTATAAATGAAATAGAAAAATAAGAATAGTATTTGAAGGCGCTCGTGATCAGGCGCGACCTCCTATGAACACATCCGGTAAATAATAACAACAACAACATCAGCTCAAACCGATAAGATCCAAAAGATGCATTTTTAAGTTTTTTTATTTTTTTTTTTGGCCTCTCAAACGTTTACCAATTGTAAACTGTAAATATACACTTGACCAGTTGAAAAATGGGTGATAAAGGATTTTCTTGGTCCCCACGAGGGGTGACCAATAGAGGGGTTTCACTTGTTCTGTAAGCAGCTTGCTTATGGGAGCCCCTACTGCTAGTCTACTTTTGCCATTAAACATACAAATTTTGTGAGCTTTTTTTTCTTTTCTTTTTTTAACAGATTAAGGAGCATTTTTCTTTCAAAAAGGATTTCACCTCTAAGTTTTTTGAGGGATAATTTTATCGGGAGAAATTTTGCCTGAGTTGTTATCCCGGTTAATTTTAATATTTCAATCAAATATTTAGCATTAAAAGTTAGTTCATTGGTGGAGGAATTAAGCCACGAGGAGGTGGTGAGAGAAGTTACTGATAAGTGTATATTTTATGATTAAATAGGTGTATATTTTATGAGAATTAATTGGAATTATTGATATTATATACCTATTTAATTATCTTTTATTGACTTTTCCATCATCAATCAAACTTATGATCAAAGAATAAATCGACATAAAATCTAATCATATCCTATTTTTATTGTGCGAAATATTAACTGATTTGGAAAGAAGTAGAAAAAGCAATTAAGAGGATATGCAATCGCCTAAACTCGGTAGTCCCACGCAAGAAAAATAAAACAAAATCAATTGCGTGATCTGGTGGAGTAAATTACAAGATATAAGATATCTTTGTAATAAGAAAAGGAGAATCAATGACCCATGACCTAAGATATATTTAAGTTATATATATGAAGAAAGGGGGAGGCAAGAAAGGAGAAGACCTGGGAGACGCAAAACAAGAAGGAAGGGGCGAAGAAGCAGAGGAGTAGAGGCCGAAGCGATTCGGCTTCTCTTCATCATCTCCACTAAGGACCATGAGGCAACGAAGAATCTTTCTTTCCCTCTCTCTCTTTATTCTTTAAATTTGAATTCTTATCTTTTTGTTATGGATTTGAATAAAGCCATGTGTGGCTAGTTGGTTTTGCAACTTAGAGAATCTATGAACTTATTTGGGTTTTAGAGATTATTCCCACTTGTTAGTTTTGCTTAATTTTATTTCAATTTATTTAATCCTGTGTTCATTGTTATTGCTTATTGATTGATCACCATTGAGCATATTTTGGGGATTTAGGGTTGAACTTGGAAGAGGGAATCCTAAATTGACCTTGAGATTAAATAATGTGGAATTAGGTTTAAATTTAACGTGAAGTTAGATTTTAATCTAATTTGCGTCTACGATAGGAATATACCTAGAAGCTCCGCATAATCAAATTAGGGTGAGCCCGATTTAGAAGCATCTTATTTAGTTGTGTGAGGCATCACATAATTAATTAAGGTATGTATATAGGTGGACCGGAAGGCATTTATAGACATTAATACTCTAGATTAGCTGATTAAGTTAAGTCAAAGTTAATTTAGTGGGGATAAAATATAAGAATCAGATAAGAGATTAGTGACTCTAGGTTCCTCGTTCATTTGTGTGGTAGTTTGTTTGTTTTAATTTTAGTTTTAATTTATTTTCTCTTAATTAAATTCAATTTGGTTTTCTCAACTTAAACGAAATTGTGAAATTAATGCTTAATCAAGTTTGTGGTACTAATTTTGTGGTACTTCCTCATGGGAACGATATCTTACTTACTCTTTATTACTTGATACGGCCCGTGCACTTACGGAGTTTTTAGACTATAAAGTTTTGTCCTATCACTTACAGGAGATAACCCTTTCCTGTCTAATTATCCTTTCAAGCAGTTTCTAATTCACTTAATTTAAGGAAGTTTCATTTAGTGTGGACTAAATGTTTCCTTCTTGAGATTATTAAAATGTTGTTTTTCTCTAGGTACATTAAACTTGTCCCTTGATGAAATCTTGCTTTATAAATCACTGACTTGTTTGCATTTTTTTTCCTTATGGACAACACTTAGACCCATTGTTGTCAAATTTGTAAGTTGACTCTCCGAATTTACTATTTTTACGTTTCTACCTTACAACAACAAGTCGAATCAGTGGTAAACTCATGTTAGTTGTAATCGGTTAAACTCATGAGTTTATATATCGAATTTACCGTTTTTACGTTTCTAGCTTACAAAACCATGTTAAATTACTTTTAAACTCGTGTTAATTTTTTTGATTTGATCATATTCAGTGGTTTTATATGGAAATTTTATATAAATTTCTTTATTAAATATAATAAATGATGAATTTTGATGATTTAATTTTAATTATTTGGATTTAAAATATATTTAAATCAAATTGTTATCATTTTTATATATTAATTATTCAATTACACCCTAATAATGCCTATTTAATAAAAAAAGTAAACTCTTAAGAGTTTAGGATTCAAATTCATTATACGAGTTTACGTCACTGTCACGCGTTTGCTTTAACTCACGAGTTTGATAACTTTACTTAAACCAAGTTTCTTACGTTAATTAAGTATAATCCTCCCATTAAATTTTGGGATATGTGTTTTTGTATCATCAACTATGATCCAACCGAATTTTGAAAATTTATCAAAGTGAATTGTTGTTATTAAGAAAAGCTCACAAGACAATATTTGATTGAAGAAATGGACTTATTAATGAAGATCGATATTGGTCCAATCGATAAAGAAATTGGTTCATAACCATAATGTTATAAGTTCGAATCTCATCGATATAAAAACTTTATTGGGAGGTGATTTATAAAATTTTTGTAAATGTTCTTTAAACCTGGAGGCATACCCTAATTCTGATAAGCCTATGGGACCAACACACCTAAATTTTTTCATTATAAAAAAATAAAATAAAAAATAACACAAGGCTTTCATTAATATTGCTAAAAGCAGGGGCTCAACAACGAATGATTGAGATTTGAGAGTAGCAAATAGAAGAAGCATCCACAAAGTCGTAGTTAGATGGAAATTAAATATAAGGTGCAGAATCGATAATTAAGGTGTAATTAAGTCAAAGCAATAGATCATTAATCATTCCCTCCACTTTACTCCTCCTAATGATCTGTATCTATCACAATTTATTTGCCCATAACAGCTTGGAAACAGCGCGTTGACATAAGCGCGTGGTGTTGAATTTCCCATTATGATTAATCTAATGTCAACTCTGCCCCACACAAAGGAGACCGCTTGACAACAACGGCCCCGCCGTCGACGTCAGATGCCACCAACGGCCGTCCAAACTTCATCCTCTCAACTATAATCCCCACTTTTCCATTTCAACCCTAACGCCGTCACCTAACTAATCTTGTGAGGACGTGCTTTGCATTATTAGCACCAGTAATTAACAATAGTTTAAGCTCAATGGTTTTAGTTTATAAATATTGTGATTTTCTCATAAGTTTTACAAGTGTTATTTTCATTTCGTTGACTGTCAATCTTGAATTACTTTTAAAATTTTCTTATTTTATTTAAGATCACATAAATCACTGTTTTCCATTTACGTCTCTATATATTCATCTTTATTAATCTATACTTCAAATGGAATATTAATTATTGAATAAATAAAAAAACTTGTAATAAAGTTCAAAAATCATCACATATTAATTTGATTTATTAATTTATATATTGATAGGGTTAAGGTGCGATTTCGCCAACAAACTATTAGGCCAGACCGTCCAAATTAAAGACAATTAACTATTAGTTGGACCTAAATACCAACAAACTATTTAAAATGCTAAATCAGCACAAAACTGTTAGTCTTCCCAGTTAAGTCCGTTAGTTGAATTTTTTTTATTTTTTTTTGGCTACTAAAGTTAAAAGCAAACTAAAAGCTATTACATGGGGAGTAAATCCCAAACTATCACGAGTTATCACGGCTCGCAAAAACGAGGATACAAATCAAAGAAAGCGAGAGGTTGAAATCCCCTCCTTTGCTAGTAGATCCGCGCTTGATTCTTATCCCTTGGGATAAAGTTGACTTGCAAATCCCATTCGCCGCACATGAACTCTTTAATTCCGTGAAAAACCGGACTCCCTTTCCTCCTTGGGCTTTCATTCATCGGGAGCCGAATTAATTCTTTGGCATTCGATGCTAAAATGACTCTACGAAATCCAAGATCCCAAGCTAAGTTTAAATCTTTAAGCACGCCCATTCTTCCTCCTCAAAGACGCTACATGAGCCCAGGTAGTGGGAAAACCCCACAATCCAGCATCCATCATGATCTCTAATAATAGCTCCACAACCAGCACAACCTTGAGACCGAGTTACCGCCCCGTCTACATTACTCTTTATCCAGCCGGTGTGTGGGGGCTCCCATCTCATGTCTCTATCTCTGGACAATTGGGGCTCAGTAGTAAGATCCTGTGACATTGCGAAATTCATCCAACAACCCAGAATCACCTTAGAAATGTTTGGTGGTCTTAGGAAATCAGGATCAAAAATTGCCTTGTTCCTCCAAGTCCATAATTTCCAGATAGCCACAACCCAGATTAAATGTCAATCTCCATCTTCCGGTGACCGAGATCCCTCTTTAAATTCAATTTGGCCCAATCCCGTAACGAGGCATTGAAAAATTGGTTTCGGTATTTGGGGTGTATTAACTCATACCGATTCTCTTCGTCGTAGCACAATCTCGAGAGGATATGGAGCTCCGCTTAGGAGCATGTCTAGGGCTCATATGATTATGATGCTCATAAGCATCTGTCTCGCCCATCAAATGGCGGTATCCAACGGCCGAGGGATTGTGAGTGTACAGAGGCATGCTCCGCAAGGAGCCGTCAAGCACCGCCACACCAACGTTCAAAATCCCCTGCGAGTGACCCAACGATCTTCGGACTTGTAGAACCCCAAACCGCATCTCAGAGGAGGGATTGTCTCTGTGCGGGAAAGGGATCAGGTTGGTGATGAGGACTCGAACGGATCCGACGTGGATGGCTTTGAGGTCAATTTACCCCAATTTAAATCAACTAACGGGGACTTAACTGGGAAGACTAACGGTTTTGTCTTTGATTTAGCATTTTAAATAGTTTGTTGGTATTTAAGGTCCAACTCATAGTTAATTGTGCTAGACGGTCCTGAGCCAATAGTTTGTTGGCAAAATCGCACCTTAACCCTATATTGATATTTGGATTTCACATGGACACGCATACATCATAATAGTCTAGTTTCAATGCACTAGCTAAATTATAATTATAACTATATTATAACAAAAATGGATAATGTAAGATGAGAAAAATATTTTTATAGTAACTATATACACATGGAACAAATCAATGTAAAATGTAAAAAGTATAAAATATTATGTTATTTATAATTTATAAACAACATAAAGTCTTCGAGCCAAAAAAAAAAAAAAAAAAAAAAAAAAACACAACATATGGTCAATTCTCAATTCCTCATACTCATGTCAGGTAAGGATACTCACGTCCATTCCATGAAGTGCAGGATAAAAATCAAACACTCGAGTCTCGCGCATAATTATATGAATTTTTAATATTCATCAATTAAACCGAAAATATTAAAATTAGCAAAAAGCGTCATAATATTTCGAAATTATCGGATATCAAAGTCTTTAAAAAAAATTTCAAGTCAAATACTTCATTAGAAAAAAAGGGAGATATTTAAAAAAATATTAAACATATAATAAATCAAATTTTTGTAATCATAAAAAAAAAATTGGACGGGATTTTATAAATAACACTAGATGAAGCATAATTTAAGGAGATAAACTATTGATTAAAGATATACTATTTTGAATTAAAAATCGAAAAAAATATAATAAACTGTTTAACAAAAATAGATTAAATGGGAGGGAACTTAGAGGGGGAAGAGAGTGGGGAGGGTAAAAGAGCTGAAACTGAACTGACACACACCCGCACCATCCTGAACTGTCAGTACCAGCTGTAAATGGGGCCCACACCATGTGATTTTGACACGTGGTAGGACTGTGAATCCTCACGTGGGCCCCCCCACATTGGACGCTGTTGTACTGGGGCTCTGCCTACTTGTGCCCGTCGTCCTTCTCATCTAGGAGTACTATAATATATTTCTCACTTTTTATATTATTATACTCAATAGGAACATGCAAATACAAATGCAATCGCTTTTACTAATGTTATTCTTTGTTATTTCATAGCTATGATATCACCAGAGGACTTATTTTAAGGTATACGGGTGGGACCATGAGGGCCTCCGATACATTGATTTCTGTTTTTGCCAGCGATAAATCGATCTCACATAATATTAACTGTCAATGTATAGTAAAATTTAGGGTTAATAACATTTTTGGACCCTCAAATTTTTTTTTTTTTTTAATCTCGTAAGTTCCAAACTACAGATTCTGATTCTTGTAGATTGAGTTATTATGGTACAACCAATGTTTTAAAAGAAATAGAGTTTGAGGGACCAAAATTAAAAAGAGGATAAACTAGTACGATCAAAGATTAATTTAACCATAAAATTTATCATATATAGTACATTGTCCTATTCTTGAATAACAAAAAATATAATATAGGGTTAAAGTGCAATTTTATTCTAAAAGTTATCACTAAATGACAATTTTGTTTTAGCTGCATCCCAATTAATTTTGACTCTTTTTGAGCAAAAAATAATTTTAACGTTAGTTGGTGAATATGTTGAACTAGTAGTCTATATGTCGTCCACATCATTTTTTTTAATGTATAAATTTTCCTGAAGTTCATATGTCACCTACTTCTTTTTTAAAGTAATATTTAAAACTTTCGTGACAAATTTTTGCCTAAACAAAAATCACATATGATTTGTCAGCCAATATATTTAGTTAACTAACGGTTAAAATTAACTGAGATAATTATTATAATAAAATCACTCCATTTTTTGCACTTTAAAGATAAAATTACTTTTCGAATAAAATTGCCCCTTGTACCAATAATTTATATAGTTGTAAGAGGAATGGTCATGAGGCTAGTTGGAAGCTAGGGCCGCCTGGTAAAAGAAGAGGGAGAGGAAGATAGATGGGTTGTTAGAAAGGAAATCAATATTTTTATGATTCCATTTTATTAAAATTATTTCTTCCCGTTCAAACGGGGCTGAATTATATTTTATTTGCTTTTATAGTTATTTATACTTCATTGATTTATCTTGATTTTGTTTTTTTGTACGTTGGTGACCTTTTCTCTATTCGCTATGTTATTTAAAATTCATTGATTCATTTTTTGTGTATTAGACAGAATCAATAAATCTTACCATATTGTTCATTTTATAAAAGTGGGGTATACCTTGATATAAAACCTATTTAGCTATATATTGATTCATAAGTGACTCATTTTTAAGTGGATGGGAAGGTATTAATGACCTAAAATTATAAAGGTCATGAAACCTACAAATTCTCCCTATAGAAGAGCTTTAATTTTAACCCTCTGCCCTATGACATTATTTATGATCCGTAACTGAATCAATGGGGCGTGCATGCACCATGCTAGCATTAGAGTCCACAAAAGATGGCCCTCCCTTCTTGTTACTTGTGCAGATGATTTTATAATTAGGACCGATAAATACTTACACACTATTCTGGTCTATAAATTTATTTTGACTAAATCTCAGATATCAAAGAGAAATAGTTCACTCAATGATTATAAGGTAAATTTTTAACTTTACCCTCATTTTATGATTGAGTATCTTTTAACTGTTTTTCTCTCTCTTTATCTTCATAAGTATAATTAACATACGTAAAATTATCATAATCTCATTTATTACATGAAATTAGACTTATAAATAAGACTAATAAAAGAAAATTCCTTATATTGGGACTCAAACCATTCAAAAGTGACAGCTGCTTTAGCTGCACCTCTATACTTAATTATTGTTTCATTACCTACTAATGTATAACTCTTCAGTGCTAAGAAAATACCTTTACTGAATTGGCCCTCCACCTCTACTAATTATTGTTTCATTACCTACTAATGTATAACTCTTCATCTTTTATAGGACTATCTAGAATGACAGAATCAGTATCAGTATAGTAACAATCAGATATTATAAGTAGGATCAGAGTGGTAATGCATTGATCTTTGATAGTATATGTGAGTATTTTTTGGGTAATTTAAAAAACTGACCACAAAAAACACGTTCAAACACTGCATAAGTGTCGTTCGTGAGCTACTACCTCCAAATCAATTATAAGGCAGGCGCAGTTGACTTTTTTGGAGAGATCAATGAAACTAAATAAGTTACTTAATCATTTAATATGTTGTATATCCTTAGATTATATATTAGTTTATTAGTTAAACTAATTAGTTTGAAGGAAAAAATAAAAATAAAAATAAAAATACTCTAAAGCAATTTAATTAGCTTCTTTAATCCCTCTAAAAAAGTCAACTAGGTCTTATAATTAGGACCAGAGAGAGTATTATAAGCACATTTATAAAAGTCGAGACAAAACTGCTCATATGTTTACCTTCTCTATTTTAAATCATGATTAATTGAATTTTTTTCAATGCTCTTGTCACAATTCTAAATAAGTAATAAATGGGACCGAAGGGTATAGTAATACTAATAACTAATAAGTATTGAGTTGCCTAAAAATAGCCAAGTGGGACAAGTAAAACATGGACGAACAAGTTAGTATTTGGGAGGAGTTGGCTCTCATCCACTTCCCTTCTCATCCTCTATCTATCCTCTTCTTCATCTCAACCGTTAGATTGAAAGATTAAGGTTGATTTAATCTTTTATAAAAATATTAATAAAAAATTAAATTATTAATAAAATATTAATAAAATATTTAAAATAATAGTTTTATAAAAGATTAAATCTAAACTTAAGATTTTAATCCAACTTGAGATGAAAGAAGAATGAAAAGAGGGAAGGAAGGGAAGAGGGCCAACCCCGTATTTGGGAAAGGAACAAATGAAGATATTCATATACATATATTTTGTGCATAAATATGTCAAATATGGGACGCCGTCCTTGATAAGTCTTTTTTTTTTTTTTAATAATGGATTTTATGGGTGGTTTCAAATTTAATACCCGGCAACGTGGAATGAATATCTAAGACCAAGTTCAAGGAATGTATTTAGATTATTCAATGAATAAGTTTGAGTAATATCTTAAAAAACCATCTCATTTAATGAAATTTATTCTATTTCTTCCCGACATGTTATATATAGAGAGCCCTTCAATTCATGCATACTCCATACCTTACCCTCCAATATGGCAAATTGGATTTTGCATCACCAAGACAAAAGATTTGAAAAAACCCACACCAATCAACAAAAACATTTACTTTTGCTTACTTGAATTAATTAGCCCATGATACTTCATTCATTTTTAACCTAGTGCATCTACAATATAATACCGGATAATTTTGATTAATACTAGAGATTGTGAAGTACACTGGCGGAACTAGAAAATATTTTTAGCCTGGGTAAAAAAAATAATTGTATTGAACTATTTACTACCTCTAGTCCTAATTATAAGAACATTTTTGCTATGTAATTTACATTATAAAAGTGTTCCTATAATTAGGACCGGATCAAAAAATACTAAATAGTATCGCATAACATTAAAAATAAAAATAAATAATAACCAACAATTATAAATTAAAACAAGATATAAGATTATACTAACATTTTCAAGAAATATCTCAAACAATAATTTTATTTTCCTCTCACAAAATTAATGAGTAATAAACCAAACATTATCCTTATAGAGAAGATCGATATTAGTTGGAGCCAAATTATTGGCCAAAATAAAATATCATATAATAAATACATATATATTATAATAGATTTTAGAAGGTCACGCCCACCGGCCAGTAAGTGGTTCCGCTGGTCAAGTGCAAACAGAAAACAACATTTAAATGTCCAACATAATATTTATTATACGTATGTTTTGAATAAATACGTTTGGAAGGAAAGGATTATATCCATAGAAAATATCATGCATGTATTGATTTCCTAGAAAAAACATAAAATTGTCTTATTATTCAACCGCACACTAAGAGTAAACATAATCAAATATAAAATTTCATTGAAATCACGGTGAAAAACATATTTCCTCATATTAATATTTCACTCCATCACGTGATTGTTTGGGACAAAGGATATCATTGTGTTCTTTGCAGTTTCCATGTCGATGTTTGTTTACGGCAAACTTAGAATTATTTCAGAAAAGGAAATTACTCCTGATTTCATATCTGCAAACTGCCAATAAAAATATCTTTCGTTCTCTATCAATAAGATATGTCGTATAAATAAACGATGGAGCTTGGTGTGTGTGTTTTTATATATTCTATATTATTTGAAAAATTTAATTTATTTTTGCAATTTTACATGTCACCAAAATGGATGAACAGTAATTAAAATAATTTACTGGAGTGGTAAAAAAAGAAATTATCACATGAAAAGCGTAAGAAATTAAAAAAAAATGATTGGATTGGCACACGCTAATCTCCCATTAATTTCCTTTCCAGTACAAGTACGCTTAGTTAATTTATTGATTAATTAAAATACTCGTTGAAAATTAAAAGGATAATAGCATGAATGTTATTTTAATTGAAGTCCACGTCGTCCTACATCTCAAAGACTTATCACTGGAAATAATAAAGTCTTAAAATATGTAGTAATGAAAGTATTATTGTTGTTTTCAACCTTCCATATTGAGGATAATATATAAATATAATAATTATTATTATTTTTGCAAAAAAGTGATGTATTGTTGCCGTTTGATGTAACAAGTGGCATTAACAATTCGGACAAGTGAAAGCAACCATGCATATATATGCATGCTGATTATTAAAATAAAATTAAAAAGAAATATGGTGCAATAAGCGAGAGGCTGATTGCTTATTAGCTTTGTTGCTTATGTGCGTTGTTAGTGATATTTCAACTTGTGATTGGATCATAAATTAATGGACGGTATTCACTTGTCAATCATTCATATGTATATTTATTCTGTTCAAAGGATTCTTCTTTATGTTTCACAATGGCGATAAGGCGATTGATTATTCTCATTTGAAATGACATCTAAAATCTAATAAATCGGAATTTTAAAACAATAATTTCAATATTATTAATTTCTGGACTATGATCAGCTAGCTATTGAAAAGAATTCAGGTTTAATGATGGTTTATTTTTCCCCCTTTTTTTTTTTACCTTCAATTTTTAATAAAAAATAAATTGTTTTTCTCAATTTATATTTTTAAAGATGATGACAAATCTTGAATCATTTTTTCTAATGTATTAATAATTAAAATTATACAATCGTTGTGAAAAGCTTTAGATATCTTTTTTTAAAAGAAATATTGGGTAAAGTAACATCTAGCACCAATATTATTTTTCAATTGCATTAAGTATCTTTGACAAGGATTACATAATCAATCAGTATTGATTTATAGGAATCCCCGATTTGTAGGGATTAGGAATAATCTTCATCATTATTAGTCATTATGGAGCCATTACTATTGGCGCCTCTCTTATCTTCAGTATATATATGTAACGTTTGTATATGAATATAGGACACAACAATCATTCTTTCCATTTTTCCAAGTCACAAGAGTTAGGTTGTGTCCTCTCTAAAATATTTTTTTTTTTTTTAGGTTTTCTCGTTCTTCCCCCGTCACTCCAATTTTTTTTCCCTCGTTATTCTCTCGATTTTACTCTATTTTTTCTTCTTTTCTCGAGACCTATTATCTCGATTGATCCTTTTTTTTTCTTGTTTTCTCGAGACCTATTATCTCGATTGATCGTGTTTTTTTTTTTTTTTTTGGAGTTAACTTTGTCTCCTCCAATAGAGAGTTAACATGGTATTTCTCTAAGAAGTAGTTAACATGATCTTCTTCATCTTTCTTTTTTTTCTCCATATTATTTCTTCTAATCACTTTTTATTTTTTATTTTTTATTCGATTTATCTTCTAATCACTTTTGTTAATCGTTTGGTGTTGGTCCTTAATGAGACCTTTGAAGTATTTTTTGGTCCGTCACTTGTGAGACAGGTTTGTTGCGGTACATAGCCGCTTCATCCTACTCGCCATGAACTCAAGTCCAAGTAGGGCATCCAAGACATTCATGCTCCAGCTTGCGCGGGGGGTGACAGGGATTACATAATCAATTGTATTCTGATTTATAAGAATCCTTGATTTGTAGGGATTAGGAATAATCTTCAGTCATTATTAGTCATTATGAGCCATTACTATTGAGGCTCTCTTATCTTGTGTATATATTCGTATATGAATATATGACACAACAATCATTCTTTCCATTCGTCGAGTAACAATCTTAATCTTATTTATGATTATCAAACACCCTGAGGTTATTTTTATCGCACTTCTTTCACCCCGATCTTATTTATAGTGTATCAAATGCCCCAAACCACAAATAAGATTTAGGTGTTTCATAGAACTGGAGAAAATAAGAGTGTAAGGGTGCTGGTTGCACCAGAAAAACATCATCGTTCTAAAAGCACTATAAATAATATTATAGTGTTTGATGTTCCTGAAAATAAGCACATGCTATTTTACCCAAAAATATTTATTGGGTTAATTAACAACTTTATATTTAGAAAACCTATATTAAATTAATACTCTTCCGTCATTAATATAAGACATATAAAATTAGTTTGATTAGAATAAGGAAGTTCATTGAATTATTTAATATGACATGTATTTTCTAAAATTTTCTAATTATCTTTCTCAATTCCTCCATTTATTTTTCTCCTTGATTATTGTTGACAAATCATTAATATGGATAAATATGAAAATTATATATTATATTTTAAATTAATATCTACTCCTCAAATATGTTTTATATTATGAGTACTTGCCAATAACTTATTATATCAGAAGACTCTTTCTAACGAGATCGCCTATTTTTAATTTAAATACTTGCATTTTGAAAACTATTGTTTAATACAGTCACCTACCTTAAACATGTTTAGAAATACAAGAGAAAACAATAATATTCAAAATCCAATGGCAAATGAGTGAGAATGTTTATGGCTATGGCATGATCGTTCAAAGAAATTAATGAATAACGATAATGATATTTGTGTGCTAATGTTGTTAGGTATGAAAATAATATGTCGGTTGATCTAGACTTGGATAATGACTATTCATCGCAGCACTAAAAAAGTAATTTGCTGGATAGACTGGCTAGATAAGAGAGCTTAACGTGTGGAAATTGATTATGTTATGTTGTCCTTGGGAAGCCTAAGCGCGTTGTAGTCAAGCCTATTTGCATCTTTTTCTTTTAAGTTAAAAGTTACTTTTAAGCTAAAGTTTAAAAAAGAGCATTTTAAACTAAAAGTTGTTTGATGATTCTATAAATTTTTTAACTTAAAAATTTAAATTAAAAATAAGTTGTTTGACAAAATTTTTGTCATAATTACTTTTTCTAATAAATTTATCATAAAAGTATATTATTAAATAATTAGCTTTTGTGTTTTGAACAAAAAAAAAAAAGCAAAAAAATTCCATAAAAAATTGTAAAAAATAAATAAGTATGTTGAATTTCAATAATTTTAAAGGGATTGATTTGAAATCTGAAATATTGCAAAATTTTAAAAATTATATAAGTACCCCTAGTTTTTTATATGATAAACCCTCAACCCCGAGCGTTAAACTTACTGCCGTTGAGCTCGACACCGATGACCTAATGGCGAATGTCATTAGATCTCCAATGACTTTGTTGATGATCCGGCGTTCTAATATATTATTTTTGAATTTCTCAAGCAAAACTTATTAATATAGATACTTAAGCTTTGTTAATATTTAATAGCGATACTAAAGTCATAAATGGCGGCCTATATTGTATTTTTTTTAAATTTCTTAGGTAAAAGTTATTAATATTGATACTTGAGTTATCGATAATGATACTAAAATTGTAAATGGGGTACGTGTTGAATATTTTCTAATAACTTTCACTGAAGCTCAGGTGGCTAATATTTGTTTTGTTTTGTTTTGTTTTTTTTTTTAATTCGGCTAAAATTGTTAATATAGATACTTGAGTTGTTAATAGCGATATTAAAGTTATAAATGAGGTATTTGTTGAATATTAAAAAATACCCCATTGACAACTCTAGTATTATTATTAACAACTTATGTATCTCTATTGATAACTTTTGCTTGAGAAATGAAAAAAAAAAGTATATTAGGATGTCATTTACATATCTATTTTAACAACTTTTACTTGAGAAATTCAAAAAAAAATAATCGAAGTTCCGGCGGCCGATTGGTAACAAGGTCACCAGAGCCCTGCGGCTGGCAAGGGGTTGATCTTTTAAAAAAAAAAAATTTAAAAATACTAAAGCTAATTAGATAATTTCTCAAATTCTGCAACATTTCAAAATTTCAAATAGTCTCTTTGAAATTATTGAAATTCAATATATTTATTTGTCTTTTAACAATTTTAATGATATTTTCTTGTCTTTTCCCTTGTATTTTTGTTTGGTATATATGAGCCATCATTAAATTAAATAAAAATCATTATAAGGTCCAAAAATAATGTAAGTCCCGAAACAAGTAAGCATAGATGGCATGTATAATTATCTTTTCTTGCGCTACTAAAACTTGATACATGTTACTAACTTAGCTTGTTGTAGGACATTTTGTCATCTCATTCCTTCCTAGACACCTTATTATAGTGGTTTTCCATTAAATTGTATAAAAGCAACTTTAGATATTTCAACCAATTTTTTATTATGAATTTTTTGGTATTTTTCAGACAAAAATTAGGGAGAAAGTTCCTTATTGGAAATTTAATTGGCGAGAATACTCTAAATAAGAGTACTGATATTTTATGAGTACAAAATGGGCATAGTACTACAACTCTGTGTGTAAGAATTTATCAAGATCCTTCTTACTAATTAAATTTCTAATAGAGAATTTTTCCACTATTTTCCCTAAAAAATATGATGTTTATAGAAAATTATTATTAATAATAACGCTACCGATAAAAGAAGAACACATATTTGCCAGCAATAAACCCTAAAAAAAGAAACAACGGAGATAAATTAAACCGAGTCAAGATAAGTAGGCAGAAATGTTGACGTGTCCAAATTAGAAAGGTTGCATTAATTGATAATGGGGGATAATTTCGGATCAATGCATACATGCATGCATGTTTGTAATTGGAGCAATTAATGAAAAGGGTTAACATTCCATGCATTTTAATGATGCTTAATTATTCATCGTCCTTTGTCTGTAGGAACGTGCATCCTCAGCCGTATGTCTCATTAAATTAAGATGCCCAACTTTCAAACTTTTCTTGTTACTCAACTTCAAACCCACCCAATATTTTATAGGGTTAAGGTATCAAAATATATATGTTTTTTTTGGAAATGATCAAGTAGTAAATGTTTTTTTAGGTGTAAAAGTAAATGTGGTTACAAATTAGGTGCAAAAATACCGTTTGATCGTTAAGTTTGACTTTTTTCTTGATAGACGATGACGTGACATTCAAATGTGCAAAAAAATACACATGTGGTTTCTTAAAAGAGCGTTGAACACCAATTTTTTTTTAATTTAATAATTTTATTTTAATTACTACCAAGTACTAAAAATATATTCATGATCTTGATCGACTTGATCTTGAAAAATTACTTCATGATCTTAAAAAATTATTTTAAGATCTGAAAAAATATTTCAAAAGATCTTGACGATACTAAAAAAGATACTTTGAGAATACTGCTTGTTACAGAAAAAATATTTCATGATCTTAAAAAAATATTTTAAAATCTTAAAAAAATATGCTGAACTATAACGGTACATGTGACGTTTTTAAAAATAAAAACAATAACGGTACATGCATCCCTCCATCATAAGTATAGCTGCCAAATTGGTGAGCCATTAAGACTCACCAACTCATCAAATCGACAATTTGTTTTCCAATAGTGAGGATTTTTCTTATTTTTAAAAACGTCACATGTACCGTTTTCCTTTCGATATTTGATTATACAAGGTTTGAATGGGAGGGATGCATGGCTGGCTAGCTTTTACTTTCATTTTTGTCCTTCTTTTCTTGTTAAATTAGCTGCCATATATATTTGATGAGAGTATCTTATATAAACATGTCTGTGTATATGTGTCTGCAATAATTACCACCACATCATTAGAATTATTTCCTACATATTACAGAGTCCAACATAAATTTAATTAGTTATAATTTACGTCTGATTAACTATAAATTTTATATTTTGCATTTGAAAGTATACCAAATATATTAATTAGTGTTACAACAAGGCCAAGAAAAAAGGATGAATGTTGTCGCTACCTCGTGCTCGGTATATATATCGCTACAGACATTATTTTTAAGTCGGATCAAATCAACAATCTTCGAAAGTAATGTGAAATAAATAACAATATTTTTAAGCCTCTATTATAATGTATTTAGCTCATCATAGTTTACGGTTCTCTGAGTGTGTGCGTGTTTATAGTGGGTAAGATATGGCATAGAACCTTGTGCATGGAAACTTGGATTTTTAAATAATATTGTATATACATGCACCAAATGATAACCTATCAATAGTGCTGCTCACTTGTTATTATTAATTAAAGAGAGAAGTATTATGTGTCCCAACGAAAGAATGAAATCATCAAATAAGTGTCACAATAAGCCATCACTAAGCAAACATTTAATATAATAACAAGTTTTAGTCTAAAAAATGATAATATATCCATGTATACATACTTCTTACTTGGTATATCCTTACTTTTGAGATGATTACATTTATTAATGGAGACTTCGAAGCTATTCCCCGTTGATTAAATCCACTTGTGCTGGTGGAAAAACATATGCGAAAATAGAGCATCAAATTAATAAAAAGACTGTAACTATAGGAAGCACCTAATTAAGATGCTAACTTATGTTGATTAATACAGAAGCTAAGTGACAAGTCAATTAAAATGTGAAAGTTATAATGAATTATTATATACATACAAGTCGCAGTCGCACGTGAAAGTTATCCGGAATATGAGGCTAAAGAGGGAGAGAGGATTCAGTGAAAGAGTTGGATGCAGAATTTACCTAAAGATCGAAAAGCGGAATAGTGATAAAAAGGCATATAGGAAAGAAAGCTACACGGCACTTGAAAGTAGGGATGGGCAAAAAACCCAGTGGCCTAGGCTGCTCAGTCTGACTCGATCCGATCTGATGAAAAAAATTTGGTCGGATACAATATTAGGCAAGCCAGACTAGATCGGATTTCTTCGGGCCAAGGCCTCAGATCCTTTGGTTTGGTCCAGTTTGGCTCAAATATTGTTTTTATTCTTTATTTTTATTGTTATTCAATGTTGATGGAGATTATTATGGATTGTGATTGAGTTATAATGTTTTGTAATATGTTTTACATAATTATAGATATTGTTATGATCTTATTATGTTCAAATATTGCCTCTTTAAGAAGGCGAAAAAAAAAAAAAACACTAAATAGGTCCTTGACTGTTTGGATTGGTCTAGGTGACACCACTTGACTGGTCTGATCCAGCCTGAGAAACCAGACTGGACCTTGAGCTATCTTATACAACCCGATATCCTATTCAGATCACGCCTCAAATTGAGGCTGAACCCAAATATAAACTGGTCCATGATTAACCCTACTAGAAAGTTGAGAGTCAATCATTTTCCTGAGAAGGTAAAATGGGGCTTTCCCGGAAAGTTAATGAAAGTTCATGCACTCGTACCCTCCCCCACCTTATTATTGTTATTATTATCTTACCTTGATTTTATTTTTTCCCCCTCTCTGGATAATACCAAACTGTGGGGTTAATTATTCATGTAATTACATCCCAACCAACACATTCATTATATGTGCCCAAGAATATAATATTCATCTTTTAAAAACCCCACAACTCAATGAACGATGTTGAAAGCTGGTCCAACGTTGACACGTCGACTGCTTTAAGGAGAGTCAACATCCATTTTCACATCCAATTTTTAATATAAGATATTATTTGTATTGTAATTTACAATACGAATAAAATTTTATATTGAGGATAAAAAGGAAAGGCAGATGCAGGTGGGTATTATTGTTCAGGTTCTCTGTATCTTCTTCCTTCTTCCTTCCTCATTCTGCTCTCTCAAGAAAGTGAAACCTTCCTTTCTCCCTCTCATTTTTCCTTCTCTCTTTGGGGTCTCCTTTTATATATAATTACACCCTTTTCTTTTTAATACATACTGTGTGTGTATGTATATGTATGTCTACATCTCATATACCAACCTGTCTATTTCGTATATTAATCACACATATTTTTCTGTATTTTATGCGGAGTCTCAAAATGAATTCTCATATCTTATTCACTCGGGTGCTTATTATAAAAACATGATAATAACTTAATATAAATTAACTAAGTCAGCTAAAATTAGTTATTTCTTGTAAAATATCAAAATTATTCCTAATAATATAAAAAGTCATTCACTTATATGAGTTTTTGTTTGTACAGAAACAAGAGAGAAAGTTGAAAGCAATGTTGTCCAAATAAGTTTTAATGTTGTTTCGTACAAGAAGTAGAGTACTGTATAAATAGAAACTGGTGACGTGTAGGAGTTTGCTTCATTCTTCAGCTTATTATAAAAACCAAACTTGGGCTTCAAACGGAGCTTCTCATAAGGACCGGCCCAATATTTCCAGGATGGAAGGCCTGTGAAAAGTCATTAAGGAAGCCCTTTCATTAGTTCATGAATTGCCTAACCGATCATAAATCCCACCGACACAATTGTTTTGTTTGAAATCTGCATATTTTAGCATATAGATATAGAAGCGTAAGACTCGATTTCAAAATTGGCAGATCTCATATAAAAAAAAAAAAAGGCAGATCTTTAGAGCCCAAAATGCAAGTTTTGATGATAAGGCCTTCGTGAATCAACATTTGAATGATGGACAAGTTGGCACAAAGCCCATCCTGCAACAACCATTGTCATTCATTGACTATTCAGATTTGGAGGGAATAAACAAAGGTCGCTTCAATGCTTCATCTAATTCACGAATAGTAGTCATCTTCCTCGGTGAACGCAGCTGATCCAGTCGCTTCTGGTGCAGAACCAGGTAAATCAAATCCAAGCCTTCCCCTTTCGTGCGTTCTCTCTCTCTCTCTCTCTCTACATTCTCTCTTTCATCTTCCTCTACGGCGCATTTGCTATTTCGTCATCTTCGCCTTGTTTCACTTATTCATTTTCTCTTGTGCTCTGCTAAATTCCTCTTTTTTCCAACCAGATTCAGTTTTCTGATGTTATTTCTCTCCTTTTCTGATATCAATTCCTGTTTGCCATTTTATTTTGCTGCCCATTGTTTCCTGGAAAAATATATTATGGCCGAATGCAATCGTTCAGGCCAAGGTCGTGGTTGTTGGATCTATCTCCCTCTGTCATCTGACCCCTGTTCTGATCTTCCATCGAGCTGGTTCTGCGTATGTGGTCTGAACTTTGTTCCTTTAATTTTGAGCTGTTCCATGATTGAAGCAGGTAGCTTAAATCCACCTTCATTTCTTTTCACGGGTTTGAAAGATATGAATTGGGTTCAGCGCAAGATCTATCTCTACAACGTAACTTTTGGACTATTTATGCTAGATTGGTGGGAGCGTTGTCTTTTCAGTATCCTCTATTGTTTCTTTACTGCAATAAATAGTTGTTATTTTTCCAACTTCACAACTCCAGAAATAGATCCTTTTTAGCTGGCTCGAATGTGATGATTTCGTGAATTACAAACCCATTTTGCTTATTGCTTAATGCTTGTATATAATAGGAACTTAAATTATACAAAATACCAAGTTTTGATTATTCCTAGATTATATGGGTTGGCTTGAAGTTGTGAAACTTAGATTTATAGCTTTTTAATTTGTCTGTTCTGCGTTATGAACTATTTAGACATCCAATCCAAGTTAACTGCTATTTCTTTTTCAAAGAAGTTGATGATTTTCCTGCGTTCACAAGCAATCAGGCTTGCGGTGCTTTGTACTGGTGACATCCTGAATTGTTTTCCAGATATTTTGGTGATTGTACTTCTGTGGTTTGTCCTCTACAACTGGTCACGATATGTTAATGAATTCCGCAAGAGGTATCGTACTTCACTCATAAACTCTTTCGGATCATTTTACTTAGTCGGCTGTGCACATGCAATCATCTCTATCATTTCTTAACATTCATGTAATTTTCTGGGTTGGAGAGCTAAATATTATCAATCCATGCCAATTTTAACTGCAATATTTTTTCGATTACTTTATTGAATTTCAAACGTCAAAAACCAGATCTTCAACCAAAACTTAGAATAGATGAGTATTTGCCTGAAATATTTATCTCTCTCTAATGGTTGTAAACTAGAGACTTCTAAATTCCATGTCAAAATTGAGTATGTGAATATTCAATTATAAAGGAATATTATTACTAGGCATCCAATTCAGCTCCCATTCCCAATTACGTATACATATAGGGAAAATTAGAAGAGAGATAACAGGTTATACCATTGAGTGCCAAGTTCATGTTGCATTAGAGTATGAGAAAACCTATAAAAATATACATGCTTTCATGTGTTTTTGTAACAGTTTTGTTCACTGTTTTATGTTAATGCCTTTATGGTCTTTCACTTGTCTTTTTGTAATCTCTATTATTATTGTAACAACCTTGACTATAACTAATTGACTTACTGGGGATATTTTCCAAGAGTTCAAGCCTTTTTCTAATTTTGTGAGATGACATTTGGATTTGTGTGTCAGAGAGAGTAAAAGGCTTCAAAAGAGCTCTCTATATAAGCGGTTCAATAGAGGGCAAAATGAGGTGTAACTATGAACTGTGGCTGATACTGGGTTATTTTATGCTGAGAGCCTGAGATTGGATATGAGTAGTCTTTGCAAAGCTAGAGTGATAAAACTTTCACATATGAAGGCACTGATGGACAAGTTCCTAGTAAGATTATAAACTAAACGCAAGATAATCATTACTCACCACTACCAGGTAAAATCTTGGTGTTTGTGAAAGAAATTTTAGATAGCTAATTGTTCTCCTATCAAGTTAGAGGAGAATAATATATTGTTTTAAGCTGTGAATTTGTATCAATGGCATGTCCATGGTACAGAATTAATTGCAGCATGACTTGGGTTTTAATCTATATAAAACTGAAGCTTTCAGGTTTCACTTTTCTTAACTGTGATATTTTCATTTCAGGTATGTATGGTGATAATCAGAGAATCATACTCTTCAGAAGATTTAAGTAGAAATTCTTGTTCTTGGCATGCAACCATGTGAATCTGCTGGGTAAAGACTCACTTTTGGTATGTGGAAAGTATGAGCTCCTCTTGACTGCCATGAAGTGTAAGCAACATGAACATTTGTTTGTAGAAAAAGTTGTAGGTAAATGTAATCTACAATTTATTTCAGATGAACTCATAATATATGTGAAGTATAAACATTTCCTTAAAATTAGATTTATTTATTTTTCCTTAAGATTGTGATCTGAATGTGCCTCTTTATATAATAAATCAACTACAACCAATGTCGAATCAACATGTTCCTTTTATTTTGAACTCGTATTATTAAATAGTCGGAAAGAACAACTGTAACCAAAATTTTTACGAACGATAAAACCTTAGTCTATTAATATTGATAGGGTCAAGCATGAATAAATTTACAAATGTGTAAATATATATATATATATATATATTTTTTAACAACAAATAATAGTAAAATAACAAGTGTATAAATGAAAATTTAATTTACTAACAATAGCAAAATGACATGTACGATTTTAGAATTGCATATACGTATTTTAACTATTAACAAAATAACAAGTGTTATTGGAGAACATGACTTAGTAGATATAAACAACTTCAACAATATACAATTCACCCATCATTTTAAAATCAATATATTTCTTTTTAAAAGTTGAATAAGGATTACACAAGAGTGATACTATATTCCTGGGCAGTACACAAGAATAATTGGTCCATCTAATTTTTAAATAATTTACTATTCTACATCAAATCAAATCAATATCTGAAAGCTCGTCCAAAAAAAAAAAAAAAAAAAAAAAAAGCATTCATATCTAACAACATAATTATGATAGATACTACGAATAAAGGGACATAAATTCACAGAATTCAAAACAAACATTAGTTGAACTTTAAGGATCAATAAAGTTGAAAACCCCATCCCCAGAAATCAAATCATGTCTTGTCGATGTAATTCCTCAAGGTACTAAACACCCCAAAAATTTGCCAAATCTAACTTGATTTACCTTCGTTTGCTAAGATAATAAACAGTCAGATCTTTACAAAGAAAATATCCGGAAACCATCCTTCAAAGTCCGAAGGACATTTGCAAAAACTATGCTAACACGTCAATTTTTTTTGACTAGGTGTTACTAACATTAACAGGAATCAATTCTTGAGAGTATCTAGATTTGCCATAGCCTGAGCCGTTGCATCATAAAGTCCAGGACTTCGAAAGTCCTCACAGTCTGTAGAGCCATTTCTTGTGAAAAATGCAATAAGTGTGTTCATCATCCTACTCACAGCTAACTGAAAATCACTTTTGTTGTCATCTGTCGAACTTTTTTTACTTTGATCTAGATTATGTACAACTGAGCCAACTGCACTGCCCTCCACATATGATTTACATGCTGTCAGTATGTTAACAGCTCGATTTCGAAAGTGCCCAGCGACCAACTCCTCAAAGTGCTGCAGAACACGAGAAGAATAATGAGATTATCAGCCAAAAATTAGATCCTACCATTAACAAGCTCACTATATCCGTTATACTACTAATTTGAGGAATATGGAGAGAATAGCTGATAAATCATGGTAACTAACAAACCTTTGGTGGTTTTCGCAATGTATACATCATTGTCTTCAAAGACAAGATGAATGTATTCTCATTGTACTCCTTGGATTTTTTCTCCCCCACTAAACCAACATAGGTTGAGGAGTAACCGGGCTCATTAAAGAAGGGCTTCTCATTCAGAATCAGAGCTTGTATAGAAACAAGAACTTGAAGCATGGTTGATTTGTCTGGAATCCAGTTTTCAGTACTCACGCCACGCCAAGTGCCCAAAAGACTAAGGCAGACTTTTCCACATTGATATAAATTAGGATTTATCCTTAGGCCACCTGAGTGATAGTGCACCTTCTGCAAAAGTAAGTCCAACTTCTGTCATCCAAAGCACAAGACACATCCCGGAACAAGGGGAATTTACGAGATACTTACTGGTGGACCTGCAGGGTAAGACGAAGGAAAGAGGCAATCAAAAAAGAAAAGGCCATCATGGTATGGAGTGCCAGCAGGTCCAACAATGACAGCCCTTAGAAGCTCCATCCTTGATTCACAAACCCGCACAAAAATGGTTTCTGTAAATACAAGTTTGTGAGATACAGACAAAATTAAAGATGAGTAAACGTCAAAGGATCAAAACCAATTTCTCCATGAAAGGTTGAATTACATCACAAGGCAAATTAATACCAGCAGTGAGAAAGACATAAAGGGCATTGTGTGATGATTATATAGTTATATTGTATCCTAAACAAGTTAAACAGGAACAATGAAAGGGAATACCACCCTTTAGGATCCGTAGTTATAATAACAAGAATACGCATTCTGAAAAAGGATAAAAAAGAAAAGAATAATGTGAAAATTTACCTGGCAAGTTTTCCTCCAAAATTTTCCACTCCTCCTGAATTTTTTTAGCCCAATTCTTTGATCGCTGCCAACATAGCAAGATTCAATTTAATCAAAATGAGCACAACCATTAGTCAATGGGGGTGAAATTTTAACAAGTTTCTAAAATATGCTACCTGCTGATCTTTAGAGCCCTGTTTATCATAGTAATGATCCTGAAAAGAATCAACAGTATCAAATTGCTTAAATTGTTCAGATGTCTGCATGACTGCAACTTCAATTTCTTTTCTTTTACCCATAGAACTGGACTCTGCATGGCCTGAGGCAACGTCCTGCTTGGATACATTTGAATTAAAATCCTTCAACCAAGGCAGTGATGCCTCTACCCCAGGAGGTAAATCCACACTGTCAAACTGATCCTGCATACTGGTGTAATCATCTTGATATATGAAATCATCATTGTCGTAGAAGTCATAGGCATAATCATCCTCCTCCTCCTCCTCCTCCTCATTCATTTCATCATTTTCATCTTGATATGAAACATCAGAATTGGGGCTGTTAGCATTATTTGAAGACATGGAAGTCTTGGAGATATCACCACTTCCCGATGATGCTGCCACGGTCACAGCATTTCCCTGATTGCTTATAGAAGCATCCTATAAAAAGTAAAGATCAAACTCAAAAACCTTTATAAAGTCAGAAAGTCATGTTAAGAAGTGGATTAATCAAGGTTCATCAAGAAAAACAAATAATATTGTATAGCTTGATATTTCCACACTGAAACTGACTTCTATTATTTGTTCTCCTCGATGTGATGAAAATATATAAGTCCTGCCCCTGTAAGCAGATACCCGTGCACGGAAAAATAGAAATAATTTTAAGTCACACAGACTAACAGAGAAGTAAAGTTTGTACAGCTGAGCAACAGCCTGGTGCATTAGACTCAGTGCGGTAATTAAGCATCAGTCATTTGCTACATGCCAAGTAAGCTTGCATTGCTCAAACATTTTACCTTGAAGAGAAAATTAACATCCGTTCTACTAATTTACAAAGAGACTAACGATTCAGCATATCTAAACAGGAAAAAGGCAATAGCTTGTACAAACTACAAAATTTCCATGTATGAAATTATTGATCACACTAACACTTTTTCAAACAGCTATTTGCTAATCCTTTTTATCCAAAAGGGGAGCCTGGGACAGGACAGGAAAGTGTGGGGCAAGACTTGATTCCAGCAGTTTATTCTCTTTTTCTAAAATCTAAGAGACAAAGCATTAAAAGACCAAAACAACAAAACCCACACAAGGTTCGGAAAAAACATTAAAATTGTTCTCGTCCACATTAACTTGACAGCAGTTACATTATACCATGGCAGCAAAGAGAAATCAAATATGGCTTCCAATTAAACCCAAATAATGAAATGCAATCTAGAAGTAGAATATATAAAAAGGGGACATCAACAGTTAGTGAACAACAAGCTCCAACCCAATTTTTTTAATAAAATAAAACAAGACGCGCACGCTTTACGCAGTATAAACGATCAGAAGGCTAAAATCGAAAGTAAGCAAACCCAAAGCCAGAGCAGGAAAATAATCGAAATTGACCAATAATGTGTCGGCCTAAGGGTATTATTTGAGCATTTCCAGTTAGGGAAAATATAATCCCCACCCAAACAAAAACACAAGGAAGAATTCATTCAATAGTTCCATGAAAGATGTACGAAAAGAGTACCAATTCTTGTTTGCGTCTCTTCGCCGTTTCTGAATTTACAGGCTTTTCAGAGACGGAATCACCCACCTCAAGATCCATCGGCAATCGGTAAAAACCCACGCACAAGAAACCGAATAGCGAGCGATTACGGAGTGCCCAAACGAGTCGATCACCACTCCCCAGAAAGAAGAAGAAGAAATATTTGTTAAAGCGCGTGGTTAGAGAGAGAGAAAATGGGGGATTATAGTGAACGGGTCGAGTGAGAGACTCCGGGAAATTGCCAATTGGGGGAGGAGAGAGAATGGTTCGACTCGCAGCTTAACAGATACTGCAATTGCTAAGGAAGACGGGCAAATTTATTACACGGCACCATCCACGAAATTTACCAATACATTTCGATGTTTCGTCGGTAAGAATATAACGTGAGAGATTATTTACACATGGAGGGCTGATAGCTGAGCTGCATGTTTAGTCGCCGTAGGCGTTAGCGGACTCGATTATCGCTCCGCAGGAATCTTCAACTTAATCGTTCAAACCTCGTAATAGTGGTGATACCGATTATTGGGTTTTGATTTACCTGTTTAAGGTGATTTAACTTTTACATTTCATGATTTAACTTATTTAAAGTTAATTTTTATTGTAAAAAATAAATATATGTGAATAATTTTACTTTATAAAACATAAAAAAAATTGTAAACCATTCCCAACATGTATCATGAAAATATTATCACATCCTTATATTTTTGCCCTTTCTCATTTACATTTAAATTAGGGTTAAGTAGCAAATTTACCTCGGAAGTTTTCATCGAGTAGTAATGTTGTCTTGAAAATTTTTCTTATTTCAATGTTGGCTTAAAAATTTTAAAACGTAGCAATGTCACCCATTTCAAGAAAAAGTTAATAGTCAACGTTAATTTTTTGACAATCAACGTTAGTTTTTTTTTTTAAGGGAATAAGGTAACATTACTACGTTTTAAAATTTTGGGATAACATTGAGACAAAATAAAAAATTTATAGGCGCAATATTAACTTCCTAGCCTATACTTCAAGGGCGAATTTCCTCCTTAACCCTTTAAATTATATATTAGAGACTAATCATGGCTTTTTCTTACCAGATAAAGCATTAATTTCATTAAAAATGAATAAAAAAACACAAAGCACAGCCTAACATGTTTATGGTGAGAGAGAAAAATTCAAACAGATGATAATCCCTAGAAAGTTAGATATAACTTAACCCTAATACAGATTTGAGGAAACCTTCGCGGCCAAGAACTCCTACTGTCATAATTTCTTTACCGGAAATTGTAGGGAAAGAAGCGCTGCCACCGGCATCAATAGTATTGTAAGGGGTGGGAGTTCGAAGAACATTAAAAGGAATTATAGATTTGTTTTTGGCCAACCGAAGGAATTATGGATTAATCATGGCTTAAAGAATTCTCCTCCATTTTCTAGGCAGTAGGAGCTGGATCCTCCTATTAATCATCGTTATAATTTGACCTTTTCTACTTCAACTTTCGATAGCATTCTCACGGATTCATATAATAATATGTTATATCATCAACTAGATATATTTTCAATTGGAATTTATGTTATCAACTTATTACCCACTATATGTGTTGCAATTTTGTATATTTCCTATCACTCTCCTTGATGGATATTAAGGCCCCATTTGGTACAGAGAAGATTTAAGAAGGGAAAAGAACTTAGAGAAGAGAAATGAATGGAAGGAAAGATTGAGAGGGAACTTAAAAAGTTGAGGGAAAATAAAATATTTGGTAGGAAGAAAATAAAGTTGGTTAAGTGGGAAGAAGGGGTAAAATGCCTATAATACCCCTCAAAATTAAAACCACCACTCGTCTCTCACTCTCATCTCTGCCTCTCGTGAGTCTCGTCTCTCGTGCTCGCCTTTTCTTCATCTTCGTCCTCCACCTTGCCGAGTTGCCGTTGCCTCTGCTTCCTCCACCATCACCGGTGCCTCTCCTTCAGAACGAACCTTCGGTTTTCTCATACAGGAGCTTTTTGGTCCTATTGAATATTTATCCCGGGAAGATCATCAGATCCCGCCACTTTGGGAAGATTTCATCTTCCCACATTTAAGGGAAGATGAGGCTAGCCAGGAACTCAAGTTGGAGGGAGAGTTGTGCACCAAACGGGTTTTTTTCCATGGAAACTCTGTTAAGTTCTCATTCCCTCCGGTGAGTTATCTGTACCAAACGGGTCCTAATTCTTTATGTTTCATTCACCTAAACTTCTTTTCATGATTGAGGGGGCAACTCTGCTGCTACATGCTCATTGCGTGAAGTTGTAGAATGGTGTAATTCAACTGCTGCTTTTTACATCCAATAATCATTGTGAATATAATCATCGGAAAATAAATTAGAATTTTGTATTTTTTTTTTTTTGGGTGTTTAATAGGTGCGCATGATGGATTAGTTTTTTAAGAATAAATTTTGAGTAGAATAGATTTATCATTTAAGAGATTAGATTTTGAGTGTAATAGATTTAACTTCTTATATATATAGATATATAAACATATGGATATGTAGATATGAATAAATAGATATGTACATATATAAATTAGGGATAAGATATTGTCACTACCATTTTTTTAACCGTTAGATTAGAATCTCAATAGGAGGGAGAAATGATAAAGGTAGATGAGATTCTAATCTAACGATGAAAAAAGTGGTAGTGACTTGGTAGTGATCAAAATTGGTAGTGACAATATCATTTCTCTATAAATTAAGCCTACGGATTTCGAAATCTTGTTGAATGACCCTATTACCTTTCAATTATTTCTATGAAAAAAATATTTTCTTTTTAAAAAATTGAATAACAAACCATCTTATATTGAGGATATAGAGGTAGTATTTCCCACAATATATTCCTCTGTATAAAAATATTAGGACACACCAAAGAGAAAGATTACAGTAACATGTTAATTTTATCTTATTTGAATGGATATCTATGACGTCCGTGAAAAAAAGAAAAGAAAAAGTTCACATGTGATGATTGAAAAGAATGAAGAACGACCACCAAACGCTTAGGTCAACTGATAAGGGGTTGCCCTAGATTAACCACGGGACTTGAGTTCGAGACGTGGGAATGCAGCGTGCGTGGGTGGTAGAGGCTTCCCCCCGAAAGGGGCCACCCAGTCTCGGTTCGGATTAGTCTGGGGCCGTTGATGTGCTTGAAAGATAGCCTACCTTGGGACACCGAATGCTCTAAGCAAAAAAAAAAAAAGAAAAAAAAAAGAATGAAGAACGAAATGAGGAATTGCACATTCAAAAAATACCATGCATAACCGCTATTAACTTGTAGAAATCGATAATATTTTAGTATATTTTCTTCAAATTTCACTTATTTTTTGGGTTCAAATTGTACATAAAAGAGATTATAGAAGAAAATAAGATGTGACAAGAGGAAACTCAAACTTTTGTTAAAGTATGATTAAATGCATAAGTTGTGA
Source organism: Acacia acuminata (assembly GCA_019022655.1). NCBI lineage: Eukaryota > Viridiplantae > Streptophyta > Magnoliopsida > Fabales > Fabaceae > Acacia > Acacia acuminata. The sequence goes on along the minus strand of JAFJYI010000076.1, from coordinate 2,809,455 downwards.
TTATTTGTAATATCTCGAACTTTGGACCCTAAGAATCGAGAACAAACCTAAAATAGGCGGATGATTAAACTCGGTTCGGGAAGAGTCACAAATATGACGAGAGATAGGAAATCTCTCAGGGACTAAGTAACTCGGTTATACAAGTTAGTGGACCTAGTATGTTTAAGCCGTGAAGTTTAAAAGTGCTAATAGAAAAGGGGCACAGGAGACCCATGCGGTGTAGATCCGGTTAGAGAAAATGCCATTTAGCTATGTACTAAGATATGAGACAATTAGCTAAGTAAAGATGTGCTAAAATAGGTGAGGACATGACATTTCCTGGTCAGGTAGGGATTTCCTGCGTTTTTGAAGAGATAAAAATGAAAAGTCAACTGTAATAATTACCTGAGGACACGTATCACAACGAGATTAAAAAGCAAAAAGTAAGTAATGATTACAGGGGTAGAAAAGTCAATTCCTTACCCCATAAGGATCCATTTTCGTCCACATGGAGAGAGAGAGAAGGAAAATCAAATGATTTTATCTATACTCAGGTCCAAACACAAAATACGGGTCTATAGGATGCTAACCGATAGAAAAGGGACCGATAGAGATCAATTAGGGACTTCTTTTGAACTGAATGAGACAAATGTGGGGCCATATTAGAATTTAAAAAGGCGCCACATATGTATGTCCAATCAAGGGAGAATATCTGGAAAAGTTAAAGAAAAGTGCAAAAAGAAGCACCTTTGTAACCAGCAGGGCCCGATAAGGACCAGTAGAACAAAAATTGGACAGATAAAGTGGAAAAAGGGAATTAAATGCAAGGGATCAGATTTTTGGGCCCCAAGAGGCGCCACCTAGCCCCCTTAATTATTAAAATTCGTTTGGGGAAAAAGACAGAGGAAATAAATGAGTTCCGAGCCATAATTGGTAATTTATAAAAGTTTCGGGCCAAAACGAGTAATTTGCTCCAAAAGGGAAATAAAAATCTGCCAAATTTTGAGGAAATTTCGCCACATGTCAGCCCTAGAGACCCTTGAAATTCTCTAGAATTTCTTTGGAAATAAGCTAAAAAGTCAGATCCAATTCATTAATTACTGGACAGAAATAAACACCGGTTATTCTTGACTGCTCAGATCTTTTTGGATCTTATTAAAAGACATGTTCTCTCTCTCTCTTAAAGGAGGAGCACGAAATTTTTCAGAGAAAGAGAGAGGATCTCAGCAAGTTTCCATAGCCAAATCAACCCCAAGCTACCAAGACCATCAACCAAACTTCCGATCCAGGTAAACACCGAAAACTCAACTCTTTAAGGTTCAAGTTGAGATTTTCGTGCAACCTGTTAGGGCTTGGTGTTGTGGTTGGATTTTGTGTTTTTGATGGTCTTAACGTGTTCAAAACGTGATTTTGTGTGGGGTTAAACTATGGTTTAAGTTTCCGAATCCAAAATCACCGAAAAAAGCCTTAAGAACAAGCTTGCCGTCAAATCTGGAATTCTGGGCAGTGAGTTTTCATCTCGGTTTTAAAAATAATAGAGGACCTTGGAATAATTTTAAATTTTACAGGAACAAAGTACACTTCTTAAGCTTCACTGTGATGTATAATTTTGCATCATTTAGATTTTTCTACTAAGAGATAAAAATTGTTAAAGTTGGCCCAGAAGCATCAAGCCGAATTTGGACCAGAGAGTGAAAAGTTGGCTTTACGCAATAATATGTGTCCTTTTGGTTTCTAAAATTATTTTTCCTGGAAAATAGACACTCTAATGGTTCAGATGGAGCTGGTTTCATGAAAGTATGAGTTTTCTAGAATTTATTAAAAATGGTTGAATTTGAGCTAAGTTCACTGGATTTTTTGGAATTTTCTCCCAAGGCTCAAATTTTGTGATAAATGTAAGGGTATTTTGGTAAATTCTAAAAATAAGGTATTTTGGTGTTATTTAGGACAAGGTCATATTTGGAAAATTGATTAGGCACGATAAAATATTAAAACAGTACATACCCCACCAGGTAGTAACTGCTTTACTCATATATCTTTATGTGTTTTGTTGTATGTTTGTATTTGCCATGTGTGTTTTTTTTGTATATGTTCTGCCAAATATGCACATAGAGTCTGTGGTTCCTAGTGCTGAGGAAGATCAGTCTGAGGCCGGCCTTGGTTGGCGGCTGTATGGGTCGATAGGGTCGGGGCTGTTCTGGTATAGGCAGCTTTACGAGTCGTGACTCCGGTAAGTCTGGGGCTTGCCTTGGTAAGGCAACCTGACGACACGTGGTAGTCGGTGATGTGTGTATTTCTATTTGCATATGTGGCATGTTTGGCTTGTTACTATTGTTTTCGTATCTGACATGGTTAACTGCATACACTCTTCACATTTAGTATTTGAGTACTGACAGTTACTCTGGGGGCCATTATTGGACTTCAGACGTTTCTGAAGCTACAGGGGGTACGTGCCTGAAGATCAAGGCCCTTTTTGGAGAGGTAGGGTATTGCAGTGCAGTGAAAAATAGGGGATGCCCTATTATATTTTGTACTTATATTTTTGGGATGACTGTACATATTTGGTGTTTATTTTTGGATGACTGTACCCTTAACCCTTTGGGGACTTTTATTTTCTGTTTATTTTACTTTTACCAGTACACTAGATTGTCCAAACCGGTTAAATGCTCTATTGCGCTTACTCTGATACATGTTAAATGGAAGGAAAGGTAACTAAGTGAAAGAATCCCTCTAACCCGCCACCACGAAAGGACGAGGCTGGTGGGGGTGTAACATTATTGGTGAAAGTTAAAGAGCTCATGAATTCCTCCTACTCTTGTAGGTTGAAGATGACAAGTTGTGAAAGCTCTCAAAGATCATGGAAAGTTGTGAAGAGAAGGAAAGAATGCAAGAAGATAGAAAAGAAAACTATGGAAGAGAGGCATGCATTTACATTGGAATTGCTGTAGCCAAGCCATTGCAAAATTGCCTCAAAAGATTATCTCTACACTACTACAAAAAAGTCTTTTAATGTCTCTGTTTTGGAGGATGCATATGTGGGAGACGTAAAAAGTGGAGACTTACAGCGTCCCAATTTTGCACTCCGTATTTTTTTTTAATAAAAAAATCCCCAAACCTCAGGTTTGGGAGGCTTCGTCGTGGAAGAAGAACCCACAAGGCAACCAAATAAGAAGACGGATTACTGAAAGCTTCCCAACTCCATAATCACTTCCCATTATCAAAATCTTCTTGACTCAAATTACCGGAGAAATCAAAACCTATAATCATCAAGAACACATCAACAATGAATATACTCATTAATCAAAATGAAAAAAGGCAAATCAAACTGGAAACCATCAATAAGAAGACAAGAATCAACCCATATATACAAAATAATATAATCATAACAAAAATAATATCAGATCTACACAAACCAAAAGCTTCAATCAGTGCTCGACAAAAGATTAAAAAAAAAAACCGAAGCTTCAATTGGTGCTCGATGGAAGGCGTTGTCCTCAGATCTACTATGGCTTCGCGTTGTCAGCCAATGTCATAAAAAATGGAGGCCGCAGCCGGTGCTTGATGGAAGGCATTGTTGGTGCTCGCAGATTTGAGGCTGTAGTCTGACGTCACTGAAATCGAAGTCTACAGTCGGTGCTCGCATATCTGAGGACCTAAAGGCGCAAATGTAAGAGCGGCCAATGGGAGCAACCAAAGTTGATGAGAAGGAGAATACGCTATGGGAGTGGTGGCCAATGGTAATGGCAGAACCAAAGTTGACGAGAAAGAAAAGAGATACAGATGGAGAGGGATGGTGACAGAGAAAGAAGAGAGAATGCGAATGGGGTGGGAAAGGGATGGTGACGGAGAAAGAAGAGAGAATGTGAAAGGAGGGAGCGTGTAGTTATATGGGACACTTTAGGCGACCCAATTATAAATTGGGACATTTGAAGTGGACTTTAGGCATCCTACTTTTTACTTGGGACACCAAAAGTCCCTGATTTTAGGGTCTCTTTTTTTAACTGGGATGCTAAAACTATACTTTTGGTGTCCCTTTTCTAAATTTGGCGCTAAAAGTATATTTTAGGCGTTTCAATTTAAAATTGGGATGCCTAAAGCCTTCACAGAATTAAAGAAATGCAAAAGCCTTTTTTTACCTTTGTTTTAGAAAAAGTGGCCTTTTTTAGGGAAGTAAAATCTATATTTTGTAATAGTACTTTCTATCCTTTGGCCATGAATTTGCTGTAGCCAAAGTCATCCTCTAATACTTAAATGTACGGAGGTTTTTGATAGTCCAAGCTCCTTTCTTGAAGGTTACTACTCCCTACGGTCCTTAATATAAGACATATTTACCTATTTAATTAGATTAAGGAAGTTAGTTAATATGATGTGTATTTTATAAAACACTCTAATCATCTTCCTTAATTATCTCTTTTCTTCTCCTTTATGATTATTGTTGAAGGAGCATATAAGGAGTGAATTAGGAAATATGAAAATTATATCTTATAATTATGACCAAGATCAACTCCCAAAATATTTCTTATATTAAAGACCGGAGGGAGTATATCTTTAGGTTCCTGAGGCTTAATGGTGCTATTAACTACTACAATTACTATATGTATTAATTAGTGTTTGTTTGGTTCATAAAATCTAAGGTAATGTAATGGAATGTAATGATGATCAGATGAATTTGTGAATGATGATGAATATGCATAGAAATGCTTCGTTGGATTACATCTAATATGAAAAGATATGAAAATAATATAGCAAGAGATAAAATCACCCTCGTCTACACATGTATGTATAATATACACATTGGGTTTATGGTATTTTTTTTTTTTTTTTTTTTTTAAATTTGTGTAGTGTACACTTGGGTTCGTGGTAATTTTTTAATATTTAATGGTCGAATATTATTTAATGGGATATTTTAATATTTTTAGCGGTGGAATATAATTTTTTAATTTTTTTAAGGGGGGAATATTTTTTTAATTTTTTTATATATAATTAATTAATTTTTTTAATATTTAGTGGTGGTAATTATTTAATATTTAACAACATTTATGAGTGAGTACTTTTATCAAATTAAGAAAATTATATGGCAATATTATTTTTTTCACTTGATCACAAGATGTTTGCATGCTCATTCATTAGTAATGTAATAAAAAATATAATCGTCTTTATATTACATAAGCTCAGCTAAACACGGTAATCGATTTGTTATATTAGGATTACATGTAATCTTTCTTGTGGAATCGAACTAAAAGGGCTATTAGGACTTAATTATAGATTGATTAGAATATCAATTAGGAATTTCAATAAGGATATTTCTCTATTAAAATTAGAATTATTATCTTATAATATTCTGCAATCGTATGATTTTATTATTATTTTTTATTTCTAAAAAACCTATTAAAAAGTGAATTGAATATAAAACTTATATTTTCCTGCCTCCTCCTTCTAAATTCTAAGGCCCCGTTTGGTACATGGAGTCGGTGGGAAGAGAAATGAATAATAGCACGTTCTTTTATTTGGTACACATTTTGGACAAATTTTTTCGAGAAACCAAGTTCCCGGCCCCACCAATCTTCTCTTATATGTGGGAAGATCAGATCCCACCAAAATTGATGGAATCTCAAGTTCCTACGTCACTGTACACATTTTTTACAAATTTATCCCTCAAGTTTGAATTTGGCGGGAACGTTTAAACTTGATAGGAAAGTTTGAATTTGGTGGAAAATATTCTTGCACGAGTTCAAACTTGACAAGAGTATATTTTTCTAAAATATGTTTTAGCAAGAAAATTATTTTTATTATTTTTATTTTGAATTAATTACTTTTTTTTTTTTTTTATCAATTACTACCCCTTCATTTTCTTCTTACTAAATAACTCATCTTTCAAAATCTTCCCTTTCCTTTATTTAAGTTTCTTTCCCTCCTCAAATTTTCCCTGTACCAACCAGGCCCTAAAGTACTGCCACTTGATGTTGGTTGAGTTACTGGTTATGACTAATGACATGACAATCTTTTTTTTTTTTTTTTTTTTAATGTAGGAGTAGTATGAGGAGTATGTGATTTTTTTTCTATTCGCCAACGTATCAGGAGGATATAAAAAGCCTATAATTAAGGAGCAATGTATGTTGAGGGTCATGGTGTAATAAAGTATTAATAAAGTTATTAAAGTATTAAACGGCTCTTGGATGATCAACTAGGCTTCGTGAATATTCCTCGTTTATGGTTCAGCTTTCAAATTAAGCCTACTATTCTTATGGCAAGTAAATGCCATTAATTAATAAGTTCAGTGGGTGCAAATTAATGCACCCCTCGTTTTGGAGTAAATTATTAGTACATGTAGGTCTGTACTTTTTATTTTATATTCAAAGCAGATAGTTGAAGCTGTTCAAACTCCTCTTGCTTCATATCTTTTCATTTGTTGTTCTTAGAAATTGCAGAACACTTGACACCTAACCATTAAATGCCTGCCCGGTATACCTATGACTTCTCTTGTTCTTACGGTCCACCAATGAAGGATGCTAGAAACAAACTTCCCTCTAGCAGTGGAACAAATGCCTTTTATATTCGTCCTTGATCCTTAAAATCAACAATGTTACCATTGTTTGGATAATTTGCAGGAATTTGTTAGAGTTTCTTGAATAAAGAAGGATCAAGAGGAGGGTGACATGTAAACTCAATGCTGTGATGCCTAGAACTGGGAATTAGGACTGGCCCGGTCCTATGCCAGGACCTAACAGGGCGGTCCTATAGGCCTTAGGATAAGGAATACATCTGTTTTTTAAAGCTTGGCCCGATAGTACCAAGGTCAGTCCTACAAGTACCGAAAATTACTATCCCAAAATTTTAACTATTTTCCCTTCAGTTTTTTCCAAAAAAAATATAATTAGTAAATTACAATTATTAAAGTTTTAATCTATCAAATAAATGTTATCAACATTAATATCTAAACAATATAAATCATCCAACAAATAAACACATTCATTAATTCGAGAGTAAAAAACAAATAAACACAAAGAGTATGTTTTTTTTTCCCGTTTTTCAAAAAATATTAAACAAAGGAATTGATTTATGCCCACTACAAAATGCCTTTTCCTCTCGTAATTTTGTGTGTGTCTCATAGATTCCTTCGGTTCATGCATGATTTTACCGACGGTAAAATAATTATACTTATTTTACACAAAATACCTTTCTAATTTATTACTTATATAATATTGTAATACCAAAGTATGTGTTTATTTAATATGAAAATATTCCTTCTTTAAAATTTATAATAACTAATTATGTGTTTTAATACAGAATAATAATAAACATAAAAAAGGGGTTATAGTTTAAACTAAAAAATTCTAAGTAATTACAAATAAACACATTCATTAAATGGAAGTCTAAGTAATTCATTTTTTTTTTTAAAAAAAAGCTATAGTTAAACCGGTTGGCCTTTGAAGCCCTGCAGGTTGGCCCAATTAAACCCGAGGCCTCCGCAGAGCCGCTTTCAAATTTCTAGCCTATTTTTTAAGCTCGAGCCTTGCAGAGTCGGGACTTAAACGGGCCGGTTTAATTTCCCGTCTCTACACTCATGCCTGACTTTAAGAAATTCAACCTCAACTGTGTATTTATCATCCGAAATATAGCCATTAGATAGGTTTTAAAGCTTAGTCTGAGCCATGAAGATCGATAACCCCCACAAACAAAGCAACATCAATGAAAGACTATTGAAAGATTGACCGGTAACATACCAAAAAAAAAAAAAAAAAAAAAAAAAGAACTTTACTTCTCATATCTTCTGGCCTTCATAACCAAATAGTTTATTTAATGTAATAGTTTATGAAGAATAAATTTTTACGTAGTTATTCCTGGAACATTGGTTAGCCACCAAGAAGGTGAAGTTTGCATGTAAAGTCAGAAATTTCTCTCATCTTCGTTGCCTTTGTTTAAAGCAACTTTCATACGGAAAAACTTAATTAGCTATAAATGAAAATATTCAAGAGCAGTTTCTGTTATCAGTAACCATATATTAATACGCCACACGACTAGCTAATGTAACCCTTAAGTAACTACTAATGTAACTCGGACACAACGCCACACGATGGAGAGAAATGGTGTTGAGGTCTGATGGTGTAATCAATTTAGAGCCATGAGGTGCTTAATTTTCGCTTATATTATATTATTACAATTTATAATGTAATTTTATTAGATAAGAAAAACAATTTTCAACTTTAAAGTTGTTAAAATTAAAACTTCAATACTAAATGCTTTTATTCATTCGTACCTTATTTCAAATGGATGAGGCATCTTAATACAGATGGAAATTAACAACTTTTAGCAAGAAAGTAGGAAACAATCCTAACAAACCTCTACTTATTTGAAACTTCTAAAAAGACTGGAAACAATAATTCAAACTTTAAAATAGCAATAATTAAAAAGCAAATTTCTTTTCAATAAAAGTCATATTAAATATCAAACTTTAACCAAACTTCTACTTCAAGTTCTGAAATAATATCAAACTTCATCAGCAGTACCCAAATTTGCCCATAATTCAAAATTCAGAATCAAAATATAGCCAAGACAAGACATCAAACATTAATTAGCTAATGGATGACCAGATCCTCCTCTTCATTCTTGAGTAGTAGCAATGATGGTCCTGCATATCCAATGTCACTATCTAAATCCAAATCCTTCTCTTCAAAGCCTTCTTCTGTTAAGATCAAATCTGTTTTTGTTATTTCAATGGTTAGCTCTGTGTTACCCAGATTTTCTTTTATCTTGTTCATTTCTTTCTCTAGAAGAACCAAGTCTTGCCTCAACTTCTTCACCTTCATTGCCTTCACCAGATATCCTTTCATACTTAAAGCAGATTTAACCAGAGGCTCTAGCCAACTCAAATCTAACCTACTCATTTCAAGTTCCTGCCACAACTGTTGAAGCTCCTCACATGCTTCCTCGTTCATATCTTTCAACTTCTTGTTCCTTAAAAATTGCAAAACTCGACCCAATGCAGTCAATGCCCACTCAGTAAACTTACGACTTTTGTTCTTCTTACAGTCCAACAACGAAGGATGCCAAGAACAAACTTCTTCCAACAGTGGAACAAACGGTTTCTCTATTTTCCCCAAATTCTTGAACTCAACAGCAGCATCATCATCCTCTATTTGTCCCACAACTTGAGTTCCTTCAAGGTTTACCTCAGATAATTCAACTTCCACAATACATTTATCATTCAAAATATGTCCGTTATGTGGGTTCTGAAGCTCAGCCAATTCCATAAAAGATCCAAAACCCCAATTTTTAATATCTGCAGAAAACTTTTTGTGGAAACCTGCATTATTCAAGGAACATCAATGAAAGACTATTACAAGAGAGACATATTTATCATGCAAAATATAGCCGTTAGATGAATTCTGCAGCACAGCCAATTGCATAAAATATGTAAAAACCCAATAATCACCATCTGCAAAAAAAAAAAAAAAAAAAAAAAAAAAAAAAAAAATATGCATTATTAACGGAACGCCAATCAAACATACTATTATAAGCATTTATTAACGGAACGCCAATCAAACAGTACTATTATAAGAGTCATACCATTATATTGTTAGCATCCTTCTCAGTACAAGTCTGATTTAGATAGTTTATTTATTTACTCTTTTGGTTGCACGAGAAAATCGGTTTTTGAGAAAGAAATTAAAGGGGGGAGACCATAAAAATGACAAGGCAAAAACGAAAGCATCTTTTAGAAGAATATATATAGTAAACAATGAAGCAGTAAAGAATGATACCTTGTTTCTCAGATTTTTCAATGGAAGCTTGATTGACCACCGTTAATGTGCAGGCTGCAGATATACTCCAACCTTGAGCCCAACTCGAACCATCAGCTACTTCCAAATATATACTCAAATCATTTGCATATTTTCCTCCTCTGTATAAAACAATTTTCCTACGACCATTCCAACCCCGTAAAAAAACAGAGAGATATATACATCAATATGCTATTATATCATCCAACCAAAAAAACTTATTAGAGATAATAAGAGATTTTGATATAAGACATATTTACCTAATATAATTAGACTAAAGAAGTTAGTTAAGTTAATTAATATGAAATATATTTTTTTTTTTCTAAAACACCTTATTCATCTTCCAACTATTCTCATTATTATTGAGGAAGTATCAATAAGGTTAATTAAGAAAATATTGATAAATACAACATGGCTTATGTTAACAAATGTAATTGAAGAGATAATATGGAGAAAGAAGATAAAGAATCTTATTGTATTTACTATAAAGAGCAACAAGCTCTTATAATGAGTAACCCTTATGGTTATCTCTAAAACCTAAAAGGAGATCAAGTTAAATCCTTTCTAGAGAAAGACTAAGTTAACTCTCACTGAGAATTTCATATCCAATACTTACATCTCAATAGTTAAGACCCTCTATTTATAGATTAGGCCTAACTAACTATCTAACTAATCATTTAATCTCATCTTATATTTCTAACAGTTTATATCTAGATTCAGAGGAGGAGGGAGTATGATATATTTTGAGTCTTACCAGGCACACCCGCCCGTAATGAAAAACTCAGAACAGTGTTCGAGATTGGTCTTCAATGTACTAAAGTTGTTGATAGTCCATACTAGTTTCTTGCAGGTATCCTTTGGTTTCTGATTCTTCATCGTACATATATATCACCTTATTATAAAAACCTGAAAGCCTTTAACGCACAAAACCAAATTTAACTTGAAACTTTGAATATGAGAAGCAAAATTGAATTGAAAGGTAAGCACATAGTGAATGATGGACTATACGAACCTAACTCCCCTGTTGGGCGCAGAGAGCCTGATCTTTCTGGATATTGAATTGAATATAGAGGAAATTGAACAGGAGGAAATACTGGCACCAGTACCCAAGTTCTCTATTTTTATGGGCTTGCACATATTCAGCAATGTATCAATTAATTAATTATTTGAAAGAATATGGGACGCGTCATATTAATCCTTGATGCGCACATACATACTAAAATTAATTCAAAAGATCTGCCATCAATCAAATCAATGAAAAAAAAATGTCATCATATTTGCGTAATCATCGGTATACGAAGCGAAAAAGCATATTTACAGGTTTGTTGGCAAAAAAAAAAAAAAAAAAAAAAGCAAAACATATTTAAAGGAAATTAAAACAACTTTTCAAAAGAAAAAAGATGCTCATTATACTTATGTTGAGTAATTAAAATGTAACAACTCATCTTATTTTAATTTTATATGGTAGATGAATCATTCGGAGAAATTCAAATTTTATGATTTTAAAAAAATAAACTCCTTAATTTAGAAAAACAAAAACAAAATCCCTCTTATCATGCCTAAAATATAAAATATGAATTTCTCCAGTTGACTTATTTGCCATATAGGATTAAAATAAGATAAGTTGTTGAATTTTAATTAGTCGAGTACATATGATGTGGTGCCCTGAAATATGTAAGTATTTCTAATGTTGTTAGCCTTTTTAAGCCTAATATAATTATTTTTTAATTATTAATTTTTAGATTAAGTTATCTTGCACTCTTGGAATCTTGGATTCTACTCCACTATCTTCTTTCAACTTGATTACAAGTTCTATACTTGAAGTAATCCTCTCACTAAGATTCACTTCTCCTTACAAACTGTAATCAATACATTTGCTTGATTACACACTCTGTATTCGAAGTAATCCTCTTCCTAGGATTCACTCCCCTTACAAGCTGTAATCAACACAATGTGTTTCCTACTCAAGATCACCCAATCTTGAGTATCTCACAGATAGAATGATAGGATGTTTACAGATAAATCTTCTCTCTCTCAGAAGTAAATGAATAAACACTGAAGTACAATACAAAGCATTTCACTCTCAATGGTAAGCTATGTAAGCATTGAAAATAGAGAGTAAATGTTATAAAAAACAGAGTATCAACATGTTGAAGATGTAAACTTGTGTCTCGCATTTTTCTCGCTCCGTGTTCTATCTTCTATTTATAGGTAGAGATCAATATATAACCGTTGAGAAGATTCAATGACCGTTGGATAAAGAAATATAGCCGTTAGACTCGATGGAACTAGCCGTTAGAACTTTTTTTTCGAACCAGCTATGACATCAGCATTTACTTTACTCTTGATCTTCGCTTTAACATCATTTGATCATCTGAAACATGTACATAAATGATATAAATAATGTTAAGAAGTGTTATAAATCATTTGGGTAATCATCTGGATGTTTATCAGAAGAATCAGGATTTTTGAAACGGTGATTTTCTGAAGCTGAGATGAAAACTCAAGGTTTGGTCTCTAAAACTCGAGTTTTGAAGATACTCGAAGTTCGTTGCTTTCTGTCTCATGAAAACTCGAGGTTTTGACTTTGTTCAGCTTTCTTGAAATAATTGTCAACTTTTGAAGACCATATCTCCTTGGTCTGAACTCTGTTTTAGTTCATTCAACTCTTGTTGGAAAGATCTGTAAGTCTACTTTCATATGCCACTAATTTCAGCTCAATTGGATTTGTAGTTTGTGAGATACACTCAAAACATTGAAGCTTCATTTGCTGTGTGGCGTGGATTTTTCTGTCAACTTTCACAATTTGTAGCTCCTTGATCTGAACTCCTTTGGACTTTCATTTTATATCAAAATGACACATTGAGAGTCTATTTTTATATGCCACTAGTTTCACCTCAATCCGATTTCTTGTTTAAGAGATATCATCGAATTACCAGACGTCGCCCGTACTGAACATGAAACAGAGAGGAGCTGAAAAACTGATGATAGCTGGAAACTCGAGGTTTTGACTGAAACCTCAAGGGCTAGTCCAGAGACGTCAGAGACGCTGAAGACACTTGAAAACTCGAGTTTTGATGGCTGCCTCGAGTTTTCTCGCTTCTTCAAAACTCGAGGTTTGAGTTCAAAACTCGAGGTTTGAGTTCCAAACTCGAGTTTTGTGTCCTAAACTTGAGTTTTCTCATCTTGAACCTCATATTTGCTTTTTTTAACACAGAATTGAGCAATTCCAACTTCCATATGATCTTGGAGACTTCTAGATCAATATAAGAATGAATAATGATATCTTCATTCCATTCAGCAAGTTCTTTCTTCTTTCATCTCCCAACTTGATCATTCTTCATCATTTAACTTGAGCTCATCATTCTCTGCAGCTTCTACCTTGTTCAACATCCAGAAAGTGATGAAACTTCATTCCAACTTCTTCTTATCATAGAGACTTCCAGTATCACAAGAACTTGAATGTTGATATTCCTATTATATTGTGCAAGTTTTTTGATAACATCTTTCTCTAGTCTCTTCTCTTCTTCTTGATTATCCTCCAAAATCCATTGATAGCATCTTGCTTTCTTGAACCTCTCGCAGATACTTCTTTTTCTTTCATCTCTTATCTCCTTCTTGATCATTCTCTTTAATTTAACTTGGACTAATCTACATTAAACATAGTAGTTAGTCAATATAGGAGATAACTATATTACTCAATATATTACTTAATCTTTTTGCTTTTAATAATGGCACTATATAAGACATCATCAAAACTAATCATAACTAACAAAATACCATGCATGCCTATTGTTAACTCATAGAAATTGATAATTTTATAGCACATTTTCTTCTTATTTCACTTATCTTTTGGGTTCAATTTGCATATAAAGAGATTATAAAAGAAACTGTGATGAGACAAAAACAAACTCAAAGTTTTATTAAATCATGAGTTAAATGCATATAATTGTGATTATTGGTGAGAGTTAAAGAGCTCATGAATTTCTCCTCCTTGTCGGTGGAAGATGACAAGCTGTAAAAGCTTTCAAATATTATGGGAAGTTGTGAAGGGAAGGAAAGAATGCAAGAAAAAGATAAAAAAGAATACTATGGAAGAGAGGCCTGTATTTGCTGTGGAATTGTCATAGCCAAGCCATTGCAAAACTACCTCAAAAGATTACCTCTCCATCTATCCTTTAGTCGTGAATTCGGTGTAGCCAAAGTCATCCCCTAATACTTAAATGTACAAAGGTTTTTGATAGTCCAAGCTCCTTTCTTGAAGGTTACTACTTCTTATGGTCCTTAATATAAGACATATTTACCTAATTTGATTAGATTAATGAAGTTAGTTAACATAAGCGTGTATTTTCTAAAACACTCTAATCATCTTCCTTAATTTCTTAATTTCTTTTCCTCTTTGATTATTGTTGAGGGAGCATATAAGAAGTGAATTAAGAAAATGTTGACCAATATGAAAATTATGTCTTATATTTAGGACTATGATCAACTCCCCAAATATGTCTTATATTAAAGACCGGAGGGAGTATATCTTTATGAGGCTTAAACGTGCCATCACCTCCTACAATTACTATATGTATTAATTAGTGTCTGTTTGGTTCATGGAATTGAAGGTAATGTAATGGAATGTAATGTAATGATGATTAAATGAATTTGTTTGGTTCGTGATTAAGAAAAGATGATGGATATGCATAGAAGTGTTTGGTTGGATTACACTGAATATAAGAATATATGGGAATAATATAGAAAGAGACAGAATCAACCCCATCTACACATATATGTATAATGCACACGTTGGGTTCATGATAATTTTTTAAATTTGTGTAGTGTACATGTTGAGTTCATAATATTTTTTAAATATTTAATGGTAAAAATATTATGAGGGTACATGTTGGGTTCATGGTAATTTTTTTATATTTAATGGTGGGAATATTATTTAATGGGATATTTCAATATTTTTAGTGGTGGAATATAATTATTTAATTTTTTTAATGGGGGAATATTTTTTTTAAATTTTTTTTATATAATTAATTAATTTTTTTAATATTTAGTGATGATAATTATTTAATGTTTAACAACATTTATGAGTGGACACTTTTATCAAATTGAAAAATTATAATGACAATATTGTCTTTTTCACTTGATCACATGTTGTCTGTATCCCTCATTCATCCGTCCTAGCATTGTAATACAAAATGTAATTCTCTTTACATTACATAAGCTCCAACTAAATGCACTAATCGATTTGTTGCATCAAGATTATATGTAATCTTCTCCTTGGAATTGAACCAAACGGGCAATTAAGATTTAATTATAGATTGATGAGAGTATCAATTAGGGATTTCAATAAGGATATTTCTCTATTAAAATTAGAATTTATTAGAATTATTATCTTATAATATTCTGCAATCGTATGATTTTATTATTATTTTTTATTTCTAAAAAATCTATTAAAAAGTGAATTGAATATAAAACTGATATTTTCCTCCTCCTTCTAAATTCTAAAGTACTACCACTTTTTGTTATATAAAAAAAGTACTACCACTTGTTGCTGGCTGAGTTACTGGTCATGACTTATGGCATGACAATTTTTTTTTTTAGTTTACGTAGGAGTAGTATGAGGAGTATGTGATTTTTTCCTATTCGCCAACGTACAAGGAGTATATAAAAAGCCTATAATTAAGGAGCAACGTATATGGAGGGTCATGGTGTAATTAAAGTATTAATAAAGTAATTAAAGTATTAAACGGCTCTTGGATGATCAACTAGGCTTCGTGAGTATTCCTCGTTTATTGTTCAACTTTCAAATTAACCCTATTGTTCTAATGGCAAGTAAATGCCATTAATTAATGCGTTCAGTGGGTGCAAATTAATGCCTCCCTCGTTTTGGAGAAAATTATTAGTACATGTTGGTATATACATTTTATTTTACATTCAAAGTATATTGTTAAAGCTAATGTTGTCAAAATCGAGTTTCTACGTAGATATGGAAGGGAATGATAGAAACGTAAATCGTAGAAACGATACGAAATATAAAGTTTTTACTTTCTACTATTTAAGATGAGAGCTCAAAATTATATATATGTGTGCATGGAAAAAAAAAATCATAAATCACTACTCAAATTCAATGAAAAATATCATATTTAAAAGATATAAGTCATATAAATATATAAAACATAAGTCTAAAAACATCGAGAGAATAAAGTTTGGGGGTGATTTCTTCATATAGAATTATCAACTTTTCATGGGATCCTATCTATTTTTCCTTTTTTCTTTTATTTAACTTTATTATATAATTAACTTCTTAAAATGCTTAAAATGCAGAGATTCATACTAAAAAAGGGATACAACGGAAAAGACATAAAAAAAAAAAATTCAGAACATAAACTCTACTCTATCTATTCTTTTTTTATCCTTCTTTCTTTTATTTAAATTTAATTTATCTCTATACTAAGTTTCTTAAAAGCTAGATGAGAAAAATTTGTACTAAAAATGAAATAATAAACCCGATGAAAAGGAAAGTAAGGAGTAGCAAATTAATAGACTATCTTGGTTTAAGTAGATTAAAGATTATACATATAGATGATTGTAATAATTAAACAAAGAAAAAAAATATAAGAAGGTTTCATAATATTTTTACTCGTTATTTTTTGCCGAGAAAGAAAAAAATGGAAAGTTATTTTTTGGGTCTCTTTCTTGTTCTAGTTCATGTAGAAAGGAAAGGGATTGCAATAAATCTTCAAGACGTGTTCATTAGCTTTATCTTTTTTTCGGTCAAAAAAAAAAAAAACTACTCATCCTTTTTTCTTTAAAGTAAAAATGGTAGAAACAGTAAAAATTTATGATTTTACCATTTTTACGTGTTTAAACGACATTTTTACCTGTTTCTGTTTAAGACAATTTTTACCTGCGTTTAAACACGTATGACCCACATAAAAATGTAAAAACAATGTTTTTGACAACAATGGTTGAAGCTGTTCAAACTCCTCTTGCTTCATATCCTTTCATTTGTTGTTCTTCTTGGAAATTGCAGAACTTGACGCCTAACCATTAATGCCCACCTAGTAAACCTACGACTTTTCTTGTTCTTACGGCCCATCAATAAAGGATGCTAGGAACTTCCTCTAACAGTGGAACAAATGCCTTTTCCATTCGTTGCCGGCCGATCCTTAAAATCAACAATGTCACCATTGTCTGGATCATTTGCAGGAATTTGTTGGGGTTTCTTGAATAAAGAAGGATCAAGAGGAGGGTGACATGTAAACTCAATGTTGTCATGCTTGACTTTAACAAATTCAACCTCGACCATACTTTATCATCCAAAATATAGCCATTAGATAGGTTGTAAACCTTAGTCAAAGCCATGAAAGATCGATAACCCCCAGAAACAAAGCAACATTAATGGAAGACTATTGAAAGATTGACCGGTCGCATACCAAAAAAAAACTTTACTTCATCTCTCTGGCCTTCATTACCTAATAGTTTATGAAGAATAAACTTTTACATAGTTATTCCTGGAATATTGGTTAGCCACCAAGAAGGTGAAGTTTGCATATAAAGTCAGAAATTTATCCCATCTTCGTTGCCTTTGTGTAAAGCAACTTTCATACCAAAAAACTAAATTAGTTATAAATGAAAATATTCAAAAGCAGTTTTTGTTATCAGTAACCATATATCATTAATACGCCACACGACTAGCTAATATAACCCTAAAGTAACTACCTTGGACACAAGTCACAACGCAACACATGGAGAGAAATGGGGTTGAGGTCTGATGGTGCAATCAATTTAGAGCCACGAGGTGCTTAATTTTCATGTTATTATATTCTTCGGTCCTAAACATAGAATAAAATTTATAGTATAAATTGTATTATAAACTTTATCCTACATTTAAGACCGAAAGTAGTATTATTACAATTTATAATGTAATTTTATTAGATAAGAAAAAAGATTTTCAACTTTAAAGTCATATAAAATATCAAACTCTAACCAAACTTTTACTTCAACAAGTTCTGAAATAATATCAAACCTCACCCGCAGTACCCAAATTTGCCCATAATTCAAAATTAAGAATCAAAATATAGCCAGGGCAAGACATCAAAAATTAATTAGCAAACTGATGGTATGTCCTTCTCTTCATTCTTGAGTGGTGGCAATGATGGTCCTGCATATCCAATGTCACTATCTAAATCCAAATCCTTCTCTTCAAAGCCTTCTTCTGCTAAGATCAAATCTGTTTTTGTTATTTCAATGGTTAACTCTGTGTTAGCCATATTTACTTTTATCTTGTTCATTTCTTTCTCCAAAAGAACCAAGTCTTGCCTCAACTTCTTCACCTGCATTGCCTTCTCCAGATATCCTTTCATACTTAAAGCAGATTTAACCAGAGGCTCCAGCCAACTCAAATCTAACCTACTCATTTCAAGTTCCTCCCACAACTGTTGAAGCTCCTCACATGCTTCCTTGTTCATATCTTTCAACTTTTTGTTCCTTAAAAATTGCAAAACTCGACCCAATGCAGTAAATGCCCACTCAGTGAACCTACGACTTTTGATCTTCTTACAGTCCAACAACGAAGGATGCCAAGAACAAACTTCTTCCAGCAGTGGAACAAACGGTTTCTCTATTTTCCCCAAATCCTTGAACTCAACAGCATCATCATCATCATCCTCTATTTGTCCCACAACTTGACTGCCTTCAGAGTTTACCTCAGATAATTCAACTTCAACAATACATTTATCATTCAAAATATAGCCGTTATCTGGGTTCTGAAGCTTAGCCAATTCCATAAAAGATCCAAAACCCCAATCTTTATTATCTGCACAAAACTTTCTGTGGAAATCTGCATTATTAAAGGAACATAAATGAAAGACTATTATAGGAGAGAAATATTTATCATGCAAAATATAGCCGATAGATGGGTTCTGAAGCACAGCCAATTGCATAAAATATGTAAAACCCCAATAATCATCATCTGCAAAAAAACTTTTTGCGGAAACATACATTATTAACGGAACGTCAATCAAACAGTTTATTAATAATAAGAGTGATCCATACCATTCCAATACAAAATCATAACCCATCACTTTTAATTATATTGCTAGGCCTTCTCAGTACAAGTCTGATTGTTTATTTACTCTCTTGGTTGCAGGAGAAAATCGGTTTTTGAGAAAGAAATTAAAGGGGGGGAGACCATAAAAATGAAAAGGCAAAAACGAAAGCATCTTTTAGAAGAATATATATAATAAACAATGAAGCAGTAAAGAATGATACCTTTTTTCTCAGATTTTTCAATGGAAGCTTGATTGACCACCGTCAATTTGCATGCTGCAGATATACTCCAACCTTGAGGCAAACTCGAACCATCAGCTACTTCCAAATATATACTCAAACAATTTCCATCTTTTCCTCCTCTGTATAAAACAACTTTCCTACGAACATTCCAACCCCATAAAAAAACAGAGAGATATATAAATCAATATGCTATTATATCATCCAACCGAAAAAAAACTTATTACTATTAGAGATAATAAGAGATTTTGATGAAAATATACTCCCTCTTGTGCTTTACCTAATTTGATTAGAGTGTTCTTTGAGTTAGTTAATATGACATGTACCTATTCATCTTCCAAAATTCTCTCTTTCTGGATTATTATTGAGGAAGTATGAATAGGTAAATTAAGAAATAGTTAAATTAAGATAAAAATACGACTATGGATTATATTTAGATGCAGAGGAGGAGGGAGTATGATATATTTTGAGTCATACCAGGCACACCCGCCGGTAATGAAAACCTCAGAACAGTGTCTGAGATTGGTGTTCAATGTACTAAAGTTGTTGATAGTCCACACTAGTTTCTTACAGGTATCCTTTGGTTCTTGATTCTTCATCGTACATATATATCACTTATTATAAAAACCTGAAAGCCTCTAACGCACAAAACCAAATTTAAGTTGAAACTTGGAGAGAAGCAAAATTAAATTGAAAGGTAAGCACATAGTGAATGATGGACTATACGAACCTAACTCCCTTATTGGGCGAAGAGAGCCTGATCTTTCTGGATATTGAAGTGAAGTTCTTTATTTTTATGGGCTTGCGCATATATCAATTAATTATTAATTATTTACCGCTCACGGAAGACAGATTCCTCATCCACGACAAAACCCATCTTTCTCCTCTTCCCTCCTCGATCAAATTTACCGCTCCATTGACGAACGGGAGACAACCGGTGGCCAAATGAATATGTATCTCTCAAGTCCCCTTTTATCTTCTCACTCCTCTTTGTCTCCGTCGTCTTGTCAGAGACGGAGAGCGTCCCCTCCCTCGAGTTTCGGAAGGTTTTAGGTCTCAGAGGCCAAGAGATTGAGGGCGAGGGAAGCGAGGATGGAGCGAGATTGGGGGCGAGGACGCAAGGAGAAGAGGACGATCAGAGGAGAAGAGGACTGATCACACAAAAAGAAGTGAGGGGTGTGGAAGTGTAGTGTGTGAAAAATGGATTTTATTTATTTATTTTTATAATGAGGGTAGAGTAAAGTGTCCCACTCACCGATCGAAGCTCAGATCTTCAGAGCACACGAGCAGAGCTTTGAGAGACTTGAGTTTGACACCGTAACTTTCTCTCTCTACTACCGTCAACCATCAAGAGAATATCGAGAAGCAATTGGACAGACCCAGCAGCATCTTCCTCCGACTCCGACGCGCCAAAACTCCTAGCATCATCGACTTTTGACGTTCTCTGGCAACCTTCAACAACCAGAAGAAGAAATGGCAGACAAAGAATTGTCTATGCCGTTAATGCCATCACGCTCTGTCTCTATATATATTAGAAGTGTGTAGCATGACAACATGCTCTATCTCTCACCTTTCATATGAATATAATATAATATGGTATTATATTATTGAATTGTATATTTATACTATATGTTTTCCCGAATTTCCCTTCTTCATTTAATTTCCGTTCTTGGTCAAAAAAAGTAGGGAAAATTACATATAGGTCCCAAGGAACAGAGATATTTACATTTAGGTTCCTTGAAATGACAAAATTACTCGTAAGTCCCTTGGGACTTACGTAAGGAACTTCTCGTGTAATTATTTAAGCGTAAAATTACTTTCTTCCCTATAGTGCATATTACACCTGTAAGCGATTAACAACACAAAAAAGCATAAATTAACAATACAAAATGCATGTATTAACAACAACTTTTGAAAACCACGAATTTGTCTTCTTTCACTTCCGTGCGATTAACAACAAAAAAACATAAATTAACAACATAAAATGCATGTATTAACAACAACTTTATTTATTAACAAAATTCGGGTTTTTAAAAGTTGTTGTTAATACATGCATTTTGTGTTGTTAATTTATGCTTTTTGTGTTGTTAATCGCTCATGTGAAATATGCACTATAGGCAAGAAAAGTAATTTTACATTCTGAAATAATTACTCGAGAAGTCCCTTGACTTCGAGTAATTTTGTCATTTTAAGAGACTTAAATGTAAATATTTCTGTTTCTTGGGACCTATGTGTAATTTTCCCAAAAAAGTATGAAGTTCATAAAAAGGATTGAAGCTCCAAGCAAAAAAAAAAAAGGATTGAAGCCATGTCAACATCAGTCACAAACACTTTGTTCTTATTCAAATTATATATTTTTTGAACACACATGCACCTACGTTATTTTTTAATTCAATGAACCTTTGAATATTCAACCCATAAGAGGAAATAACACATACTCACTCCTTTTTTTTTTTGTTTTGTTTTGTTTACACACATGATCACTCCTTTTAACGTAAGCCTTCCCATGCTTTGAGCAAAAAAAAGCCTACCCATGCTCCATTATTTTAAAAAAAATTAATTTACCTGCAACTTATGCAGACAAGCAACCACTCTTCCTTTCTTGAGTAAGAGCAAGAAAACAGACAT
Source organism: Acacia acuminata (assembly GCA_019022655.1). Lineage (NCBI taxonomy): Eukaryota > Viridiplantae > Streptophyta > Magnoliopsida > Fabales > Fabaceae > Acacia > Acacia acuminata. The sequence continues at coordinate 2,787,778 of JAFJYI010000076.1, read as the reverse complement.
GCACCCACTCCTCATTTCTATATTAATACTCACACAAACACTCAGCAATATTCTCTTCAATTCTTTATTTCTCTTCGGCCCAACACCAAATACGACTCAACAGCTCATTTCCCATTTACTTTCATTTCGGCCAGAGAACAGATACCACAAGAGATCATTATATTTCAACCAGCCCACCTAAGGGAGCAACATAAGGAATCATATACATTCTTCATTTAAACCACTTTCCATTACAGTATTTTTCGGACAGCACCCATTTATGACAGCATCCATACTCTATTTCTTTATTTTGGTTATTAAATACGATGCGAACACACTCATTAATTCTTAGATTCCATATCGCACGGGTCAGAAGGAAAATATTTTCACACTTTTTTTTGTGGCTTGAAAAGACGTGATGAAGAGTTGTCAAGGAAAGAAGCAAGAGCACTAGGCCTTGAAATTTTCACACACATTCACCCATAAAAAAAAGCCACCTTCTATTTTGAATCCACAGACAGAAAAGGTGTGCCCATGCGTGTAACAGCAGCCATGGGTTAATCAATTCCAGATGACCACGAGCCAAAAAATTCCAGATGACGGACTTAATGTCTTGAAATTAGATACCACTCTGATCCTATATATAAGTCCCCTTTTGACCAAATTACACATACCAAGGAGAGGTAGTTAGCTCAATGATTATAAGGTGAATTTTCAACTTTACCGTCATTTATGATTGGGTACCTTCAACTTTTTCTTCTCTCTCTATTTTCATTGGTACAATTAATATAGGTAAAATTGTCATAATCTCATTTATTTGGTCAAAGGGGACTTATAAATAGGACTAAATTTTTTTGATCAAAAGGGACTTATAAATAGGAACAGAGTGGTAAATGTTAGTGTGGTGAAAATAAAAGTGAACATAATCTGAAGGATAATTAATTGAATGTAGTAGGTTGAAACTTGAAAGGATATGATGTTCCGCCAATCAAACAGAAAGGAGTGATAAAGGCACGGAGATAAAGGATGTGCCCATTAGAAGGGCGCCCTTTTATAATATTATAATAAAGGAAAGATATTATATATAATATATGCAGCACTATATAGCCGACAACCGATTCAAATGTGATGATACTCCCTCTCGTCTTTATTATAAGACACCAACTAACTTTTCTCACAAACCAATAAAAATAGTTAAAGTCAATAAAGTAAGCCTACAATTTAAGTAACTTCCAATATTACCCCTACTAATTATCCTAAACTTTAATATCATAATTGTTATTACTCACCCACTACCCCTATTGATTATGGGTATACATTAAAAAAGAATCATTGCTTCTTGAACAACAACCAGTGCTTATAAAAATACGACCAAATAAAGTTGGTAGTTGGTGCTTATAATAAGGGACCATAGGGAGTATTAAATAAGGAAGGGCCATACGGCTTTAGCTTAACTTTTTTGCTCGGAATACCTTTAGCTTCACACGAGAAGTGGGGAATATAATTTCAGAGATTTGTCGGTAGATAGCGCCAGATGAATTAGCTTTAGTGCTCACGCTTGCTTTACTGTGCATGTATGTTTGCCCATGCTTTACTTAGGAAGAAAAGTAATATATGCACAGGCATGGCAAAAGTAAGATTTTCACATCAACATCATTGGGAATATACAGCCATGGGAAACTCTACAAACCCAAGCAAGCATGTATCTATTCTTACCTCTGGCGTTACAGACTTACACTTCTTGGAAATGGTTTGGCGTTCATGCGTCTCTGCTATACGCCCTCTTCGGCCACAAAGAAAGGTGGTGCTTTTTTGGAAATTGTTTTTGCATTCTTTGGTATCTGCTACATGCTTCTTTCCCTTCTTTTTTTGCTCGAAAACTTCTTTTCATTCTTTTCATCGGAATAACTATAACAGGTTGAATAGGTGGTGCAGTTCTTGGAAATTGTTTTGACGTTCATGCTTCTCTGCTACACGCCCTCTTCGGCCATGAAAACAGGGGGTAATATTTATTATTTACAAAGTTTTTTTTTTTTTTTCAAATTCAAAAAGCTTCGCAAAGTTCATCAACAGAAGCTATAAAATTATTGGTCCCCGTAAACATCCCAGTTGGCTTCATCAACAGAAGCTATTGGTCATAAGCTTGAAGACGAGGATTGAAGCCACGTCAACATCAGTCACAAACTATTAGTTCTTATTCAAATGCTTCGCAAGCTGCATCAATTTGCCGCCAAAAATTTACTATATATATAGTACATACGGTACATCTAACACATCCACCAACTTCTCATGCTTGAATAACAGACATCATTGTTATAACGATTTCAGTAACACACACTGCATTTTAATTCTAATTCTTTATTCTTGATTGTTGGTTGTTGATTCCTCATTCTTGATTCTTATTCTTCATTCTTGATGTTACAACTGTCTTATGTTTAACTCCCATCGTGACATACACGTGTCAGGACATGAAGAATTTCCAAGAGATGAAGAATATTCAGTTTTCTGATATCAACGACAGCAAAGAAACTTGGTCTGTACACGCAAAGGTGTTGAGGAAGTGGGTGGTCCGTAGAAAAGCGCCTCCTCATCCAATTTGGAAGATATGCATGATATTGGTTGATGAAGAAGTACTGTGCATTAACTTAACTATTTCGCGTGTGTTATTTAACAATTTAGCAAATGCCTCCTATCCTGTGTGAATTTCTTTTCACCTGACTACATTTTTTTCCTTTTCATCCCATATGTGGTTGATAGCTAACCAGGATTGAGGTTACCGCCACACACAAGAATCTCATTGAGAAATTGACTGACGAACCTAATGAAGGACGTGTATACAACTTCCAGAATTTCCAGGTGCTTGATAATAATGATAAGTATAGAGTCACCACAAATCCTTGGAGGTTCAACTTTCACCATCATCCGTACATCGAAGAATCAGACGTTTCCACTATTGCAGACATACAACAAGGAAATGTCCGAGACGATGAACTAATAGGTTTGCACTGTTCAACCTCACATTGGCTATTTAATTTTTCTCCCTGTTATTTATTGACAGTATTCTATTCATACAACTTACCCTTTTCCCTTTCAACATATTAAATTGTAGATGTAATAGGCTTTTTGCAAGCTTTCGGACGCTTGCAGGACTAAAGAAGAGAGTTTGATATAATCAAAAGGCTCAACTTTAGCATTGCTGATCAAAAGTTAAATCCGTTACTAAATTTAATTATCATTTACACATAATGAATATTAGTAAAAGAAATACCATTTTGTGGTTTACTACAGTTATTGAGGACGCGTTCGATTTCATTGTAGTGACAACTTAATCAATATCACTCTTTGGGGAGATTGTGCTGAGGAGACTTATGGAAAGAAACATGAGGATATGGAACCTCCAATCATTGTACTTGTCCGGTTTGCAAGAGTGAATAGGAACAGAGGTTCTTCACAACTGTTTCCTCGACCAATCAACATTCGAATAATTATTTTCCATATTTACAATCTCATATCGGTTTTGTTATATATTCTTATCGATTATGGACATTTGAGTAATGCCTTTAGTGCAACTATGGTAACTCTCAATCCAAACATTCCAGGCGCATTTGTTGAAGGAAAGGTGTGATCATCCTTGAATATGTGTTTATTATTATAGACTATCTCACATGTATTTCTAATGGTGAAACCATTTAAAAACTGGGAAAAATTCATGTACGAGACTTAGCCAAGATTCTGTTGGGAGCCAGCTGTTCAGCCAAATTTTAAATGTAGATAATCCTACATACTCAACTGAATCCCTTCTGACGTTCCGAACCAGGATTCCATTGTGTGATATTACTAAGATAGATCAAGTAAACATGTTTCAATTATATTCCTCTGCACTGTTAATTATTAGTCTTTTACTAAAAGCAAGATCACGAATTGCATTGCATTTAGGAGTGTGATATCGTGATAAATGTTACTATTCAAAAGGTTGAAACTCTTTGCGGATGGATGTATGATGCATGTCCATGTGACAAGAAGCCTGAGTACCAATCAAATAGCTCTCTCAGATGTGTTAAGTGTGATAAAGATGTACTGATGACTATTCCCAAGTACGAGTTTTCCTGTTACAAAACTTTATGCACCATTAACTTGAACATGTTACTCATTGGCACTTCATGTACCAAATTTATAGATTTAAGGTTCACTATAAAGTATACGACAGCACAAGCAAATGTTCAGTCATATTCTTTGATCGTCATGCAACTGAGTTGTTAGTTAAATCTGCAGCCAAGATGAAAGAGGATATGCACAAGGTGATCACACATTTGAAAGTTGATTACTACCCTTTGACTCTACATGAACTTAATACAAAAATTATTAATTGTGTTTGTCTTTGTTCATCTAGGAGGGTAAAAATTCTACTTTTCCGAAAGACCTTGATGAAGTTGCTGGGAAGGTTATTATTGTCAAACTAAGGATTAAGAGCCACAATCTTAAATTTAGGACAAGTAGCATTGGTGTCACTCAATTTTCTGCTGACACTCACTTGGTGGAAAAGTTTCAGTATTCAGATAGCGAGGTTGTTACTATAATTACAATAAACAAAAACTATACCTTTTGCATTATAAATAGTCATCATACTCCAGTAATTAACCAATCTCTATATATCTTGCTATTTGCAGGATCAACTTCCTGGGATGATTCCAAACATGATAGAGGTTCAATGATTTATAAAGTGATTTTTCCAAATTGCAAATTATATTAGAGTGCTTATAATTTTGACTGATTTTCAATACTTTTAGGAATCATCAGCCTCAAGGGAGTCTTTCCCCACTATAACCCCGCCAGCTGGTAACACAAAGAGGAAGACGTTGTCCGCTGACTTTCACAGCGACGGTGCAGATTGTGGACCTTCTGAGCTGTCCACTCCAAATTTTAGCTCAACTAAACCGGTGAAAAACATAGTCAAGAAAGAGAAACAATAGTGTTTTGTTTTGTAATCTGAATGCTGTTCTGTTTATCGTATGAGGTTGTTTTCCATAATCAGTTTATGCGGATGGTGAATGTATATATTGCTTTTCGGTTGGACATTCCATAATTGTTGTGACATGTCCATTTATTATATTCTACACTTCCTAACAATCTCTCTCCCTTTTTGAGGAAAAAAAAAAAAATCTCTCCCTCAATTTTTTCAAATTCAAATCTCAACAATGTGGTTTTGGCTACAGAGAAATATGTGGAAATTAATACTACCTCCTATTCTAAGTATAAGATTAAGTATGTAGTTTAAATTACATTATAAACTTTATCAGTTAATCTTATAATTAAGACTTTAAGTATGATTTTTTTTTTTTAAAATACTACGCTCCGTCATTATTTCCCGTTAATTAGGTGTGCCCATGCGTGCAGCAGTCATGGGTTAATCAATTCCAGATGACAGGCTTAATGTGTTGAAATTAGATATATGTTGGTGTCCTGAAAATAAAAGGGAACATAATCTGGAGGAGAATTAATTGGGTGGTGGAACATAATCTCTCACATCCACCAACTTCTCATGCTTGATTAACAGACATCATAACCCAACTAGGAAGAACGTCGTTAAGGCAAAGGCAAAGGCGTTGAATGGTATAAGCGTTGACAAAGAGATTCTAATACACAGAATGGATATGAATCCATCTTCACTTTCTGCAAGACCCACCAGATGGGGTACTACTTTGCCTAAGGGACGATGTTAAAGGAATGGGCCGTTTGCGTCGCTGCTGTAGGGCCCTGCCCTGTGAGGGACAGGGTTCTCCAGGTTACTCTTCCTGATCGATTCTGATCAGCCCTTGTAAAAAAAAAAAAAAAAAAAAAAACACGTATGACCCACATAAAAATGTAAAAAAAATTTGACAACAATGGTTGAAACTGTTCAAACTCCTCTTGCTTCATATCTTTTCATTTGTTGTTCTTCTTTGAAATTGCAGAACTTGACGCCTAACCATTAATGCCCACCTAGTAAATCTACGACTTCTCTTGTTCTTACGGTCCATCAATAAAGGATGCTAGAAACAAACTTCCTCCAGCAGTAGAACAAATGCCTTTTCCATTCGTCGCCGGCCGATCCTTAAAATCAACTATGTCACCATTGTTTGGATCATTTGCAGGAATTTGTTGGGGTTTCTTGAATAAAGAAGGATCAAGAGGAGGGTGACATGTAAACTCAATGCTGTCATGCCTGACTTTAAGAAATTCAACCTCGACCATACATTTATCATCCAAAATATAGCCATTAGATAGGTTGAAAACCTTAGTCAAAGCCATGAAACATCGATAACCCCCAGAAACAAAGCAACATTAATGAAAGACTATTGAAAGATTGACCGGTCACATAGCAAAAAGAAACTTCTTATCGATCTCTCTGGCCTTCATAACCTAATAGTTTATGAAGAATAAACTTCTACATACTTATTCCTGGAATATTGGTTAGCCACCAAGAAGGTGAAGTTTGCATATAAAGTCAGAAATTTCTCCCATCTTCGTTGCCTTTGTTTAAAGCAACTTTCATACGAAAAAACTAAATTAGTTATAAATGAAAATATTTAAAAGTGTTAAAAAAATAAAGATATAGAAGAAGTAAAAAATAGAGAACAAGAGCAAGAGAGAAATTCTTATTCAGTTTGTTCAGAGTACATTTGTGAGGGGGTAGGGAACTATTTATAATGGTTGGAGGGTAGGAAAGTTTTATAGAGCTTTTACCCACTCACCACCAGAATGTAGTGGGTGACTACCCACTCCCCACCATAATAGTAGTGGGAACCTTAATGCCCATAATATGTCATCTATATAATATATTCATAACAAAAAGCAGTTTTTGTTATCAGCAACCATATATTATTAATACGCCACACAACTAGCTAATATAACCCTAAAGTAACTACCTTGGACACAACGCCACACGATGGAGAGAAATGGGGTTGAGGTCTGATGGTGCAATCAATTTAGAGCCACGGGTGCTTAATTTTCACTTTGTTATACTCTTTTGGTCTTAAATATAGAATAAAATTTATAGTATAAATTATATTATAAACTTTATCCTACATTTAAGACTGAAAGTAATATTATTACAATTTATAATGTAATTTTATTGGATAAGAAAAAAATTTTCAACTTTAAAGTCATAAAATATCGAACTTTAACCAAACTTTTACTTCAACAAGTTCTGAAATAATATCAAACCTCACCCGCAGTACCCAAATTTGCCCATAATTCAAAATTAAGAATCAAAATATAGCCAGGGCAAGACATCAAAAATTAATTAGCAAACTGATGGTATGTCCTTCTCTTCATTCTTGAGTGGTGGCAATAATGGTCCTGCATATCCAATGTCACTATCTAAATCCAAATCCTTCTCTTCAAAGCCTTCTTCTGCTAAGATCAAATCTGTTTTTGTTATTTCAATGGTTAACTCTGTGTTAGCCATATTTACTTTTATCTTGTTCATTTCTTTCTCCAAAAGAACCAAGTCTTGCCTCAACTTGTTCACCTGCATTGCCTTCTCCAGATATCCTTTCATACTTAAAGCAGATTTAACCAGAGGCTCCAGCCAACTCAAATCTAACCTACTCATTTCAAGTTCCTGCCACAACTGTTGAAGCTCCTCACATGCTTCCTTGTTCATATCTTTCAACTTCTTGTTCCTTAAAAATTGCAAAACTCGACCCAATGCAGTAAATGCCCACTCAGTGAACCTACGACTTCTGTTCTTCTTACAGTCCAACAACGAAGGATGCCAAGAACAAACTTCTTCTAGCAATGGAACAAACGGTTTCTCTATTTCCCCCAAATCCTTCAACTCAACAGCATCATCATCATCCTCTATTTGTCCCGCAAATTGAGTGCCTTCAAAGTTTACCTCAAATAATTCAACTTCCACAATACATTTATCATTCAAAACATAGCCGTTATCTGGGTTCTGAAGCTTAGCCAATTCCATAAAACATCCAAAACCCCAATTTTTAAAATCTGCACAAAACTTTTTCTGGAAACCTGCATTATTAAAGGAACATCAATGAAAGACTATTACAAGAGAGACATATTTATCATGCAAAATATAGCAGTTAGATGAATTCTGCAGCACAGCCAATTGCATAAAATATGTAAAACCCCAATAATCATCATCTGCAAAAAAACTTTTTGCGCAAACATGCATTATTAACGGAACGCCAATCAAACAGTACTATTATAAGAGTGACCCATACCATTATATTGTTAGGCCTTCTCAGTACAAGTCTGATAGTTTATTTATTTACTCTTTTGGTTGCAGGAGAAAATCGGTTTCTGAGAAAGAAATTAAAGGGGGGAGACCATAAAAATGACAAGGCAAAAACGAAAGCATCTTTTAGAAGAATATGTATAATAAACAATGAAGCAGTAAAGAATGATACCTTGTTTCTCAGATTTTTCAATGGAAGCTTGATTGACCACCGTCAATGTGCAGGCTGCAGATATACTCCAACCTTGAGGCCAACTCGAACCATCAGCTACTTCCAAATATATACTCAAATAATTTGCATCTTTTCCTCCTCTGTATAAAACAATTTTCCTACGACCATTCCAACCCCGTAAAAAAACAGAGAGAGATATATACATCAATATGCTATTATATCATCTAACAAAAAAACTTATTAGAGATAATAAGAGATTTTGATTTTAGACCTATTTACCAAATATAATTAGATAATTAGACTAAAGAAGTTAGCTGAGTTAATTAATATGACATGTTTTTTCTAAAATACCCTATTCATCTTCCAAAATTCTCATTATTCTTGAGGAAGTATCAATAAGGTTAATTAAGAAAATATTGATAAATACAACATGGCTTATGTTAACAAATGTAATTGAAGAGATAATATGAAGAAAGAAGATGGAGAATTTTATTGTATTTACCACAAAGAGCAACAAGCTCTTACAATGAATAACCCTTATGGTTATCTCTAAAATTTAGAAGTAGACCATGTTAACTCCTTCTTAGAGAGAGATCAAGTTAACACTTACATCTCAATAGTTAAGACCCTCTATCTATAGATAGGATCTAACTAACTATCTAACTAATCATTTAATCTCATCCAATATTTCTAACAGGTTATATCTAGATGCAGAGGAGAAGGGAGTATGATATATTTTGAGTCTTACCAGGCACACCCGCCCGTAATGAAAACCTCAGAACAGTGTCTGAGATTTGTCTTCAATGTACTAAAGTTGTTGATAGTCCATACTAGTTTCTTGCAGGTATCCTTTGGTTCCTGATTCTTCATCGTACATATATATCACCTTATTATAAAAACCTGAGAGCCTTAACGCACAGAACCAAATTCAACTTGAAACTTTGAATATGAGAAGCAAAATTGAATTGAAAGGTAAGCACATAGTGAATGATGGACTATACGAACCTAACTCCTCTATTGGGCGCAGAGAGTCTGATCTTTCTGGATATTGAATTGAATATATAGGAAATTGAACAGGAGGAAATACTGGCACCAGTACCCAAGTTCTCTATTTTTATGGGCTTGCGCATATTCAGCAATGTATCAATTAATTAATTATTTGAAAGAATATGGGACGCGTCATATTAATCCTTGATGCGCACATACATACTAAAATTAATTCAAAAGATCTGCCATCAATCAAATCCAAGAAAAAAAATTTCATCATATTTGCGTAATCATCGATATACGAAACGAAATAGCATATTTACTGGTTTATTGGCCAAAAAAAAAAAAAAAAAAAACAAAACATATTTAAAGGAAATTAAAACAACTTTTCAAAAGAAAAAAGATGCTGATTATACTTATGTTGAGTAATTAAAATGTAACAACTCATCTTATTTTAATGTTACATGGTAGATGAATCATTCGGAAAAATTCAAATTTTATGATTTAAAAAAAATAAACTCCTTAATTTAGAAAAACAAAAAACAAAATTCCCTCTCATCATGCCTAAAATATAAAATTTGAATTTCTCCAGTTAACTCATTTGCCATATAGGATTAAAATAAGATGAGTTGTTGAATTTTAATTAGTCAAATACATATGATGTGGTGCCCTAAAATATGTAAGTATTTCTCATGTTGTTAGCCTTTTTAAGCCTAATATAATTATTTTTTAATTATTAAATTATTAATTTCTTAAAAATTATTAATTTTTAGATTAAGTTATCTTGCACCCTTGGAATCCTGGATTCTATTCCACATCAGCCTCCTCGCCCCATCGCGGCCTAACAGTTTCGGCCGTTTTCTTTGATAGAGTATTTTTCTTTGCACTTTTTTTTTTTTTTTTTTTTTTTTAAATTTTAAAGACGGGAATCATTTTTATTTTCCAAAAAAAAAAAAAATAGATGTATTCTTTTTTTGACAAACCTATAGATGTATTCGTGGAGGCAAAATTTAATTTTGTTAACACTATTTGTGACACATAGGTGTAGTCCAATTTGATTAACTAATGAGAAATCTGATCCTCTAATTTGTTGAATGAAAATATCCACCGAGAGGATATGTTATTTTTTTCATATCCATTCTGTTTATCTAGATCAAATATTTAATATGCCTGTCTTGTTTTCAATCACATGAAACAAATGAAAAAGTGGAAGAGGTCAAGAGGATACCACTTTGTTTATCCAGATCAATTTAAAACAGTTGCAACCAAAGAGAAGATATATGAAAGTAAAAATCATGGAAAAGTTATATCCAGATTTAATATGGTACTTTCTTGAAGGTTATCTTTAGGTTCCTGAGGCTTAATGGTACTATCATCTACCTTATAATAATAACTACTTGCAACAACTTCTCTTGTTCTTACGGTCCATCAATGAAGGATGTGAGAAACAAACTTCATCTAGTAGTTGAACAAATGCTTTTATTTGTATGTTCGTCCCAGATCCTTAAAATCAACAAACGTCATCATTGTTTGGATCATTGCAGGAACTTGGTTGGGTTTCTTAAAATCAACATGCCATATAGAATAGGAAGATGTCATATTGTTGCATAATCACATGTCATAATAGCATAATAACTATTATGTTTTCAATCGACTAGTATGATAATTATTATACGAGATTATTTAGATTATCCACTACATTAATTATCATTTATTATGATTTTGAAATCTAGAATAATAATTGGATTAATTAATTATGGAATTAAAATCTCATTAATTGTCATTTAATGATTTTGTCATTTATTAATTAATTGATTTTGAAATCATAAAATAATAATTGGATTAATTAATTGTGGAATTAAAATCTCTACATTAATTGTCATTTATTATGATTTTGAAATCTAGAATAATAATTGGATTAATTAATTGTGGAATTAAAATCTCTACATTAATTATCATTTATTATGATTTTGAAATCTAGAATAATAATTGGATTAATTAATTGTGGAATTAAAATATAGACAATTTTATCATTTATTATGATTTTGAAATCTAGAATAATAATTGGATTAATTAATTGTGGAATTAGAATCTCTACATTAATTATCATTTATTATGATTTTGAAATTTAGAATAATAATTGGATTAATTAATTGTGGAATTAAAATCTAGACATTAATTATCAATTATTATGATTTTAAATTAAAATCTAGAATAATAATTGTGGAATTAAGATCTAGACAAATAATCTAGAAATTTTCCTAAGAGAATTGTACCTTTTAGAGTAATTTGTGGGTTATTTAAAATGGTCATGTGATGCACACTCTACCAATCATGACTAGATTTTAGATACCTAATAATTTACTCTAAATTGAACAAATTCTTGGAAATTTAAAATTCTAAATTTAAAATATTGAATGGGTGAAGGTTTTTAAATTAAGCATTTAATTTTAAAACCTACGGGCCCGAATTGTGAGTTTATTAGTGAAATGGTTATTGCTGAAGCCCCATCGGATAAGGATAATGAGATTTTGCTAGATTAAACCCTAATATTTTCAAAATTTTAGTAAAGTTTTACACTACCCATCGTCGTCAACATTTAGACACTAAAGATAATTTTGAAAGTAAACAATGGTTAAATACATTCAACTTTGGTAAAATTGTTAACCCTCCCATCGAAGGCTCGCAATGGAACTGCAAGGCCCAAATTAACAATATTAGTTTTACAAGAATCTTGCCCATCGTAAGCCTTGTAAAGATAACTAATGGATTGTTAAACAATAAACGAATAGTAGTTATTAGAATCTACTAGCGAAATATCTGTTTGTTGTTAATTATAAGTTTGTAATTAGTGTGTTTTTTTTTTTCCTTATTTTCAAAAAAATGCCTTCATTCAATCCTTTAGCTACAATCTTGAGCCAAAAACCTATGGATGACACAAACTACAAACAATGGAGAACTAATTTGGATATTGTTCTTCAATATGAAAAGCTCAACTTTGTTCTCACTACCCCTATGCCAAGACTACCCACCGCAGATGATGTGTCGATGCAATTCGGACTCGATTTCAAGAAGAGAAGGAAAGATGGGAGAAGGCGAATGTGTTAGTTCTTTGCTACATTTTGGCCAGATCCTCGCCAATCACCTTTAGGAGCAAGTGAGCATGATTGAGAGTGAGCAACATTGCTCCGACTCTTGATGGCATGTTTGCTACGCCTAGCAGACTCCGCTAGGCAAAATGCTATGGGTAATTTAAATGTGATTGAGGCTTGTTTAGTGGAGAATCACAATGATAAATGGATCGTTGATTCAAGAGCCACTAACCATGTTTGTTACTCTTTGTAGTAGTTCAAACATAGCTTGCCTGTAAGTAAAAGACAAAGAGATTTGAAGCTTGGAACTGGGGAGCTTGTGTCTGTACTAGCAGTGGGACAAGTTATTTTATCTTTTGATAATTACAGAACTTTGGTTTTAGAAGACTGTTTATTTATTCTAGATTTTAAGAGGAATTTAATTTTTGTTAGTTGTTTGGATAAACATGGTTTAACAGTTCAGTTTAATTCCTCAGTTTCAATAAGAAGTTCATCTTCTTTTATTTGTTGTGGTGTAAAGTATAATAGTCTTTATTTCCTTAGTCCCGTTCCCTGTGAAGTTAATCATGTTGAATTAAAAGATGTTGAGCATATTAATTCATCAAAGAAAAGAAAAGTTTCCAATGAAACTTATCTTTGGCATTTGAGATTGTGTCATATTAACTCTAACAGGATACAAGGTTTGGTCAAAAGTGGGATTTTAAAATCCTTGAACTTTGAACCGATACCAGTATGTGAATCATATTTAGAGGGTAAAATGACCAAGAGATCTTTCAAGGCCAAGGGAAAACGTGCCACACTTCAGCTGGAATTGGTACATACTGATGTATGTGGACCGATAAATGTCCAAGCCGAGGTGGATATCGTATTTCATCACATTTACCGATGATTACTCTAGATTTGGACATGTGTACTTGATGCGTCATTAAGTCGAAGCTTTTGGAAAATTCCAAAAGTTCAAGGCCGAGGCAGAAAAACATCTTGGTGTTCAAATTAAGACTCTTCGATCCGATCGAGGGGTGAATACCTATCTGGAGTGTTCAGGTCTTACCTGACCAAAGAGGGGATAGTTTCACAATTATCTTCTCCAAGGACACCCCAACAGAATGGAGTTGCTAAAAGGAGAAATAGAACCCTTTTAGAAATGACAAGATCTATGCTCGAGCTTATTCATCTCCTTCGATTCATTCGGGGATATGCCTTAGAAACAAATATGTATCTATTGAACTTAGCTCCGTCCAAGTCGGTTTCAAAGACACCAATAAAATTGTGGAAAGGGTGTAAGCCCACCATGAATCATATTCGGATTTGGGGTGCTCCGGCACATGTCTTGAAACAAAACCGATAAGATGGACTCGCATACGAAGTATGCATGTTTGTAAGCTATCCAAAGGAACCGAGGTTGGTTGTTTTATAGTCCAAAAGAAAAGAAGGTCATAGTGAGCACTCACGCGACTTTCTTAGAGGAGGACTATATGGCAAATTATAAGCCTAGAAGTAAGGTTATTCTTGATGAGCTAGTCTCGGATCAAGTTTCACCACAACCTCAAGCGGTTCCGGCTTTTATTCCGTGGTTGTTCAAAGAGGGGAAAATGTACCGAACATACACGAACCAGAGACAGAACTAGAAGTTCAGCATGATGATGAACTTAATGAAGAACAAAATCATGAATTGGTTGATCCACTTAATGAGGGTCCTCATCTAGAAATAGTTAACCCACAAAATGTGGACCCCCTGTAGATGCACAACATCAAGTGCGACAAAGTCGTAGTGGGAGATTGATTCGTAAACCCGCAAGATATCTCTTGTTGGGTGAGTCAAATCATGATGACATCATTGCGTAAGATGGTGATCCCACGAGTTATGACGAAGCACTAGGAGATGTTGATGCTCGGAATGGCTTGAGGCTATGAATCGTGAAATGGATTCTATGTATACCAACTCGTTTGGTCTCTTGTAGATGCACCTAAAGGGGTAAGACCCATTGGGTGTAAGTGGATTTACAAGAGAAAGAGAGGATCGGATGGGAAGGTTGAAACCTTCAAAGCTAGATTGGTGGCAAAAGGGTACTCCCAAAAAGAAGGTGTGGATTATGATGAAACTTTTTCGCCGATTGCCATGCTCAAGTCCATCCGGATTCTCTTAGGCATTGCGAAAGAAATCTTGATTATGAGATTTGGCAAATGGATGTCAAAAACTGCTTTTCTAAATGGAAATTTGGAAGAGGAAATCTATATGCGGCAACCAAAAGGGTTTATAGCCAAAGGGCAAGAAGAAATGGTATGCAAGTTGCAAAGGTCCATTTATGGACTTAAGCAAGCGTCCGATCATGGAACATTATTTGATCAAACCATTGAATCTTTTGGCTTTGAGAAAAAAAAATGATGAGCCATGTGTGTATAAAAGGATCCAAGGTAATGCGGTATCTTTTACGGTACTTTATGTGGATGATATACTCCTTATCGGAAATGATAGAGGTATTGTTAGGCATAAAAACCTGGTTGAGCAAGCATTTTGATATGAAGGATCTGGGGGAAGCCAATTATATTCTTGGTATTAAACTCTTGCGAGACTGGAAGAATAGGGTTTTGGCATTATCCCAGGATAAATACATTGACAAAATACTTGCTAGGTTTAGCATGGAGAATTCCAAGGGGGAATTATACCCTTCAGGCATGGGATTCATCTCTATAAGAAGCAATCTCCTAAAACTCCTGAGCAAAGAGAACGCATGAGTAGGATACCTTATGCTTCAATAGTAGGTAGTCTCATGTATGTTATGCTATGTACCAGACCAGATATCTGCTATGCAGTGGGAGTAGTAAGCCGGTACCAATCTGATCCTGGAGAGAAATACTGGGTAGCGGTTAAACATATACTCAAGTACCTACGGAGAACGAGAGGTTATATGTTGGTCCACTCAAGTGGGAGTCTTGAAACCATTGGTTATACGGACTCAGATTTCCAAGGAGATATTGACTCAAGAAAGTCCACCTCGGGATATGTGTACACCCTTAATGGCGGTGCCATTTGTTGGAGAAGTGTAAAACAATCATGTGTGGGACGACTCTGATGAATGAGGCTGAGTATGTAGCTGCTTCTAAGGCTGCAAAGGAAGCTGCATGGTTAAAGAAGTTCCTGACGGACCTTCAGGTGATACCAAGTATTGATTGTCTTATCACATTTTACTGTGACAACAGTGGGGCAGTAGCACAGTCCAAGGAACCAAGGTGTCACAAGAGACAAAAGCACATAGAGAGGAAGTACCACTTGATCGAGAAATAATTAAAAGAGGAGATACATTGGTAGCAAAGATAGCATCGACGAGCCTTGTTGACCCTTTTACTAAGAGTTTGCACGAACGTGTGTTCGAGAGGCATGTTTCATCTATGGGTCTTAGAAGGATTCCAGTTTGCTATAGCTTTAGGTAGTTTTTATTTCACTTTGTTATTTTGTGCCTTTTGAGCAAGACATTATGACATTGTTTTTTTTTTTTTTTTTTTTTTTCTGAATGTTTATAAATGAGGTGTCTTTCATTTATTTCGCACACTATTTACAAACTCTAAGGTCCGGATCAATTGTGGAGTATATGATCATATGAATACGTTCATAGAGGACATAGTCATAGGTTCTCACAATTGATGAATTGGTTCACATGACTATTAAATTAAGTTGGACACTTTATTTAGGCTGCAATATTTTATGAAATGGTTTTGTCGAATCATTATAAAATATTGGTTTGAGTTAATACTTACATTGAATGGATCAAGGAGAGATTTGATTAAGGTTGTTCTTTCCGTCATAAGGAATCAAATCTCCAGATAACTATAGTCATGTAGTTGCTCTTAATCCTTGAGTTTATTTTAAATAGGTAGTCGAATAGTTTTCATTCTTTGATTTACCAACGGGTGAGGTTTGATCTATATGACGGCCAACAACTCGGTATTTTGGGATTGAGATTGTTTGGTTATCGGTGTTTATGAGATAAACAACATGGAATTTATAGGAAATGTCCCCTTGATATGTTTCGGTACCTGGATATTGAAGACACTGACCAGTGCATGTAATCCATTAGAGAAACTATTAAAGTCAAGGAATAAATAATTGATTGGATTACGTAAAACTAGTCAATCAAGTTATAGACATTCTATAAAGGGGTAATGCATATTCCTGTTATAAGTGTCATTATTCTTGGAGATCACGTTCAGGCTTTTAGTGGAGTAGCACCGAACTAGATAATCTTGTGTAGATTATCATAAGCCTTGATGAATGACAAATGGTAGATCCCCAGGCTAGCTCGAGACAAGGGATGAGGAATATTATCAGATGATGATGGCTTATGAGCTACATGGTCTTGGGTTTACATATTCGTAGAGAGGCTTTCAGATCGCTGCATCTTTCCAGGTAATCAAAACGATGAAGGTTTTAACTTTTCCTATATCGCGTGGTACGATACGCTTCCGCGTTTCTGATTAGTTTGTTTCCTACAGATTGGTCCACATCCCATTCCAATGAGAGAAAAAATATTATCCACTTTAATTATATATGTTGTTAGGCCTTCTCAGTTACAAGTCTGATAGTTTATTTATTTACTCTTTAGGTTGCAGGAGAAAAACAAGTTTTTGAGAAAGAAAGGGGAGAACATAAAAAGTTACACCGCCAAACACACAAAAGTAGAGTGTGATATATTTAGAGTCATACCAAGCACACCCGCCGGTAGTAGTGAAAAGCTAAGAACGGTGTCTGTGATTGATATTCAATGTACTAAAGTTGTTGATAGTCCATAATAGTTTGTTGCAGGTATCCTTCGCTTCCTGATTCTTCATCTTATATAAACACCTGAAAGCCTTTAACGCACAAAACCAAATTTAACTTGAAAGTTGGGAATATGATTGAGAAGCGACCGATAGGGACGATAGCAAAAACTTAAAATGAAAGTTAAGAAGAGAGTGGATGAGGGATATATATAATATATATATATATAAAACCTAACTCCCTTATTGATGAAGAAAACTACATATTATCCAGCAATATATCAATCAATTAATTATTAGAAAGACTGGACGCGTCGTATTTATTCATGATGCACGCGCGCACATGCTAAAATTAACTCAAGATTTGGTGCCATCGATCAAATCGATAGAAAAAAAATCAAATCCTCATATTTGCGTAATCATCAAGATAAAAGTCATAAGATACAAAAAGTATATTTAGTGAGTGTTTGTAATTTCTGAAACCATGGTTTTAGAAACTATTCAGTAAGTTGAGATAAAATTCCTCTCACTTGTTTATCTTATAAGTGTAAAAATTATTCTTTAAAAGTTAATCCAACCACACAATTATAAGAAAAAATTAGAGATAATATCAATTACCCACGCAAGCAACACAACTTTTCAAAACGAAAAAGATGCTCATTGTACTTGTGTTGTTAGCTTTTTAAGCCTAATATAATTATTTTTTAATTATTAAATTATTAGTATTATTTTTAAAAATATTAATTTTTAGATTAAGTTAGATTTGAATTGCCAATTACAGTCGTCCACAGTGAAAACCTGAGAGTAGTGCAGCGTATTGGTCTTCAGTGCACTGAAGTTCCTAACAGTCCATGCTATCTTTATGTAATGTCCTTTAATTTGTTTCCTGCTTCTTCATCCTACTATCACCTGAGACGAACACTTCTGCAAAATGATGTCGAAAAACTACAGCTATATATAATTAAAGATCTTTAAAACCAGTTTTCCTTATCAGTGGTAGTTACCAAAAACGAAAGTAAGTACAGAACCTTGGACTATGCCACACGATGGAAGGAAATGGAGTTGAGGTCCTCCTTTAGCGCTGTTGAGGCCTGACGGTGCAATCAATTTATAGCGATGATGTGCTTAATTTTCGGTTATATTATATTATGACAATTTATAACGCAATTTTATTGGGGAAATAAAAAACAAAAGCGAACTTTGAAGTCATATTTTGATATCAAACCTTGACCAAAAAATTGGAAAATGTATCAATTTTTTCCCCTTAACAAGGAAAATATATCAATCGTGTTCACACATAATTGAATTTCTTTTAAAATAACCACCAAAGTGGTCTGGACAAAAAGGAAATTAAGAAAATCCCCAAAATGTTAAATTAAGATTTATAACAATTTTCAATGTTATCTAATTTACTTTGGAAGTCTTAGAATAAACGATGGATGCGCATTGATATGAGTCATACAACCACCAATTAAATTATTGCATTTTAGAAATTTTAAGGAACAAAATATTATTCATATTACTCCTTCTGCTCTTTTTTTCCCCTCCCATAAGAGCATAAATTTTTAATTGTCTTTGTCCTTTTTATAAGAACCCAATAAGAGATGTTTCAACATTTAATGAGTTTTTTTTTTTTTTTTTTTTTATTTGTACTCCTCATTAATATATATATTACATTAATTAAAAGGTTGACGATGCTTACTTGCCCATTATAAATAAGGACATATATATTTTTTTAAAAAAAGTTTATTTCAAGATATACTTATTTTTTTGACTAATGTTAACCGCTTTTATAAACCACATGATTCAGTTATCAAAATCTTATAAATAGGATAAGAGCGAGTAAATTTTAATGAATAAATTTTCTAATAAAGTAGCTTTAGTTTTATTTATAAGTCACTGCCAATATATCATATTCAAACAAAATAAACTTCAAACTAACTTCAAATTTAACAACTCCCAACTTTTTCACTACTATTTCATATACACTACATATATATTTATTAAAGCAAAGTCTACATAATAATATATCATTATGAGTGGCACATTAAAACTGTACATATTTAATGAAAAGACTTGTAAATGGGGGAAAAACTAAATGAGGAAACACAGGGACGGACCTTAGGATGAATATTTGGAGGGCCAAATGTATACTTATTAACTAATTAAAAATTTTATGATTATATAACATTTTTAAAATATTCAGATTTATAATTAACAATTTTAATGTATAAGATAATACACACTATCTCTAGTATAGATGTCATATCAATTACAAAATTAAAAGATATTATCAAATTCCAAAAGATTGTTTGTTATATAATATATCAAAATATTAAAAGTTAACAATGTAATTTATAATTCAAAATTAATAAAACACTATACTAAATGAAACAATTAAAAATTACCTTCACTTAAAGTTAACAATGTAATTTTAATAGAAACCAAAACAGACATTACTACATTAGGAATAGGCGTGTTGCTTTACATGATATATTAATGTTAATTAATAGACAAGCTGTGCGAGTTGTTTATATTAATCCTTTTAAAAAAAGAAAAGAAAATCTGAACATTTTTTTATGGCCCCAGTAACAACTAAGGTCCATCCTTGAGGGAACACTGTTATAGTATTGCGTTGATGCGATTTCCTTCATTATATGCGTCACATAATCTTAAAGAATAGGAACGAACTACTCATGCATACACATATAAAGCAATACCTTATGACTTCATTATAGGAATACTTTTATAGTGCAATTTGTACTATAAAAATATTCTTATAATTAGGACCGGAGGGAGTATTACACATTAAAAGAAAACAAGATAAAAGGGCACATTTTACCACTTGATACATCACCCATACATAAGTCTAGGGCTTTCCGTATCCTATTTAGTATCTAAATCCAAACCATTAATCTCTTCAAAACCTTCTTCTGCCTTGATCAAGTCTTTTCTCGTTATATCAACAATTTGCTCTATGTTAGCCAGATTTTTCAATATCATGGTCATTTCTGTGTCCAAAGTCATCAATTCTTGCTTTAACCTTTTCACTATGTTTGCCCTTTTCAAATATTCTTTCTTGTTCAAAACATATTTAACGCGCTCCAACCAACTGAAGTCTAATATATTAATCTCAATTAGTTCCCCCCATGCACAAACATTGAAGCTTCTCACTTGATTCCTCATTCATATCTCTGCGCTTCTTGTTCTTCATAAATTGCAGAACTTGACCCAAACTATTAAATGTCAACTCAGTAAACTTATGACCCCTCTTGTTTTTGCTGTCTATCAATAAAGGATGCCATAAACAGTGGAAGAACTAGAAAATATTTTTAGCCCGAGCTAAAAAAATAAACATATTGAACTATTTAGTAAATATAGTATCACATAACATTGAAAATACAAATAAATAATAACCGACAATTATAAATCAAAACAAGATATAAGATGATACCAACATTTTCAATAGGTATCTCAAACAAGATTTTTACTTTTCTCTCACAGCCCAATAAGTAATGAATCAAACATTGTCCTTATAGAGAAGATAAGAGATTAGCTAGGGCCAAATTATTGGTCAAAATAAAATAAAATAAAATATATATACTAACAACTTTTAGAGGGTCAGCTGGGGCCCACTGGCCAAGAACAAACTTCCTCTTGCAGTGGAACCAACGCTTTGTCTATTCGTCTGAGATCCTTAAAATCAACCATGTTTGGATCATTTGCAGGAACTCGTTTAAGGGCCTGTTTGGATAACTTCAAAACCTAGGTTTTGACAAAAGTTTGTCAAACACTCCAAAATTGTCCAAAAGTTATTCTGCATCAAAACCTAGGTTTTGACAAAAGTTTGTCAAACACTCCAAAATTGTCCAAAAGTTATTCTCGCATAAAAACCTAGGTTTTGACAAAAGTTTGTCAAACACTCAAAACATAAGTTTTGGAAAAAGCTATTTTTTCATATTTTTCTCTCTCCTCTACCATCATCGCATTTTTTTTTAGTACCGGTCGGTATCTTTAAATACTTTTTTACTACCTTTCGGTACCTTGAAATATTTTTTTTTTAAGATTAGTCATTACCCCGAAATATTTTATCAATATCCTAAAATAAATTTTCAAGATCATGAAGTATTTTTCGATATCCTTAAGTATCTTTTTAGTACCAATTAGTACCCGATTTTTTTTTTTTGAAGATTAGTCGGTACCACGAAATCAAGATCCTAAATTAAATTTTCAAGACCATGAGAAGTATTTTTTTCAGTACCAATCAATATTAAATATCTTTTTAATACCCATCAAGACCACGAAATATTTTTTCAAGATCAGTCATTACCACGAAATATTTTTTCAATATCCTAAAATAGATTTTTAAGATTATGAAGTATTTTTTTTAGTATCAGTTAGTATCCTTAAGTATTTTCATTTTGTACACAAATTTATGTAATTTTTTGTATTTATTATGAAATATAATGTTTATAATTTAAAATACAACATTACCCTTTATATGCAATTATACCAAAAGCTATTGTCCTTTTTGGTAAATTTGACCCTGAAAAAGCTATTCTAATAACAATATCATTTTTATTCAAAAACTATTCTCCGAAAACCATTTTTACCTTATAAATCCCAAAAACTATTCTCCAAAACTTAAAATTTCTTGGATAAAGAAGGATGAGGAAGCTGGTGACTAACCCAATTCTGTTAGGCCTCACTTCAATTATAATACATGAATTTGTCATGTAATCAAAGTAAAAGTTTTTATTTAAAATATGATTTATTAAAAATAAATGGGTGAAAATAATAATATTTCATTACTATTAATTGTTGTTGATATAAATAAGAAGAGAGAGACAAGAGAAGATTAAAATATATAAATAATAAAATAAATATTTGGGTCCTTTATAGTAATTTTTCTGTTAAAATAAAAATAAAAATAAAATAAATAAATAAAGCAATGTGGTGGTAGCATTGAAAGGGAATTGGTGTGGGGAAATCCCCACCGCCTTACTTCCCTTACATATATGGTGTGTGTGACGTTGGTGTGTGTGTGTGTGTTACTTGTGAGTGTGAATGGTCCGGAAGAGCTGGGTGAGAGTGAGATGGAGAGAGAGCGAGGGAATGAGGAAAAAAGGAAAGGAGGAAGAAAAGAAGGCTATTTTAAGGTATGTTATTTATTTTATAAGATCATTTAGGTAGTTAAATTAATTTCTTTTCAATAAATTTTCTTAATGAAAGTTATTCTACATATTTTTTCCTTTCTAATGAGAGTAATATAGTATTGATTAGTGAAAATTTTGGGATTAAAATTATGATAAAGTTTTAAGTTTGGATAATAGATGACTGTATATATCAAAAACATGATTAATAAGTAATTTTAATCGGTTTAGATTTATTAGTTGGTAGTTGTGGGAATTTAAATTAATTTTCTATCTAAAGGAGTTTCGGATTTATGCTTTATAGGATATTTCTACAGATTAAATGAGGTTTAAAGTATTTATTTGATTACTTGAGGTATTGTTGTCGATTTAATCAGTTTAGTTTTGCTAAATCTTAAATTGTATAAAATTTATGAGTTGAGATTTGGAATTTAAAGTAGAGTTTGATATGATTTTGATTATATGGAGATTTGAATATTTGTTAATTAAGTTGGATTATGCTTATATAAGATAGTATTAGGTTAATAAATTAATATTTGTGATAATAGGTCTTTTGTATTCGGATTTATAATTTATTTTAATTTATTGGATGTTATATTGAGGATTAGGTGTATTAGATTTGAGATTTATAAATGAATAGGGATATTTGAATTTTTAGGTGAAACATTTATTGTAGGAAATTGGGTATTTTGAGGATACAAGTAATATCTTGATAAATATGATTAGTTAGAACTAATTTATGAAGGAAGGAACTGAGATTGTAACAACAGTTTGAGGAATAGATAAATTCTCACTTCTTCTAAGAAAATTTAAAATGAGACAATTATAATTAATTAATTAATTATTATTATATAGTTAGTGTTGTCGTTAATTCTATTAACGTATAATTATATTTATTTTTAGAGTGGACTTGATCTCTCTCAAGTTTAGTTTGTGTTAAGAACTGAGGTAACCATTTCCACTTGTTGTACTTGCTTGTATGATGTTTGTGAGTGATTTTTTTTTTTTTTTAACTATATGAATCTATGAAACTACATTGGTAATGAAATTGCCTCATAGGATTTATTTTGAAATGATTAGTGATATTATATGTTATGAATGATATACTTCTTATGGTTTCTGGAATTGAAATAATATTCTCATCTTAATGATTATTGAGACGATGTATTATTTTTATAAATTGTGTTTGGAATTTTCTTTTATATATATATATATATATATATATATGCTAAGGTTATGATGATGTGGAGCGGTAATGGATGTGGAGTAATAATGAGAGTTATTGTGTATATAATACTAGGTGGTATGCCACCAATCGGTGTACAGTGGATGAATTTGATATTTTCAGGGCCCTTGGTATCACCCTTTTCCTTTGGTCTGGTTAAGGGTCAGCCCTTGGGATAGTGACACCTTTCCATATTCGAAGGAAAGGGAACTCATGGTCCGATATAAGTTCTATAGCCTTTGGCCGGGCTATACCTCATTATTGGAGAGCTTGGTGTAGTCTTGTCATAGAGACTAAACCTAATATGTTATAGCCCATGGGTTCTATCAGCGGAAATAAGGATGAGGGTGATAAGGATTGTCAGGGTATCGATCTATTGCTTGGCATGTTATATATGTGATTCATGACATGCAGTTTGATTTAGAAATTGTGATGCAACAATTGTAATTAAATAAATTTTTAAATTATATGTCTAGTACTTTCTTATAAGATATCCACTTGACACCTCACGAGCACATATTAGAATTTATAGTGAGCTGGATTGATGGTTACAAATATTTTTTAGGTGTTAGTTCTCACGTGGGTCAAACAGAGAATGCTTAAGTTACTTTCGCTAATGATAGTGCTTCCACTTTTTTGGTACAAATTGAATTATTGTATATTACCACATTAGGACTCACTTGGCATATTCTAGTATATTTTGGATATCCTGGCAAATTCTAAAGCAATATTTAGTTTTAAAATATGGGCATAATAAAATCAAAAGCTTAATTGTGTGCATAAAACATTTTAATAAATGGTTTAATCAAGTTAATAATTAATAATTGTCCTTTAAAATAAAGGATGTTACATTGTTTGTGGTGGCGATTGTTCTGCACATATTCTCAATTTGATTGTGTCCGATGGCTTGAAGGAATTGAAAGATGCCTTCGATTCAATTCGAAATGCTGTAAGGTATGTCCATTCCTCCCCAGCTCAACTCAAAAAATTTAAAGATCTATATGCATTGGAAATGTTAGATGCCAACAATATGTGTGTCTTAGATGTTAGGACTAGATGGAATTCTACATATTTAATGTTAGATGTCGCTTTGAAATTCCAACATGCATTTGAAAGAATGGGGGACGAAAATAGAGATTATGTGGCATACTTTAAAAAAAATGTCAAAGCGTGATAACACACATATGGATACTTTCTCTACCCAAGATGTTGATGACAACATGGATGCTCCTAATGGTCTGCCTAACAAACAAGCTTGGAATAAGACAAATGTCTTTCTTAGGTTCTTAAAAGTGTTTTATGATGTGACCTTGCAATTTTCTAGCTCGCTCATAGTTACTGCAAACACATATTTCCATCAAATTGCATTGATTCAAGAGTTGATAAATGAGGCTACTGTGTTCGAGGACCCTCTTCTTAGGGAGCTATCCTCAAGCATGAAGATGAAGTTTGATAAATATTGGGGAGCAGCAAAAAATATAAATCCTTTGTTGATTATTGCTGTGATTTTAGATCCTCGATATAAGCTTGCTTACATCAATGATGTATTTGACTAACTTTTTCCTGATTATCAACTTTGTATGTTTATGAAAAACAAGGCAAGCAACACTTTGTATCGCATGTTTGAAGAGTATTATACAAAAATTGGTGTTAAACAGGCATGTTAAATAGTGCAAACTCTTTGAACTCTTCTGCTAGTAGCAACACTTTGAATTCTTCTGGGAATGCCATCACTTCCACTGCAAATGCTAGTAAAAAAGACCCTGGTCGTAGATGGTTGGCATCCAAAAAAAAGATCTCATCAGTAGATCCTCAATCTGAATTGGATATATACCTTTCAGCGAATGCAGCTAAAGACACTCTTATTGATGATGATGATTTTGACATATTGACATGGTGGAAGGTTAATTCAACCAAATACAGAGTGCTTGCGATGATAACGCATGATTTATTGGCTATGCCAATATCTACAGTTGCATCTGAAACAACTTTTAGCACTGGAGGACGTGTTGTTGATGATTATAGGAGTAATCTATCTCCTAAAATGAATGAAGCCCTCATTTATGCCCAAAATTGGTTATTGGCTACGCAATCTATCTCAGATTTAGCTACCATGTTCACTGAATATGACAACTTTCAAGAGACGATAATGTTGTTAATATTCCAGGTAATATTTTCAATTTTATGCCCATTATTGAAGTTTACATATTTCATTATTACTAATTTCTTTTTTGTAGCTTCCAATCCCAAACCCATCAATTGTTCTAGTGTTACTTTGTTTAAGCTTCCAGGTACAATGAATGGTTATGAATCCAACACATTCTCATGTAACTCAGAATCATACAGACAATGATTGCATAGTAAGAAGAAACAATTAGCGCCATCAAATATTATTCTTGGAACCTAAAACTTTCTGGCAACATCAGCAACAGCTACAATGTATCTGTCAGATATTATGTAGTTCAGAGTGGGATTAAGTCTTTCGAAGAGTTCTTCAAGAGGGTGCTGCAACAAACACAAAACCTTGAAAAAGTTCACTTGAAGATCCATGGAAGGCAAAGTATCTCAAGGCTCTCATATCCTTCATGTGTCACCGAGCCAACAGCCTAGCCATGTCTACCATGGGAAAAGATGACCTGGGGCCATTAAAGGTATCAAAACAAAGTGGAGCTTAGGCTTATTGTGAGTCATGGCAAGCAAAGTTGTAATTTTTAATGTGTACGTTGTATAAAAAAGGAGGAAGAAACTGCGTGTCGTTTTACCTGGTGTAGAGTAATTTTTCTCGCCACGATGCAAATATGTTAACCCCTTTTAAAATATAATAATATATAATTATTTTCTCTCTTATCTCTTTCTTTTTATTTAGATATAGATCAGCTTGTTTCATGAAAATATTTCCCTTACATATTTTATTTTCTTTATTATTCTTATCAATATCATTTATTATTGTTAGTTAATTGAATTTAATAATAAAAAAATTGATAATATATTTATTTATTATTATGATTATTTTCAACTCTTAATTTTTTTTTTTTATAAACCCGATTACTTAATAAATCATATTCAAATAGCACTTAATTACTATTAAAAAATTGGAATGTTACAAATATAGGTATACCAATATTTTAACTAATGTAATTATAGAGCCATGAAAGGTTCCAGACACTACTTTGTCTTGTCTTGATCAGACAATGAATGTAGAGCAATGCAGATGTAAGTGCTTGGAGAATTGTTCTTGCACGGCTTATACTAATTCAGTGGTTGTGCCTTATGGTTTGGTGATCTAATTGATGGCAGATACTATGCTTCTGGGGGCCAAGATCTGTATGTCCAATGGATGCTTCAGAATTAGGTAAAGATGCCTGCTTTCTCCTTACGATGTTCGTTTTTTTTTTGACGAGACATTAGCCATCATATATTAATAACATTAGAAGGGGATCAAGTCCCACACAATCGAATTAAACACATTCCTAGATTTAAGAGGACAAACATTCATGAGCTCCTTACGATGTTCGTTTTTTTTTTTTTGACGAGACATCGGCCATCATATATTAATAACATTAGAAGGGGATCAAGTCCCACACAATCAGAATTAAGCACATTCCTAGATTTAGGAGGACAAACATTCATGAGAGAGATAAAAGAAGTTCCTTCTTTTGCTAATGCGTCCGCTAATAAATTACTAGCGTTATCATCGCCTTCTAAATTAGACTTGAATTTTGAACTGTATTGAGGTTGTTTGCCTTTATTTGGATGTATTTGATGACAATGTTGGATATTTTGATTGATATTGCATTGATCAAGATATGTGTGTATTATGGCGGTGCCTTACTTTTCTTGAATTATTTTATATACATATGCGGTAAAAACTACGTTTTGTATTACGATTTTACGTTTACGATTTTTCATTCTCCTTCCATTTTTAGGTAAAAACTATGTTTTCCTACCATGATTATGATAATTGAAGATAAAAATTTTAATTTGAAAAAAAGTTAAGTGATTATTAAAAAAATTAATAAACAATAAAATCCTTAATTAAATATATTTAATAGATTAAATTGTTTACAAACAATACATTTTGCTAATTGCAATGGCTATGAAGTTTGTCTCTAAACAAAATTCTTATTAAAATTCTAAACAAAAATTCTTAAAAGTCATCAATAAATCGTGATTTATTAAAAAATTTGTCCTTAATTAACCACAAAACAAAGTTTCAGTGCCTTCTCACTTTTTCCCCCTTCCCTCCTCTCCCCCATACGCCCTTCATCTAACAACCATCGTGAATAACAAACATAACTAGATCGCATCGGAGCAATGAAATCACAGAACAAAAATCATCATCAAGAGGCAGAACAGTCCATAAACCAAAAAATGAATCATTAAATTGAAAACAAACCCAGAAATTTAGGAGCAATGAAATCACAGAACAAACATCACCATCAGGAAGAAGAACAATCAAACCAAAAATTGAATCATAAAATAGAGAACAAATCCAGAAATTTAAAATAAACCAATGAAAAAAGCTATCCTAATGGAAACTTACCCATAACACCGAATCTATAAGCTTCAATTTACATTGCCTCACAAATTTTAGTTCTACCCAAGCATTGACCCACTTTGCTGATTATCTAAGCTGCTACCCAAGTCCTGGTTTCTTAGCAATAGCATGGTTCCCTGATCAGTTCAGAGCTTCATCTGAGATTCTAAGGTAACTATACAAATCATCTGCCATATAGACAGATTGCCAACCTCCCTATTAACCAAAATCACGTCATCTCCCAAAACATTTCAGAATAGAGGAGGTAATAGCAGAAGTCAGGAATCTCATTCCAGCAGATCCTCCAGAGAAATATGATAAAACATAATATCCAAATGCTAGAACCTGTAAAACAGAATACCACAGAGAGAATGTAGCCGTGAAGCACCATAGATACATATATAGTGCTGACCATGGTGCCAATGAAACCCAACGTGAAAGGAAGCCTCTCTTTTGATAACATGTGGGTGGGATGAAGCCCATCATTTGTGAACTCATGCCACATTGCGATGGGAATAATAATGGAAGTGAGCTTCTGGTAATTCATGACAGGTGTTACAGAGTCTTGTCTGATTGAGTAGATTATCCTGAAGAAACTTTCCCAGCGGGACATCAAAATTTTTGTAAAACATAGTATGAGAGAAATGACTTTGCTGACATGTAGTCCCTCTTAATGCATTTCGGCTAGATATCAAGACTAAAATACTCTGACAATCCAAGACAGCGTTGATATCATCCTTATTTTGCACCTTATTTTATTTTTTATTTTTTATCATCATCCTCTTTAATTTTGTCCCCATCAACTGCCAAGCACCCAGGAAAACTCTGTGATTCTCCACCATTAAAGAGGCATTCGAATCATAATATAAACCAAAAGAAGGTTACCACAGCAAATCAACAGAAATGGCATTGCCAAAGCCAAATCACCACCAACCCATTAAATCTCTGCGTTTTACATAAGGGGTCACAGTCGAAATCAATAATTTACGACCCTCACTTAAATTTTCATACCTTCTCAGTGACTCAGTTTGATCAATACCATCGTCGCCAATATCCCCAGAAGAAGAACCCGGAAATAAGCTCACCAAAGGAAGGGAAAGCGGACTCGGGAGAGGACAAGCTCGCGCGTCTGCAGCTTTTTAGTAGGAAATAAGTTCACCAGTGGAGCGTCGGGGTTTCTGGGCTTTTTAGGGAAAAGTACGATGGAAAAAAAAGCTTCTCCAAACAGACAAAAATAGATCCTACTGGGCTTCTCCGGGAACGCTCACTAAACGCTCACCAAACACGCGCTACTGGGCTCTCCAAACAGGCCAATGTTACCATGGGTACAATTTTGGTTAAGCTTTTTGTTGGGGGCTATATCTTCTACAGAGTCCACAAAAATAGGAAAGGTAAAGTTCTTATTTTGCGGCATCAGAGGGTTTTTTTTTTTTTTTTTTTTCCCTTTTCGCTCAAGAGCATCAGAGGTTTGATCCCCTGGCGTGGGGTCGCTCTCCCTCACCTTTAAGGAGGGGGTTCGATCCCTATGTTGGTCAAGGCGCTGGGAAAGGTATCCTAGGGGTCTAGGAAGCAGTGATAACGCTGGTAGAGGTGGAGGCATGTGTACTCTCTGACCAGTATCCCCTGTAGACTGGGCTCCAAGCGCCACGCTTGGGACCTGTCAAGGTGGGCCTAACCCCTTCCTAAAATTCTGTTATAAAAAAAAAAAAAAAAACAAAAAACAAAGAGCATCAGAGGTTTGGGTGATTGTTATTTATTTTTTTTGAGTTTGGGACATTTTGACATGTTCATAATTAGAGCCGGGAAATCGGGCCGGGCCCGTTTAAGCCCTGGCTCTGTAGGGCTCGGGCTTGAAAAATTGGCCTGAAATTTGAAATTGGCCATGCAGGGTCGGCCTTGTAGGGCCTCGGGCTTAATCGGCCAAAATTGCCGTTAGGGCATTCTTATAGCATTTTTATTTTTTTAAAATAAAAATTAGTCAAAGAGTGAAGCACAACCTTCTGCTCAAAGTGAAGCACAATCAAATATCTATAAAATTGATGATAGTGATAAAGAAGGTGACAATTAACAATGATAGTGGTATGCTTTTATATTTTATGTGAGTTATTTAATGTTGTTTAGTTTAATGCTTCTTACGTTTTATGTAAGGCAATTGTGGACAATGGTTTGTTTTTATTACGAATTAATGAATGTGTTTATTTGTTAGATGATTTGTATTGTTTAGATATTAATGTTGATAATATTTATTTGATAGATTAGAACTTTAATGGTTGCAATTTACTAATTATATTTCTTTGGAAAAAAAAACCCAGAAGAAAAATAATTAAAATTTGGAATAGTAATTTTCAGACCCTGTAGGGCCGGCCCTGACCTTGGTACTATCGGACTGGGCTTTGAAAAATAGATGTTTTTCTTATCTCACCCATAGTAGGGGCCATTTTTGATTCCCACTCTATTCATAATAATCAAAATGTGGGTGTGACCACAATAAGTAATACCGTCGGATTAGATTTAACGGTCACGTATACCTTTGTCCTAATTTTTAAAGCTCATGGTTACTTTTGTCCAAAAAAAAAAAAATATTTTGAATTGGACACACTTTGAAAAAAATTTCATGTGTATTTTACACCTTAGCTCTAAAATTTATGGGATCAACAATCATTGAATTTTCAATGACATATCCGCAAAAATTAATTAGGTTTATTGTTTAATAAATACTCACGTTATCAATGATATTAATGTTATGAAATGACTTGCACCATTTCCCCGTAAATCTAGGCCATCACTGGAATTAATTTTCTGCCGTACTCAAATTTGCACAAATTTCAAAATTAAGAATCATAATGGCCAAGATAAGACATTAAAAATTAATTAGCTCGTAATCCATAAAATTATTTATCATAAGTACTACTCATAAAATTTAATTAGCTACTTATTAAAAAAGATTTTCGTAAAACTTAAAATCTGACTTTACTGAAGTAAATGAAGGATAATCACAAGTACTACTCATCATCCGTCTTTTTCCTATTTTGCCAACCTTTGCTACATTGATGTTTGTTTCCAGGAAATTTCACTGCACCTTCAATTTTACTATATATATTAATTTAATAATCCCATTAATAGAAGACATAGTAACTAAATTTAATCAGATTAAGGATGTTAATTAAGTTAATTAATGATAAGTATTTTCAAAAATATCATTTTTATCTTCCTTATTTCTCTTCTTATTAATTATTGTTAAAAGGGCATTTATAAGGATAAATTAAAAATGACTAACAAACATAAAAAAAACATCTCATATTTAAGGTTAAAATAAAGGGGTTTATACTTCTCATGTTACATGAGAAGAAGAAGTTTCCTACACACACATGAAATGGTGGGACCCACATATATATACACTATGTAGTGTATATATATGTGGGTCCCACCATTTCATGTATGTGTTACATGAGAATACACTTCTCCTACAACATGAAAAGTGTTTTTTCCTAAAATAAATTCCCCAAATACATTTTATACTTAAAACATAGGGAAAAACATATGGGTGAAAAGACATGGGTGTATTTGATCTATTTTTTCTTTTTAAAAAAAATGATTAACCATTCTCAAGCTTCGGCTATCGTTGGTTGGGCAGCTGGAGCCCCAAAGCTCGCGATCAGAATAAGGAAATTTACAATGAAAATTAGGCCATTAACAGTAACCATAAGGGAATTTACAACTCAAATGAAAGCATGTGTCTAGATCTATATGAATGAGTGAAATATGGATTTATAACAAAAGTTTAGCGATAAACAAGAAACACAAGGGAATTCACAAATTCCATGAGTGCAAGTGTCCAATTCAAGTCAAATAAACCAGTGGAATAAAAACACTTTCAAAAACGATTAGGTGATCGAAAAAAACCTAATTTCCTGACAAACCTAGCTAATTTTCTTGTTAATCACTCTAATTTTGTGGTAAATCATGGCAACGTACAAACAGGCATATAAAGTATTACGTAACAAAAAGTTGGCATAGCACATTTTATCACTTGCTACGTCAACCATAGATAGGACTAGGGCTTTCCATATCCAATTTCGGCATCTAAATCCACATCCAGCTCTTTGAATCCTTCTTGTTCTTTGATCAAATCTTTTGTTGTCATTTCAACCATTAGCTCTGTACTAGCTAGATTTTCTTTTATCTTGTTCGTTTCCATCCTTAAAGCCGCCAAGTCTTGCTTCAACCTTTTCACCTTCATTGCCTTCTCCATGTATCCTTTCATATTCAAAGCAGACTTAATATGAGGCTCCAACCAACTCAAATCCAATTTACTTATCTCAAGTTCCTCCCACAAAGCTTGAAGTTGCTCACACGCCTCATCATTCAGATCTTTCCGCTTCTTGTTCTCCAGAAAATATAGAACTTGACCCAACCCATTGAATGCCCATTCTGTAAACCTACGACTTCTCTTCTTGTTACTGTCCATTAGTGAAGGATGCCACGAACAAACATCCTCCAACATTGGAACCAACGCTTTCTCTATTTTCCCCATATCCTTAAAATCTATAACATCATCGTCCTTTGAGTGAACGTCACTAGGTTGCTTGGATAAGGAAGGACATGTTGGGAAACTTGCAATGCCTTCAAATGACATTGAGAATAATTCAACTTCAATAATACATTTATCATTCAGAATATATCCACTGTTCGTGTCCTCAAGTTCACTTAGGGGCATGAAATCAGTATAACCCTGACTACAACAATTTACGTGGAACTTACCTGGTCCTGTATCAAATTACTTGTAAGTTAAAAATAATTTATTAAACCATAAACATAATTTACCATTGTCAGATTTGGAACAAAGACCTTATAAGTTAAAAATATATGGCAGCACCAAAACCAAAGCAAAAACAAATTTTAGAGGAATAAAACTATATGGATCAAATGATACCTCCTCTTGTTCGTGATTTTTTCCTGGTAACTTGATTGACAACGGTTATGCTAAAGTCTGCAAGTATACTCCACCCTTCAGGAAAACTCCAATTATGAGCTGCTTCCAAAGATATAGTCAATGACTTCCCGTCTGTTGTTCCTCTCAATATATGAAGTCTCCTGCAACAATTATAATAATATGTTTATTACATATTTGATATTACCCGTATTTCATGGAAGACATCTTAATCCTAAATATAAAATCTATTTCCCATATTTTATCAGCTCTCCCCAAATTATACTCCCACAACGTTCAACAAAAATTTAATTAGAGAGAAAACATATCATATTAATTAGTTTGACAAACTTTCTTAATCTAATCAAAATGTTATGAATTTGTTCATTATAACAAACAATTATAAGATTAAAAAAATAAACAAATAACAATGAATAAACAAATACTGCTTTCGCCCTAGAAGTAGTACCTTTGTAGTGCAATCACACAACAAACTAGACCTACATTTGAGACTCCAGGTGGTACAAAGCAATTGAAAAAGGAGTAGAGCTTTTGAACAAAACAAGGAATTGAAATGACAAAAACTAACATATTTATTGAAATGACAAAAACTAACATATTTTAATTACCAAGCACAATCGCTGAGGATGAAAACCTCAGAATCGCGTCGGAAATTGGTCTTCAATAATGAACTGAAGAAGTTTGAAACTGTCCAAGCTATTTTCTGGCATGTTATTGCCTTCTGTTCCTGATTCTTCATCTTACCATCAACTTCCTCTGTAAATGTGTTTACCTAAACACAATCAAAAGCCGAAAACCAACCACGCATAAAAACGTATGAAGCTACTAGTGAAAGGAGCAATGTTCTTAAAACCAAGCCGGACCATCGGCCGGAGTTTGGGACGGTTCAGATTGAGCGGAAAAATAGTCACTTTTAAGTCGGGATCCCTCCGGAACCGATTTTAGAAAAAAGGTAGAAAAAATACACATATTAAAAAATCCCAGCAGATCCCATCATTTTTTGCCTCTCAGTAACAATAAAATTTGCAGAAAGTTTGGAGAAAAACACTTCAAAATTCAAATACTCACTAGCTTTCAGTCCAATAAAATTTGAAGAAACTTTCGTAAAAAAACACTTCAAATACTCACTAGCAAGAAAGGTAAAGCCTTGAAGTCGTGCGCGGTGTGGTTGGTCGATGAAATGACCCTGAAAGGCTAAGGAAATAAAAAGTGGTGGTTAAACCCTGGGAAAGAGAAGACAAAAATCAACGATTTTTAAAGGAAGAAGAAATTAGTTAAAAGAAGGAGGAAGATGGAAATGAAAAAACGAAATATAGTAACCTGATAAAGGCAAAATGAGCAGAGCTTGAAGGTGGCAGATGGAGTGATGGTAGGAAAAGATGGAAGCGGCTTTGGTACTGCACCTTATGGTCCGCTTGGCTCCTGTGCGCAAAACTGTGGCGTTTTCGGCGTAAAACCGTGAGCTTCTCTCTCTCTCTCTCTCTCTGTTTTTTTTTTTAAAATATATATATATATATAGGGTTAATACTTCTCATGTCGCATAAGAAGAAGAAAATTCCTACACATATAAAATGATGGGACCCACATCTTTTTTATAAAAAAAAAAATCTAAGCATAGAAATGGTGTGACTCACATCTTTTTGTTTATTTATTTCTCCTACAACATGAGAAAAGTGTGTGTGTGTGGATATGAAATAAGGGAAAAACATTTCTCATGTTGTACAACATGAGAAGTGTATATATATATATATGAAATAATTAAGGTCTACGCAAATGCACATGAGAAAATTATTTTTAGTTTTATTCATCCAATATATATATAGAAGGAAATAACATATATATCAAGAACAAAAAACTGATAACTAGAGTTTCTCCTAGAATCTAGGAACAATAATTTAAAATTTAAAAAACAGTTGGGATTACAATCGGTTCTGATTTAGACTAGGTCACATAACAGATTAGGGTTTAAATGATAAAAGCCCATAGCTTTGGGCCAAGGCTCATTCCAACACTCCCCCTCAAGTTGGTGAATAGATGTTGATCATTCCCAACTTACTTCTAAGGCCTTCGAACTTTCCCTGAGTGATCGACTTGGTCATAATATCTACAACCTGTTTTCCTTATGGAATGTATGATAGATCCATCACTTTTGCTTCCAATTTCTCTCTAATGAAATGTCGGTCTATTTCCACGTGCTTCATTTGATCATGATGAATAGGATTGTTTGCAATCCTAATCGTTGACATGTTGTCACACCACACCTTTATGGGTCCTTCTGGTTTAGCCTTAATCTCTTTAAGAAGTCCCATACATAGGTACAATAATCAGTGGTGGAACGTCTATCAACTTTTGAACCTCCCCAATCAGCATCAGTGAACAATTCAATGCTTCTAGAGTTCCCTTTTTCAAAGAATAAACCTAAGCCTGGAGTTTTCTTTAGGTACTTGAGTATCCTATATACTGCTGTCATATGCTCTTTCTGGAGGTTACTAGAGAACTGACTTACCACACTTATAGGAAAACATATATCAGGACGTGTGTGAGACAAGTAAATTAGCTTTCCGACTAATTTTTGATATCTCTCTTGATTTACTGCTATACCATTAGGCCAAATCGTTAATTTTTGATTTAATTCCATAGGAGTATGAGCTGGTCTTGCCCCTAGCATTCCAGTTTCTTTGAGGAGATCCAACGTATACTTCCTTTGTGAAACATTAATCCCTTTCTGAGTTCTAGCCACTTCCATTCCTAAGAAGTATCTTAATGGGCCAAGATCTTTTATTTCAAACTCTAATGCTAAATTTTTCTTTAGCATTGTGACTTCTTCATCATCATCGCCTGTTAAGACAATATCATCAACGTACACGATGAGAATCGTTCTTCTTCCATCTCGGTCCTTTATAAATAGTGTATCATCTGCTTGGCACTATTTATAACCCCAAGCCTTGATAGCTCGAGTAAATCTTTCGAACCATGCTCTTGGTGATTGCTTCAGTCCATATAGTGATTTGTGAAGCTTGCACACTTTGCTAGAATTCTCTAAGTTTCTAAGTCCCAAAGGCACCTCCATGTATACTTCTTCTTCAAGATCACCATTTAAAAAGGCATTCTTTACATCCATTTGATGTAAAGGCCACTCTAGATTAGATGCAAGAGACAACAAAACCTTTATAGTGTTAAGTTTTGCTACAGGGGCAAAGGTTTCTTGATAATCAATGCCATAAGTCTGTGTAAACCCTCAAGCAACTAGTCGAGCTTTGTATTTATTCACACTCCCATCAAGATTGTATTTCACAGTAAATACCTACTTGCTGCTGACTACTGACTTCCCTCTAGGTAAATTAGTGATTTTCCAAGTCCCATTCTTATGTAGAGCTCTCAATTCTTCTTCAATAGCTTGTTTCCACTTTGGATCAAAAATGGCTTCTTCAAAATTTCTGGGTATGCTTTCCTTCTCAACATTAACCACAAAGGTTTTCATATATGGTGAAAACTTATTGTATGAGACATACTTGGCTATAGGATGTTGAGTGCAACTCCTCTTTCCTTTCCTTAAGGCACTAGGCAAGTGCAGATCATAAGAACTTGAT
The DNA here is from genome assembly GCA_019022655.1 of Acacia acuminata. NCBI lineage: Eukaryota > Viridiplantae > Streptophyta > Magnoliopsida > Fabales > Fabaceae > Acacia > Acacia acuminata. The sequence goes on along the minus strand of JAFJYI010000076.1, from coordinate 2,751,098 downwards.
CAGTTGCAGGATCATGAGTCTGCTGAGGTATGGAATTAGTATCTACCTCATCATGTTGTTGTTCTGTGGCTGCATCAGGTTCGTCCAACCTAGTCTCATGTGTTTCGGATTCAGAAATCAAGTTAAGAGGCTCAAATGGATTTGCTGTTTGGGGTATAACTGTTTGAGAATTTTGCTGGTGCCTATTTCTGGGATTGTTATGCACTGAGATTTCTGAACTATCTTCAAAAGAATCAGAATGATTGTTGGTAGAGTGAATAAGATAAATAGGTGAGGAATCTGGAAATGGTGTTTGTGGTGCATTAATGGATGTGTAGATGAGGAAACACTATATTGCTGATCATACTCAGGTTCATAAACAAGCCATTCACTCCTACTCTCCCCCTGAATGGGTGTGTTTGAGAAATAAGGTTGGTTTTCAATTGGTTTTCAACAAATTTCACATTTGAAGTGACAAAAAATTTGTTTGAATGCTGGATAAAAACATTTATACCCTTTTTGAGTTGAGGAGTAGCCCAAGAAAATGCATTTAAGGGCACGTGTGGCTTGTTTTCTCCTCCCTCATTATAAACAAAAACTGTATTACCAAAGACCCATGTAGGAAGAGGATTAATAAGAGGGGAATTTGGATAAGTTTTTGTAAATATTTGTAGAGGAGTATGAAAATCCAGTATTTTTGAAGGCATGCGATTAATTAAGTAGGCCGAGGTAAGAACAACATCTCCCCAAAATCTACTAGGAACATTGTTTTCAAACATAATAGACCTAGCTACCTCAAGGAGATGACGATTCTTCCTTTCAGCCACTCCATTCTGTTGAGGAGTATGAACACAAGAAGTTTGGTGATGGATTCCTTTTTCAGTCAATTTTTTTTAAAAAACATTTGAGTTTAAGTACTCCCAACCATTGTCACTTCTAAGAACTTTAATAGAGGTTTGAAACTGATTTTGAACGAAGGTGTAGAAATTTTTTAAAAGTGTAAACACCTCAGATTTATCTTTCATTAAAGGGGCCCCTGTTAACCAAATATGATCATCAATAAATGTCACAAACCATCTAGCCTTTGAATTATTTGCAACCTTAGAAGGACCCCAAACATCACTATGAATGAGATTAAATGGATGTGAGGGTTTATAAGGATGAGAAGGATATGAATTTCGAGTCTGTTTAGCAAATTGACAAGAATCACACTAAAAATTTGAAATAGATTTAGTACTAATGTTTGGAAACAAGAAACGCATAGAAGTGAGACTAGGGTGGCCTAACCTAGAATGCCACAATTTAATGTCTTCTGTAGACATAACAGAGTGCACAGCACAAGGTTTATTTGAGAGTGATCCTCGGATGTGATAAAGTCCATTCCACACTTCAACATTCCTAATCACCTTCCCCAAAGCCAAGTCCTGAAAATGGCAACCAATTTTGTCAAAAGATACTATGCAGCTTAGCTGATCAACAACACGTTTTACAGATAACAGGCTACACTCAATTTCTAAAACATATAAGACATTTTTTAATACGATGTCTTTAGAGATTACTACTGTGCCTGATCCATGGATCTTTGAAAATTGGCCATTAGCCACTTCTACTAAATTATGCTTAGAATAGTGAGTAAAATCAGAAAACATTTTCTTGAACCTTGTTATGTGGTCTGTTGCACCAGAATCCACAACCAAGATATCCTTGGAAATAGTCACACCACTAAGAGCACATGTAAGGGTAGTACCTGATTTGGCCAAGGTAACAGAAGGGGTATTTTTCTCACAGATTTTTGCTGAGGATGATTCAGCATGTTTGTCAAGAATCCTTCATAGAACCATGAGTTCTTCGATGCTTAGATTATCACTGTCCGCTTCAGGTGCATTTATCATTAGCCCTTTCTTATCATATCTGCCTTTTTGCTTCATGTTTGGAGGCTTGCCGTGTAATTTCCAGCAATCTTCTTTGGTGTGACCATTTTTATTACAATGATCGCACCACTTTGTAGACTTTCTTGTCTTCATGTCTCCCTGATTTCCACGAGCAGCAAAGGCAGATGCCTCCTAGGATATTGTTGCCTGGTTAGGTGAGCCTCGAGTCAAGAATTTTCTACTTTCCTCACATTTGATCAAGTTAAAAGCATCTTCCAATAGGTGTAGTGGCTTTATGCTCATTATGCGTCCTCGAGCATCTTCATATGAGTCACTAAGACCAAGAAGAAAGTCACAGCATCTCTCTTGATCAAGTAAGCGTTTATGATAAATTACATCATTCTGACAGGACCATTCATAACTTTCATATAAGTCTAATTGCTGCTATAGTTTCACCAAAGTAGTATAATATTGAGTCACGGACTTCTCACCCTGATAAAGCTCTCGGAGTGATCTTTTTACTTGGATGACCGCAGCAATATCCTCCCGGACAGAGAAGGTTTTTCGGGCAAAGTCCCAAATTTCTTTGGCAGAAATAGTAAGGAGATAATTCTCACTTATCTTAACTGTCATAGAATTTATTAGCCATGCCATAACCATGTTGTTTTTTGCACACCAAGTCTCGAATTTTGCCGAGTTGGGCAAGGGTGGATCTTCGGTAAGATACTTGGCCTTCTTCTTTCCTTGGACGTACATCAAAACGTTCCGAGACCATTGAAGATAATTATTCTCATTCAATTTGTGTGCTATTGTCACTTGAGAAAGGGAATCCGGCACTGCCCCAATCGGACCAGCACCAGAATTTCCCATATTGGTCAATGGTTCAGTCCTTCTTGAGCCATCACCTGTTGACACGGATAGATGATCTCTGTCGTCAATGGCGAAGGCCCGCAGCTAACCGTTTAAGGCTGCTTTATATGACATCAGGAATGAACCAAATTGCCTGGCTCTGATACCATGAAATAATTAAGGTCTGCGCCTTATTTCTTAGTTTTATTCATCCAATATATGTGTACATATATAGAAGGAAATAACCTAAACTGATCATTAGAGTTTCTCCTAGAATTTAGAAACAAAACAGATCACTAGAGTTTCTCCTAAAATCTAGGAACAATAATTTAAAATTTAAAAAATAGTTAGGATCACATAATCGGATCGATTTAGACTAGGTCACATAACAGATTAGGGTTTAAATGATAAAAGCCCATAGCTTTGCGGCAAGGCCCATTCCAACAATAGATATATATATATATATACACGCACATATATATATATATATACATATATATATATATCGGGCATTTATGGGTACTTAAAAGATATTAAAAAGATATTCCGAAAAACTAACCTAGGTACTTTAAAAATATTTTATGACCTTAAAAAAAATATTTCAGGTACTGATTGATAGTAAAAAAATATTTGAGGATAGTGAGTAATACTAAAAAATATTTTATTATCTTCAAAAATTATTTTAGAATCTTAAAAAAATATCCTGAAGCATATTTTTAGTACCAATAAGTACTTGAAATATTTTTCAAAATCATGAAGCATTCTTTTAATACCAATCAGTATCCTCAAATATCTTTATGAACATTTTTTTTAGTACCAGTCAGTATCCTCAAGTATCTTTTTAGTATTGGTTAGTGTCTTGAAATATTTTTTTAAGATCATCAAATATTTTTTTAAATACCGGTTAGTATCTTAAAATATCATTTTAATATCTATTATATACCAGTAAGTGCATGAAATATTTTTTCAAAAACAAAAGGCTAAATTACACATTTGATCCTTTATATTTACTCCAATGTTTAATTTGGTCCCTTAAGTTTAGAAAATATTTTTTGGTCCTTAAACCCTAACACCGTTAGTTTCATCTAATGGAAAATGTTGACTTTGCGTTAAATAAAATATGCTTAAATTTTAAAATATAAAAACAAATTATCGTATGTTGCAGGTAGCCAATTAAAAAATATTAATAATATAATGATGAGAACAATTACCCATCTTCTTCCCTCCAATCCAATACACACTGCTCACTCTCCTTCATTAATGGCTTCTTTGCTCCTTTCATTTTCTTACTCTTCCTCTGGTAGGCGACACTCCTTCCTCCTCTAATCTGGTGGACAATAATGATGGATTTTGTGTCGAACCCTTATTATTTCTTCACGGCTTTCTCTGTAATTTCAACTCTCTTGGCGCCTCAATTTCTCTCCAGACGATTGAACAAAGGCCAGAGGAAGAAGAAGTATCCTCCTGTTGGTGGCACCATCTTCAACGAGTTTCTCAACTTCAATGGGCTCCACCACTACATGACTGATCTCGCAAGCACGTAACAGACCTACAGATTGCTCACACCTTTCCGGGACGAGATTTATACCTTTGATCCGTCAATGCCGAGTACATTCTCAAAACCAATTTTGAGAATTTCGAAAGGTAACTGTAACAAGGAATTCGCTTAAGGTTTTGATTCTAGAATTATTAAATAGATGCAGATTCGTGTCTGTGGTGCTAAAAGATTGAGCATTTGAGCGGTTTTCATTATTAACTAGTTTCAGGATCTTATTCTAATTCCACATGGCTAGAAGAACTATGGATCAGAGGTGGAAGGAGTGCCGATTGACAGGAGAAAAGTAAGGAAATGGAAGAAACACGGGTGGAGAAGCTATTAATGGAAGAAAGTGAGTGGTGCATATTGGAGGGAAGAAGATGGGTTAATTGTTGTGGTCATTATATTATTAATATTTTTTAATTGGTCAGTTCGAACATATATACAATAATTTGTTTCTATATTTTTAAAATTTAAACATATTTTGATTTTATTCAATTGCACCGTTAGCATTTTCCGTTAGATGAAATTAATGGTGTTAGGGTTTAGGGATGAAAAATATACTTTATTTTAAATTGAACCTTAGAGTAAACATAAAGGATTAAAGACATACTTTAGCTATTAAAAATAAAAATAAAAAAAAAAAAAAAAAAAAAGAAAGAAAGAAAGAAAGAAAGAGAAGCCCACAATTTTGCGCCAAAAACAACACATTTTTGCGTATAGGAGCGCAATGGACACGCATAGGACCAAAGTCGCTTCTAGAAAAGACACCAAAACCAAAGACCATTGTGATGAAAAGCCGACAGTTGGGGGACAAAAACATGAACCCGAAATTTATTTATTCAATTTTTAGACTTGTTATAAGAAATATATAGAGAATGCGTAAAAAATTTGTGTTAGTTTTCTATATTGGCCCCATTTATTTAATTATTTTTTGAATTTATTGGCCATTTTAGTATCAATATATTTATTGTCACCATATTTATAATCACCTGTCACGATCCTAGATAAACCTCTTAAAATAGTGTTGGTCTTAGTTTGATCACTTCACCTAGATTTTGGCTAAGTTAGCCGAATTCTCAAAAGTAGGGAAAGAAACCAAAGACAACAAAATTTTAGAGAGAGAAGGAGAACTCTAAGGAGAAAAGCTCTTGAATGAGAATGTCTTGAACTCACTTGGATGATTTACAAATGATGAGGGCACCCTTATTTATAACTTACCACCTCCTCAATGAACGATCAAGATCTAAATCATCCTACGCTTGAGGAGGGTTTTATCTTCTCCTAAAATATCTAGATATTTACACAATTACAAGAGATTCTAGAATATCCTACACAATCCTACCAATATGTACATATATCTACAACATGCTAGTTTTTAGACTTGGCAATGCAAGAAACCTCAATCTAGAGTGTCTGTGCACGTAAAATATCCAACGTTCCTTGCAATACGTGACACACCACTCTAGTTAATAGCATTACAATACATTTTCTTCTTTTTCTACCTACTTTTAGATTCAAATTGTGCATAAGAAATAATTGTAGAACAGAAAATTAATCTCTAGTTATTAGGAAGGATTAAAGGCCATTTAACCTATATGTATCATAGACTATTAAATGGTGAAACACTCCCCTTAAACATTCCAAAACGTTGCAATATTTAACTTGTGTGTTTTTCCATAAAGATTCTTCATTTTTTTTAAATCCATTCAGGAAGGGTAAAAATAAAAATAAAAAATAACTTTTAGGACATATTAATTAACTTAACTTTTCCCCCCCCGTAATATAGTAACGTGAAACGCAATATCCAAAATATAAGATATAAGGATATGAGCTGAGTCTACCAGATGATTTGTACATGTTTGGTATGACTTTTGGAAAAGCTCAATTGGGCTTAGGGTTGTCCATGGACCAGACTGGATCGGGTTGGGGGTCAACCCGAGGTCTGGTCCAGGAGAGACCTCGGACTGGATAAATCAGACCAAGGTGCAGTGCGATCCAAGATACCGGCCCGAGCTCGGGCCGGGACTGACACCGGTGTAGTAGACTGCTGGACTAGTCCAGGGCGGTCCAGAAAAGAAAAAAATAAATCCCTTTCTTAGTTCAAAGTTGTCGGAATCACGTGCTGCCCTTGATTTAGCAAATCACTTTATTTTTATTTTTTTTGTCAAAAAGCAAATCACCTTTTGCTATGCTACGGATTATTCAAAGGGAAATGACATACACATACTCTCTCTCTTTTGTCTCTTACTTCAGACTCTCTCGCCATTTTTTCCCCTTTCATCTTTTTCCATCTTCTTCTTCTACTTCAATACACCAGCGTCGGCGACGCTTCTGATGAGAAACGCAAGGGCGAGATAAGGGACCAGAGAGCGGCGGTTGTGATGCTTCCCAACGTCTTTCCTTTCTTTCGTCTTCCCAACTTAACGACGTCCTCACCGAAGAGATTCAAAGAATGGAGATCAAAGCTAGAGATCCGAGCTTGTAGATCGAAGAATGGATATGGGGATTTTAAAGTTTATAGATCAAACCCATCAAAGAGTGAAGTTGACAGCAGATCTGAGCTTACCGATGGGGGTTGTGTCGGTGGGTGGGTGGCTGGCTGTGTGTGTGAATATATATATATATATATATATTTATATATCGGGTCAGACCAGACCCCTTGCTTTAAGCCCCTGGCCCGAAGTCTGGTCCGGCCCGAGCAAACCAGTCTGGTCTAGTCTACTTGAAATTGTCTCAGACCATTTTTTTTCACAACAAGACCGGGTCGGGTCGGACCAGGCCGGGTCGGGCTACCTGGACCACAAGTTTTTTGGACATTCCTAATTGGGCTTATGCATGATTCACTATTTGAATCGAACTTATAGAAAGAAAAATGCATGTTTGGTTGAGATGTTGTTCCAATCGGATTTATGGGTCAAAAGTAACTTATTTGAAAAGTTACTTTGGGGAGGCTTTTGTTCTAATCGGACTTATAGACAACCAAAATCATGAGATATTTTTTTAATACCTGAGGTATATTCTTAGTACCATTCAATAGGGTATTGACTGGTACTACAAATAATTTTTTCAAGATCATGAGATAATATCCTAAGTATATTTTTAAAACCATTCAGTATCCTAAAAAATAATTTTTTAAATAATTTTTTAGGGTAATGATTGGTACTGAGACTAATGTTGTTACGATTGTAAAATAATTGTTCAAATTTTTTTTTTTTTTAGTACTATGTCCAGATATATTTTTAATCCAGTACCCTAAAAAAATATTTTAGGGTACCAACTAATTTTTTTTTTTCAAGATCCTAAATAATTTTTTAAGATCATGAAATATATTTTTTTAGTACCCTAAAAAATAGATTGATTATGTATTTTAATCACAAAAGCTATTTATGTTAACGTCAATCCAAACATAAATCATATTTCACAATCTGACTTTTACCCAATCTGATTTTTTTATAAGTCATTTTTCCTACTAATATCTCAAACAAGCTTTAATGAGTCCGTAAGCATGAGGACTGAGTCGAAGATAAAGCCACATTTCGTTCCGTCGGCCAATTTTAACAATTGAAAATCGAAGGAGCTTTAGAACAAAACAAAAAAGGAGGGAAAAATAATGAATTTTGAATTACCAAGCACAGTGGCCGACGGTAAAAACCTCAGAACAGTACCGGGCATTGATCCTCACTCTTCAATGGGTTCCTTCTCTTCCTCATTCTTCATCCTAATTGTTGACAAGTATGATTAGAGAAGCAATTAGAGAAACAATATGGAGAAAAAAGATGAAGATATTGAAGAATCTTTTATTAATCTCAACAAGGAGCCAATGCTGATACAATGTATCCCAATTAGGTTTAACAATGATGAATCTAGGAGGGACTTCCCTCTCTAGAGAGAGAAACTCAAATTACCCTCACTCTAACTTGGTGAGGATCTAACTATCTAACTCCCTCTAAATCACAACAACTAAGCCCTTTATATAGAATGGGCCTTAACCAACTAATCAACTATTCTCTTATATTCTAACACTAATACACAACCAAAACCCGAAAACCAACAACGCAACTGGGTGGGTCAAGTATGAAACGGCTTTGGGAAATTTAGCAAAATAACGTTTTTTAAAAAATAATTATCGAGAATAGAGCGTGTCGAAACTATTTACCAAAATAAGGCGATCCATGGCGTTCTCGACCGACGCCATTGAACTGTCGTTAGGGACGCCACGTGGCGGTGGCGTCGTGGATCGACGCCACCTTGCGGGGGTGGCGTCCACGGCACCGACGCCACTCTTGGCGGTTGGAAGGGTCCGACGCCTTAATGGCGTCAGACAGACGCGACGCCGATAGTGGCGTCAGTCAGTGGACGCCACCCCTGCAAGGTGGCGTCCAGTCACAGACGCCACTGCCACGTGGCGTCCCCAATCTGACAGTTCAATGGCGTCGGTCCAACGGACGCCATTGACCGCTTATTTCGGTAAATAGTTTCGACACGCTCTAATCTCGATAATTATTTTTTAAAAAACGTTATTTTGCTAAATTTCCAAACGGATGAAGCAACTGGTGGAATAAGTAATATGGCTTATAAATGTGGAGATGAGACGGTAAATTAAGTCATGAGTGGTTGAGATCCATTGCTTGAATTAATTAATTGTTGGTTCATTGAACATACGAGTAGTATCAACAAGTAGTATTTGTCATGTTTATTGAGCAATATTCAACGGCATTCCCTATTAAATCAGCCATATATATAGAAAGCCGCATCAAGAAAAGTCATAAATATACTCTATATGATTGTAAGTTTGTAACTCTCTCCTTTTTCCAAGTAATGAAGAAACTGCAATCTTATCTCTAGTCATAAATATACTATTCTGGAGGATCTCAGAAATTCCGCTGGCAAAAAAGGATCTTGGAGATTCCCAATACAGAGTTTGAATTCTTCAATTAATGACTTGCATATCTCTAGAAGGTCGATCGGCTTTTGAGATTTTACATTCATCATCACATCCTTTGAACTCTGTGACCACCTCATGACTACGCTGGAAGTGGAAACTTCCCTACTGCAGATCCAAACACGTCTTAATCCTTTCGAAGGGTGACACTGACACACGCATAGCCAGCACAATGAGTTAGGACCCTCAACCGTCATTGTCCTTTTTTTTTTTTTTTTTTTTTTTTTTTTTTTTTTTTTTTTTTTTTTGGTTGCCTTTTTTTAACATCACTTTATTTTTATGGGGGTACGCCATGCTGTTGAGATAAGATGCTTCTCCCCTTATGTTTTCACTTTACCCAAAATAATACAATTCCTTTTTATATCAAGCTTATGCCTTTTTTTAACATCACTTTATCATTTAATCAACACTAAAGACCGACGTTACAACTTACAAGCCTTTTTAGTGTAGTAGTGTTGATTGTTCACAATTTGAGTACGTGGAATAGATACGATAATATGCACTAACATTTCTTTATCAACATGATAAAAATGTTTCCATTGGTAATATTTACGAAAATTCGTTACGTTGACAAGGTTTAATTTTAAGAAAATAAGCATAAGGTTATTGAGATTTTTTTTTTTTTTTTTTTTTTTTTTTTTTGAGTTTGAGGCATTTTAGTGTTTTCATAACAATAATGTGGGTCTTACCACAAAAAGTAACACCGTTGGATTATAGATGTAACGATCATGTGAACTTTTAACCCAATTTTTAAAGTTTATAATTAATTGTGTCCTTAAAAAAATTAAGGGTTGGGCTAGAAAATCACATGTAGATTTTTAACCCTTAAATTTATGATATCTATAATCATATAATTTTCAATGACGCATCCGCTAAAATTAATTAGGTTTATTGCTTAATAAATACTTACGTTATCAATGATATTAATGCTGTATTTCCAAAATTTGCCCAAATTTCAAAATTATCCAGCCTAGGCTTGGATTGGCCAGCCCGTGGGCATCTTTGATCGAATCTTAGATCTTTTGAAGGATGGAAGATCGGAGGTATAGCTGGGTCCCTCTCCATAGCCTAAATTATAAAGCTTGCTAAGATAAGACAATAAAAATTAATTAGCTTGTAATCATAAAATTATTTATCATAAGTATACTACTCATAAAATTTAATTAGCTCCTCATTAAAAAATATTTTCGTAAAACTTAAAATCTGATTTTGTTGAAGTAAGTGAAGGATAATCACAAGTACTACTCTTCATCCATATATATCAATTTAATACTCCCTTAAGATAAAACATAATTACTTAATTTAGTCAGATTAAATATATTAATTAATGATATGTATTTTCTAAAATATCATACTTATTTTCCATAATTCTCTCCTCATTTATTATTATTGAAAGAGCATTTATATGGATAAATTAAAAATGATTGACAAATATAAATCACATATCTTACCGTCAAAATAAACTCAAACAAATATGTTGTATAATTGAAACATAAGCATAGAAGGGAGCATCTAATAGTCCCCAAAACTTTATTAAACTTTACTACACCACATGGGACCAAAATAAAATTAAATAACATGGGTGAAAAGACATAAGTGTATTTGCTCTATTTTTTTATTATTTAAAAAACATGATTAAACATTATCAAGCTCCGGCCACCGTTGGATGGCCAACAGGAGCCCCAAAGCTGGCGATCAGAATAAGGAAATTTACAAAGAAAATTAGGCAAAAAACAATGGGATAGGATATTGTCATAAGGTCACTTCTGAAAAAATCATTACCACTTTTTCACCATTAGATTAGAATCTCAATAGGAGAGAGAAATAATAAAAGTAGATGAGATTCTAATCTAATGGTGAAAAAATGGTAGTGACTTTATAACAAAAAATGGTAGTGACAATATCCTATCCCAAAAACAATAACCATACGGGAATTTACAACTCAAATGAATGCATGTGTCTGGATCTATATGAATGAGCGAAATAAGGATTTAAAACAAAAGTTAAGCGATAAACAAGAAACTCAACGGAATTTACAAATTCCATAAGTGTCCAATTAGGTGATAGACAAGAAACCTAATTTTCCAGTTAATTGCTCTAACTTTTTTGGTAAATCATGGCAACGTACAGGCAGGCATATTAAGTATTACTAAGTATTATGTATCAAAAAGAAGTTGGCACGGCACATTTTATCACTCCACGTCAGTGGTGGACCTATACTAGTGTCAATGTGGGTAAGTGCAGACACAAAATATATATAATTCAAAAAAAACTAGTGATAGTGGTGTAGATGGTTAACAGGGCTTCATCAAATCAATAGGTCGCGGGTTCGACCTTACCAAAACCCTTTTACCCTTTTCTTTTTTACCCATTTCGTTCTCTGCTCTATCTCGACTCATCTCCAATTCCTTTTCCCCCATTTCCCTGGTTCTCGTTCTCTGCCCTCTCTCGTCTTTCTGAGTTCAGTTCACATTTTGAAACTGAAACTCGGGAGTTCTAGAACAGGCTGCGTCTGGGAATGGACGGCGAGGAGTTGACGGAGCAGGAGACCGCTTTGTATGACCGTCAGATTAGGGTATGGGGTGCTGATGCTCAAAGGAGGTACCTTTGCTTTTCTCGTCATTTTTCTAAATCTTTTTCTTTAGTCTGTGCTTGTTTTGTTTCCCCTCTGTTGTACAAAATGAACTCTGAGTTTGTAAATTTGACTTCTCGTTTGTCATTCTGCTGTTTTAGACTGAGCAAAGCTCATGTCCTGGTTTATGGAATGAAAGGGACTATAGCAGAGGTAATTAAACCTTTAACTTTCGTTATATAACAAGTATTTCAAGCTAAGGTATGATGTTGATTTCGTTATATAAACCTTGTCAGATTTTGGAATTGATTTCTCCAACAAGTTTGATATTGTAGTAATTAGTTGTTGCTCCCTTGCTGCTAAGGTATGATTCTGACAATTCTTTCCCCCTATAACCACTTACCGTGTGATAAATCAGTACTTGCTTTAGTATTCTTATTTGTTTATCTATTGCTTTGTGATTTCACTGCAGAAACTTGCTAATGACAAATGCCGGAAGCTATCAAACAGAGTATCTTTTTATACTGTTGACTGTACAGATTCTTGTGGGGAAATATTTGTTGACCTGAAGGACTATCGATATTCAAAGGTTTCCCTCAAATTTAGTTTTGCATAGTTCTCAATTCTGAAATTTTACTTCTTAATTTTAATGTGTTTGTGCTTCATTTTTCTTCTCCAGAAAAAACTGGAGGAAACTAATGAATGCCAACTACAATACTCGTGTTTTGAGGTATGCCTTAGCTGATCATAATTTCCTAATTATCCATGCTATTCTTGACCTTGTATTATATTACCATCCTGTATGTATTTCTTGGAATTGAGCCTACCAAGTACAATCCTGACGATGAACTGCAAGATTCTGGTCCTCCTTTATGCTTCAAGTGGCCTTACATATTTTTTTTCCCAAGGGAGCATTGCTGAAACAACAGAGTAATTGAATTCAAGATTTTCAGAATATGCAAGTTCTAAAACGCCTTATAGGCCTATATGTTATGTCTATATAGTTTACTTTGCTTCTGATGATGTGTTGTAGTCAAGTATGCTTCACAAGGTTGTCTAATTTGTATATCTTTTACTGCAGGATGCAGTATCAGTGCCATGGAAGGCACTTCCCAGGAAGACATCAAAGCTGTACTTTGCAATGAGAGGTGTGTTCTATAAAGTTGTGATGTAAAAGAGAGATGTAGAGAACATTTGGCTTACATGCCCTGAGTTTATACTTTATATCTCCAGGCGCTTATTTTCAAGACACCTTTGTACAAGGCTCTGTCATTGATTGTTACCTTTGATATGGAACTTACTCTTTAACCCCCAGAAGTTTGTTGTATATTTTTCCATTTTCAACTCGAGACATGTATTCACCAATTATTAATGCATAGAAATCTAATTGTCTCTTGCAGTTGTTGAAAAGTTTGAAGAGGCTGAAGGTCGAAGTCCTGGAGAGGTTTCAGTTGCCGATCTTCCTGGTGTCCTTAAGCTGAAAAAGGAGCTATGCTCTGCACAAGTAGGCTACCTGGAATTTGTTGCAGTAATGTTGTGATTCACTTATAGATTTCAATCCTATGGTTCGTGTTTCTGTGGAGAAAGGTTTGCATTCTCTCTTTCCTTTTCATATTTTTTCTTCCTTTTGTTTTTCCCTAATCTTGTCAAGCTTATAGGTTTTGAATTGTTTTATTTTTTAATGCGTTTAAAACTTTCTTTTAAAAAAATTTCGGGGGCGAACCCCCGAATCCCACCAATAATTGTGCACCCACAAACCTAAAATCCTAGATCCGCCACTGTCCTAACACACAGTCAACAACCCAAAAACCAACAATGCATCTGGGTGGGTCAAGTGTGAAACGGATGAAGCTATAACATGGCTTATAAATGTGGAGATGAGACGGTAGATTAAGTCATACGTAAGTGGTTGAGATCCACTGCTTGAATTAATTAAATTTTTTTATTATTTTTTTTTTTGCTAGAAAAATTTTAGGAAAGGGGTTGGACTCACCTACTGATCCAAGGACAAATCGTTTGGAGCCCAATTCTTAAGGTATCTTGGGTTAGAGAGCACACATGTCACCACCTCTTCCCAGCGTTTCCACTGCTTCCTAGACCCCTATGATGCCTCCCCCAGCGCCTTGACCAACTCTAGGATCGAATTCCTTCCATTTTGGTAAGAAAGTCTGATCCCTCTATTAGTTGAATACGAGGGGTGAATTAATTAATTAATTAATTGTTGGTTCATTTAACATATGAGGAGTATCAACAAGTAGTATCTGTCACGTTTATTGAGGAATATTCAACGGCATTCTCTATTAAAACATTACTAGAAAATGTTAAAATAGCGACGGAATTTGTGACGAAACAAATCCGTCACAAATTTTTTCCGTTGCAAAATTTTGCTACGGAATTGAAAATCAGAGCAATTTGCGATGGATTTTCAATTCCCTAGCAAAAATCAAAAAAAATAAATTCGAGAAATTACATCTAGGTGGAAAAAGGCCGCCAAATTGCGATGGAAAAAATTTTCCGTGGCAAAAATCCAAAAAAAATAAATTCAAGAAATTACATCCGGATGGAAAAAGGCCGCCAAATTGCGACGGAAGAAGCGGCATATTTTATTTATTCCATATTAATACCTCTGGTCCTAATTATATGAACACTTTTGTAGTGCAAAAGTGTTCCTATAATTAGGACCGGAGGGAGTAGTTTGTACAATAAGGGGATGATAGTATTTGTCATCCCACGAAGAGTTTCTTTCCGTATTAGGATGTGGTACTGATGATTTTCCATTTTATGACTGAAATTATGATGTTATAATTTGAATCCATGTTTATGTTAATGATGTTTTCATTTTCTGCTTTGCTAAGTTGCTAGTCTTTGTTTCCAATAAGGGGATTATTGTGAGATAAAGAGAGTTTGAGAGATAGTGTGTGTTGCTTAAAGTTAATTTTCAATAATTGCGCAAGAGATTGTACATTTTGATGAAAAGATAAACATGATTTTGATTTGAGAAACCTATTTCTAACACATATATTTATTGAAATACTCGTAGAGAGGAAATTGATCTAGTTTTATGAAATGCAAATAAGAGAAATAATCTTAGGCTCCATTTAATCATTGAAGTTAAAGAATCATTTATATTTATCACTCTTTCCATACCGAAATTTGTCATGGCTCAACTTAATTGAATTCACTAGACCTCTTGCTTGATCATTCGTTAATCAAATCCTCGTGGAAACCATATCTCTACTTATAATTTTATTACTTGGCGCAACTCGTGCACTTATGATAGTGAACATGTGTGTATTTGAGAGAGATGATAATTATGTTTGTACGAGCGTGTGTGAGAGATGGAGAATTAACTATCGATTAACATATTTGATTTGATAATTTACAATTTCAAATTTCTTTTCTATCATTTTCCCTAATTAATGAAATATAATTTAATTAAGCTCAATAGCCCCAACTTATCACTAAAATCACATATAGAAGGTAAGATCATAAGTGAAAAATTCATATATATTCAAACACTCTCAATAAGGTTATAAATCAAAACAACCTATATATTGTAAAATCTTTAAAATTATTTTTAAAATTCTTATTTTTCCAACGATAATTAATAAAAGAAATTTTAAAAATTTCTCAATTTGAATTTGATTATGTTAATATAAATAGCCTCTTTTTTTAATTATCATTAAAATTTATTTTATATTATGATTTTTCTTATTATTTTATCTGAGATAATCAATGCGTAATTAAAAATGATATTATTTTATTATTACTTCTTGAACCTTCATTCATATCCTATGGGCTGTCCAATAGGGAAAAGTTTGTCCTTCGCTCTCCAGTATTCTAGGATTCATTTATATCCATCTCATAATTAAATAAATAAAAAATATATAGTAGTATATGTTTAAATTTTTTTTATAGTATCATGTTCCTACCAAAAGGAGTCAAGGACTATTGCTCTTTGCTAATAATGATTATTTGTTCCTAGTCCTGCAACGCAGCGCCAAAACAAATTATAACCCTTCCCTCATTTCATTCTCCCGCGTTCTCTGATTCTATCCCCTAAAAAAAAATTCGTCGACTAGTATCCCTCATCTCCAGCGTCCGCAGGTCCTCGTCGATCTCTTCCTCCGGCCACATCTCGTAAGTTGATGCCCTCTCTCCCTCTACGATTTGCGCGCCGCTCCTACGGTTACTCAGGTCCGTACAGTTCATTTTCTCCTCCTCTTGAGCTCCCAAAGTTGCTTCATCTCTTCACTTATTGGGGATTTCTCACTGAACTGGTTTTAGGGTTTGGCAAAATGTTTTTATTGTTAAGAAATGATTACTCCATTTGTACATTCATATTGCTCATGCTTCCTTTTCCTCTGCAAGAGGGAATTAATGTTCGGGTTGTGCTCGTTCCTTCATTATGATGCTATAATTTCACCTGTTTACTTTCTTTTTTCCCCCTAAATATATTGACTTAGATTCATAAATTCTGGTATCTTCTTTCTTCTGCCGTTTATTTGGGGCATAAAAAACGATTAGTTTTTTTTTTTTTTTGCTCGCCATTTGATTATTGTTTTTCCCCTTTTTACTGATAAATGTATAGTCATACGCTGGTTATTATTTCTATGTTGGTTCGAATATTGAATGCAGTGATCGGGTACTGCCATGAGATTTCTCGGAAGTGACAATGGGGAGGATAGCAAATGAAGTTATTATTCTGTTTGGTGGCAACCAACAATTGATTATAAACTTTTGCTACCTCTAGCTATGCATTTATTATTGCTGTTGCTGTAGTGGTTCTAACTTTCTTTTGAATCACATAGTGTAAAGGAAAGGAAATGCATAAACCTCTGGATCTGGCACTTCTTTTTGTTGGCAAAGAGGTAATATCCTTGAAGCATCTCTATGACTAGTTTATGTTGATATTTTTCATATTTGCATTTCCAGTTTACTTGAATGAGTTTCCTGTCCATGACTTTCATTAAGTCAACAACGTATTCACATTATTTTCTTTTGTAATAAATTTCTGGACCTTCATTGATGGTAGCCCTGCTTTCAAAATTAGATTTTGGAATGATTCCTTTTGTTTAGTTATGGAGTATAACATAAGTGGTTACCTGATCAATGTGATGATCACATGGTTGTGAAAGTTCAAGAAACCTTTGCTGAAACTATCATCAGTTATCTTGTTCCTTCTTGCTATTTCTTCCTAAAACTTCTAATTAACAAGAAAACAAGATAATGGTGTATATTATCCATTCTTGGTGCATTCTTCCTTCTTGATATGTATTCCTAAAACTTCTAATTAACTGAGCAGGAAGAAAATTGTATGTTTATATGTCTGTTTTATTCATCTTGGAGAACTAAGGCAGTAAAGCTTGGAGACATTTTGTTCTGTGCATCTGTGTAAGCAGAGTCTACACATATTTAAAATGCTATTCCCCTTGCATTTCTATGTTTTCTTGCTTTTAGTCTACACATATTTAAAATGCTATTCATATGCTCCTAAGAAACATGTTCTTTTCTTTGTGTTTCATGTGCTAAGCTTCAGTGACATTTTCCTATTATGCCGCTAAGAAAAGTGTTACTTTATAATATAAATTTTTGTAAATTCGATCAATATCCACCCCCCGAATTGTGTGTATGTGTGTGCTTTATTGATATTTGCAGATGAGTGTAAGCATTTTGCTTCCAAATCCAGTTGTCTCCCCTTGTTCCTCTAATTCCAGGTACAACTTGTGCAACTATTCTTACTCAGGCTATACTCATAGAAGGTTGCAAAGCTATTGCTTCTGGTGTAAATGTTATGGATTTGAGAAACAATATAAATAAGGTCGCTGATGTTGTAATTACTGATTTGAAAAGCAGAGCATTAATGATTAGCACACAAGAAGAGATAACCCAGGTGCTAGTAATTTTCCTGTGCTTGCTTAGGACTCGTTTAAAAAAATTGAAAGAAGGCATGTACATCTATATAAACAGATGCTTAACAGTTTTGTTGCCTGTGGAATATGATTTTTATGTAACATAATTATTTGAAATAGCTAACAAGTCCTGCTTTATTGCATGACAAAGCCCTATTGTTCTAATGATTAGTTTTCATCTGCCTATGTTACTTACAAGAGATGTTTTCCTTGGACCCATTAATCCTATGCGGTGGATATATTAGAAGTAACTGGGAAGGATCAAATGGATGCAGAACCTAGCAAGATGGAAGCAAATCTTACAGAAGAGCGTGCAAAGATAGAAGCAGAGCGTGCAAAGATGGAAGCAAAGCTGTTTGAGGTGGTATGGTTACTGATTTGCATTGGCATCATAATTTTTTTGGTAGCATAATTTTTTTCTAGTGACATTTTATTGCAGTTTGTTTGTACTGGATGGTTTTAATATTCTTTCCACGTGGTTTCAGGTTAGCATTCCCACTTGGTTCACAGTGGACACCAAGCTTGGATGTTTATCTGTTCATTTGGACACACCCCAATGCTTCTCTGCAGAGATGTATTCGGCCGACCTAAACATTGTTGGCAAGCCTGAAGATGATAAGGTAAATGAACATATAACCATAAGCAACTCAACTGCCTTTATCTATCTGATGTAAATTAATGGTATGGAATATTTGTATTCCTGGGAGCACTGTCTTAAGACATGCCATCAAAGTTCCCACAAATGTTTTATTGACATCATTTCAATTGCAAACTATCTTGTCTTAATCCCCATGTGGCACTAAGGTTATCATTCCTGCATGGTTAGATAACGCCTTTTTATCATTAAATCCAACTAAATACTGTAATAAAATGTTGGCGATTTATTTTAATGAGAATATGTAAATTATATATACTTTTTTCTAGAATTGGTTGCAGAGTTGGTCACAGTTAATGGATTCAAGCTGCTTATGCAATTAAGGATGCTTTGCAACATTATTATATATATTTTGTTTTCTCTATGTAAACTCTTTATGATTGTTATTATATCCATGGTACAATACTTTTTGTATTCACTTTTCTCTTAAAAAAAAATTTAAAAAAATATTTTTTTTTTTAAAATTTATTAGTTTTGCTACGGAATTATTTTCCATAGCAAATTTGTGAATTTGCTATGGAATGGTTTTCGTCACAATTTGCTACTGGAATTATTTTCCGTAGCAAATTCCCAAATTTGCGAAAATTTGCTACGGAATTATTTTCCGTAGCAAATTTTTAATTTGCTACGGAAACAAGTTCCGTAGCAAATTGCGACGGAAAACTTTCCGTAGCGAGATATTTGAATTTGCTACGAAAACTAATTCCGTAGCAAATTGCGACGGATAGGGATTTCCGTCGCAAATTAACAAATTTGCGACGGATTTTTCCTTTTCCGTCGCAATTGCTACGCTGTTTTTTGCTACGGACAAATTCTGTAGCAAATCTATTTTGCTACAGAAAAAGTTTGTTTTGCTACGGAATTTTCCGTAGCAAAAATTGATTTTTCTTGTAGTGAAATCAGCAATATATATAGAAAGCCGCATCAAGAAAAGTCATAAATACTCTGGATGAGTATGATTGTAACTTTCCTTTTTTTCTTAGAAATGAAGAAACTGCAATCTTACCATTCTCGAGGATCTATGCAGACATTCCGCTGGCAAAAATGGATCTTGGAAATTCCCAATAAAGAGTATGAATTCTTCAAGTAATTACTTGCATATTTATCTAGAAGATCGGCTATTGAGATTTTACATTCATTATCACATCCATTGAACTCTGTGACCACCTCAACTATGCTGGAAGTGGAAACTTCCCTACAGATCCAAACACGTCTTAATCCTTTCGAAGGCTGACACATGAATACCCAACACTCTAAATGAGTTAGAACCCTCAACCGTTATTTTTTTGTCTTTTATTGGGGTGTGCCATGCTGTTGAGATAAGATGCTTCTCCCCTTATATGTTCAGTTTGCCCGAAATAAGTAATTCCTTGTTATATCAAGCTTACCCATAATTGATTCCTTTTCGCCTTTTTAGTTTTTCTTTTTTTTTTTTTTTTTTTTTTTTTTTTTGTTGCCTTTTTTTAACATCACTTCATCATTTAACCAACAATAAAAACCGACGTTACAACTTACAAGCCTTTGTGTTGATTGCTCGCAATTTGAGTACGTGGAATAGATGCGATAATATATATGCACTAACATTTCTTTATCAACATGATAAAATTGTTTCCATTGGTAATATTTACGAAAATTCGTTACGTTGACAAGGTTTAATTTTAAGAAAATAAGCATAAGGTTGTTGAGTTTTTTGTGTGTGGCCAACATGAAGTTATTGATTTTTTTTTTAATACTCAAGTTGTCATTGTCTTTATTTAACTTGTCAACAATGTCTAATTGGACTAAAGGAGTTTAAATTGACAATCTCTATGTCCAAGTAGTTAATTGTTTTATTCAAATTGTCAACAGAGCTTCGATGGCTAGCTGACCCGTTGGCGGGCATGCTCTAGTGCCAGTGAGGATTGTTTCCTTTGTTTAGAGGGAGGGAAAAAAAAAAAGTTCAGGGGCATTTTGGTAAAAATACATGAACTTCAAAATTCCAGATTTCTATCATATCTTACCTTTCTAGTTTTTTCCATGTTTTAACAGATATTTTGAGAATTTTCAAGTTTAAATGGTTGTTAAATATATTTTTTCTTTTCCTTTTTTACTTTGATCAATATTTTTGTTGTCATTTTCAATGGTTTAATTTGCTTCATGTTAACAAGATTTTCTTTCATTTTGTTCATTTCTATCTCCAAAACCACCAACTCTCAATTCATCCTTTAATATTTTCATCTTCATTGTCACCAGGCATCCTCTCATATTTAGAACAGATTCAACACGAACAGGTCGAGTTTATTCTACTCATCTCAAGTTCCCTCCCCAATGCTTGAAAGTGGCCATCAACGAATTTAGTACATGCTTTTAGGGGGAAAAATATATATCTTCACCCGAATATGCAGATATGAAATCGTCATATGGAACTGATGAACAGATATAAAGAGAAGAAACGAATGGGGGATGGTATTGTGGTATGATAAAGAAGAGCTTCGGAAATATTAAAAATAGATGTGGATAAGTACCAAGAACATCTGCCGAGGGTGAAAATGTCAGAAGACTTTCGGGGGTATTGGTCTTCAATGAACGGAAGTTTCTAACAGTACATGGGTCCTCTTTATAAGATCATGTAACTGAATTACTGTCTGATTCACAATGTATAGAACATTTATATAAAAGTGGCATAAGCAGAATATAAGTTAGGTTTGATTAATTTTTCCCCCTCTATTTTTCTATTGTAATTAATACTCACTTTTTAATTTTGATCATTCATTATATTTATATCCCTACTTTTTCTCAAATAACATTCACAACAAAAAAACAGTTTTTTGCGGTGGAAAAATTCCCTCGCAAAAAAGCCATTTTCTATCGCAAACCAATTTTCCGTCGCAAAAATGCTTCTTTCCCTCACAAATTCTGAATTTGCAAGGGAAAATCCTTTCTCTCGCAAAATTTTCAAATTTTGCGAGGGATGTTCCCTCACAAATTAGAAAATTTTTGCGACGGAAGTATGTTCCCTTGCAAAATTTTGGAGTTTGTGAGGGAATAAGTTCCCTCGCAAACTCCAAAGTTTGCGAGGGAAGCTGTTCCCTCGCAAAATTGAGGAGTTTGCGAGGAAACATTTTTCCTCATAAATGCCAATTAATTTAAAATATTATAATATAAAATAAAATAATTACATAAAAAATATTAAAAATTAGAAAATAAAAAGACTTGTATATGGTAAAAATAAATTGTAACAATCATAGAGTATATATAGGAAAAACAAAAAAATAAAAATTATAATGTTTCAATCAAAATTAACTAAAAAAGTCTAAACTACGGCGGTGTGGTCGGGATCACCAGCAGCATCGTCATCGCCACCGGGAGGCAACCCATACCCTTGTCCTTCAATATGGAATTTGGAGAAGTGCCCGCATCTCGGTAATCATCTCTCCTTGCTCCTTCACCTTCGCTTCTAACGCATTCACCCTCTTATCTTTTGCAAAACCAACATTCACTACTAGAAAAAACTAAAATAGCGACGGAATTTGCGACGAGAAAAAAAAATCCGTTGCAATTGCGGCAGATTATATTCCGTCGCAAATTTTTGTGACGGAAAACCTATTCCGTCGCAAATTGCAACGGAATATGCTTTCCGTCGCAAAATGGCGGCCTTAAAGGCCGCCATTCTCCTCCCCCATTTGCGACGGACGGTCCCTCCGTCGCAAGTTTTTGCGTCCGTCGCAAAATTGGCCGCCATTTTCCTCACATTTGCGACGGCCTAACCTTTGTTCGTCGCAAAATGGCGGCCCTTCTCCCTTTTGCGAGGATAACAAGATCCGTCGTAACGGGGTTTGCCTTTTTGTTCGTCGCAAAACTCATTAAAGCCCCCACCCCGGGTGGCTATCGTCATTTCTCCGGAATCCCTCGGCTCTCCCCCTCGGGTCGCGTCGCCGCCCCGGCTCCGTTCCCCACCCTCGGCTCCTCCTCGGTCGGCCCCCTCGGCTCGCCCTCCCCTCGGCTCGCCACCCCCGGCTCCGCGCCCTACCCCGGCTCCCCCGCCCCTCGGCTCCCCCTGACTCCCCTCCCCGCCCGCTAGCTCGCCCCCCCTCGGCTCCACCTCCTTGCTCCCCGCACCCCTCCGGCTCCGGCCCACACCCTCGCTCCTCCTCCGGTCGCCTCCCGGCTCCCCGGTTGCGGGTTTGTTGTTGTTTTTTTTTAACACCGGCCATATCCCATTTTTTTTTCTATTGGACACTACTAAAAACATTTATCTCTCATTTTCGGTGGTGTCTCCCGTGCCCGGTCGGTGATTTTCCGGCGGTGTCTCCTCGTCCTCTTCCCTTACTAGTTACCGTTTGCACCTCTATTCCAAGTAAGCTTCCTCTCTTTTTTCTTTTTTTTGTACCACCGGTGTGTGGAAAGATTTAATTTTTATTTATTTATTATTTTCTTGAGTATTATTTTTATTTATAATAAAATGATGTCAAAAATATTATTGGTTCTCCTTAGGGAAATTTATATATAACATATCTTTTTTAATATTTTGTGTTATTTCTTTAATGTTGATTAAATTATTCATTATTGGTTATTAATGTTGATTTGTGAGTATTAGTGAGAATATTAATGTTGTATTATTTTTTTATAGTCTCTTTTGTATAATGAAAAAATTGTATGTTAAAATTATGATATTATTCATTACTTGGGTATTAATGTTGATTTGTGAGTATTAGTGAGAATATTAATGTTGCATTATTTTTTTATAGTCTATTTTGTATAATGGAAAAAGCTGTATGTTAAAATTATGATATTATTCATTTTTGGTTATTAATGTTGATTTGTGAGTATTAGTGAGAATATTAATGTTGCATTATTTTTTTATAGTCTATTTTGTATAATGAAAAAATTGTGTGTTAAAATTATGATTTCTATTTGTGGTTAATGATATATAAGTCTATAAATAAGATGATGTTGAAATGAGAAAAGTGAAGTGTTAAGAAGTGATATTTAGGGATAAGAGAATTAATTAATTAATGTAAAATAGGAGAAATGTGTGACTTTAAGGAATAATGAAATTTTTATGTATTAGACAAATTAATGAAATTAACTAGTTCATTTAAACTATTATAAAAATTATTGTTTAATTTTTTTCAATCTGGAGTTAAGTGCTCCTTGTATGGATTTAAATACTTTAATTTTGAACTTAATTATGGTTGAGTGAATATTTTACATCTATCAAAGTGTTGAAATTAGAAAAGTGAAGTGTTGAGAAATGATATTTAGGGATAAAGCAATAATTTTTTTTAAAAACATTACATTTCAATTTTTTATTTGAATCTATCTTTAACTTTATACAATAAAGATCGATAATTTAAAAAACAAAATTATAAATACTTTTTTATATAAATAGGCAATTATAGATTATTAATTTTTATTTTTCAAATTAATTGTGAGAATAAATTTATTCGGTGAAGGCGGAAGGAAAATTGTTATGGAAAATCCGTATATATTTGGTGATTGTAAATTATGCGTAGTTTTGTTCGGAGTATATAAGCTGTTATTGTGGGCTTTAATTTACAATACTTAGTTCATACAAAATCCAATTTTGTGCTCGGAAGATGATACAAAGGATATAATTGATTTTGCGCATTATATAAATTGATTAAGTCTTAAATAATCTTTATAGGTTAGAAACTCCAAAATACTTTTAGTGTTCTATTCTTTGTTTGCCCCCTCCACAAGCATGTCCCCATGTTACGGTGTGCTATCCTCATTCTCACGGTTGCTTCTTGGGATATGTTCTTTGTTCAATGCATGTGCTTGTTTTTCACTTTCTTCATTAAGTGGCAATTGGTTGGCATAAGTGGCTAGTTGTATTGGCTACTTATATATATTTGTGGCATGTTGAGATGTTAATTAGGTTAGTAACTGAACTAGCTAGGAAGTATGGAAGACAATCATGATAGAAGTTGGATGAACAATCGTTTAACTGAGAGAAGACAACTAACTCAAGTATTCTTGGCGGGTTTGAAAGAGTTCATCAATTTTGCTTTGGCACATTCACCTCATTCAAGTAGGCGATCGGTTGTCCGTGTGCCAAATGTAGGTGTTTAAGATTTGAAGATTCGGAGACGGTCAAAATCCATTTGTGTAAAAAGGGATTCATGAAGGATTATGAGTGTTGGGAATGTCATGGCGAAGTCGGCGACACCGAGAGGTTATTACGGGGACGGTAGTCATCGAGACAACCTTAATCAATATGAGCAGGTAGTTATGGATCTTTGCGGGACCATCGATCGGCCAATATTTCGATCCCGTTACTCATCTTTGAACCGTCATACATGGGAGAGGAGACCGATACACATACTCAACCATCATACATGGGAGAGGATCCTCATCCGAAGCCGATAGGTTCTATAAAATGCTTCAAGAAGCGCAACATCCGTTATGGGAAGGTTGCGAACACTTTGAAAATAGTGAATATTCATCGCTATCGGCTACCCTAGCAACACTAAGCTTGAAGACTGATCACCATATGAGTGAGAGGAATTACAACGAAATGATGCAGATCATGAGTAAGGTTGTTCCTAAAGAGAATAATTTGCCGAAGGATTTTTATCAAGAAAAAAAAGGTGAAAGAGTTGGGCCTTGGATGTAAAAAAATCCACTTGTTGCCCCGTAGGATGTATGTTGTATTACAAGGATGATCTTTGGTGACCAATTTGTAAATTTTGCGGACATGACAGATATAAAGTTGTGAGGATTGGAAGGAAAACGACCGTCGGGCATGAAGTAAGATGACATACTTTCCTCTCGTGCCCGGACTTCGAGATTGTATGCATCGGAGAACAAGCAACTCATATGAGATGGCACCGGGAGCATCATAGGGATGAAAACTTTGTGACGCATCCATCCGATGCTGAAGCTTGGCGAAAATTTGACGAGGCGAATCCTTCCTTTGCTAGGGATCCCCGTAATGTCCGTCTTGGTCTATGTTTGGATGGGTTCGCTCCTTTCGACGAGCGGGCGGGATTTATTCATGTTGGCTGTCATTGTGACACCGTACAACCTCCCACCTTCTATGTGCATGAGAAGAGAGTTTTTGTTTCTTAACGTGTTAATCCCTGGGCCATCCAACCCCAAAAATAAGATAGATGTCCACCTCAGGCCTTTGATAGACGAGCTTAAGATGTTGTGGAGTGAAGGGGTTATTACGTATGATATATCGTTGAGCCAAAGTTTCACCATGCGGGCTGCCTTAATGTGGACGATAAATGACTTCCCGCATATGGTATGTTGAGTGGGCGGCAAACGCGTCTGGGAAGCTTGCATGCCCGATATGTCTTGAACAAAACATGGGTTTTACCTTGGATTACAGTCACAAGGTCTGTTGGTTTGACAGGCACCGGCGATTCCTGCCCCCTGAGCATCCGTATAAGAGGAATAAAAAAGACTTTATGCGGAGTGTGGTCGAACGTGCAGATCAACCTCGTCGTTTAAGTGGCCAAGAAGTATAGGACAGGGTCAAGTACATTCAAAGTGTTGAAGAGGGGGCTGCTTCCGATCAACTGAGGGATACGGCGTTGATCATCATTGGAACAAACGCAACATATTAAGGAGCTACTATATTGGAAAGATCAATTGTTAAGACACAATCTCGATGTCATGCATATTGAGAGGAATGTGTTTTGCAATATTCTGTACACCGTGATGGACACCAAGGGCAAGACTGGACATAGAAGCGATTTGCAGAAGGCCTGATTTGCATTTGGTGCAGAATGTCACAGGACGGACTTCCAAACCTAGAGCGCTATACACATTCAACAAACAACAGAATTTAGAGTTGTTACAATGGGTTAAAGACTTGAAACTCCCAGACGGTTATGCGTCAAACTTGAAAAGATGTGTCAACATGCACGAGGCGAGATTATTCGGGATGAAGAGTCATGATTGTCATGTTTTTTTTTTTTCAGATTGTTGCCGTGGGCCTTCAAAGCACTTCCGAAGCATATATGGTCTATTCGACGGAATTTTCAATGTTCTTTAGAGAAATCTGTACTTGAGCTTAATGTTGAAAAGTTACGGCACCTTGAGACGAGCATGCCAATAATGCTATGCAAATTAGAGATGGTGTTTCCTCCTAGCATGTTTGACTCTGTTGGGATTCGTACAACGCAGCGGATTAAAAAACTTATGAATCCCGTCCCGAGGATCACTCAGGTGCGTTTGAACCTAGGCTAGTGAATCCGAAATTACCTTAGGAGAATTCGTTTTGCGCCTTGTTCTTCGTTGAACAAAGTGGGCTACCTCCTCGATCGCGAGAGACAACTCGTAGGATCGTCTTCCTCCATTGGTATCCACACGAACAACTCCCCGAACACGGCTACGGCAGCGTGCTAGCGCCTCTTGTGCGTCTCTCTTAATTTTCCACTCTAGGGTTTTTCTCATGGCTCTCGAATGCGCTCGACAAAATGTCCCGTAAGTTTTTCTAAACCCGTTCGCGCATTATATAAAATTAATCCTAATTAATTTTGAAATTCAAATTTCAAATATGAATTAAAATACATTAATTACATCAATCAAATCTGATGTAACGTATTTAATTCTCATTAAAGCTGATTTGAAATTCGAATTTGGAATCTGAATTAAAATAAATGTATTAATTAAATCCATCTAATAAATCTAATCAAATCGATTTATTTAATCCAAATTAAAAAGCCTTGATTTAATTTATCTCTATAAATTAAATCCGAAATAATATCTATCTATTCAATTTAAATTTGAGATACCATATCTCAATTTAATATTAAACAGATATATGCGATATCTTTATTCGAAAAATTGAATGAGATACAATATCTCAATTTGTTTTAGATATTTAATTTATCAAATAAATTAAATACAAAACAAATATATTAATATTATAATCTCTATTAATAATATTAACATATATTAATTTTGAATTTAATATATATATATATCCTAGATTAAATTTAGTATTCACTAAATCTTAGACGTATCTAAGATTCAATGAATCTGGACACATTCGCTCGTGTTGAATTATTTTTGTGTGCGACCCTGCAGGCCCATATGAGATTGGCAGTGGGCCAACACCGTGTTAGCCCACAAATCACAAGCGGCCTCTAGCAAGACATTGCGACTACCCAATGTTGGTTCTCGAAGAGATTTTGATGATTGCCAACAATTGTAAACGAAGAATGAGGATTTGCTCTCGATGTTGGAAAACCCGAGTGAGAGCAAACCTCGAGGTTTCGGGAAAACCTCGAGGTTTGGCCTTATGAAGGAAGTATCGAGCTTTTGCATTCTAACTTAAGAAAACGTGGTTTCACAAATATATGTGAAACCTCGAGGTTTATTGAGAAACCTCGAGGTTTTGATCTTCCGAAAAACCTGGTTTCACACCAAGTTGTGAAACCTCGAGGTTTACTTCCAAACCTCGAGGTTATGCCTTGGCGCCAAATTAAGGATTTTGAAATCATATGTGAAACCTCGAGTATTATCAGAAACCTCCAGGTTTCTGGCTTCCAGAGAGCTAATGGTTTTCAGCGAATTGAAAACCTCGAGGTTTCCATAGAAACCTCCGGGTTTGTGTTTTGAGTCAAAACAAACAACCTTGTCATTTGGCCAAAACCTCGAGTATTTCCTAAAACCTCGAGTATTGTAGCAACCCGAGAGCAAATGAACTGCACTCATCTTAAAACCTCGAGGTTCCTTGAGAAACCTCCGGGTTTGGTTTCATCGCATCTTTGCTTTGGGTTTCACACATGATGTGAAACCTCGAGGTTTCTAGACAAACCTCGAGGTTTGAGGTAAACCCAAGGAACCTTCGTGGATGGAACAATATAAACCTCCGGTTTAATGATAAACCTCCGGGTTTGAGGTTTTGATGAAAAACGTGTTCAAGCTCAACGAGCAAACCTCGAGGTTTGTGAACAAACCTCGAGGTTTTACGGACGTTGTTTGAAATTCAAACTTAATGATTTTGCTATACCTTCGTGTTTGATCTCAATGCTTTCCATGATTATTCTTTATTGGTACTAGATATATTTAATCATCTTTTTAGTGAGTTTCAGACAGATCAAGGAAGTTTTACAGAAGGTTTAAAGCAAAAGCAAAAGTGATGTAAGAACATTAAATGCTCAACCCAGAAACTTGCATCCTTTTGGTTAATCCATCTGTACACGGTTGCAAAGCATTAAAGAATGATTTCTACATTAAGCAACATCCTCTCCAACGGATTAATTTGCAGAGAGTCAACTCTGACCATCCAACCAGCTGAACTAAGTGAGTTTTAGAAAGAGAAGAAGACCTAAGTAGCTCACAACTTCTGTGGATCATCTCCAACGGTCTGATTATCAATGCAACGGTCAATTAATGCTGTCTAGCTATAAATAGAGCTGCATTCAATTCTTCTCAATAACTACAACAACTGAAAACGCACAAGCATTCAAGTTTCTTAACTACCTTTCGGTTTTCACTTGTATTCTGTCTTTTGACATTATAAGCTTCAGTGTTTATTATCATCTACTCTTAGAGAGAGTTTTTATCTGTAAATCATTTATTGAAAAGAATCACAAGTCAAGGGGACTTGGTGATTTGGGAGTTCATTGATTACAACTTGTAAGGGGGAGTGAGTTCTAGAGAAAGAACTACTCTTTGAGTACATAGTGTGTAATCTTTGTGATAGTGAAAAACCCGGAGAGTCCGGGACCTTGGATGTAGGTCAAGTTGTTAAGACCGAACCAAGATAAATTCTCGTGTTCAGCTATTCTTCTTTCTACTCTATTCATCTCTTTTTTTGTTATCTAAAAACAGAAGCGGTTAAAAGTTTTTAAAATACCCAATTCACCCCCCTCTTGGGTATATAGCTCCACTTTCATTTGGTATCGAGCCAAGGTCTTCTCTAAAGAGCTTAACATCTCGAGAAGGATCCAATGGAAGGCATTCTACCTGATGGAGCATCAATCAACAGACCTCCAGGTTTCAATGGAGAGCATTACTCATTCTGGAAAGCCAAATTCAAGGTGTTTGTAATGGCTACAAAATATGGTCTCTGGAGAGTCTTTGAACGAGGAAACTACGCTCCAACTGTTCGAAAACGGTCTCGAGTTCCAAAGGAAGAAGAAGATTATGATGAAAATGACAAAGAAATGTCACACTCAACAAAGAAGCGAGTTCTCCTTTTGCGAGTGCTCTTAGTCAACAAGAATATTTCCGCATCCGCAACTTAACCTCTCGCTAAAGCCATGTGGGACGCCATGCGGAGATTGCTCATGAAGGAACCGTTGGAGTTAAGCAAAATAGAGTCAATACTCTAATGACAGAATATGATCTCCTTCGTATGAAGTTTGGAGAATCTATCGGTGATTTCCAGCTGAGATTCACTCATCGATCAATCAACTTGCTGCATTGGGCAAAGAGTATGAGCAACTTTGTCCAAGTAAGGAAGATCCTCAACATCCTCAATAAGGAATGGGAAGCCAAAGTCACGCCATTGAAGAAGCTCGTGGAGATTCTATGGCATCTCGTGGCAGCCCCTTTTTGGGAGCCTTTCGAATATGAAGCCAAGCTCAAGTTCAAAAAGGGACTTGATGAAGTCCATGGCAAAAATAAGGGAATTGCCCTTAAAGCTATCAAAGAAACTAAGGAATCAGATGATGATGAAGATCCAGACGAAGGTGAGGAGATTGGTATGATGGTCCGAGATTCAAGAAATTCTACAAGAAGGACCAAGGTTTCAAGAAGGTTCACAAGGGTAGCTCCGGCTATGAGGCAAAGAAGCCAATCATCTCGCTACGAATGTGAGAAGCTGGCCATATCAAATCGAAATGTCCCAATCAAAAACAAAGACAAAGAAAAGAAGAGATTCAACAAATTCAAAAAGAAGGCATATGTCTCTCGGTATTTGGGGAGATAGTTCATCGATGAAGATGATGAGGATGAGGAAGAAAAAGCAAACGTGTGCTTAGTTGCTTGAAGAAGAAGAACATCGTATCAACTTCGAAGAGGTATATGATTGCAAACCACCCTATGATGAATTATTTGCTGAATATATGGTCAGTGCAATCCGAGTTTGAAAAATTAGCGATAAATATTTCAAATTGAAAAACCGAAATCTTACTCTTGAATTTCAAGTTGAAAAGTTTTCCTCTTCGAAAAATATTGCTTGTGAAGATTGTCCCGATGCGAAGAAAAAGAATTCATACCTCACCAAGGCACTTGAGAAATTCACTAGAGGAAGTGAAATGCTCAATGTCATTTTGAAACAACAAAGATTCATAAATGATAGATCGAGTTGGTTACAAACCTAATTTTGATAAAAAGAAAGGAGAAAGAAGTCTGGTGAAAAATCTTATATGAATTATTTCACAAAATCAGTCCATTCTTCAAACCCGTTTGCACATAATCGTAATTATCGCTTGAAAGGGTCATACTACTTCTTCCCCGCTTTCACAAGAAGGAAAGAAAGAGTAAACCCATAGGGAATTATCAATGGGTGCCAAAGGGATCTTACAAGATTCCTAAGACACAAACTAACCCCAAAGGACCCAAGAAAAGATGGGTACCTAAGGCCGATTTCTTTGTGTCTTGCGAGGTTTGCCTAAGAGCATCAAAATCCAACAAATGGTACATTGACAGTGGATGCTCTAGGCACATGACTGGGATCAATCCAAATTTGCCTCAATCAAGCCTAAGGATGGTGGCAAGGTGACCTTTGGTGGAAATCAATCGGAAAGATTCTTGGAGTTGGTGAAATTGGCAACAATGAAGGACCACTAATCAAAGATGTCTACCTAGTCGAAGGACTTTGCCACAATCTCCTCGGTGTAAGCCAAAGCACGATAAAGGTAACTTAGTTATCTTCGATTCGAGGAATGCTTGATTGTAAGTAAGGATATACTTCCCTTAGAACACGTCAAATCAAAAGCCTTGTTTAGAGCCCCTAGAGATGGCAACTGTTATACACTTAGTCTTTCTAACAATGGTTCTGTCTCTGAAAAATGTTTTGTCAGTAACCTGGATGACAGTTGGCTTTGGCACAAGCGATTAGCTCATGTCAATATGATTCAACTTGACAGATTACTTAAAAAGGATCTGGTGATTGGTGTTCCTAAACTTCATTTTAAAAATAATATGCTTTGCGATGCTTGTCAAAAAGGGAAACAAACCAAATCTTCATTCAAATCTAAGAACGAAATTTCAACTAAGACCTCTTCAATTGCTTCATATGGATCTAGTTGGACCAGCTAGAGTGAGAAGCCTTGGAGGCAATCTTTATACTTTAGTCATAGTTGATGATTTCTCAAGATTTGCATGGACTATATTTTTATCATCTAAAGATGAAACATTTGATCAGTTTGTTGTTTTTGCCAAGAAGGTCTAAAACGAGAAAGGATTCTCTATTTCAGGAATCAGAACTGATCATGGAGGAGAATTCGAAAACAATGCATTTGCTTAGTTTTGTGACAAAAGATGGGAATAGACCACAACTTCTCGCCCCCAAGGACTCCCCAACAAAATGGTGTTGTGGAAAGAAAGAATCGAGTTCTCACCGAGATGGCAAGGGCCATGCTGAATGAGAACAACACTTCTCAAGTATTTTGGGCTGATGCAATGAGCACCGCATGCTACATTTCAAATCGGGCATACCTCCCGGAAGAAGTTGGACAAGACTCCCTATGAGTTGTACAAAGGAAGAAAACCCAATCTAGCTCATCTGCATGTGTTTGGATGTAAATGTTTCATCCATAACAATGGTAAGGATAACTTGGGAAAATTTGATCCCAAAGCAGATGAAGGTATATTTCTGGGTTATTCAAATAGAAGTAAAGCTTATAGAATCTTTAATACTCGTACTCGCATTGTTGAAGAATCTATGCATGTTGTTTTCTCGTGAATCCAAGTCGATAAAACTATGGATGATGATGAAGGAAGTATCTTCAAAAATCAATTCTTTTCAAAAACTACTCCCCGCTTCTATTGAAAATCCTGAAAATGTTTTCGAGACTGATCCTCAAAACAATGTCAAAAATTCGATCGACTCAACCTAGAGCTTGGAAATTTATTAGAAATCATCCTTTGGACCAAGTTATAGGTGATGTTAATCAAGGAGTAAGAACCAGAAATAGCACTTTAAATGAAGTAACTTTTACAGCATTTATATCACACATTGAACCCTCAAAATTGATGAAGCCCTCTCGACAATGATTGGGTAATAGCAATGCAAGAGGAGTTACATCAATTTGATAGAAATCAAGTTTGGGACTTGGTACCTAGGCCCAAGGACCATCCGGTCATTGGCACTAAATGGGTATTCAAAAACAAACGAGATGAGTCTCGCTATCATTGTTCGCAACAAGGCAAGACTTGTTGCCAAAGGCTATAATCAAGAAGAAGGAATTGATTATGAAGAAACTTATGCTCCAAAGTGGCAAGATTGGAAGCCATAAGAGTTCTTCTTGCCTTTGCGTGTGAAAAACTTTAAACTCTATCAAATGGATGTGAAAAGTGCTTTTCTGAATGGTTTTATTCAAGAGGAAGTTTATGTAGAACAACCTCCGGGTTTTGAAAACGTCCATCATCCAGATCATGTATATCGTCTCAAGAAGGCCCTATATGGTCTTAAACAAGCTCCTAGAGCTTGGTATGAGCGATTAAGCAAATTCCTTCTTGATCAAGGTTTAATTAGAGGAAAAAGCGACACAACTCTCTTCATAAAGAATAATAAGCTTAATGAAATCTTAATTGTACAAATATATGTTGATGATATTATATTTGGTGCTTCTAATGATACATTGTGTGAAGAGTTTGCTAACAATATGCAGGGAGAATTTGAGATGTCTATGATGGGAGAGCTCAATTACTTTCTTGGCCTACAAATTAAGCAAAAGAAGGATGAGATCTTCATATCTCAAACCAAATATCTCAATGATCTGCTGAAGAAGTTTGGGATGAATCATTGCAATGGAGCTGATACTCCTATGAGCTCAACTGCTTCATTAGATGCTGATGAAGAAGGAACAGACTTCAACATCACAAAATATAGAGGAATGATTGGATCATTGCTTTATCCGACGACCCGTCGTCGACATCCAATTCGGTGTAGGGATGTGTGCAAGGTTTCAATCCGCTCCCAAGGAGTCCCATGCTGAGCATGTGAAGAGAATCTTCGATACCTTCTTGACACAAAGATACTGGGATTGTGGTTTCCCAAAGGACAACTCGAACATTTGATAGCATATTCAGATTCGACCATGCTTGGGTACAAGACCGATAGAAAAAGCACAAGTGGCCAATGTGAGTTTCTTGGAGGTTCACTTGTGTCTTGGTTCAGCAAAGAAGCGTACGAGTGTGGCTATATCATCAACGAAGTTGAGTATGTGGCGGCATCAAGTTGTTGTGCTCAAGTCTTATGGCTCAAACAAAGAATGCGATCTAGGAATCAACTTTGAAGGAGATCCCTATCTTATGTGACAACACAAGCACAATAAGCTTAGCCAAGAATCCGATTGCAACATACTCGGACTAAGCATATTGATGTGAGGCATCATTTCATAAGGGATCACGTTCGGAAGAAAGATGTCAAAGTCATGTTCATCCCAACTCATCTTCAACTTGCGATATCTTCACCAAACCTTTGCCCAAGGAGTCATTCAATTTTATTAGAAGAGAATTGGGAATGGTAAATCCCAACGAGTTGTAAGTAACTCTTGCTCAAATTAGTAATACATTGTAATCTTGATGATTAAAAGTCACTAACTTAAGCATCGGAGTGTCTAGACATGTTTTATGCGGATACTGTGGTTTTGTCTTTGTCGAGGAGCAAAACCTCGAGCTTTAGAAGCAAACCTCGAGGTTTGGTGGAACATTTTCACTCATGGTTTTGCTGTCAAAGAGCAAAACCTAAAAACCTCGAGGTTTGGTGATACATAACCAAAGTCGAAAGAAAGTTTCGGAGAAACGAAACCTCGAGTATGCGAGGAAACCTCGAGTATTTGATGAGACGAGAAAAGCTTATCATTCGAAGGACAAAGAAAACCTCGAGGTTTTTGAACAAACCTCGAGGTTTTCATGCTTGATGGGTCACGGAGTTCACGAACACCTCGACGTCCGGTTAGTACCATCTCATCAAAACCTCGAGGTTTGGCATGAAACCTCGAGGTTTGCTATCGCCTATATATATGCATCACTGTTCATGTTCTTCAAACCTCGACTTAAACCTCTAGGTTTTGCTTCCTCTCTCGTCACCCACTCTCTGAATCTCCCATTTTTCGACCTAATCCTCTCTTCTAAACCATCAAATGGCATCGAGATCCAAATCCCAAGCTACTTCTGGTTCTGATTCCATTAGGGATAAAACGAAATCATGGTCTCCACCTCCACCTCCTCCTCGGCAACCGGTTGAAACCTCATCTGCTCGTCCTTCTGATCGTCTGTCGGAAAAAGACTCGGTCTACTCATCTTCGCTATGGCATTGACAAATCGATTAGAGGTGTTCAAGGAGAACTCCCTGATGAAGAATCTCCATCGAAAGGCAGAAAGGAAACAAAGGTCCCTAGGAAAGAGGTCTCCTTCAAGGAACCTGACAACGAACCTGCTAAGGGTCTGTCAAAGAAGAGGAAAGGGCCTGAACCCAAAGGCAAAGGGAAAGGGAAAGCTTCTGCTTCTGGCTCTGATCCTACTGGAAAGGATCCATCCAAGGCGACTGGAATTTCCAAATCCATTGGTCCAACTAAGGCAAGAACCAAGCGGGCCTCATTTGCCAGGTCCCATCAATCATCAAAGGGACAGTCATCCTCTCACCCTCAACCAGAAGAAGAAGAAGATGTGCCTCCTGTCATGGCCAATGCAATATCAGACATATACAAGCACATCTCTCCACCAAATGGTTTTGTCATTGATCTTTTGCTCTTCCTAAAGCCGACAATGAAAAATTCAGGAAGCATACCTTCATCGCCTCTTAACGTCTGTGGTGGTTATTGACTTAAAGACATTTCAAAAAGAATGTCATTTTGATTTATCGCCTTGGTTGAAACCATATGAATCCTTCATTTCCATATCCCCCCTTTACTCCAAACTTAGTTCGATTTGTTCTATTATAAGATGGAGTATAACAATGAATTGGGCGATTATGGAGAAGTGATTGAGGAGAGGGTCACCACCACTGTAAGGAATGTCTCCTTCACCCTGTCGGCTGCCATTCTGAACAAAATTCTGAGAATTGACAATCCCCCGCCTGTTCCTGACTTTTCTTACATCAACCAGGAGGTCTTCGAGACACTTAGGCACAGTGAGCCTTTTCCTCCCGGTCAGGCAACTCCGACTCACATTCAAACCAAGCTCCATGCCGGCTGTGAATCGTGTCTTATGGTATGTCTACTCGAGGAATTTTATTCCTAAAGGCGGCAACTGGACTCACTTCACTCAGAATGACTACAGACCCTTTACTGCCTTTGTGAGGAAGGTTCCCTTCAACCTTGGTGACTGGCTTCTCAAAGGGATGACTGAATTTCGTTTTGCCAAGAGGCAATTATCCCATATCCCGTATCCCTCTTTGGTATCCGTCATCCTTTTCTACTACAAGATTTGGTATGTGGGTACTGCAGACACACTTGAGTATCCCCCCTTCTTCGGGAAAACACGAGATGAATCGATGAAGATCAAGTTTGAGGGGGAAGGTTCTCGCTCAATCTCGGGCTCCTTCAAAATCACATCCGCCCTCACAAGCTCAAGAGGCCCGTCTGCACCTCCACCTCCTCGCCCATCACCGCATCCGAGCCGGGTTCTCGATTAAGCAAATTGTGGATGCTTTGCTCTTGCCTCCATGACTATGTGCATGGAGTTTGAACTAGGCAAATTACGGGCCGGGATGGGACATACTGGTCTCATTGAAATTCAGGATGCCATCAAGGAGCACCTTGAAACAATTCTTGCAGGCAATCACCGAGGTTAGGGAAAAGGCTAAAGAAATTGAGCTCAAGATGTCTACTCAGCTCATTTCTCATTCAGTCCTCACTGATAAGGTGGACAAGATCATGCATCATCTCCATATTGGCTCCTCCTCTACTCCTGGCTCCAATCCTGATCCCAACCCTTCTGGCCCTTCTCCTAGTTCACCCTCACCATCCTTCACATTCACTTCCCCTCCTATCCCTTCCTTCTCTCACACTCCCTCAACTCCCATATTCCCCTCTCCTGTCTCTGAGGCTACCACTCCCACCACCATAATCCTTCCTTCACCGTCTACCCCTACCACCGAGATATTACCCTCTCCATCCATTGCCACCCCGATCTTGTCATTTTTAATCCTTCTCCTCCCTCCACTCCCTTGGTCAACCCTCCTTTTGAAGATGACAAAGGGGGAGAGACAAGCAAGGAGTAGCGATGCTTGATAGTCTTAGTAGCCTTTTGAAGTTTAGGTTTAGAGGTTTTTGAGAATCATGGCATTTTGTGCATTTTGTATTTTGAGTTGTATTACAAAAGATCTTGTATTAATCTTTAACTAAAATACAACTTATATGTTCATGCTTCTGCTCATAACTGATTGTTCTCTTGCACTTACATTCTGCACATAACTATGTTCCTGCAACTTCTGAAAATTTCAAAGTTTTTAACTACAACATGAAAATTTTCTTGAACTTTCAAAGATGTTTGCTTACAAGTGTTGTCATCATCAAAAAGGGGGAGAATGTTGGTTCTCGAAGAGATTTTGATGATTGCCAACAATTGTAAACGAAGAATGAGGATTTGCTCTCAGATGTTGGAAAACCCTGAGTGAGAGCAAACCTCGAGGTTTCTGGGAAAACCTCGAGGTTTGGCCTTATGAAGGAAGTATCGAGCTTTTGCATTCTAACTTAAGAAAACGTGGTTTCACAAATATATGTGAAACCTCGAGGTTTATTGAGAAACCTCGAGGTTTTGATCTTCCAGAGAAAACCTGGTTTCACACCAAGTTGTGAAACCTCGAGGTTTACTTCCAAACCTCGAGGTTATGCCTTGGCGCCAAACTAAGGATTTTGAAATCATATGTGAAACCTCGAGTATTATCAGAAACCTCCAGGTTTCTGGCTTCCAGAGAGCTAATGGTTTTCAGCGAATTGAAAACCTCGAGGTTTCCATAGAAACCTCCCGGGTTTGTGTTTTTGAGTCAAAACAAACAACCTTGTCATTTGGCCAAAACCTCGAGTATTTCCTAAAACCTCGAGTATTGTAGCAACCCGGAGCAAATGAACTCGCACTCATCTTAAAACCTCGAGGTTCCTTGAGAAACCTCCGGGTTTGGTTTCATCGCATCTTTCTTTGGGTTTCACATGATGTGAAACCTCGAGGTTTCTAGACAAACCTCGAGGTTTGAGGTAAACCCAAGGAACCTTCGTGATTGGAACAATATAAACCTCCGGGTTTAATGATAAACCTCCGGGTTTGAGGTTTTGATGAAAAAACGTGTTCAAGCTCAACGAGCAAACCTCGAGGTTTGTGAACAAACCTCCAGGTTTCTGGACGTTGTTTGAAATTCAAACTTAATGATTTTGCTATACCTTCGTGTTTGATCTCAATGCTTTCCATGATTATTCTTTATTGGTACTAGATATATTTAATCATCTTTTTAGTGAGTTTCGAATTTATCAAGGAAGTTTTACGAAGGTTTAAAGCAAAAGCAAAAGTGATGTAAGAACATTAAATGCTCAACCCGAAACTTGCATCCTTTTGGTTAATCCATCTGTACACGGTTGCAAAGCATTAAAGAATGATTTCTACATTAAGCAACATCCTCTCCAACGGATTAATTTGCGAGAGTCAACTCGACCATCCAACCAGTTGAACTAAGTGAGTTTTAGAAAGAGAAGAAGACCTAAGTAGCTCACAACTTCGTGGATCATCTCCAACGATCGATTATCAATGCAACGGTCAATTAATGCTTTGTCTAGCTATAAATAGAGCTGCATTCAATTCTTCTCAATAACTACAACAACCGAAAACGCACAAGCATTCAAGTTTCTTAACTACCTTTCGGTTTTCACTTGTATTCTGTCTTTTGACATTATAAGCTTCGAGTGTTTATTATCATCTACTCTTAGAGAGAGTTTTTATCGTAAATCATTTATTGAAAAGAATCACAAGTCAAGGGGACTTGGTGATTTGGGAGTTCATTGATTACAACTTGTAAGGGGGAGTGAGTTCTAGAGAGAGAACTACTCTTTGAGTACATAGTGTGTAATCTTTGTGATAGTGAAAAACCCAGAGAGTCTGGGGACTGGATGTAGGTCAAGTTGTTAAGACCGAACCAGTATAAATTCTCTGTGTTCAGCTATTCTTCTTTCTACTCTGTTCATCTCTGTTTTTGTTATCTAAAACAGAGCAGATTACAAAAGTTTTTAAAATACCCAATTCACCCCCCTCTTGGGTATATAGCTCCACTTTCACCCAATTCACATGGGGATCGATGACACGATACAACCTATCGTACAACCATGTCACGTCCCTTTTGTCACGCGATAATTTGGTCAAGGATGAGGCATGGATAATGTCAACTTCCTTTTCTTGACCATTACTTTCTCGATTCTCGAGTAGTCTAATAAGTGAAATGGAAACTCCTTTCCATCACAGTATGACCACACATTTCTTAGACTCACTCATCGAGGGCCCAGTATTATCTCTCTACAAATATGAGGGACAAATTCCATCTTGACCATTCACATCCCTCCGCATGAAAACCACGATCCCGATCCCGGCCTTTATCATCACCAGTCAAAGGTGACTTTTGACTAGGTCAAAGACCAGTGATTCATCATGTAGGAATCCATGATGATCTCGAGGTCATAGGGGGCGTCGTGACGCGGTTATACATGAGATAAGCTTATGACTAGATCCATGCAGCTTTCTCATAGTGGGTCGGTCCAGAACCTTGTACTCTTACAAGTGCCCATGACTTTGATTCGTATCTCCATACCTCATCAAAGTCATGCGGTCTTAACTCATCTTCGCTCCGCGTAGATGACCGACCGAGGACATTTAGGATAATCTATAAGATGTATCCAGGGATGCAGTTACT
Source organism: Acacia acuminata (assembly GCA_019022655.1). Lineage (NCBI taxonomy): Eukaryota > Viridiplantae > Streptophyta > Magnoliopsida > Fabales > Fabaceae > Acacia > Acacia acuminata. The sequence goes on along the minus strand of JAFJYI010000076.1, from coordinate 2,711,744 downwards.
AATACGAACATGCAAATGAAAATGATAACTAAAGAGAATACTTTAAATAACTTAAATATCCAAAGTACAATGAATTGCCCCTAGGGCATAATTTCCAACAGACTCAATGGAACATTTGCCTGTTCACTTGGCGTACGAAGCAAAGGTAGGAGGGCCACAACAATATAGGTGGGTGTATCCGTTTGAGAGGTAATATATATTTCTTTCACACTTTTATTAATTGACGGACATGGTACTTTAGTTTATTAATACTCTCTCATTGTCCACTTTGTAGGTTTTTACGCACACTTAAGAAGAAGATAAAAAATTCAAGGTATGTTGAAGGATCTATCACGAGGCGTACCTAGTCGAAGAGGCGACAAAATTTGCGTCATACTACTATCCCCCTGAAATGATATCAAGATGGAGAAGGGTACCTCGCAACGATGATAGCGGTGATACGAGCAAACAAAATTCAATATTTAATTTTCCAGGCCGAATCTTGGGAAAACGTTGGAGGTCAACTCTGGAAGGGAACGATAAGAAAGTAGTGGAGTGATACATTCTAAACAACTGTGAAGAGGTCGCCCAGTATTTAAAGTAAGCTTTCTTTTGCTTTTTACTATTACGGTAAGTATTAAAATATTAACTTCATTTTTTTTCCCGTACAGTTACTTCTCTAATTGGGTCCGATCGGAAAATCCTTTAATGTTGGATTCCGCAGTTGATCAATTCACGACCTCCGAGTTTCCTAAATGGTTTCAACGCTACTTCGTGCAAAATCCAAAAGATCCCACTGAAGTTGCATGGAGTTTATCTCATGGAGCTGCAATAGTTGTTAGCCGGTGCAAAAAATATTTAATCAATGGGTATCGGTTTTATACTGTTGAAGCGAACGCAAGTACAGTATGTTGTAATTACGGTGTATGTTGTCAAGGTGGCCAAGGTGACGGGGTGGAGGCCGACTACTACAGGAAGTTAATTGACATAATTCAGCTGAATTACCCGTGGGACAAAGTGGTGACCCTTTTTAAATGTGAGTGGTTTGATAACAGTCCGCGTGGGACAAAAGTGGACATATATGGAAATGTTGAGGTCCACTAGACAAGGAGATATACGGTTGGTTATGACCCATTTATCCTTGCTCAATAGGCGGAACAAGTATACTATACATTATACCCCACATCACGTCAAGGGTGGAGGGGAGTTATCAAAACCAAAGCACGAAATATTATACCCAAGTCCAAAGAGTCGGAAACAAATGAAGGTATGACGGAACCATTCCAAGCTGATGCGGAACATTTACAGCCCATATACATTGTCGACGACGATGTACCAAGCAATATCTGTTCAATTCCGTTTGGAGTTAGAGTTGATTCCTATCCAAATTGACGATAAGGAATCAGACGAAGAGGTAGACGAGATTTGTTCTGATAGTGAATCCGAGTTCGACGATTATGAGACTTCAGAGGAAGGCACGGAGGCTGAGGCTGAAGAAGAGGAATCGTCCGATTGATTTGTGTTAGTTCTTTGTTTATGACGATATATTATACTAGATATATCCTACTTGGCCAATGTGATATTAATTAAATTTCTTAAATTTATAAACATTTTGATATAATGTTTATGAGTGTTCGAGATGGAGCATACAAGAGGGCGTTCAGGTAGTGGACATAGTGGTGGTCGATCCCAGCCCCGTCCTATTAGAGGGGGTAAGGCCACGCCATCTGCCCCTTCTGTAGGCAGAGGGCTCGGGGGTTCCTCAGAGTTGCCGCCACTTGATCATCTGTCATCTCCACCTTCGGTTTATTTGTCATCTTCACCGTTGGTTCATTTGTCATCGTCACCGTCTACAGCCTCGATCCACGGCAAAGGCAACAACGGGTTTTACTTTACGATTTACGATTAATTTACATATGTTTAGTTTTCTTGAACCATCTATGTACAAATATCTTCAATAGTTCACATTCGTTCCTTTAGCCCACCGGGTGGCCTCGAGCCACGTTGGGGAAGAAGGTAGTTCCTCCGATACACCCATATGGGGAACGGTAGATCCTGCGACAGGGAAGCTTTGGGTCTGTCCTGGAGGCGAGCACGAGTAAGTCATGTCAAGTTACCAGTAATGTTACTATTTTCTACCTTCAGTTGGTATGCTAATATTTGCATCTCGTCCTCTGTCTTCAGATTTTACCCTTATAATGAGGTTGCGGATTGGATCTTGCGTCAAATATTCCGTAATTTCAATCAGCCTTGGGGCAGTTGGACACAGATCCCTAAGGCGAATCGGGATCGTTGGTTCGAAGATTTCTTGGTAAGTTGCGTGTTTTATCATCAAGCAGTTTTAATTTAAAATTTAGAGCACTAATTGTTCATTATTGATTTGCAGAATCAGTATAGTACGTTGCCTAAACATCGTGAAGATCTGAAAAAAGCTTATAACTACAAAGGAGGCCGGTGGTTGACTGAGAGGTGTTATAAGTTGAGAAGGCAAAGAGGCAGGCAAAATTGGATTCAACCGGACACTGCAGAGGAATTAATTCAACAATGGGCCAACGATCCGAAGTTTCTCAACAAAAGTGAGAAAAATAAGCAAAATAGGGCCAAAATGGAAGGACCGTCATATGTTGGCGGATCCATTCCATTTAGTGAGCATCGACGCAAAATTGTGAGTAGACATTATTTTCTATTTAAGTATTCAATATTTTGTATGTCATCATTTGTATTTGCAAGAAGAGTCCGGGAAGTTCTGCAAAGTCACTTGATTGGGCTACCTTTGAGCGAACCCATTCCCAGTGATCGAAGGGAGTGAGAGGCGCTGGATTAACAACAAGGCGAAGCAAGTAGCGGTGAGACATTTATTGCATATTATTTGTTTCATGCAACACCATATTTATTTCATTTCACATGCCTTATTTCTCCTGTATTTTTGTGCTTGTAGGAAACCTTTCGGAAGTCGCGGGATAGAGACTCGCAGAGTGGGGCCGACCACATCGTCTCGATCCGACAACGAGTCTCTTCTTTCGGGGCGGGGAGGATTTGATAAGAAAGGGAGAGTCTTCGGGGTAGGTGCCTCTCGCTAGCCGATGAAGCAAACAGCGCTCCTCATCGGCTGAAGGTGTTTACGTAGGTAAACGTTATACATTTGCTACTAATTGCTACATTTTCATTCATTTGTCCATTTAAATGATGTTCAAAAAATAAACGTATTTCGTAATATTTTTTGCAGATGAGATAAAAAAGATGAAGGCATTGGTGGAGGAGCTTAACCGGTTTCACGACAAATGACTCGGGAACGAGGAGATGATGATGCAACAGATGACTCGGGAGGGGAGATGATGAAGCGTGAGATGACTTCTGGGAGCGGAGATGATCAAGCGTGAGATGCTTCGGGAACGAGGAGATGATGAGGCGGCGAGATGTTCCAGGCAGGGAGATGATGATGCGGCGGATGAGTCAACAAACGGAGATGATGAACCATATGCATCTTCAACTTAAGTCCCTAATGAAAGACAAGGGTAAGGAGCTAGCTCCTGATTGTGGTGATGGTGATGACGACGACGACGACGACGACGACGACGACGATGATCTTTGTTTAGACTATACTTTAGTAGATTTTTGTTTTAAACAATATTATTTATATTTTATTTTATCTATGTAAACTATTTCTGATTGTTATTTTAATCATATACAGTTTTACTATTATATTTTTAAATTTTAAATGCCATTTTTAAATTTTTTTTTAATTATTTTTTCAAAAAAAATATTAAAAACAAAATTTGCAATGGGAATAAACATTTAAAAAAATAAAAAAAAATTATTTTTTTAAAAAATGAAAATTAGCGACGGAATTACAAATCCGCCGCTAATATAAAAAAACCAAAAATATAAAAAAATTTAAAATAATGATTTACGACGGAAAGTTATCCGTCGCAAATATCATATTTGCGACGGAAAAATATCCGTAGCAAATTTGCGACGGAATGTTATTTGCGACGGAATTTCGTTTTCGTCGCAATTGTGACGACATTTTTGCGACGGACTAATTTCGTTGCTAATTCCGATGTCGCAAATATGTTTTTGTGACGGAAATACCCTTTTGGTGACGGATTTTTAAATGCAAAAACGATTTTTTTTGTAGTGATTACGAAGTCGGTTTATTTTTTATACTTCATTTAAATGGACGAGAGAATAATTGTTTGTGATTGGTAGCAAAAGTATTACGTCTACTTGGGAACACCTCCAATCTTCTTGGATGCGCGCTTCATAGAAGACTTCGGTTCGGCGCGAGGCACCTATCCCGAAGACTCTCCCCTCTTGTCAAATCCGCTGCGACTGAATGAAGAGACTCTCGTTATCGAAATAAGAGGACGCCGGGTCGTTCTCAATCTACGAGTCTCTCTCTGCGTCGCTGGCGATAGGTCTCCTACAAGCATACAAAAATACATCATAAATAAGACATGTAAAATGAAATAAATGTTCTTGTTTTAAACAACTAATAAATCTAATTAATTCTCACCGCGCTTGCTGGGACTTGGCGTTAATCCAAAGTGCCTCCCACCTTCAACCTCCCGAGAATTGGTCCACTCAAGGTAGCCCAAGGAATCGAATCTGCGGGAACTTCCCCGGACTCGCTTTGCAAACACACATTTATAACTGTCAATTAATTACTTCAAAGTATAAAATATTGAAAGCTAAAATAGAAAATAACGTATACTTACAATTTTTCATCGATGCTCACTAAATGGAATGGAGCCGCCAAAGATATGACGGTCTATCCATATGGGCCCTATTTAACTTATTTCGTTCACTTTGCTTTATATATTTCTCGTCGTGGCCCATCTTTGAAATAACGTCCTGCGACCTCGAGGTTGAATCCAATTTTTCTTTCCCCTTTCATGTCTCAATTTATAAAATTTATCGACATCCACTTGCGGCCCCGAAGTTATAAGCTTTTTTTTTAAATTTTACGAATCAACCGGCAACTAGCTAAACTCTCCCTAAAAATCAATAATAAACAATTAGTGCTCCAAAGTATAAAAGTAGTTAATCAGTTTGCATTTTGATGAGAAGAAATTAATAACCATAAATCACATAACTTACCAAGAACTCCTTGAACCAAGTGTCCCGGTTAGCCTGAGGAATCTCTGTCCAATTGGAACAAGGCTGATTGAAATTACGGAACATTTGATTCCCTATGAATTTCTTCACCGTCTTATAAGGCTGAAACCTGAAAACAAAGAAAATGTTACAAATATTAGCATCTAAACTAAAGGTAAAAAATCATAAAATTACCAGTAACTTTACATGACTTACTCGGTGCCGCCGACAGGATGAATCCACAACTTCCCTGTCGCAGAATCAACTGTTCCCCAGACTAGTGTGTCGGAGGAACTAGCTTCCCCGACCTGGCTCCGAGGCGACGCAGTGGGCTGAAGGAAGAAATATTGAAAATGTTAGAACATAGATGCTTATAGAAAACAAAATATATGTAAATCAGTTAGAAATCGTAAACTCAACCTGCTCTACCCCTTGTTGTGGATCAATCGGAGAGACAAGCACACCTCTACCGCCCAAAACAGAGTTGGTAGTAGACGGTGAAGATAAAAAAGTAAATGGCGGCAGCTCTGGGGAAGAGTCAAGCCCTCTGCCTATAGAGGAGGTAGATGATGTCGCCTTACCCCCTCTAATAGGACGGGGCTGAGAGCTACCACTACTACGTCCAGCACCTGAACGCCCTCGATGCTCCATCTTTGAACACTTATAAACATTATATCAGTATATATAAAAATATAAGAAATTTTCTAAATATGACATTGGCGAAGTAACAGAGTATTTAGTATAAACAAAAAAAAACTAACTCAAATCAATCGGACGATTTCTGTTCTTCGACCTCTACCTGCACACCTTCCTCTGACGTCGCATAGTCGTCGAATTCATATTAACTACTTGAGTATATCTCTTGTGCCTCATCATCGATTCCTCATCGTCAGTATGGATAGGAATCAACTCTAACTCCGCAGCGGAATCAAAACATTATATTTTTGATTGCTTGGAATAAAAAATATGTCATCTCGTTCATTATATTTATTTGATTAAATGGTAAAAAGGAAGATATATAAAAATAATAAAAATATTAAATATAAGACAAATGTTTATCAATATATTTCAAAATACTATTCTTTAGAAGAAAATTGTCTTGATTTTAATCAATATGCTACTTAGTCGAACAGTGGCGGAAATGAGTGAGAGAGTTGAATTTTTTGTTTTAATTGCTTTGGCTTTACTTTGCGAGATATTTTTTTAAAAAACTATTTACATATTATTTTGCGAGGAACTAGGTTTCCCTCGCAAAAGTCACTATTTTGCGAGGGAGACCTAGTTCCTCTCAAAATTGGGGACATTTTGCGAGGGAAATATTCTTCCCTCGCAAAATATGACCATTTTGCGAGGAAACCTAGTTCCCTCGCAAAATGTCAACCTAGTTCCCTCGCAAAATTGGAGACATTTTGCGGGGAAATATTCTTCCCTCGCAAAATAGTGACTTTTGCGAGGGAAACTTTGTTCCCTTGTAAAATATGACTAGGGTTCCCTCACAAAATTTGAAGGAAATTTCCCCCTATTTTGCGAGGGAACAAAGTTTCCCTCGCAAAATTGGTAGGAAATTTCCAGCCAATTTGCCCCAATTTTGTGAGGGAACTATGATTCCCTTGCAAAATTGTGTTTTTTGCGAGGGAAATGGATTCCCTTGCAAAATGGTATTTTTGCGAGGGAAACGGATTTCCCTCGCAAGACATGACCTTTTCTCGCAAAAATGGGGGTAATTTGGTGGATCTTTCCCCCCAATTCCGTCAATTTTGCGAGGAAACTAGGTTTCCCTCACAAAATGTTCATATTTTGCGAGGGAATACTATTAATTTGCGAGGGAATTTGTTTCCCTCGCAAATTTTGTTGCAAATATGACATTTTCTAGTAGTGATTCCCAATACAATTAAGAATATTTATGAACTATATAATCTTCTAATATGATAAAATTGTGATTTATCATATATGAAGAAATATTATTTAATCACAAGATAACAATCAAGATATTAATAATTTAAGTCCAATAATCTCATAATTAATTCAGATTTATATTATTTCTTAAAATTGGCAAACAATCCAAATATTATCTAATAATTCCAAATTAGCCTAAAATAATCTCCAGAATAAATGAATAAGGTGGGAAAAAATATATTAAAATGGGATTTATCATTGATCAAATTGTATGTTAACATTGCTAAATTCTCTAAGCTAGCATTGTTCACTTTTTTGTAATTTTAATTCTTCTCTTATAATTATCTCAAAAGTCACTTATCTTCTTACGCCATTCCAAACAAGTTATGCTACCATAGTACCATTAATTCAAACATAAATCATATATTAAACAATCTGACTGTTACCCAATCTTACTTTTTCATAAATCAGATTGCAAATAAGTCATTTTTCTTACTATTATTCCAAACACACTGAGCTTGTGACAAGCATTGATTTCCCCTTCCTCTATGGTAATCATACATCACATTTCTTGAAAATAAGGTACTTGTTTTAGACTGAGAATAGAATTAATAATATACAAGCATGATATATATATCGTAACTTAAAATTCAACACTGAAGTCTATGAACAATTTTTTTCTATTATATATTCTATTCAGTCATTAATATAAGAGCTACTTCATTAACTAATTTAGGTCAATTAAAAAATGAAATAAATTAATTAATTATAAAAACGTGATTTGATCTTGATGTGTAACATTATATTATATATGAGTTTATATGATAGATAAAATTAGTTTGGGAAAAAATTATACATATACGTACATACAAACATAAAATGTATTAAAATTTTGTAATTTGGAATAAATATCCTAGTATCCTACTTCTTATAAGTTATAACTAGTTTTTATATTAGCCACTGGCGGTGGTATCTTTTATTGGAGTTGCCACGTGAAATCAAATTTCTCCCCTCCTATTTTTATTTTTTTATACACATAGTAAGGGAAGGGGCAGGGTTCGAACCCTGAACATGGGGGAGAGGAGCCAAACTCTCCCGGCTCCTCTCCCCTCCTATTTGTACATTATAACATTAATTAATGTTGATGGCCACAGGGACGGAATATTGAAGAGACAAGGCCCCCAAAAAAAAAAATTGTTTAGATTTTTTTTTAATATAATGTAAAATTTAATTTTGGCCCCCCAACTTTTTTTTTTTGACATTTTCCCCTCTTTTTATATCTTTGGGGCTTATAGTTCAATCTTTGTTCCATATGGGGTCTTGTATAATTTATGTTAATCTTATCATTTTTTTTTTCTATATTTCATTTTAATTACCTGAAATTTTTAGCTTATCAGTGAAATTTATTTTTGTGGTGTATCATTTACTATGCTTTTACCCATACTCGAACTTATTGAGTGTCCACCCTTCATTGTAATTTATGTAGCTACATTTCTAATAGCACTTAGTCTTACTTTTATAAATAATAGGTTTGTAAAATAATTGTCTCTCTTATTATATCATCAATATTCACTTGATTTCATGAATATTTTTTTTTTATATTTTTTTCTTTTTTAATGTATTTAAAACTTTCTTTTAAACAAAATTTCGGGGCCGCTGCCCGAACCCCGAATCCCCCATCATTTTTTTGCCCCCCGAAATTTTTACTCCAAGCTCTATCCCTGGATGGCCACACAATGAAGTGTGAATGGGTGACGAGTGAAGGGATTTCGTCACATATTCTTTTCCCTCTGGCGATCACAATAACTATATATTCTGAAAACAGCATCACAACACGCACAGACAACTCTTTTTCGTCATCAAGTATATAGGATATTTTCGGGTACTGATTGGTACTAAAAACATACTTCAGGATACTGACGGGTACTGAAAAAAGGTAGCCAATACGGTAAAGTATCTTTTTAGTACCATTCGGTACCTCAAAATATTTTTTAGGATGATGAAAAATTATTTTAGTGTACTGACTGATATTAAAAAGATACTTCAGAATACTAAATTTTTTTTTCTTGATTTTAAAAAATATCTCAGGGTACTAACTGGGATTAAAAACATACTTCAAGATACTAATAAGTATTAGAAAAAAAAAATCTTAAAAGAAAAAAGAGAAATATGGACGGAGGAGATCTGGACCGCCAGATCTCCCTCGGGGGATGAGTGCGGCCGAGCGGGGAAACTGAATCCGACAATGAAGGTGCTGAAGTAGTACGCATGATGTTTGGGAGATGGAGAAGAGAGAGATAAGACACGAATACTTTGAAAGATGAGGAAGGCCCGGCGTGCCATGGAACTGGATACTCACCGGCAATTCATGACTTGCATGCGTCGTCGTCGTCTCCACGAGCATATATGCAGCACAGCACAACAATTCTCCACATCTTTCTCTCCTATCATTTCTAATCCCTCGTCACTGCTTTCATCATCCCCCATCCAAAACGCCAAACACATACACATCAATTATATTCATTCTCGATTAAAATGAAAAAAGTCCCCTTACTTTATAACTAGCTACTGGCTAGTTCCCTAGTGATAGAAATTGGGATGGATGACATGGAACAGGGAGGAAGACAACTATTATGTTGAGATACAGAAGAAAAACGAGGTTAAAAGTTCTTAATTATTTTTTTTTTAACTCTTTTACCTTATATGTTCTTTTTATTAAAATTTTTTAATTGAACTCATCAAATTTTTTCCTCAACTCTCTTCACTTTCATTTTCCTTGTGCCAAACACATCCTTATACTCTTGAGAATTAGTTTCAGTGAGCATTGAGAGCTACTTACTATAGTGAGATTTTCATAATTTAAATAAAATTTCAACTCTCTAGATTTAAAATTTCTAACTAATGATTTTATTTTATTTTTCCCAAAATCTATCAATTAAAATATTATCTTTATTTAAAATATTACAATATCAATTAAAATAATTTTTTTGAAAAAATTAAAAGTATAAAAAAATCAATCTAAATCATCCAATTAGATCTAAACGGTTTGCAATGTTAAAGAATTACAATGAACACTGAAACGGGTTGTGTTATTATAATTTATAACAAATTTTTAGGCTCATACATACATGCATACATGTGTTGTTCAAGAAAAATTTTAGATCTATCCCTTTAATTTTATAAAATACGACAAACATAATAGACACGGTGATGGATATCATAAATATAAGGTTGTTTTAATGACACTTTTTTAAATGAAATTAAATTTGGACATGAATCTTGGGTCTTGACTGGATTTTGATTTTTACTTAAGACAAAAGCCCCATGGATAGGTGCCAACCTCATGAATCGGTGCTCTTTGCGCTTACTCTATAACCATGCTATTTTTTTTTTTTTTTTTTTTTTTTTTTTTTTTACTTCTCGGTACTTGTCATCTCTCAGATTGATTCCGCTATAAATACCGCATCTCCACATCCCCTGTTGTCTTTACTCTGTTTCTATCACCTTCATTTTATTTGTTTTTGCTGTTCTTTTCCTTTTTATTTCTTGCGAATTTCACTCCTTCTTTGTTATTTTCATTTGTGCAGACGGATGGGGTTTCAGGGATTCCCAACGATGCCGATGTTCAGATACGATTCAGCTTCGAGCTTGAAGGACAAGGTGCAGGATATATCTCTGGTCAACGAAACGAGATGATTTCTATCCTTTCCAGGTTTCCCTTATCCCTCTCTCACTGAGTAAGTAATTTGCACCGAAAGTGAATTTGAATTCTCCATGCACGTTATGTAAGGGAGTGATATAAATACAGCTGCAAATTTTTCACATGAATGCACTCTTGCTTCGGGTATCAGGGGCAGGGCTTTGCATTATATGATCTCCGTTTGGAAAACTTGAGTTTCCGAAACCCAATTATGTTGCAACGTCCAGTTATGTGGCTAAGGGAAAGGGAATATTGCAGCCTCATAATCTTCTGGGCGAACTAGAAAAAATTCCCCAAGAGGATGAAGCACTGCAAAGACTCAAAGATAGCTCTTTCGTCAAAGTGGTCGAATCTGCAAAGGTGAATTCACTAGACCAACTAACGGGTTTGTTTCTTCCTCAAATAATTGAAACCACTTTAGCTACGACTTCGTTTTTCTCAAATTTTTTTAGTCTCTATAAATTGCAATTTTGATATATGAGAGGATACAGGAATTTTCTTTATTAATGTGCTCTTTTAAAGCTATTTCTATTATTATTTGCTTTGATAGGAAGCTATAGTTCTGCCCCCATTCGTTTATATAGCTATTCGTCCAAGACCCGGTGTTTGGGAGTACGTTCGTGTCGATGTCTTCGAACTCAGTCAGGATAATCTGAGCGTTGCGGAATATCTTCGTTTCCAAGAAAGAACTTGTTGAAGAACAGTAACGATTTTCGGCGTCATGTAAATTTTTTTAAAGAAAAAAAAAAAAAAAAAAAAGTCCAATACCGCGCGAGGTACAATTGGGAAAAAAATAAAAAAAAAAATAAAATAAAAATATAACAAAATAATAATAATAATAACATTAAAAAAGAGTCACTACCTGGACATTGTACCTCGTCAGGTACACCAGGTACAAAAAAATAATATTAAATTAAAGGCTAAAGTACGCGTTTGGTCCTTTATATTTGCTTCAGGTATCTATTTAGTCCCTTAAGTTTGTAAAGTACTCGTTTGGTCCTTTAAAGTTTACACCGTTAAAAAGCACTTAACGGAAAATACTAACTCAAAGAATTTTAAATGATGACTTGTGCACTTAAATGTTGACAAAGCAAGCTTACATGTTACTTTTTTAATAAATTAATATTTTAAATCTTGTAAATTGAAATTTTAAACGATGACTTTGTGCACTTAAATGCCTCGACGAAGAATATATACCCAAAGTTTGCTTAAATAAATATAGAATTAAAGTGAGATTTGTGCATTCACTTTCTAGTTAATTTTTTTAATTTCTAATTCTTTTCTATACATAATTTTTATATCACGGCGTCAATTTCTTGAATTCGATCATTAATCTCACTTTCTAATTATCACGAGAATTCTCTCTTCTCCTCACATTTGCAGTTTTTATTTATGCACTCATAAAGATAAAAATAATAAATTCTTTTCTCCCGAAATCAAATTCAAATTTTAAATTCCTAGTCTATCAAAATCGTTATCAATGTAATAATAATATATTATATTGATAATGATAATAATAAATATTAATAATAAGTATAATTATAATTTGCACAAAAATTATAATCCTCTGAATCCCATAAATAATAATAATATTGAATTCATAGATTCCTTCTCCACAGGATCAAATAAGTTGCAAAAGATGAGCATAAAAAATTAATTTCCAAAGCTAGAAAGATGCGTGTAAAATGTATTAAACTAAAAAACTTGAAGATATATTTTATTGAGCAACAATTATAATATCAGCCATGGTATTTCCAAAGGGCAAGATGCTGTTAGTGTGGACAGTGAGATTGAGATGTTCTTAGCCACAGAGTTGGACCAACTTTTCCTTCTAACTCCTTCAAGTGTAGTGTAAGCCCATGTCTCTCCAATTCTAAGAAATGTGGTTTGAAGGATGATCTCCAGTTAAAAAATGCCAAGAAAAAGGAAACGATATTAGTCAGACTATTTTTAGGATAAATATTGAATATGAAACAGATAAGAAGATTTTCATAAAGTGAAAGAATTGCACCCAGCAACATTATTTTACTTAATTGAGAATAAACTACTCGGTTTTAAGGGGATTAAGCACATCAACAGATTAAGAATGATGAAATAATCAACGCAGACTTCGAGGGAGAAGGGAAAAAGATAAACTTCGCGAATTCGGAAAACAAACTTCATTTTGGTGCCGCTTGTAGAATGCATCCCAATATCTCTGGGCTTCTCTTTCATATTTTTCTACAACCAGCAAAAACAATGTGATTAATTTTAAAAATTGTGAGCAGGAGAGTAAGAAAGAGACATCTGACCTCTTTTGTAGGGGACACTCCAGTGAACAATTTATCAATCATCAAGGCACTATGGAATTTATCAATCATCAAGGCACTGTTTTCCACCACAGTTCTTCAGTGAGAATGAAAAACGTAGATTCTTCTACAGAGGAACTATCTAAACTGAGAAAAACCAAGCAATGAAATACTTACATACTCAGAAGAATTAAATCAACCCCGGTAATCAACGCACCTCGCGGCGATGTTGGGGCGAGATTGGAGAAAAAAGAGAAACTTTCTTCAGAAAGATACGAGGCGCAGAGATGAGTAGTACAACTAGAGGAGCATTTTGAATTTGGGGAAACTGAAGAAAATAATATCTCCTCCAAAACTTGTCTTCCCTTCCCTCCCGATCTTTGACTCACCGACTTCGCTCAGATGGCTTGATCTTCGACCTCGATCAGATGGCAAAAAATGATGGAAGCATAAATCATAAAAGAAGCTGAAAGGATATAAATAGAGTCTCAAAGAACGTAACCGATCTACTCTCGGTTGTGAGACAATCGACGCCATGCTTTGTGCTATTAACTTCAATGAATGATGCAACTCTAACAGAACTCATTTAGAAGGAAAGAGCTTTCACAAATGTCATTTCATACGGATTAATACGGTTTAAAATGATGAAAACAAAACGTATAAATAGATACAGATTTACTTCGTCAATGGACGGAAACTAAGCATGGGGAAGGCAAAACTCCATTATGATACATGGGGAATGGAATAGACCCATGGAGATTACAACTATAATTAATGGTATTAATTTACACGTCCAATGATATTCAAGATAAGGTTGACTTCCGAACAGAATATGAATGAATTTGAAAAAATGGAAAAGAGATAAAGATGCACACGTGTATCCACTAATGACCAATGAAGGATGAAGCAAATGCATAGTTGTCAAGCCACTGTGTACCAATGAATGAGTTGCTTAGAGTTTTAGTAGTATATATTTGATTATTATTATTTTTTGCTTTTTTATATTTTTTATTATTAGTTTTTTTTTGAGCCACCTCATGGGGTACTACCAGTCCACGAGGTACTCTTGCGTTTTTATTTATTTTTATTTTATAATTATTTTTAATTACTTTTTTTAATTTTATTTAAACAAGTATCTCATGAGATTGCTTTTTTACCTTTTTTTTTTTTTTTTTTTTTTTTTTTTTTTTTTTTTTTTTTTTTTTTTTTTTTTTTTTTTTTTTTTTTTTTTAAATTTGCAAAGCTACCTCGCGTGATAGTGTCCCTTTTGTTTTTATTTTTAAAAAACATTATTATAGTACCTCGCAGGTAGTCTCACGTTTATATTTATTTTTTATTTTATTATTACTTTTATAACTATTAATTCATTTTTTTAATTGTATTTAAACAAGAACCTCCCGGGGTACTAGAACTAGCTTGTGAGGTAAGTTCACTTTTATTTTTTTTATTATTATTTTATATTTTGCTTTTTTAGATTTTCTTTTATTTTTATTTCCATATCTACTCGCGAGGTAGTGTCCGTTTTATTTTATTTTTTTTAAATAACGATTATATTTTATTTTTTTAAAGCTACCTCGTAAGGTAGTCTCACATTTTTATTTACCTTTTATGTTATTATTATTTTCATTTTTTTAATTATATTTAAGCAATGTGAGCTACTAGAACTTACCTCATGAGGTAAGTTCGCTTTTATTGTTTTACATTTTTTATTTATTTCCATAACTACTTTTTTTTTTAAATAATTTATTTTATTAAAAAATACTTTATTTTATTTTTTCAGAGCTAAATACCTCGTGAGGTAGTCTCGCCTTTTTATTTATTTTTTATTTTATTATTATTAATTGTTATTTCCATAACTACCTCGCAAGGTACTTCTACTACCTTGTTAGGTAGTGTCCCTTTTATTTTTATTTTTTTAAAATATTTTATTTTCTTTTTTTTAGAGCTACCTTATGAGGTACTTAGGGCCCGTTTGGTACGGGAAAGATTTAAGAGAAAAAGGAATTTAAAGAAGGGAAAGGAATGGAAAGGAAGATTGAGAGGGAATTTAAAAAGTTGAGCTGTTTGGTAGACATGACAAGGGAACTTAAGTTGAGCGAAAATGAATTATTTGGTATGAAGAATTGGATGCTGGTTAAGTGGGAAGGTGAGGTGAAATTCCTTAAATACCCCTTTGTTCGTTCAGACTTTCGAACAAGAAAGTTACGTTCGAACGTAATAGGTACCCAATCGCTCGTGTTCGAACGTAAAATATGACAGTGGCTTGAGGTTTATATCAGCAATTTCACAATCCTATAGATAGAAAAACCAGACCACCAGAACACAGCAATTAAACAGAGACATAAACTAAAAAACAGAGGGCTGAGAAGAATTTAGAAACAGATGAAGCCGACGGTGGTGGTCTAGTCTTTCCTCTCCCGCGACGGTGCTTGGTAGAGAGGAAGAAGAAGGCGAAGGCGAAGATGATGGAAGAGAGTTGAAGCTCTTTGTTCTCCTTGCGCTCTGGTTCTGCATTTGACGTCGGGTTTGTCGCGACTGTGGTGGAGGGTGAGGGAAGAAAGGAATGTTGGTGGCAACGATGATGAAGAAAGAGGTGAGAGTCACCGGGGATAGAAAATGGAGAAGGAAGGCAGAAGAAGGAATCAATCTGAATCCATGGTGCTTTGGTTTAATCTCTTCATAAACTGCTCCACTGTTTACAGGGCTTTTTTGTCAACAAAATTCATTCTCCCGGGAACTTCACACTATCCCACCAATTTTTGAGGGATTCAATTTTCCCAGCTTTGTGGGAAGATGGGGCAGGCGGGAAATCAACATTCCGAGAGAGAGGCGCACCAAACGGTTTTTTCCAATAGAAAAATAGTCATCTTTCCATTCCCTCACTCGAATTCAGCGTACCAAACGGGCCCTATAGTACCTCACAAGATAGTCTTGCATTTTTATTTATTATTTATTTTATTATTAATATTTGTTTTATTATATTTAAACAAGTACTTGAGGTACTAGAACTACCTCGCGAGGTAAGTTTGCTTTTTATTTTTTATTGTTTTTCTTTTTTAATTTTTAACTTTTTTTTATTTCTAGAACTAACTCGAGAGGTACTGCTACTATCTCACGAGGTAGTGCCCCTTTTATTTATATTTTAAGAAATTATTTTATTTTATTTTTTTCAAAGCTACCTCTCAAGGTAGCTCTGGTAAAAACAAATAATAAAAAAATGTAAAAAAGCAAAAAAATAATAATTAAAAGTGAACTTACCTCGCGAGGTACTTGTTTAAATATAATTTTAAAAAATTAATAAATAAAAAACAAAAAATAATTATAATAATAATAAGCGTAATTACCTCGCAAGGTAGTCCTAGCACCTCGTGTGGTACTTGTTTAAATATATTTCAAAAAAATAAATTAAAAAATAATAAAATACAAATACAAATAAAAAAGGGAGAGTACCTCATGAGGTATTCTCGCATTTTTATTTTGATTTGATTTTATTATTTTTACTATTATTAGTTTTTTTGAAAATTATATTTAAACATTTACCTCATGAGTTAAGTACGCTTTTTTTTTTATATTTAAAATTATTATTATTCTTTTTTAATTATTATTTTTTTAGAGTTACCTCGCAAGGTATTCTCGCGTTTTTATTTATTTAATTTTTTATATTTTTTATAATTATTAATTTATTTTTTTAATTATATCTAAACTATGATTTAGTTGCTCAAAACATGGTCAAGTGAGGGAATAAGACCCTAAAATCCACGTCCTTGGCCCAGTATAATATTCTTTGCTGGCACTTGCAAATTGTCAAAAGTGATTTCTGCATGCCCATGAGGTGTATCATCAAAGCCGAACACCATTAATGGTCTCCTTATGTGAACACCGGGAGTTTTAATATCCACTAAGATCATAGATTGTTGTTTGTGCTTAGCTGCATTGAAGTCAGTTTTCCCCTGTGCACATTTCCTATTAAACTATATACTGACCGGTAGCACAAGGGATATTATCAATGCAATGCTTTTCAACCAAATACTCACCATGGCTATCAGAAGCCTGCACCTTGGATCCATGGCACCACTAGTCCACCATTTTCCTCCGTTGATGATATATGAATCTCCTTGTCTATATACAAAGGAAAATGATGAAAAGGTTATATGCGCGTGCAGGTCTTTCTAACAAAAGCCTGGCTCAAACTTGTGCTTAGTTAATTTGTTAATTAATGAATTTATATTGCCTAAAAGGCTTTCTTGGCTGCATGCGAGTATCTTTTAGGAAAATAAAAATTTGTGATAGTTCTACCTTCTGATATATAGAACACTCAATATTGGTTGCATCAGAAGATGCAACACGTGGGTCTGTCATAGCAAATCCAGACCTAATCTTCCCCTCGAGCAAAGGAATGAGCCATTCTTGTAATTGCTCTTTACATTCCCAATACAATTAAGAATATTTATGAAGAAGGGTAAAAGTGAAAAAAAAAAATTACTTCTTAAGGCATATCAAATGAATTAGCTGTCATTTATTGTTTTATTATATAGTTGAAGTGTTATATATTATGAACTGAGGAGAATACGTGGTTTAAGAAAATTGTTAAAATTAGTTAAAAACAACAAGTGTGCCTAAAATAAAAAAAAAATTCTATGTCCTTATTAGGGGGCAAGTAAGAGAGAGACAGAGAGTAAATATAGGTATTACTAATCTTTTAATTAATGCAATATATATATAATCAATGAAGGAAAAAGATGAAAACAAATTCATTAAACATTGAAACAACTCTCATCAGATTCTTATAGAAAAACTCCAAAACAATTCAAATTTTAAATTTTTATTGAAAAAAAATAACAGAGACCATTTGTCTTGCATGTCATACCCTTAACCCTCAGTTCCAGTTCCAGATTTTCCACAGAACAATCAACTCGCCTAGTCCAATCGTAAGGTACACACGCAGAGTTGGCAATAAAATAATCCAGACAGATGTGATTTTCTTCAAAATGTACAAGTAACTGTGAACTTTGAAAGTTGGGATAAAAATACACATGATCATTAAATCTAAGGAAAATACTCCTTAAGGCCTAAGCAATCACAAAATTATTAAAAAAGATTCAAAAAAAAACATGTCAAAAAAGACTCTAAAGCCTTTTTCTAGCATTATTTCATAAATGTTAACAACTAAATCAATATACGTTAATAACAATATCCTAACAACTAAATCAGTAAACGTTAACAACTATACTAATACACGTTAACAACTATGCTATATGTTAACAACTATATCAGTATAACTTTTTCTGAAATAATACCAAAAAAGGCCTTACATTATACTTTTTTTTTTTAATAGCTTTTTTTAACAATATTTTGGTTGGTAACTTGGGCCTAAGGGGATTTTCTCTAAATCTAACCTGCTTCTTGAGGATGACCCACATTATTGTTATGAAAATCTAAAAGTGCCCCAAACTCCCAAAAAAAAAAAAAAAAAAAAAAAAAAAAAAAAAAAATCCCCAACCTCTGATTCCGCATCTCAGACGCAGGCGAGGAATGATCAGGGCACAGCATGCAAAAAAAAAAAAAAAAAAAACCCTAAAAAAGGATCTAAGGTAAAGGGCGAGGGTGACAGTGGAGGCCGCAACTTTTTGTAAGCTTTTCAGTGTGCCACCACAAAAACTGAAAAGCGTTATTGCCAGGAATGAAATACGGATGGTACTTAAAAACTGCCAGGCAATGGAATTTGACAGCTTGGGAGAGCCCAAATGATTCTGCTCCTGGAGAATTAACTAGTGTTGTGGTGCTTTATAACTATCCCCATTCATTTATAATGAAGGGAACCAAGTTTTTTTTACCAATTTGGACCTTTTCGTGGGAGTGGCGGTCCTGAAATAAAGAACAACCCTATTTTTGATTAGACCTTCGTTGACAATAAGGTGGCTACTACTACATGGACCTTATCCATAATAATTCTGGGTTGACAAGATTCGGGTTGATTACACCTTCGTTGACGGGCATGAAAGGTTCCAGACACTACTCTGTCCTGTCTTGATCAGACAATGAGTCTAGAGCAATGCAGATAGGTGCTTGGAGAATTGTTCTTGCACGGCTTATACTAATTCAGATATCAGAGGGGGAGGTAGTGGTTGTGCCTTATGGTTTGGTGATCTAATTGATGTCAGATAAAATGCTTCTAGGGGCCAAGATCCATCTGTTTGAATGGATGCTTCAGAATTAGGTGAAGATTCCTACTTTCTCCTTACGATGTTCGTTTTGATATTTGAGTATTCGAGTTACCACTTTCAATTTGAGTGATTTAATTATAAGCCTCTTTGACATAACTTCATAAGTTAAAATAAGTTCATCTGAAGTCCATCAAGTAGAACCCAATTATTTGGATGTTTGGGTAGCTCATTTATTTGATGAGCTCCAGCCCATAAAGCTACTTTTTATCCCATCAGTTGTGAAGCCACTCCTCTCTGCTTTTAATCCCATCAAAGCAGCTTCTTTCGTAATCCCACCTTTGTCATTTTCATATTGCAATCTTCCCTCCTCTGTTCCTTGCCCATACGCCTTTACTTTTGTACTTCCTCCTATTCTATAATTTTTTTTTTTTTTTTTTTGGTGGAGTGCAATTTATGCGATATATTTAAATAATATTTGAAATCTTAACCATTTTTTTGCTCTTATTAATTACTCCCTCTGGTTCGTAATATAAAACATAGTTGACATTTTAGAGATTAAAATAAATAAATAAATGACTTAATCAAAGTATATGTGGTGTATCATTGGATTATATATCATATATTTAGGACTAAAGTTAATTAATACATCCTATATATTATAGTAATGTATTAATTATGTATTATGCACAGCTTCTTTCTACCCATTCTCTCTTTTTATAAATAATAATTTTAAAAAACACAAATCATTAGATATTATACTAAGGTTTATTTAAACACTTCATTGTATTGTAACTTTTTTAATGATAATTTTACTATTTTACTTAGTAAATTTATATTTAATTTTAATTATTTATCCCACTTATCACATTATATATATATATAATATGTCATTTTCAGTCATTTTTCATCTTAACTATCTTTTCAAAAGCTATGCCAAACAAGTGTTCATAGGGAAAAAAACCACTTCTGCTACTGCTATCACAAATATAAATCATATAAAAAAAAAGTCCATAAAAAAAATTTCATCAGATGTTGAACCCATTTGTATCACCACTATCCCAAACAAACCCATATGCAGAGTCTGAGGATAAAAAGAAGGTGATACTGATCGTCACTGTAACAATTGGTGCAGTTTCGGTTAAGCCTTTTGTTTGGGGCTATATCTTCTACAGAGTCCACAGAAACAGAAAGGTAAAGTTCTTATTTTGCAGAATCAGAGGTTGGGGGATTTTTTTATTATTATTTTAATTTAGGGCATTTTGTATGTTTTTTTAATAATAATAATCTGGGTCTTATAACAAAAAATAACGCCGTTAGATTAGATTTAATGGTCATGTGTACTTCTGTCCTAATTTCCAAAGTCCATAATTACTTTTGTCCACCAAATACTTTTTTTTTTTTTAAAAAAAAAAACATGTGTATTTTACACTTTAATCATAGAATTTATGATATATATCCATAATCATAGAATTTTCAATACTTGGCATACCGTTTCAATGCCTAAGTCCAATGGCTTTAGGAAAAAGTTCTCGAGAAAAAACTCGTTGTTTAGTGTTTTGGTGAATATGTAAGTGACTTGGCTTCTCCTAAAAAGCTCTTTTTGATGATAAGCCGAAAATTTAGGAACCGGCTTCTAGCCTATTCTCCTAATATGTGCTCCCCTCCCTTTTTTTTCCCCATAACTTTGTCGTTTCGGCACAAAAAGGGAGAAGTTGTTCCTTTTTTGAAAAAAAAAAAAAAAAAAAATTCAGGTATAGGCACTAAAAAGATATTTTATGATACTGACCGATATTTAAAAAATATTTCATGATCTTGAAAAATTATTTTAAGATTTTGATAAAATATTTTAGGATACTGACTGATACTAAAGGAATATTTCAGAATACTTGACCAATACTGAAAAAATACTTCAAGATAGTCACAGGTACTAAAAAGATATTTTAAGATACGGAATGATACTGAAAAAATACTTTATGATCTAGAAAAATTATCTTAAAATTTTTAAAAAATATTTCAAGGTACTAACTGGTACTAAGGGGATACTCCAGGATACTGATTAGTATTGAAAAAATACTTCAAGATACTAACCGGTACTAAAAGGATATTTTAAAATACTGACTGACACTAAAAATACTTCATAATCTTAGAAAATTATTTTAGAGTCTTGAAAATATATTTTAGGGTACTGACTGGTACTAAAAGGATACTTCAGGATAATGAATGGTACTGAAAAGGTATTTTACATAATTTTTTTGAAGATCCTAAAATAATTTTTCAATACCGGCTAGTATCTTTATAGTAGTACCTAAAATATTTTTTTTTAAAAAAAGGACCAACTACTCCCTTCTTCTGCCAAAGTGACGGCGTTATGAAGAAAAGGAGGGGAGCAAATATGAAGAGAATAAGAGAGAAGCCGGTTCTGAAAATTCAAGCTGGAGAGCGTTGGTGGATTCCTTTTCCTCTCTCTTTATCATCTTCTGAGCTCCTAAACATTTACATTTTTTTAGAAGATTAATTTTCATTGTTATATTTAGTGACGGAACTTGACATAAATATTAGGGGAGCCAAATATATACTTATTAACTAATTAAAAAGAAAAAATATTTGGGGGGCCAAATGTACAAATTTTTAGGACAAATATATAAATTTTTGGGTCAAATATATAAAAATAATCTAATTTTCATTAAATATTTATGATTTTTTTTTTTGGGGGGCCATGGCCCCCACCTGTCATGTCATGGAGAAGCTCCATCCCTGCTTATATTCTAATCGAATTTTATTTTTATTTATACTCATGTTCTTTATATCCGAAATTGGAACTAGATTTGTGCTCTTCAACGATTTGGTTTATGTAAAGAAAAATTCACAGAGAATGTAATCTGCAGGTTGTTTTTTCTAGGATGACGTTTAAGGCTTTTCTCATGGATAATGGAGTGACTCTATTGAAAAAGAGGTTCCTGCCAGCACTCTTCTCATGATACACAAGCCAATGAACTACGTAGTTGATCATCGTGAGGATTTGTTTGGGGAAGGAAGAAGATGACATGCAGACAGAAAGTTGGCGTTTTGATTGAAGAGGGAAACCGTGTCAATGGGTTTACATTAAGTGCTTCTCCTTACGTACTTTTTATATGTTCATCCTGTGCAAAAAAAAAAAAAAAAAAAAAAAAAAAAGAAACAGGAAAGAGGAAATGAATCATCCTTTTCAAAAGTAAGAGGAAATGAAGGGTGAGGTGGAGAGAGGGCGATGAAATGGCATTATTTAGCATCAACTTGTTATTTGTGATAGAATTTGAGGCCAACTTGTTAGAGATAGTCAATAGGTGATCCAATTAGTAAAGTATTACTACTTCTTTTTACCAAAAAAAAAAGTATTACTACTTCTCATCCTAATTATAGAATATATCTAACCGATTTTTGAGGGATTAAGGAAAGAAGTTAAATTAGTTAATTTTACTTATTTTTCTAAAATTCCTTTATATAAATTAAATTAACCCTTTCCTGAATTTTTTTTTCCCGGCTTAACCCTTTCCCGACTTACTTGTTTTGTGTGATTCAAACTGAACCAAGAATTTAGAGCCCGTTTGGATGGGCCACTTTTTTAATGTAAAAAAATGCTTTTTAAATTAATTTATGTGTTTAGATGATATGTTTTTAAAAAAGCAAAAGTCACAAAAAAAAGAGTCAAAATGCTTTGTTTAAAAAGCTTTTGAAGCTTTAAAAAAAACATTACAAAAAAAGCACTTTTTTAAAAGCTCATCCAAACTCAATTTTAAAACTTTCCTTATCACTCATTTTGGCCCACTTGCGCAAATGTGATCAATATATACACAGCGATTTATCTCAAATTTAGTAATGCCTGTAAAATAATAAATATTGTCCACCTCGATTAATTTAATCTTATAGTTCTTCAACATTCAAAAAAGAATTTGACTAAAAAAAGAAAGTTGAATCTTTTACTTAATAGAATTAAGTGTTAAATTAATTATTGTGAAAGAAGTATTAGAGGTGATATGGGAAAAATATGATAAAAATTGCCTAATTATTTTATTAAAAGCAATAGTAGAATTAAAGTATATGTGACATTAACGACTTGCAAGTATTACTTACTTTTATAGAATATATAGGTACATGATCAAATTATTATTGTGTTTAATTATTATTGAGAAATATCAATAGGGGTATTTTAGGAAGGAATTAACAAAAATTAGAATGTTGTTCTATAATTAGGACCAAAACTAACTTTTAAATATTGTGTTATAATTAGAACCAGAGGGAGTATTACTTAGTATCAATATGCTCATATACATTTGTATGCATTCTAATTTATATATAATTTTATCCGTTAAATATATTTAATTAAGAACTTTAGTATTTTTAAAATTTTCAATAATAATTTAATTTTTTCCAATTTAATTTTAAATTCCTCCCTCCATATTCAGTTATTTTTCATTTCAACTTGCTTTTTAAATAATAATCCAAACAAGTTTCAATTTAGAGAAAATGTCAATTTGGCCACCGTCAATCCAAATACAAATAAAAAATCGGATTAAAAATAAATCACTTCTTACATCTCTAATCCAAATGGGCTCAATGACATATACGATAAAATTAATTAGGTTTATTGTTTAATAAATACTCACGTTATCAATGATATTAATGTTATCAAACATGACTTGCACCATTTCTCGTAAATCTAGGCTCATCACTCTAGTTAATTTTCTGCATTTTCTCCAGTACCCAAATTTTAAAATAAAGAATCATAATAGCCAAGATAAGACATTAAAAATTAATTAGCTTGTAATCCAAAAAATTATTTATCATAAGTACTACTCAAAATTTAATTAGCTACTCATTAAAAAATATTTTCGTAAAACTTAAAATCTGATTTTGCTGAAGTAAATGAAGGATAATCACAAGTACTACTCATCATCCGTATTCGGCTTTGCTATATGTTCTCTTTTTTCTTTTCAGCCAACCTTTACAGCTCAAATGAATGTATGTGTCTGGATCCATATGAATGAGTGAAATAAGGATCAATAACAAAAGTAAAGCGATAAACAAGAAACACAAGGGAATTTACAAATTCCATAAGTGTAACTGTCCAATTCAAGTCAAAAGCATTTCAAAAAACAATTAGATGATCAACAAGAAACCTAATTTTCCTGTTAATTGCTCTAATTTTGTTGTAAATCATTGCAACGTACAGGCACATATAATGTATTACGTATCAAAAAGAAGTTGGCATAGCACATTCTATCACTTGCTACATCAACCATAATAGATAAGACTAGGGCTTTCCATATCTAATTTCGGCATCTAAATCCAAATCCAGCTCTTCAAATCCTTCTTGTTCTTTGATCAAATCTTTTGTTGTCATTTCAACCATTAGCTCTGTGCTAGCTAGATTTTCTTTTATCTTGTTCATTTCCATCCTCAAAACCGCCAAGTCTTGCTTCACCCGTTTCACCTTCATTGCCTTCTCTAGGTATCCTTTCATATTTAAAGCAGACTTAATACGAGGCTCCAACCAACTCAAGTCCAATCTACTCATCTCAAGTTCTTCCCACAAAGCCTGAAGTTGCTCACACGCCTCCTCGTTCATATCTTTCCACTTCTTGTTTTCTAGAAAATGCAGAACTTGACCCAAACCAGTGAATGCCCACTCTGTAAACCTACGACTTCTCTTCTTGTTACTGTCCAACAGTGAAGGATGCCGTGAACAAACATCCTCTAGCATTGGAACCAATGCTTTCTCTATTTTCCCCATATCCTTAAAATCTACAATATCATCGTCCTTTGAGTGAGCGTCACTGGGTTGCTTGGATAAGAAGGGATACATTCGGTGACTTGTAGGCTCAATGCCTTCAAATATCACTGAGAATAATTCAACCTCAACAATACACTTATCATTCAAAACATATCCACTATTTGCATCGTCAAGTTCACTGAGGGGCATAAAATTAGGATATCCCAGACTAAGACACTCAGCATGGAACTTATATGGTACTGCAGCTGCATTAGTCAATCAAATCATCCAAACATAATTTACCATTTTCAGATCTGAACAAAGACCTTATAAGTTCAAAATATATGACACCACCAAAGCAAAAACAATTTTTAAAAGAAAAAAAGACTATAGGCATCAAATGATACCTCCGTTTCTTCGTGATTTTTTACACCACCAAGGCAAAAACAATTTTTAAAAGGTAACTTGATTGATGATCAATGTTATCTTTGAAGTGTGCGAGTATACTCCACCCTTCAGGAAAACTCGAAGTATGAGCTGCTTCCAAACATATACCCAATGACTTCTCGTATCTTCTTTCTCTATATATAAAAAGTCTCCTGCAACAATTATAATAATATGTTTATTACATATTATAATGTAAGACCTAATTGGGAGTTAATGCTACTCCTAAATATAAAATATATTTCTCATATTTATCAAATTTTCTCCAAATTATACTCCCCAACGTTCAATATTAATCAAATTAGAAAGAAAAAACATCATATTAATTGGCTTAATTAATTGTCTTAATATAACCAAACATGAGATATTACATTTTGTTCATTATAACAAACAATTATAAGATAAAAAATAAATAAATAAGAATGAATAAACAAATACGGCTTTCGTCCTAGAAGTAGTGCCTTTGTAGTGCAATCACACAACAAACTAGATCTACATTTCATTCTGGAGGTGGTACAAAGCAATTGAAAAGGGTGTAGAGCTTTTGAACGAAACAAGGAATTGAAAAGATATAAAATAACATATTTTAATTACCAAGCACAATCGCCGAGGATGAAAACCTCAGAATAGTGTCGGACATTGGTCTTCAATAATGAACTGAAGTAGTTTGTAATTGTCCAAGCTATTTTCTTGCATGTTATAGCCTTCTGTTCCTGATTCTTCATCTTACCATCAACTTACTCTGTAAATGTGTTGACCTAAACACAATCAAAAGCCGAAAACCAACCACGCATAAAAACGTATGAAGCAACTAGTGAAAGGAGCAATGTTCTTAAAACCAAGCCGGACCATCGGCCGGAGTTTGGCACGGTTCAGATTGAGCGGAAAAATAGCCACTTTTAAGCGGGATCCCTCCGGAACCGATTTTGGAAAACAGACAAGATGAAAGGAAAAAAAATACACATTAAAAAATTCCAGCAGATCCCATCATATTTTCCCTCCAGTAACAATAAAATTTGCAGAAATTTTGGAGAAAAACACTTCAAAATTCAAATATTCACTAGCTAGCAAGAAAGGTCAAGCCTTTGTCTTTCACTAACAACAAAATTTGAAGAAAGTTTCGTAAAAAACCACTTGTACCCACTAGCAAGAAATGTCAAGCCTTGAAGTCGTGCGCGGTGTGGTTCGTCGATGAAATGACCCTGGAAGCCTCAGGAATATTGAGAAAGAGAAGGCAAAAATCAACAATTTTTAAAGGAAGAAGAAATTAGTTATAAAAGAGGAGAAAGATGGGAATGAAAAAACGAAGTGTGGTAAAGGAAAAAGTGACAGGGATTATATAATAAATTGTATTTTGATTTATAGGAATCCCTGATTTGTAGGAATTAGGAATATTCATTAATAGTCATTATTAGTTATTATGAGCCAATCTTCATTAATAGTCATTATTAGTCATTATGGGCCAATCTTCATTAATAGTCATTATTAGTCATTATGAAACATTACTATTGAGGCTCTATTATCTTGTATATATATGTAATGTTTGTATATGAATAGACACAAAATTCATTCTTTCCATCACAAAAAAAAGAGCAAAGCTTGAAGGCGGCGGAAACTAGAGTGATGACCCTGGAAAAGAAACCAAAACCAAAGACCACGGTAAAAAAAGCCGACGGTTTGGGGGACAAAAACGTGACCCCAAATGTATTTACTCGTTTTTGGGCCTGTTATAAGAAATATATAGAGGATGTGTAAAAAAATTTGGGTTAGTTTTCTATATTGGCCCCATTTATTTAACTATTTTTTAAATTGATTAGTCATGGCCAAAAATAGAGCGATCAACACTAAATGCTTTTTTTTAGGTGTAGAAGTGTACACATGGTTATAAATTAAATGAAAAATACCGTTTAACAATGAAATTTGACTTTTTTTACTAACTAGAAAATGATGTGGCTTTTAAAAGTGCAAAAATAACATATGGTTTGACAAAAAGAGCGCCCAACACCAAGTTTTTTTTTAATTTAATAATTTTATTTCAATTAAAATAAAATTATTATTTCTCTAGGTATAATTCCTAGAAGGCCAAATTTGTTATTTCCATAATTTAAATTTTCTAATTAATAATTAATAAATGAGTATTTATGCATTTGAAATTTGATATTATAAATACTATATTTAATTAAAAATAATTTTATTTTTTTGATCTAACAAATTGAACCATAAATTATTTAAATAATTTTTAATCAAAACCGAACAATATTATGTAATTTTTATTGCATTAAGAAATGTGCAATATAAATGTTTGCACCTCTAAATGAGTTATTTCTATTTATATGATGAATAAAAGTAAATCAAGGAATGTTATAGACTTATAGTTATAAGGTTAACTTTTTCAAAGTAAATGATTTTTTTTTTTATAGAATAAATGAATTATTTCTTTAACTATTTATTTTTCAAAAAATTAAAGTTATTTTTAAGTAAATATATTATTTATAAAGATAAAGTTATAAAAATGCACATATACTTTACCCTCATAACGCCCCACACCAAATGATTTTTTTTTTTTTGTGCAAAAATACACACGAACTTTTTCAAATGAAACAAAAATGCACTGTGTTACTTTTTTGTTTGCGTCATCTTTTTTTTTCCTGTATCTCCAGTATCTCTCTTTGGTCAAAAAGAGCTCTATACAAATCAAAAGAATTTGCCTATACGTTTCATATGCAGGTGGCAGAATTTGTCTGTACATTTCCTTCTACATATCAAAAGATATAATAACCCACAAAGGATTTGAAGTTGAATTTACAGACCAATAACCAAAAAAGCAACTTGCTAGCCAATTGAGAGTTCCACTCACAAATTTCCCAAAATCGTGATATGGTTTGAAACCACAGGGCAAGTGTTGAATCTTTTCTCCAAGAATTGGTGGCTAGACTGTAAAGCTTCACTAATAGAATGTTCTCCAGGATCACAAAACACAGCCACCACTTTATAGTCGTCAGATATGTGATCATATCCAAGACCAAATGTAGTATAACACCCAGGTCTCTAATTATTATCCAAAGATGGAGGCTTTTTGGAGACTCTGATTGATGGGTTACATTGCAAAGGACACACTCTGCTTTTATGGCAAAACAAAGCAACCCATTACAAAAGCCCACGATCCCATCATGGTGGAACTTGTTCTTAACTGGGTAGTTGAGCTCTTCGTAAGTGATTGACAGGTTATTGAACAATAAGCACACAGGACAAGATTTGAGTGTGAACTCGGCGGTCACTGTGGAACTTGATATGATCCTTTGGTGGTTGAGGCCGGGGTCTTGAGTTGAACTCAAAAGGTGTTGCACCGAGATTGGAGTAAAGGTGTTGCTCCCAAAGGAGCTTTTTGGAACTAAGTCTCCGGCTCCGATTGCCCAACGCCTCTAAGTCTCCGACGACAAAGAGTGCAAGCGGCGACACTAGTTCACCAAGCGTCGTCACCTTCAACTTCCTCGAGAATACAGATGGTGCAAATGGAAGGAATTACTTGGGTATGGGTTCGGTGGTTGGGCTTGTTGATTTTCGTTGAGCTGTTTTGACCAGAGAGAGATAAAGGAGATACAAGAAAAAAAAAAAAAAGATAATGTGGATAATTGTGGGGTCCACAAACCAAAAAATAACAAATTTAAAGGTGGTTAATAAAGATGTGCATTTTTGCTCAATTTAAAAAAGTTCGTGTGCATTTTTGCACCAAGAAAAAAAAACATTTGGTGTTGGGCGTTCCTGAGGTTAAAGCACATTTTACACCTTTACCCATTTCTAATTTATTGCAGGAGACCTACCTATGCCACAAATTTTGTACTGCAAAAGTCTATATTTTATCCTTTACACATAAAAATTCCTATGACCAAAATGTGGACAAAGACGCGGTCAGGTGTTAAGATTTTTGATTTTTACATGGCCCATGATGCAACGTTAAAAAACAAAAAAGCGTTCTTTTTCATTTTGGATACATTTTTTTAAAGATATTTGGCGACCCATGGAAAATACTTTTGCAATTGAAAGTAAATTTATTATAAGTTACCAGTAAATAACAATAATAATTGGATTAATTAATGGTGGAATTAAAATCTCTACATTAATTATCATTTATTATGATTTTGAAATCTAGAATAATAATTGGATTAATTAATTGTGAAATTAAAATCTAGACAATTAATTATCATTTATTATGATTTTGAAATCTAGAATAATAATTGGATTAATTAATTGTGGAATTAGAATCTCTACATTAATTATCATTTATTATGATTTTGAAATTTATAATAATAATTGGATTAATTAATTGTGGAATTAAAATCTAGACATTAATTATCAATTATTATGATTTTAAATTAAAATATAGAATAATAATTGTGGAATTAAGATCTAGACAAATAATCCAGGAAATTTCCTAAGAGAATTGTACCTTTTAGAGTAATTTGTGGGTTATTTAAAATGGTCATGTGATACACACTCTTCCAATCATGACTAGATTTTAGATACCAAATAATTTACTCTAAATTGAACAAATTCTTGGAAATTGAAAATTCTAAATTTAAAATATTGAATGGGTGAAAGTTTTTAAATTAAGCATTTAATTTTAAAACCTACGGGCCCCAATTGTGAGTTTATTAGTGAAATGATTATCGTTGAAGCCCCATCGGATAAGGATAATGGGATTTCGCTAGATTAAACCCTAATATTTTCAAAATTTTAGTAAATTTTTACACAGCCCATCGTCGGCAACAATTAGACACTAAAGATAATTTTGAAAGTAAACAATGGTTAAATACATTCAACTTTGGTAAAATTGTTAACCCTCCCATCGAGGCTTTGGCAATGGAACTGAAGGCCCAAATTAACAATATCAATTTTACAAGAATCTTGCCCATCGTAAGCCTTGTAAAGATAACTAATGGATTGTTAAACAATAAACGAATAGTAGTTATTAGAATCTACTAGCGAAATATCTGTTTGTTGTTGATTATAAGTTTGTAATTAGTATGTTTTTTTTTCCTTATTTTCAGAAAAATGTCTTCATTCAATCCTTTAGCTAGAATCTTGAGCCAAAAACCTATGGATGACACAAACTACAAACAATGGAGAACTAATTTGGATATTGTTCTTCAATATGAAAAGCTCAACTTTGTTCTCACTACCCCTATGCCAGCACTACCCGCTGCAGATGCGTCTGATGCAATTCGAACTCGATTTCAGCAAGAGAAGGAAAGATGGGAGAAGGTGAATGTGTCAGTTCACTGCTACATTTTGGCCAGTCTCGCCAATCACCTTTAGGAGCAAGTGAGCATGATTGAGAGTGAAGTAACATTGCTCCAGACTCTTGATGACATGTTTGCTACGCCTAGCAACTCCGCTAGGCAAAATGCTATGGGTAATTTAAATGTGATTGAGGCTTGTTTAGTGGAGAATCACAATGATAAATGGATCGTTGATTCAGGAGCCACTAACCATGTTTGTTACTCTTTGTAGTGGTTCAAACATAACTTGCACCGTAAGTAAAGGACAAAGAGATTTGAAGCTTGGAACTGGGAGCTTGTGTCTGCACTAGCGAAGGGACAAGTTATTTTATCTTTTGATAATTACAGAACTTTGGTTTTAGAAGACTTGTTTATTTATTCCAGATTTTAAGAGGAATTTAATTTACGTTAGTTGTTTGGATAAACATGGTTTAACAGTTCAGTTTAATTCCTCAGTTTCAATAAGAAGTTCATCTTCTTTTATTTGTTGTGGTATAAAGTATAATGGTCTTTATTTCCTTAGTCCTGTTCCCTGTGAAGTTAATCATGTTGAATTAAAAGATGTTGAGCATATTAATTCATCAAAGAAAAGAAAAGTTTCCAATGAAACTTATCTTTGGCATTTGAGATTGTGTCATATTAACTCTAACAGGATACAAGGTTGGTCAAAAGTGGGATTTTAAAATCCTTGAACTTTGAATCGATACCAGTATGTGAATCCTGTTTAGAGGGTAAAATGACCAAGAGATCTTTCAAGGCCAAGGGAAAACGTGCCACACTTCAATGGAATTGGTACATACCGATGTATGTGGACCGATAAATGTCCAAGCCAGAGGTGGGTATCAGTATTTCATCACATTTACTGATGATTACTCTAGATTTGGACATGTGTACTTGATGCGTCACAAGTCTGAAGCTTTTGGAAAATTCCAAAAGTTCAAGGCCGAAAAAGGCGAAAAACATCTTGGTGTTCAAATTAAGACTCTTCGATCGATCGAGGGGGTGAATACCTATCTCGGAGAGTTCAGGTCTTACGACCAAAGAGGGGATAGTTTCACAATTATCTTCTCCAAGGACACCCCAACGAATGTAGTTCTTTGAAAGGAGAAATAGAACCCTTTTAGAAATGACAAGATCTATGCTCAGTTATTCATCTCCTTCTGATTCATTCTGGGGATATGCCTGAGAAACAGCTATGTATCTATTGAACTTAGCTTCGTCCAAGTCGGTTTCAAAGACACCAATAAAATTGTGGAAAGGGTGTAAGCCCACCATGAATCATATTCGGATTTGGGGTGCTCTGGCACATGTCTTGAAACAGAAACCAGATAAGATGGACTCGCATACTGAAGTATGCATGTTTGTAGGCTATCCTAAAGGAACCAGAGGTTGGTTGTTTTATGGTCCAAAAGAAAAGAAGCTCATAGTGAGCACTCACGTGACTTTCTTAGAGGAGGACTATATGGCAAATTATAAGCCTAGAAGTAAGGTTATTCTTGATGAGCTAGTCTCAGATCAAGTTTCACCACAACCTCAAGCGGTTCCAACTTTTATTCCTGTGGTTGTTCAAAGAGGGGAAAATGTACATGAACATACACAGGAACCAGAGACAGAACTAGAAGTTCAGCATGATGATGAACTTAATGAAGAACAAAATCATGAATTGGTTGATCCACTTAATGAGGGTCCTCATCTAGAAATAGTTAACCCACAAAATGTGGACCCCCGCATGCACAACATCAAGTGCGACAAAGTCGTAGTGGGAGATTGATTCGTAAACCCGCAAGATATCTCTTGTTTGGTGAGTCAAATCGGGATGACATCATTGCGAGAAGATGGTGATCCCACGAGTTATGACGAAGCACTAGGAGATGTTGATGCTCGGGAATGGCTTGAGGCTATAATCGTGAAATGGATTCTATGTATACCAACTCGTTTGGTCTCTTGTAGATGCACCTAAAGGGGTAAGACCCATTGGGTGTAAGTGGATTTACAAGAGAAAGAGAGGATCGGATGGGAAGGTTGAAACCTTCAAAGCTAGATTGGTGGCGAAAGGGTACTCCAAAAAAGAAGGTGTGGATTATGATGAAACTTTTTCACCGATTGCCATGCTCAAGTCCATCCAGTTCTCTTAGGCATTTATGAAAGAAATCTTGATTATGAGATTTGGCAAATGGATGTCAAAACTGCTTTTCTAAATGGAAATTTGGAAGAGGAAATCTATATGCAGCAACCAAAAGGGTTTATAGCCAAAGGGCAAGAAGAAATGGTATGCAAGTTGCAAAGGTCCATTTATGGACTTAAGCAAGCGTCCGATCATGGAACATCGAGATTTGATCAAGCCATTGAATCTTATGGCTTTGAGAAAAGTCCGATGAGCCGTGTGTGTATAAAAGGATCCAAGGTAATGCGGTATCTTTTCTGGTACTTTATGTGGATATATACTCCTTATCAGAAATGATACAGAGGTATTGTTAGGCATAAAAACCTGGTTGAGCAAGCATTTTGATATGAAGGACCTGGGGGAAGCCAATTATATTCTTGGTATTAAACTCTTGCGAGACTGGAAGAATAGGGTTTTGGCATTATCCCGGGCTAAATACATTGACAAAATACTTGCCAAGTTTAGCATGGAGAATTCCAAGAGGGGAATTATACCCTTCAGGCATGGGATTCATCTCTCTAAGAAGCAATCTCCTAAAACTCCTGAGCAGAGAGAACGCATGAGTAGGATACCTTATGCTTCAGCAGAAGGTAGTCTCATGTATGCTATGCTATCTACCAGACCAAATATCTGCTATGCAGTGGGAGTAGTAAGCCGGTACCAATCTGATCCTGGAGAGAAACACTGGGTAGCAGTTAAACATATACTCAAGTACCTACGGAGAACGAGAGGTTATATGTTGGTCTACTCAAGTGGGAGTCTTGAAACCATTGGTTATACGGACTCAGATTTCCAAGGAGATATTGACTCAAGAAAGTCCACCTCGGGATATGTGTACACCCTTAATGGCGGTGCCATTTGTTGGAGAAGTGTAAAACAATCATGTGTGGTTGACTCTGCCAATGAGGCTGAGTATGTAGCTGCTTCTGAGGCTGCAAAGGAAGCTGCATGGTTAAAGAAGTTCCTGACGGACCTTCAAGTGATACCAAGTGTTGATTGTCCTATCACACTTTACTGTGACAACAGTGGGGTAGTAGCAGAGTCCAAGGAACCAAGGTGTCACAAGAGACAAAAACACATAGAGAGGAAGTACCACTTGATCTGAGAAATAATTAAAAGAGGAGATACATTGGTAGCAAAGATAGCATCAGATGAGAACCTTGTTGACCCTTTTACTAAGAGTTTGCCCGAACGTGTGTTCGAGAGGCATGTTTCATCTATGGGTCTTAGAAGGATTCCGTTTGCTATAGCTTTAGGTAGTTGTTATTTCACTTTGTTATTTTGTGCCTTTTGAGCAAGACATTATGACATTGCTTTTTTTTTTTTCTTTTTTTTTCTTCTGAATGTTTATAAATGAGGTGTCTTTCATTTATTTCGCACACTATTTACAAACTCTAAGGTCCGGATCAATTGTGGAGTATATGATCATATGAATACGTTCATAGAGGACATGGTCATAGGTTCTCACAATTGATGAATTGGTTCATAGCTATTAAATTAAGTTGGGCACTTTATTTAGGCTGCAATATTTTATGAAATGGTTTTGTCTGAATCATTATAAAATATTGGTTTGAGTTAATACTTACATTGAATGGATCAAGGAGAGATTTGATTAAGGTTGTTCTTTCTGTCATAAGGAATCAAATCTCCAGATAACTATAGTCATGTAGTTGCTCTTAATCCTTGAGTTTATTTTAAATAGGTAGTCGAATTGTTTTCATTCTTTGATTTACCAACGGGTGAGGTTTGATCTATATGACGGCCAACAACTCGGTATTTTGGGATTGAGATTGTTTGATTATCGGTGTTTATGAGATAAACAACATGGAATTTATAGGAAATGTCCCCTTGATATGTTTCGGTACCTAGATATTGAAGACACTGACCAGTGCATATAATCCATTAGAGAAACTATTAATGTCAAGGGAATAAATAATTGATTGGGTTACAGAAAACTAGTCAATCAAGTTATAGACATTCTATAAAGGGGTAATGCATATTCCTGTTATAAGTGTCATTATTCTTGGAGATCATGTTCGGGCTTTTAGTGGAGTAGCACCGAACTAGATAATCTTGTGTAGATTATCATGAGCCTTGATGAATGACAAATGGTAGATCCCCAGGCTAGCTCGAGACAAGGGATGAGGTATATTATCAGATGATGATGGCTTATGGGCTACATGGTCTTAGGTTTACGAACTCAAGTTTGTATCTTAAAGAGCAAGTGGGAGATTGTTGGGTTAATGTGCTCTTTAGTCACTTAAGCCCAATAAGGCTTAATTGAGACTACAGCCCAAGAACTCTATGGCCCATGTGGTTTAGGGTTAGGTCTTGGGTATAGTAGCATATAAACCTACTTTCACCTCTTGTGAAAGTAAGATAGACACATAAGGAGGCTCTCATCAGAAACAAACCCTAGAGGCAGACGTTCATCATCTGAACGGTTGCCAACACAACCATCCTATTCCCCTCGAGAGATAGTCTGGAAGATCGATCATAAAGCGGACGAGGACTGTTCGTAGAGAGGCTTTCAGATCGCTGCATCTTTCCAGGTAATCAAAACGATGAAGGTTTTAACTTTTCCTATATCGCGTGGTACGATACGCTTCCGCGTTTTTGATTAGTTTCCTACAGATTGGTCCACATCCCATTCCAATGAGAGAAAAATTATTATCCACTTTAATTATATATGTTGTTAGGCCTTCTCAGTTACAAGTCGGATAGTTTATTTATTTACTCTTTAGGTTGCAGGAGAAAACAAGTTTTTGAGAAAGAAAGGGGAGAACATAAAAAGTTACACCGCCAAACACACAAAAGTAGAGTGTGATATATTTAGAGTCATACCAAGCACACCCGCCGGTAGTAGTGAAAAGCTAAGAACGGTGTCGTGATTGATATTCAATGTACTAAAGTTGTTGATAGTCCATAATAGTTTGTTGCGGTATCCTTCGCTTCCGATTCTTCATCTTATATAAACACCGAAAGCCTTTAACGCACAAAACCAAATTTAACTTGAAAGTTGGGAATATGATTGAGAAGCGACCGATAGGGACGATAGCAAAAACTTAAAATGAAAGTTAAGAAGAGAGTGGATGAGGGATATATATAATATATATATATATAAAACCTAACTCCCTTATTGATGAAGAAAACTACATATTATCCAGCAATATATCAATCAATTAATTATTAGAAAGACTGGACGCGTCGTATTTATTCATGATGCACGCGCGCACATGCTAAAATTAACTCAAGATTTGGTGCCATCGATCAAATCGATAGAAAAAAATCAAATCCTCATATTTGCGTAATCATCAAGATAAAAGTCATAAGATACAAAAAGTATATTTAGTGAGTGTTTGTAATTTCTGAAACCATGGTTTTAGAAACTATTCAGTAAGTTGAGATAAAATTCCTCTCACTTGTTTATCTTATAAGTGTAAAAATTATTCTTTAAAAGTTAATCCAACCACACAATTATAAGAAAAAATTAGAGATAATATCAATTACCCACGCAAGCAACACAACTTTTCAAAACGAAAAAGATGCTCATTGTACTTGTGTTGTTAGCTTTTTAAGCCTAATATAATTATTTTTTAATTATTAAATTATTAGTATTATTTTTAAAAATATTAATTTTTAGATTAAGTTAGATTTGAATTGCCAATTACAGTCGTCCACAGTGAAAACCTGAGAGTAGTGCAGCGTATTGGTCTTCAGTGCACTGAAGTTCCTAACAGTCCATGCTATCTTTATGTAATGTCCTTTAATTTGTTTCCTGCTTCTTCATCCTACTATCACATGAGACGAACACTTCTGCAAAATGATGTCGAAAAACTACAGCTATATATAATTAAAGATCTTTAAAACCAGTTTTTCTTATCAGTGGTAGTTACCAAAAACGAAAGTAAGTACAGAACCTTGGACTATGCCACACGATGGAAGGAAATGGAGTTGAGGTCCTCCTTTAGCGGTGTTGAGGCCTGACGGTGCAATCAATTTATAGCGATGATGTGCTTAATTTTCGGTTATATTATATTATAACAATTTATAACGCAATTTTATTGGGGGAAAAAAAAACAAAAGCGAACTTTGAAGTCATATTTTGATATCAAACCTTGACCAAAAAATTGGAAAATGTATCAATTTTTTTTCCCCTTAACAAGGAAAATATATCAATCGTGTTCACACATAATTGAATTTCTTTTAAAATAACCACCAAAGTGGTCTGGACAAAAAGGAAATTAAGAAAATCCCCAAAATGTTAAATTAAGATTTATAACAATTTTCAATGTTATCTAATTTACTTTGGAAGTCTTAGAATAAACGATGGATGCGCATTGATATGAGTCATACAACCACCAATTAAATTATTGCATTTTAGAAATTTTAAGGAACAAAATATTATTCATATTACTCCTTCTGCTCTTTTTTTCCCCTCCCATAAGAGCATAAATTTTTAATTGTCTTTGTCCTTTTTATAAGAACCCAATAAGAGATGTTTCAACATTTAATGAGTTTTTTTTTTTTTTTTTTTTTTTTTCTATTTGTACTCCTCATTAATATATATATTACATTAATTAAAAGGTTGACGATGCTTACTTGCCCATTATAAATAAGGACATATATAATTTTTTAAAAAGTTTATTTCAAGATGTACTTATTTTTTTGACTAATGTTAACAGCTTTTATAAACCACATGATTCAGTTATCAAAATCTTATAAATAGGATAAGAGCGAGTAAATTTTAATGAATAAATTTTCTAATAAAGTAGCTTTAGTTTTATTTATAAGTCACTGCCAACATATCATATTCAAACAAAATAAACTTCAAACTAACTTCAAATTTAACAACTCCCAACTTTTTCACTACTATTTCATATACACTACATATATATTTATTAAAGCAAAGTCTACATAATAATATATCATTATGAGTGGCACATTAAAACTGTACATATTTAATGAAAAGACTTGTAAATGGGGGAAAAACTAAATGAGGAAACACAGGGACGGACCTTGGGATGAATATTTGGAGGGCCAAATGTATACTTATTAACTAATTAAAAATTTTATGATTATATAACATTTTTAAAATATTCAAATTTATAATTAACAATTTTAATGTATAAGATAATACACCTATCTCTAGTATAGATGTCATATCAATTACAAAATTAGAAGATATTATCAAATTCCAAAAGATTGTTTGTTATATAATATATCAAAATATTAAAAGTTAACAATGTAATTTATAATTCAAAATTAATAAAACACTATACTAAATGAAACAATTAAAAATTACCTTCACTTAAAGTTAACAATGTAATTTTAATATATTAATTTTAATAGAAAACAGCAGACATTACTACATTAGGAATAGGCGTGTTGCTGCACATGATATATTAATGTTAATTAATAGACAAGCTGTGCGAGTTGTTTATATTAATCCTTTTAAAAAAAGAAAAGAAAATCTGAACATTTTTTTATGGCCCCAGTAACAACTAAGGTACATCCTTGAGGGAACACTGTTATAGTATTGCGTTGATGTGATTTCCTTCATTATATGCGTCACATAATCTTAAAGAATAGGAACGAACTACTCATGCAGACACATATAAAGTAATACATCAGGACTTAATTATAGAAATACTTTTATAGTGTAATTTGTACTATAAAAATATTCTTATAATTAAGACTGGAGGGAGTATTACACATTAAAAGAAAACAAGATAAAAGGGCACATTTTACCACTTGATACATCACCCATACATAAGTCTAGGGCTTTCCGTATCCTATTTAGTATCTAAATCCAAACCATTAATCTCTTCAAAACCTTCTTCTGCCTTGATCAAGTCTTTTCTCGTTATATCAACAATTTGCTCTATGTTAGCCAGATTTTTCAATATCATGGTCATTTCTGTGTCCAAAGTCATCAATTCTTGCTTTAACCTTTTCACTATGTTTGCCCTTTTCAAATATTCTTTCTTGTTCAAAACATATTTAACGCGCTCCAACCAACTGATGAAGTCTAATATATTAATCTCAATTAGTTCCCCCCATGCACAAACATTGAAGCTCCTCACTTGATTCCTCATTCATATCTCTGCGCTTCTTGTTCTTCATAAATTGCAGAACTTGACCCAAACTATTAAATGCCAACTCAGTAAACTTATGACCCCTCTTGTTTTTGCTGTCTATCAATAAAGGATGCCATAAACAGTGGAAGAACTAGAAAATATTTTTAGCCTGAGCTAAAAAAATAAACATATTGAACTATTTACTAAATATAGTATCACATAGCATTGAAAATACAAATAAATAATAACCGACAATTATAAATTAAAACAAGATATAAGATGATACCAACATTTTTAATAGGTATCTCAAACAAGATTTTTACTTTTCTCTCACAGCCCAATAAGTAATGAATCAAACATTGTCCTTATAGAGAAGATAAGAGATTAGGGGGCCAAATTATTGGTCAAAATAAAATATATATACTAACAACTTTTAGAGGGTCAGCTGGGGCCCACTGGCCAAGAACAAACTTCCTCTTGCATTGGAACCAACGCTTTGTCTATTCGTCTGAGATCCTTAAAATCAACCATGTTTGGATCATTTGCAGGAACTCGTTTAAGGGCCTGTTTGGATAACTTCAAAACTTAGGTTTTGACAAAAGTTTGTCAAACACTCCAAAATTGTGCGAAAGTTATTCTCGCATCAAAACCTTCAAAACCTAGGTTTTGACAAAAGTTTTTCAAACACTCCAAAATTGTCCAAAGTTATTCTCGCATCAAAACCTAGGTTTTGACAAACACTCCAAAATTGTACAGAAGCTATTCTGCATCAAAACATAAGTTTAGGAAAAAGCTATTTTTTCATATTTTCTCTCTCCTCTACCATCATCAGTATTTTTTTAGTACCGTCAAGATCCTTAAGTACTTTTTTATTACCTTTCGGTACCTTGAAATATTTTTTTCAAGATTAGTCATTAACCTGAAATATTTTATCAATATCCTAAAATAAATTTTCAAGATCATGAAGTATTTTTCAGTATCCTTAAGTATCTTTTTAGTACCAGTTAGTACCCGATTTTTTTTCAAGATTAGTCGGACCAAATCAAGATCCTAAATTAAATTTTCAAGACCATGAGAAGTATTTTTTTCAGTACCAATCAATATTAAATATTTTTTTAGTACCCGTCAAGTACCCTTAGATATTTTTTCAAGATCGTCATTACCACGAAATATTTTTTCAATATCCTAAAATAGATTTTTAAGATTATGAAGTATTTTTTTTAGTATCAGTTAGTACCCTTAAGTATTTTCATTTTGTACACAAATTTATATAATTTTTTGTATTTATTATGAAATATAATGTTTATAATTTAAAATACAACATTACCTTTTATATGCAATTATACCAAAAGCTATTGTCCTTTTTGGTAAATTTGACCTTGAAAAAGCTATTCTAATAACAATATCATTTTTATTCAAAAACTATTCTCCGAAAACCATTTTTACCTTATAAATCCCAAAAACTATTCTCCAAAACTTAAAATTTCTTGGATAAAGAAGGATGAGGAAGCCGGGTGACTAACCCAATTCTGTTAGGCCTCACTTCAATTATAATACATGAATTTGTCATGTAATCAAAGTAAAAGTTTTTATTTAAAATATGATTTATTAAAAACAAATGGGTGAAAATAATAATATTTCATTACTA
Source organism: Acacia acuminata (assembly GCA_019022655.1). Lineage (NCBI taxonomy): Eukaryota > Viridiplantae > Streptophyta > Magnoliopsida > Fabales > Fabaceae > Acacia > Acacia acuminata. The sequence continues at coordinate 2,671,256 of JAFJYI010000076.1, read as the reverse complement.
TTAATTGTTGTTGATATAAATAAGAAGAGAGAGACAAGAGAAGATTAAAATATATAAATAATAAAATAAATATTTGGGTCCTTTATAGTAATTTTTTTGTTAAAAAAAAAAAAGTAAATAAAGCAATGTGGTGGCGGCATTGAAAGGGAATTGGCGTGAGGAAATCCCCACCGCCTTACTTCCCTTACGTATATGGTGTGTGTGACGTTGGTGTGTGTGAAGTTGGGGTTGGCTACGGTCCTCTTCCCTTCCCGTTCTCTTCCCATCCTCTTCTTCATCTCAAAAAGGATTGAAATCTTAACCGTTGATTTAATCTTTTATAAAACTATTATTTTAATTATTTTATTAATAATTTAATTTTTTATTAATATTTTTATAAAAGATTAAATCAATCGTTAATCTTTCAATCTAACGGTTGAGATGAAGAAGAGGATAGGAAGAGGATGGGAAGGGAAGTGGATGGGAGCCAACTCCGTGTGAAGTTAGTTTGTGTGTGACTTGTGAGTGTGAATGGTCCGGAAGAGCTGAGTGAGAGTGAGATGGAGAGAGAGCGAGGGAATGAGGAAAGAAGGAAAGGAGGAAGAAAAGAAGGCTATTTTAAGGTATGTTATTTATTTTATAAGATCATTTAGGTGGTTAAATTAATTTCTTTTCAATAAATTTTCTTAATGAAAGTTATTCTACATATTTTTTCCTTTCTAATGAGAGTAATATAGTATTAATTAGTGAAAATTTTGGGATTAAAATTATGATAAAGTTTTAAGTTTGGATAATAGATGACTTGTATATATCAAAAACATGATTAGTAAGTAATTTTAATCGGTTTAGATTTATTAGTTGGTAGTTGTGGGAATTTAAATTAATTTTCTATCTAAAGGAGTTTAGGATTTATGCTTTATAGGATATTTCTACCGATTAAATGAGGTTTAAAGTATTTATTTGATTACTTGAGGTATTGTTGTCGATTTAATCGGTTTAGTTTTGCTAAACCTTAATTTGTATAAAATTTATGAGTTGGGATTTGGAATTTAAAGTAGAGTTTGATATGATTTTGATTATATGGAGATTTGAATATTGTTAAGTAAGTTGGGTTATGTTTATATAAGTTAGTATTAGGTTAATAAATTAAGATTTGTGATAATAGGTCTTTTGTATTCGGATTTATAATTCATTTATAATTTATTGGATGTTATATTGAGGATTAGGTGTATTAGATTTGAGATTTATAAATGAATAGGGATATTTGAATTTTTAGGTGAAACATTTATTGTAGGAAATTGGGTATTTTGAGGATACAGTAATATCTTGATAAATATGATTAGTTAGAACTAATTTATGAAGGAAGGAACTGAGATTGTAACAACACACTACTACAAAAATTGGATATCACTACCCCAAAAAACGTCCTTATTTAAAAATAGGAAGTAAAAAATGAAGGCAGTGGCATTCTTGTAAATATATAGAAGGAAAAGGAGGCTTCAGCGTCCTGAATAAAAGTTTAGGACTTGTAAAATTGATTTTTGGCGTTCTAACAATTTTTCAAGACGCTTGAAGTAGTTTCGCGCGAGAATTTTTCGTTTGGCGCCATGGTATTTGATGTTCTTTAGAGTAAAAAAATAGGTTTTTATCGTCCTAAACTACATTCAGGACGCCTAATAGCCAGAATTTTCTGTTTGCCGCCATGTGGGATTTTTTTTGTTTGGCGCCGTGGGTCATAAGGCGACCTGAATTTTATTAAGGTCGGCCAAATTCCAAAAAAATTGAGCGCCATGGGATTTATTTTGTTTAGCACCATGGGATTTTTCATTTATTACACGACTGAATAGAATTCGGTCGCCCAAATTGCAATAAATTTTGGGCGATGGGATTTATTTTAATAAAATTTATTTGTTTGGCGCCTAACAGTGGCGACTGAAAGACTTCGTCGTCTATTTTGGAAATTTAGGCGACGATAGCAACTCAATCGCCTAAATTGGAACATAAGCGACTGAATGAAATTCAGTCGCCTATATTGCAACTTAGGCGACTGATTTGCTATCGTGTCGTATAAATTGAAAAATAGACGACCTGAAGGGCTTTCAGGTCGACTAAAATTGCTTTTTATTTCAGAACTTCCATCGATCGGTCATTCACTCTGCGGCTTCCTTCTTCCCAAACCCTAAAACCCAAACAATCATCAGCTCCCTCCTCCACTCGCGGCATCACTGATTCACCTGTCGCTGTCGTGCTCCCTACTGACCCAGACCAAAACTCGTTCTCTGCGTCGGCTGATCGTTCTCTCTGCTCATTCACTCCGACTGCTCGCTCTCTCTGCTCGTCCATTTCAGATTCTAGTAGTGACTGTTAGATTCATTCGAAGAAGGCATCTTTCAATCCTTGGCCATTTTTTGGATTGTTCATCAATTGGGTTCATGACTTGGGTTCACTTGAGCTGTTACGGATGGTGCAAACCTTCAGTATTCATCATTTTTTCCCTTTTGAATTTCTCTTTTACTATTTTCAAAATCTTTGTATAGAATAGGATCGTCATATATATGATTTATCATACGAATCTGAACCTTTTATATTTTAGATAATTGTGTAAAAGAAGTGAATTCATTAATCCAAAATGTTTTGTTCAAATGATTTCACAGAAGCTATTTCAAGTGAAAATGACAAATGAAGTTTAAAAGTAAATTGTGTTGAGCCTATAGATGTCTTAAACTGAGTTATATGGTGATAGTAAATTGTCTCCTATGAATTATGAAACACCTCTATTTTTCTTGTCTCTAAATATTGTGAAGAAATGCTTGATAAATAGATTGATCATTAAAATTGTGATGGCTCATGGTGGGGATGAATGCATAAGATAAATTAGTAATCTTTCGAATAGAGTATGTATGTTAGCTGCATTGTGAGTTTATATGAAGCACTCAGGTTTGACTTTTTTTAGCAAAGGATTTTATAGAGAGCTTTTAGGGACAATCTTTGGTGACTTTGGTGGTACCCTTCTCTAGTTGTTTTGATTAGTTGGGCAAATTGTCATTTATTCTAGCATAATTTTCAAGACAATCATGCATGTTTAACTAATGTTTTCTCGTGGCTTGCAGATTTTGATTGCTTTTGCCAACGCATTTCATGCTTTGCACCCCTCAACGTTAGGGATTCAGGTTTGACTTCAAATATATAAATTCTCCATTGGTTGTTGAACTTTATTGTTCTGGAAGAGTTTTAGTATTGGAATATTATTGGCTTTTGGGCATACATTTGTTTTTGCATTACCCTTGCATGTCGATTTTCTCACGAGTTGTCATTAGCAACATTTGCTATTTCGAATCAAATGATTAGCTAGTAAGTAATTATTTTCCGATGGTGTTATCTATGTCAGTTATTTCCTTGACAAAATCATGTATTTGTGCTTGTTGTTGTGTTGAGTTCTTCATCCTTAGGGTCTGGTTCATGGTTGGCGGCTTAAATTTGACCAGGAATTTGTTACTGAATATGCAAATTATGCCTTTATATGTTGTGCAATGATGTGAATTTTCCTATTATCTTTGCTGTTCCCTTGAGATATTAAGATTAGTTATCTTAATTTTTTTTATCTTGATGGTGGACAATAGGGATTTTTGGGATCATACAGTATGACCATGGATAGTGCAAAAATTTCTAAGCTCAAGAACCTCCTGAATTCCACACGTGGAAGTAATTCAAGTGGTTTAGAAGCCTTTCAATCTTGCCCTTGATAAGAAAGCAGTTAAAATTTGGATTTTGTCTAATCATCAAACAAATGAACAACCGAGAAAAGCATAACCCAATAAATAAGATAAGAAATCACTTATCAAATTGACTCAAAAACATAATTTAAGATTGCTATTAGAAGGGAAAGTACACGACCGTATACGTGTCCACATCATGCATAATTGCATTGATGACTTCATTGTTTTTATCAACTTCATCGACTAGTAGTAAACTATTCACGGCCATTAGTAAACTGTATGTTTTCTCATTTTTATTATCCCATTTCACTATCTCCCGAGAATCCCAATTGCATTACCAAAGGGTGTGCAATTGAACCAAATGGACCCTTATGTTTGTGGAATATTGTTGATTTTGAGATTAAATATGTGATTTTGTATGTTATAATTTTGTATTGTTATAATGCAGATATAGACGAGAAGAGATTAAAGGATAGTCATCTTCGTCTTTTTTGACTACCTCTGTGAGAAATCTTGGTCAAAGGTTTGAAGCAAATGGTTGCGCTCCCAAATTAGGTCAGTTGCTTTCATTTTATGCACACACACATATATTGTCATTATATGATACCTTCTTCTTGAGAGAGAACAACACTTTTGTCTTATGGCTTCATGGTTTACCATTATTGGTTTAAGTGTTTTTAATCTAGTTCGTGATTTTTTTTTGTCTTCCCTTTATTATTAGTCATATGAACTACGTGAACTTGATTAAAAAAGTGATGACTTCATGGTTTACCATTTCCATTACCATTGAAGTATATGTCGGTAGGAATAATTCCAATGTTCTCGTTAGTTGATGAAATTGTTGGATTTAATAGTTGATATTGTTCAATTGCTTTAGTTAGTAAGTTTTGTTGAATTAAGCTGAAATTGGTTGTTATTGAAATTTTGGGATGTCTTACTTTTAAGGGGAAACGTTGCCGAAATTTTCTTGAAAGAAAGCATGTCGTTCTTGAAATTGTTATGAACTTGATTTGTTGTTGGAAATGTCTTAGGTGATAATAAAATGGGTCATAGTTGGATGAATGCTTTGAGTGTTGGTTATGATTAGTTTTGATGATGTCTTATATGGATGTCATTATTGAAAGCAAAAAGATTGAGTAATATAGTTATCTCCTACATTGACTAACTACTGTATTTAATGTAGATTAATCCAAGATAAATTTTAGAGATTGATCAAGAAAGTTAGAAAGAAGTTCTTGCATGCAATATAATGGGAATATCGAATGTCAAGGAAGCAAGAAGTTATCAAAGGATTTTAGGAATGATCAAGAGAAGAAGAAAGAAAGAAGAACTTGTTGAATGAAGTGAAGATATCATTATTCAAGTTCTAAGATTGATGCTAGAAGTCTCCAAGGTCATATGGAAGTTGGAATGGGTCAATTTGAAGTTAAAGTCAGCAAAAATCAACTTCAGAATGAGAAAACTCGAGTTTGGAACACAAAACTCGAGTTTGAGACTCAAAACTCGAGTATACAACTCAAAACTTGAGTTTGTAGTGTCTTCAGCACCTCTGACGTCTCTGGACAAGGAAAACTCGAGTATGCAAGTGAAAACTCGAGTATGCAACTATTATCAGCACTTCAGCTCCACTGTCTCACGTTCAGCACGGGCGACCTCTGGTGATTCGATGATATCTCTCAAACCAGGAGTCGGATTGATGTGAAACCAGTGGAATTTGAAACTAGACATCCAAAGCGTCATTTTGATATATAAATCAAGTCCAAAGGTGTCAAGATCAAGGAGATATGAGTTTTACAAGTTGCCACAAGAATCAACGTCACAGTCCAGACCCACCTTTGGTATTTTGAGTGTAACTCACAATATACAAATCGTATTGAGCTGAAATCGGTGGCATATGAAAATAGACTCAAAGAGCTTTCCACAAAGAGTTGAATGGACCAAAACGGAGTTCAGAACAGGGAGATATGGCCCTTGAAAGTTGACAGATAATTTCAAGATAAGTCAATACTGCAGTATAGGTTTGCTTACTCAAGTATTGGACTTCCAGAGAGCAACCAAGTCTTTCAAGTTAAGTCAATACTGCAGTATAGGTTTGCATACCACAGTATTGGACTTCCAGAGAGCAACCAAGTCTTTCAAGCTAAGTCAATACTGCAGTATAGGTTTGCATACCGCAGTATTGGACATCCGTAGAAAAGCAACCAAGTCTTTCAAGTTAAGTCAATACTGCAGTATAGGTTTGCATACCGCAGTATTGGACTTCCAGAGAGCAACCAAGTTTTTCAAACTAAGTCAATACTTCCACCTTTACTGGAGTATGTAAGTGAAAGTATGCTAAACTCGAGTAAGGAAGAGCTAAACTCGAGTATGGTCATCGTGGGTTCAAAAATTCATACTACATTTTTGAAGTCCGTGTCGATATACTTCCACCTTTACTGGAGTATGTAAGTGAAAGTATGCTATACTGCAGTATACAACGGTAAAAACTGATTTTTGAATTACACGAATTTGCAAATCACTCTTGTTTGATCCTATTGCTTTCATAAATCATTCACTTATGTTCCCAGATAAGTTTAACAAGTTTATTGAGTGAATTTCAGTTAGCACAGATGAAGATTAATGAAGATCAAGGCAAAAAGCAAAAAGGTGCTCAGTGCATTTAATGCACCTCTGCAAAACAACCTACTTTCAACTAATCCATCTGAGCACGCCTTCTGAACGTTAAAGAATGCTTACTACAACAAGCAAAGTAATCTACAACGGGAAAATTCTCGAGAAATCACATCGATCAAATTAACACCTGGATTAGCGAGAAGTTTAGAGAGAAGATGACCGGACCTTAAGCTAATCACCTACAACGGTTGGATTCATCAAGCAACGGTCATTTAATGATCTCTATGTATAAATAGAGTTGCATTCAAGCCTTTCCTACTGACACACCTGCTGAAGACGAAAATCATTCAAGTCTTATATTTATTTCTTCAGTTTTATCTGTGTAGTATCTTGTGATACATTGAGCTTCGGTGCTTATCTTATCTACTCTTAGAGAGAGTTTGTTTCCTTGTATATCATTCATTGTAACAATCTCAAGTCGGGTGACTTGGAGATTGGGAAAATCGAGAGTACAACTTGTAAAGGGGAGTGTGTCCTAGGTTGAGGAGCATTCTTTGTTTACGAGTGGGTATCGATTGTAATCGAGTACAACTTGTAAGGAGGAGTTAGTCCTAGGGAGAGGATAACTCTTGAGTACGAGTGTGTATCTCATTGTTTACAATTACAACTTGTAAGGGGAGTGAGTCCTAGGGAGAGGATCATCCCGAGTACGAGTGTGTAATTGTAATTGAGTGATAGTGGAAAATCCCAGTGTTTCGGGATCGGACGTAGGTCAAAGAGTTGGACCAAACCAAGTATAAATCCTTGTGTCCAGCTTCTTCTTCCCTCACTCTATCTCTCTGTTTTCATAGCTTCAAAAACAGAGCAATTTCTGAAAAGTTTTAAAATACCCAATTCACCCCCTCTTGGGTATTTAGCTCCACTTACATTGAGAACTAGTGAAGAATATGAGAATGGGGTGGAAGAGTTTATTGAATTTGCTAGAAGGAATGTGGCTACAAAAAATGGGATGTACTATTGTCCATGTGTTAATTGTTTAAATGGGGTTCGAAGGGATATTGCTGATATAAGGGACCACCTAATTTGTGATGGAATCAACCTTCGATACACAACGTGGATATGGCATGGTGAGGAGGTAACTCCCAGTGCATCCTACGAAAATGAAGTTGAGGTAGATGATGATGGAATGGAGAGAATGATTCATGATGTTGAGGTCGAATCCTTTGCACAACCGCATGAATATGATAGCGTGCGGAGTGATGCGAGACACCTTTGTTCCCCTGGGTGTACTAAGTATACACGGTTATGACTGGGACCTTACATTTGGTCAACTTAAAGGCAACATGTGGGTGGACGATAGCGGTTTCACGTCGTTGCTTGAATTGTTGTGTGATATGTTGCCGAGATAATAATGTACTTCCAAATCGTATGTATGAGGCCAAGAAAATCTTATCTACGATGGGTATGGAGTATAAAAAGATACACAGTTGTCCTAATGACCGCATATTGTACGAAATGAGTATGAAGGCCTTAGTAATTGTCCGAAGTGTAAAACTTTACGATACAAAGTGAAGAAAGGTGGTGGTTCTGGAGATCACACAAAAAAAGGCAACCTTTGAAGGCCTTGTGGTATCTTCCCATAATTCCTCGGTTTAAGCATCTGTTTACTAGTGAAGCAACAAAAAAGAAGTTGAGATGACATTCGATGAGAGAATATCGATGGAAAATATCTACGGCACCCCGACTCTCTCCAATGGAAGAAAATAGACGAAATGTTCCCGCAATTTGGCATTGAGCCAAGAAACCTTCGGTACCGGGGTTTTGTACAGATGGCTTCAATCCGTATCGAACTCTTAGCGGTACCCATAGTGCATGGCCGGTTCTCCTTGTAATATACAACTTACCTCCCTGGCTATGTATGAAACGCAAGTATGTGATGCTTTCTATGATGATTTCTGGACCAAAACAGCCTGGTAACAATATCGATGTGTACTTGGCGCCTTTGGTTGAGGATTTGAAGAAGTTGTGGGAGGAAGGCATAGATGTGTTTGATGCATATAAGAAGGAGTCCTTCAAGTTGCGTGCAATGATTTTTACCACGATTAACGACTTTCCTGCATACGAAAATTTGTCTGGGTACAGTGTGAAGGGGCATAAAGCATGTCCAATATGTGAAGCTGACACAAACTTCCAGCAATTAAAGCATGAAAAAAAATGGTCTACCTCGGTCACGGAGGTTTCTTGATCGGTTCCACCCATATCGTAAGTTAAGAAAGCGTTTTAACGGCTTACCGGAGCATAGAACGGCTCCAAAGGCATTAACCGGAGAGGAAGTCTATAGTCGGGTGATGCATATCAATGTCACATTGGGTAAGCAGAAAAAGATTGTGGGTCAGAAGAATATATGGAAGAAGAGATCAATTTTCTTTGATCTTCCATATTGGTGTAGTCTTGATGTGAGACACAGTCTTGATGTGATGCATGTGGAAAAAAGTGTTGCGATAGCCTTGTCAGTGCTCTTTTGCACATACCAGGGAAGACTAAGGATGGAATTAGTGTGAGACTAGACCTGGTTGATATGGGAATAAGAGAACGGTTACATCCACGAGTAATGGAAGATGGTAAGAGGGCATACATGGAGCCAACGGCTCATACACTATCAAAAGCGGAGAAAAAAGTTTGTGTGGGTGTCTATATGACATTAAGGTTCCACAAGGATATTCTTCAAATTTGAGAAGGTGTGTTTCAATGGACGATTTGAAGTTAGTGGGAATGAAGTCTCATGATTATCATGTGTTGATGCAACAACTATTACCGGTAGCTATTAGGGGCATTATGAAAGATGAAGTGCGGACCACTATAACAAAATTGTGTATTTTCTTTAATGCTATATGTAACAAAGTCATTGACATTGAAAAGTTGGATGAATTGGAAAATGAGGGTTATATTATTTTGTCCCAACTAGAGATGCATTTTCCTCCCGCATTTTTCGATATAATGGTGCACCGATAGCGCACTTGGTAAGGGAGGTAAGGCTCGTGGTCCGGTTACCTAAGGTGGATGTACCCTTTCAAGCGATACATGAAGATCTTAAAAGGGTATTCTAAAAATCCTTATCGACCTAAAGCCTCAATCGTTGAGAGATATGTAGTGGAAGAGGCTATGGAGTTCTAAAGATTATCTATCGTGGTCGACGTTACAATCTCGGCATGATAAGGGGATAAGTGAGGGAACTCGAGGAATCAAACTGAAGAATATGCTTCATGCGAGGGTGTTGCAAGCACACCTGTACATCTTGAATAATACGGAAGAAGTTCAACCATACATTGATGAACACGAAGAGTTTGAAGAATATGAATCCAAGGAAGAATGACATGCGAGATAGCTAATGAGCAAAAGAAGACATTTATAAAGTGGTTCCGGGAGAAGGTATTACACGAGACCGATGTGTCGGCTACAATCGAGTGGTTAGCCTGGGGCCTTCTTATCGTCATCACTTGGACAAAGGTTATGATATCAACGGATATTCTTTCTACACAAAAGACCAAGATGACGAAGTTACGTGCAAAATAGTGGGGTGATGGTTGAAGCTGAATCCATGCACTTTTCAAGTTTGAAAGACAAAAACCCGGTGTTAGCATCAATGGCCTATTATGGAGTTATTGAAGAAATATGGGAGATGAGCTACACCAAGTTCAAAGTTGCTTTATTTAAATGTAAGTGGGTTACCAATAATGCTGTTGTAATAGATCCTAAATTTGGATTTGTCTCAGTTGATCAAAGACTTGGTCATAGAGACGAGCCATTCATTCTAGCAAGCCAGGCGAAACAAGTATTTTATGTTACAGACCCTGCAAATAACAAAATGTCCATTGTACTTCAAAGTAAAAAACAGACTTATGGTGAAGAATCCTTGAACCTGGACGATACACTCCCTTTCACAACAAATCCACCTACAACACGTGAAGTAGAATTGGTAGATGATGAAGAATATGCTCCAAGGAAGGATCATTCTCAAGGAATATGGGAAACCATATAAAGTAAGATCTTAAGTTATGAAAAAGTCCTATGTTATTTTTGTACGGTTTAACATGTTAGTTCATTTTATTCATTTGTTTATTATTTAATAATAACCCTATCTAACATTAATCATTTGTCTTTGATGAACAGGAATATGTCTAGCTCTGACGAGTCAGCGGGTGATAGTGGGAATGATGTACCGGTGGTGAGAAAGGGTAAAGGTAGCACACATATGGGTGCGTTAATTGCACATCGTGACGGTCGAGAAAAAGAGGCTGCATGTGGAGTTCGATGCCAATATGAATCCAATTGGTCAAGAGGAAGACAATTTCATTAGCTACGTAGGCTATCCGCTCGAAGCAAAGTTCGCATTGTATTCTCTCATTGGAAGTTGGTACCTCCTAAAACGAAGGAGTTGATCTCGGGCACAACTTTTGGTATCTCACTTTCAATATCTTCTCGCATTTGTATCTTTAGTTTTATTACTTGATTTCTTTCATATCTTCTCTTTTACCTTGCAAAAACGTATGATGTGCCTAACAATAAGGCCATGTACAAGCATTGGATGGGCGAGGTTCGTCTATGTTGGAAAGACTTTAAGAACAAGCTCACTAGAAAGTATATTCGAGGGGTAAAGAGGGACAAGGACCCATGTCGACTATGATTACATTTCTCCGGAGGACTTGGAGGGAGTTTGTGGTGTCACGCCGAATCCCGAATTTCTTGTAAAATTTCTTTCATATCTTATCTTTTAGTTGAATCTATTTGACATCGAAGGCTCGTTTTATTTGTTTTCGTGTCACGGGGAAAAAGTCGAGCCAATAGAGAGAGGCAAGCGAGAAATAAGTATCCGCATTGCATGTCCAGAGGTGGCTATAAGAAGCTTGAACGAAAGGCGATGGAAGAAGAGTTGCGAGAGAATTAAGGAAGCTACCGAATCCGATCCTTCCACTTGTTATCCGGCCCTCGAGCGTCCTCCTCGTCACAAAAAATGGATAGGCTGCGAGGAAGAAGGGTGACAAATACGTTAATGAAGATGTGGGCGAGGTTGCCTTAAAGATTGTAAGTAGTTAAATTAAAAATATTAAATAGCCTCCGTTGTTTCATACTTGTAGAGTTTAGTTACTATTTATGAAAAATCCTATAATACGGGATGCACTTGAAAGCAAAGCGACCAAGGTTCATTCACGCGGTACACGGATGGACATTTTGTCCACGGCGATTGGGAAGCCCGATTACCTTGATCTTTGTTCGTGGGGAGCCGAGGGGAGTTAGTGTCGCGAAATATTTTGGACGGCATTCGAGTTGTTCGCATGACGATGACAACCCTAGTCCTCAGCTTGTAGCCAAAATTCGAGCGTCCCTCGTAGATGAGGTTATGGCACAATTACGGGGTGAAATGAGGGAGATGATACAAGGGAAGGTAAATACGCAACCTTCAAACCAGGAATCCCCGGCCTTCCCAAGCAGCAAAGAAAGTTTTCACGCTCCAGATGTACCTATTGGCGAACCTTCTCATCACTCTCCCGGATGTACTTATTGGCGAGCACAGCGAGCCTTCTCACACCCACGGGGAGACAACCCCGCACTCTATATTTGGATGACCCACACCGTATTGTTGTCGATGGTCTTGTTTACCCAGAACAAACCACACACCACAATATGCAAATTCCACAAGACCAACGTAGGGTGACTCTGACAAGTGTGCGAGAGGGGAAATAAAAGATAGCCATCCCGATTGATGATGAGGAGGTTCCCACGCTAGACGCTGCCACCACATCGTTCATCCTTTGGCCGCATCATCTTATTGAGGTGGGGACGACACCTCCAATGGTAGGAAATACATTACTGATTGACGATGAGTAGGGTTTAGGATTGATTTTCATTGCTAACCCACTCATAATCTGTTTATTATGTTTCATAGCATAAACAAGCTGCGGGCAGATTTCCATACTTATCACAGTTGCGAGAGCTCTACAAGGACATCGTCTCTATAGGCTTGCGATGCCTCCCGCATTGTCGGTGTAGACAAGACATATCCGATATCAATTGACAAGAAAGATTTGACAGAGTTTATACATATGGACTGTTTAGATATACAGTGGCTTCAACTTGCAATCTTGTAAGTTTTTTTTTTACCCTTTAATTATGTCAATACTCTTTTTTGTTTAATATATTTAACAACACTTATCATTTTATTTCGATCATAGTGTACGCCACGACATATGCAAAAAGGGAGACCGATTGGATTCATATGGATTCTTATGTCCTGGATCCACGGCTTCGCTCGCAATATCTTAGCCAGGGCGCCATTTATGTTGGTTTAACAATGGGCGACATAAAATCGTCTTGTTATCTAGCGCCAATACATGAAAGGTGCGTATTTTTTTTGTCTATATAAGATTTTTAAGGATAAAATGTTTTTTTATCTTAGTTTAATATTAATATGTATATGTTGTAGTGGTCATTAGACCTTATGTGTTGTTTGTCCCGCCAAGAACGCATGTTTTGGTTCGATTCCATAGGTGGCGGAGGCCAACCGAGGATATCAAAATCATGTTTGCTTGAGTAAGTAAATTTTTGTCTAAATCATCGATTCTTTTTTTAAATGAATTGTTTTCATGTCTCGTTAATTTACATTTTAATGATAGGGGTCTTAGGACATATAGACAATTCTTTGGAGCACGAGAGCGGGTGGACCAAAGTGGTTTTATCCGAAGGTAAGTAGTTTCAATTCAAGTTTTTTCGAGACACGCTAGCTTTCTGTTTAACAATTTGTTTTTGATTTATAGTGCCATCACCAACCAGGGAACACCGTGTGGATACTACGTTATCGGTTGGATGCAATCTATCGTTTCCACCGACGTACTACTAGCTTGCAAAACGTACGTAATGCTCTGTGATTCTCAAATGATGATATTTTTTGTTGTGGTACTTCGGTTGTTAATTATACCTTGTTTTCCAATTTACGCTTTTTTCGTGCGAGGATCCGTACTCACGGGATGACATCGATTCGGTTCGAGACATGATGGCTAGATATCTTCTTGAACATGGCTCAATGTGAATATATAGGCAAGTCATTACTTGTTAGGGTGATTGTCATTGTGAAACTTATTAAGTCAGTCTTGATTTCGGTTTCGTAAATTATTGGTCTTCAACTCTTGAATTTGCCACTTTAATTGTTTGTGAATATGAGGTTAGATCACTTGTTTAATTCTGAAATAGATCACCGTCATATGAGGTTTGATTTTGCCATTATACCTTCTGCATTTGATTTTCCAATAACCAAGACTTGAGAATTTTGTTGAATCATACCATCATAACGATTTGCTTGAAAGTTTTATGTGTGCTTCTTGCTTGGGAGGTGTTTGATTTGCTTGTTTGGTACTTGTGATTATTACTAGGTGGCTCTCATTCACTTTAGCATTAGAGTTGAGCTAAATTCTGTATCTTTGAAACCTTGAAATTGTTAAGCTTTGTGTGCAAAAGTCATTGTCATTATATATATATTTGCCTCTTGTCGCATATCGGTGTTATTGCCAATTGAAGGGAATGTTGATGCTATCTAATTGCTTTGCATTAAATTGTGAAAGTCAATTGTGAAATTTTGGAGATTAATTGCCTCCAAATGTGAGAAAAATTTGTTGTCATAATGGTGCTTTGTTTGTTGTTTTGGTCTAGTTTTAGTAACCTAAATCTAGGTCATACCTTCTTTCTTTTCTGCTGTTGAATTTGCTGAAAGTTTCGACTACACTTTAATTCATTATCGGTGACTTTCCAAACTTGTCTTCTTAGGGCCCGTTTGGATGGCGGAAAATTGGAAGAATGAAAAGGAAAATGAGCATTTTCCAGCGGCGGCGAGTGTTTGGTTCAAATTTTCTCTGGAAAATATTTTCCCGCCGCCACCCCATTCTCCCACGTTTAAGGGAAAATGGGTTCCCACCATTTGGTGGGAACCCATTTTCCAAATGAGCTGTGAAAATGGTTAAAGTCCATTTTGCCCACATGACAGAGTGACGATGGGAAAGGAAGAGAGAGAAGAGAGTGACGTAGGGAGAGGACGAGAGAGAAGAGCGTGATGCGGGAGAGGAGGAGAGAGAAGAGCTTGACATCGGGGAAGAGGAGGGAGAGAAGAACGTGACGCGGGGAGTGGAGGAGAGAGAAGAGAGCCGACGGCCTCTTTCTCACCGCAAATTGGTCGATGAAGGAAGGAGGAAGGAAAAAAAAAAAGAGGAAGAAAAGTATACGGTGCACTCGATGCACACTCAATATGAGTGTGCAATCTCGTGCACACTCGAGTGTCGTGCGATGCACACTCAAGTGCTCACTTGAGTGTGCGTCGAGCACACTCGAGTGTGCAAGAGATTGCACACTCAATATGAGTGTGCACTCTCGTGCACACTCGAGTGTGCAGATGCACACTCAAGTGCTCACTTGAGTGTGCATCAGGCACACTCGAGTGTGCACGAGTGTGTGTATGAGCGTACAGTACATTGTGTCTGTTTTTTTGTGCGTGCGTGGCATTGTTTAAAATAATATTTTTTAGGGGTAAAATGGTATTTTATCTTATTTTCCTACCTTATTTTCTTTTAACCAAACAAAAATTTTCCTATCAACCTATTTTCTTTTCCAGTGCCAACCAAACACATCGAGGCAAAATATTTTCCATTCCATTCTATTCTTTTCATTTCAATTCCTTTCCATTCCCACCTTTTCTTTGATCCAAACGGGGCCTTAGGCTCTGCAGTTGAAGTTTTCTCTTTGGAGTTGTTGATATTCTTGCATCCTCATGGTTATGTTGGAAGCTAAGTTGTGAATTTGATTGATTTTGTTGAACCGATCTAAGGTTTGAATACGAGAATATCTATATTGTCATTCTCTTGTATGATCTTGTATGTGTAGCCAATATTCTTTTGTCGAAGTCACTTTTACAATTTTCTTATTGAACCTTGTTGTATTCATTGTTATTTCACCTTCTTTTGATGGAATGCACATACATATAATTCATACGAGTCATAATATATTTCACATTCATTGTTATCTTATTGTCATTCCTTGCATATGCGCTTAATTATTTTGTGAAGTATTTGCGCAAATTGGCCAAACAAAAACGGAAACATATTTTTTTTTTAAATAATTTAAGGCGGCACGAAAATCAATTCGGGCGTCTTTGGATCATAAGAGGCGACCGATTTTTAATCGGTCGCTAAAATGATCATAAGAGCGACGATTTTTAATCAAGTCGCCTATTTCCAAAGATGAGGCCTAAAATGATAAAAACGAACCCATAAGAAGCGACCTGAAAATTCAGGTCACCCCATATGAGTCGACCTGAATGCTTTTCAGGTCATCTCATATGTGACGACCTCAACACAAATTCGGTCGCCGCATATGAGGCGACCTGAATAGTGTTCAAGTCGCCTAATAGAAGCGACGATTTGTGTTAGTCGTCTATTAAGAGGCGACACGAAACAATTTCGGTCGTTAAATCTACCAACTACGACTACGCTCTCCCAGACGTCCCGTAGAATAAGGACGTTAATTGGGTCTTTTTAGGTCGTCTTTTAGGTATTTTGTAGTAGCGACAGTTTGAGGAATAGATAAATTCTCACTTCTTCTAAGAAAATTTAAAATGAGACAATTATAATTAATTAATTAATTATTATTATATTAGTTAGTGTTGTCGTTAATTCTATTAACGTATAATTATATTTATTTTTAGAGTGGACTTGATCTCTCTCAAGTTTAGTTTGTGTTAGGAACTGGAGGTAACCACTTTCCACTTGTTGTAATTGCTTGTATGATGTTTGTGAGTGATTTTTTTTTTTTAACTATATGAATCTATGAAACTACATTGGTAATGAAATTGCCTCATAGGATTTATTTTGAAATGATTAGTGATATTATATGTTATGAATGATATACTTCTTATGGTTTCTGGAATTGAAATAATATTGTCATCTTAATGATTATTGAGACGATGTATTATTTTTATAAATTGTGTTTGGAATTTTCTTATATATATATATATATATATATGCTAAGGTTATGATGATGTGGAGCGGTAATGGATGTGGAGTAATAATGGGAGTTATTGTGTATATAATACTAGGTGGTATGCCACCAATCGGTGTACAATGGATGAATTTGATATTTTCAGGGCCCTTGGTATCACCCTTTTCCTTTGAGTGCAGTTGGGTCGGCCCTTGGGACGGTGACACCTTTCCATATTCGAAGGAAAGGGAACTCATGGTCCGATATAAGTTCTATAGCCTTTGGCCGGGCTATACCTCATTATTGAGAGCTTGGTGTAGTCTTGTCATAGAGACTAAACCTAATAGTTATAGCCCATGGGTTCTATCAGCGGAAATAAGGATGAGGGTGATAAGGATTGTCAGGGTATCGATCTATTGCTTGGCATGTTATATATGTGATTCATGACATGCAGTTTGATTTAGAAATTGTGATGCAACAATTGTAATTAAATAAATTTTTAAATTATATGTCTAGTACTTTCTTATAAGATATCCACTTGACACCTCACGAGCACATATTAGAATT
This sequence comes from Acacia acuminata, assembly GCA_019022655.1. Lineage (NCBI taxonomy): Eukaryota > Viridiplantae > Streptophyta > Magnoliopsida > Fabales > Fabaceae > Acacia > Acacia acuminata. Next base: position 2,654,367 of record JAFJYI010000076.1, on the reverse strand, counting down.
TATAGTGAGCTGGATTGATGGTTACAAATATTTTTTAGGTGTTAGTTCTCACGTGGATCAAACAGAGAATGCTTAAGTTACTTTCGCTAACGGTAGTGCTTCCACTTTTTTGGTATAAGTTGAATTATTGTATATTACCACATTAGGACTCACTTGGCATATTCTAGTACATTTTGGATATCCTGGCAAATTCTAAAGCAATATTTAGTTTTAAAATATGGGCATAATAAAATCAAAAGCTTAATTGTGTGCATAAAACATTTTAATAAATGGTTTAATCAAGTTAATAATTAATAATTGTCCTTTGAAATAAAGGATGTTACATTGTTTGTGGTGGTGATTTTCTTTAACTACGTTATTCTGCACATATTCTCAATTTGATTGTGTCCGATGGCTTGAAGGTGTTGGTTCTCTAAAAGGTTTTGATGATTGCCAACAATTGTGAACAAAGAATGAGGATTTGCTCTCAGAAGTTGGAAAATCCTGAGTGAGAGCAAACCTCGAGATTTTCCCAAAAACCTCGAGGTTTGGCCTTACAAAGGAAGCATCAAGGTTCTATGTTTAAACTTGCAAAACTTGGGTTTCACAAAAATATGTGAAACCTCGAGGTTTATTAAGAAACCTCGAGGTTTTGGACTTCCGAGAAAACTCGGTTTCACACCAAGTTGTGAAACCTCGAGGTTTACATCAAAACCTCGAGGTTATGCCTTGGCGCCAAACTGAAAATTTGAAATTAAATGTAAAACCTTGAGTATTGACGAAACCTCCGGTTTTCGGCTTCCCGAAAAGCTAATGGTTTTCGGCGTGTTTGAAAACCTCGAGGTTTCCATAGAAACCTCCGGGTTTGTGTTTTGGGTCAAAACAAAGAACTTTGTCATTTGGGCAAAACCTCGAGTATTGTTACAAACCTCGAGGTTTGTGAGTTCCCGAGAGCAAAGGAACTTTCACTCATTCTAAAACCTCGAGGTTCCTTGAGAAACCTCCGGGTTTGCTTTCATCATGTCTCTGTTTGGGTTTCACACACGATGTGAAACCTCGAGGTTTCGAGAAAACCTCGAGGTTTGGAGTAAGCAGAAACCTTTGTGATTGCATCATGAGAAACCTCCAGGTTTTATGATACACCTCCGGGTTTGAGGTTTTGGTCTTAAATCGTTTTCAACCTTAAATAACCAAACCTCGAGGTTTGTGAATAAACCTCCAGGTTTCTGGACGTTGCCTGAAAATCAAATGTAACGATTTTGCTATGCCTTCGTGTTTGATCTCAATGCTTTCCATGATTAATCTCTATGGGTACTAGATATGTTTAACCATCTTTTTAGTGAGTTTCGATGCAGTTAAGGAAGGTTTATTGAAGGTTTAAAGCAAAAGCAAAAGTGATGTCGAACATTAAATGCTCAACCCGAAACTTGCATCCTTTTAGATAATCCATCTGCACACGGTTTGCAAAGCATTAAAGAATGATTTCTACATCTAGCAACATCTTCTCCAACGGATTGATTTGCGAGAGAGTCAACTACGACCATCCGATAAACTGGATTAAGTGAGTTTTAGAGAGAGAAGAAGACCTAAGCAACTCACAACTTCGAGATCATCTACAACGGTCTTATTATCAATGCAACGGTCTATTAATGCTATCGGCTATAAATAGAGTTGCATTCATTTCTTCTCAACAACTACTACATCGAAAACGAACAAGCATTCAAGTCCTTCAACTACCTTTTGTTTTCACTTGTATTTTGTCTTTTGACATTATAAGCTTCGGTGTTTATTATTATCCACTCTTAGAGAGAGCTTTTATACGTAATTCATTTATTGAAAAGAATCACAAGTCAAGGGGACTTGGTGATTTGGGAGTTCATTGATTACAACTTGTAAGGGGGAGTGAGTTTTAGAGAGAGAACTACTCTTTAAGTACAGTGTGTAATCTTTGTGATAGTGAAAATCCCAGAGTGCGGGAATTTGGATGTAGGTCAAATTGTTAAGACCGAACCAAGTATAAATCTCGTGTTCAGCTATTCTTCCCTTTACTCTGTTCATCTCTTTTTTGTTGTCTAAAAACAGGCAGTTTTCAAAAGTTTTTAAAATACCCAATTCACCCCCCTCTTGGGTATATAGCTCCACTTTCAGAAGGAATTGAAAGATGCCTTCGATTCAATTTGAAATGCTATAAGGTATGCCCATTCCTCCCCAGCTCAACTCAAAAAATTTAAAGATCTATATGCATTAGAAATGTTAGATGCCAACAATATGTGTGTCTTAGATGTTAGGACTAGATGGAATTCTACATATTTAATGTTAGATGTCGCTTTGAAATTCCAACATGCATTTGAAAGAATGGGGGACGAAAATAGAGATTATGTGGCATACTGGAAAAAAATGTCAAAGCGTAATAACACACATATGGATACTTTCTCTACCCAAGATGTTGATGACAACATGGATGCTCCTAATGGTCTGCCTAACAAACAAGCTTGGAATAAGACAAATGTCTTTCTTAGGTTCTTAAAAGTGTTTTATGATGTGACCTTGCAATTTTCTAGCTCGCTCATAATTCTTGCAAACACATATTTCCATCAATTTGCATTGATTCAAGAGTTGATAAATGAGGCTCGTGTTTCGAGGACCCTCTTCTTAGGGAGCTATCCTCAAGCATGAAGATGAAGTTTGATAAATATTGGGGAGCAAAAAAAATATAAATCCTTTGTTGATTATTCTTTGTGATTTTAGATCCTCGATATAAGCTTGCTTACATCAATGATGTATTTGACTAACTTTTTCCTAATTATCGACTTTGTATGTTTATGAAAAACAAGGCAAGAATATTCTACAAAAATTGGTGTTAAACAGGCATGTCAAATAGTGCAAACTCTTTGAACTCTTCTGCTAGTAGCAACACTTTGAATTCTTCTGGGAATGCCATCACTTCCACTGCAAATGCTAGTAAAAAAGACCCTAGTCGTAGATGGTTGGCATCCAAAAAAAAAAGATCTCATCAATAGATCCTCAATCTGGATTGGATATATACCTTTCAGCGAATGCAGCTAAAGACATTCCTATTGATGATGATGATTTTGACATATTGACATGGTGGAAGGTTAATTCAACCAAATACAGAGTGCTTGCGATGATAACGCATGATTTATTGGCTATGCCGGTATCTACGATTGCATCGAAACAACTTTTAGCACTTGGAGGACGTGTTGTTGATGATTATAGGAGTAATCTATCCCCTAAAATGAATGAAGCCCTCATTTATGCCCAAAATTGGTTATTGGCTACGCAATCTATCTCAGATTTAGCTACCCTGTTCACTAAATATGACAACTTTCAAGAGACGATAATGTTGTTAATATTCCAGATAATATTTTCAATTTTATGCCCATTATTGAAGTTTACATATTTCATTATTACTAATTTCTTTTTGTAGCTTCCAATCCCGAACCCATCAATTGTTCTGGTGTTACTTTGTTTAAGCTTCCAGGTACAATGAATGGTTCTGAATCCAACACATTCTCATGTACCTCAGAATCATACAGACAAGGATTGCATAGTAAGAAGAAACAATTAGCGCCATCAAATATTATTCTTGGAACCTGAAACTTTCTGGCAACATCAGCAACAACTACAATGTATCTGTCAGATATTATGTAGTTCAGAGTGGGATTAAGTCTTTCGAAGAGTTCTTCAAGAGGGTGCTGCAACAAACACAAAACCTTGAAAAAGTTCACCTGAAGATCCATGGAAGGCAAAGTATCTGCGCTCTCATATCCTTCATGTGTCGCCGAGCCAATAGTCTAGCCATGTCCACCATGGGAAGAAGATGACCTGGGGCCATTAAAGGTATCAAAACAAAGTGGAGCTTAGGCTTATTGTGAGTCATGGCGAGCAAAGTTGTAATTTTTAATGTGTACGTTGTATAAAAAAGGAAGAAGAAACTGTGTCGTTTTACCTGGTGTAGAGTAATTTTTCTGCCACAGATGCAGATATGTTAACCCCTTTTAAAATATAATAATATATAATTATTTTCTCTCTTATCTCTTTCTTTTTATTTAGATATAGATCAGCTTGTTTCATGAAAATATTTCCCTTACATATTTTATTTTCCTTATTATTCTTATCAATATCATTTATTATTGTTAGTTAATTGAATTTAATAATAAAAAAATTGATAATATATTTATTTATTATTATGATTATTTTCAACTCTTAATTTTATTTTTTCTAAACCCATATTACTTAATAAATCATATTCAAATAGCACTTAATTACTATTAAAAAATTGGAATGTTACAAATATAGGTATACCAATATTTTAACTAATGTAATTTATAGAGCCATGAAAGGTTCCAGACACTACTCTATCTTGTCTTGATCAGACAATGGATGTAGAGCAATGCAGATGTAAGTGCTTGGAGAATTGTTCTTGCACGGCTTATACTAATTCAGTGGTTGTGCCTTATGGTTTGGTGATCTAATTGATGGCAGATACTATGCTTCTGAGGGCCAAGATCTGTATGTCCAATGGATGCTTCAGAATTAGGTAAAGATGCCTGTTTTCTCCTTACGATATTTGTTTGTTTTTTTTTTTTTGACAAGACATCAGCCATCATATATTAATAACATTAGAAGGGGATCAAGTCCCACACAATCAGAATTAAGCACATTCCTAGATTTAGGAGGACAAACATTCATGAGAGAGATAAAAGAAGTTCCTTCTTTTGCTAATGCGTCTGCTAATAAATTACTAGCTCTAGGGATATACATGATCTTTACATCCCAAGAATAGGGAGCATTTGTTTGATATGCAAAAACACCAAACTAGAATTTGGCTCTTCAAGGTTGCGGTGAATCTTATCGACCAAAAGCTGTGCATCAGATTCAACAAGTACATTTTTGTATCCTTCTTCCCAAGCTTGCTTAAGTCCGCGTAGGAGTGCCCACTCCTCAGCCGCATAAGCATTGCACTGTCCTAATATCTGGGAGAACCCAGAGGTCTAATTCCCCCTATGGTCACGGATAGCGCCACCACAGCCTGCTCTCCTACCAGACCCCTGAACTGACCCGTCAACATTCAGTTTAACCCATCCTGGTGGTAGTGGAATCCATCTACTTATATTTACCAAACTAGGTACTGTCATATTCAGATCAGCGGCTAAGGTAACACTACAAATTCAAAGAATTTTGAATTATCTCAGTAGGATTGGAAGGCTTCCATAAATGATCCCTGAATATACAATTATTCCTTCACCTCCATAATAGCCAAATTCCAACTCCCCACAACAAACTCTAGGGACAGGAATTTCCTGAACCCAGCTCCTCAGTGAAATTAAAAGAAAACCACTCCTTTAGAGAAAGCCTGAAGAAAACTACGACATACCTTGGCTGAATCAAGGCAAGCCATATTTACCGTGCATAAAAGCAATCACAGAAGATGTGTAATTCATCCTCAATACCAGCCACACAGTATGAGAAAAGAGGCGCACAAGAAGACCACCTACTTCTCTTCTCATTCGTAGGCAATTTGTTGTGGAACGCCAACCACAGAAATACTCTAATCCTCTCCGCCTCTTGCCAAGCCCAGATCTTCTTATAGATAATGCTATGAAGGTGAGCAGGAGGCTTTTCAATCATAAAGTAAGCGCTCTTCACAGAGAAGTTCCCATGCGCAGTGGCATTCCAAACCAAAACATCATTCCCTACCGCCAACATAGGTGGTAGAGTAGCAAGAAGCATCTGGATAATTTCCCCATTAACAACAGTAACCAGCCAAGATAAGTCCCAAGTCCCATGCTTCACCCGTTCAGCCACAACACTCTCCTCCTCCTTAGAATCCAATGGCCTGATGCAAAAGTCCCTAAGTGTTTTATCATTAAAAAGCCAACAATCCCGAAAGAATCTAACCGACCTACCATCTCTAATTTGCCACCTGGAGCCGGCCTCGACCACATCCTTTTGTTTGCAAGTAAACTTCCAGGGACTAGAATTGGCTGCCCTTGCCTCCAATAGAGAGGAGTCATCCCTGAACATATATTTTTTCTGAAGCGGTTCAGACCATAAACCCTTAGACCCCTTATTAAGGACCATGCCAAGTTCGCTCCAAATGCGCGGAACATGACACAGAGTTTCTTAATTCCCAAAGCCCCAAATTATTTCGGGTTGAGTCACTTTCTCCCAACTAATTGGGTGAAAAGCCCTTCTATCATCATTACTTCCCCAAATTAAATTACGTTGCAGCCTCTCAACCTCCTCGCATACATAGGATGTTCGTTTTCATATTTGAGTATTCGAGTTACCTCTTTCAATTTGAGTGATTTAATTATGACTGCAGAGTCTGAAGATAAAAAGAAGGCGATCCTGATCTTCAATGGGCCTGTTTGGATTGGCGGTGAGAACTCTGGCTTAAAAGCTATCTGACTTTTGCATGACGGTGAGAACTGTGACTTAAAAGCTATTTGACTTTTGTAAAAACCCAATAGGAAAAAAGTAAGGTTGTAAATGTAATTTGTGTTTGGATTGCCCGTTTAGCTTTTCCAGAAGTGGCTTTTTTCTAAACTAATGAGTATTTAGATTATTATTTGAAAAGTCAGTTGAAATGAAAAATGACTGAAAAAAATGACATGAATCATATTGAATACTACACACACACACACACACACATATATATATTAGTTATATATATTATGATCATGGTAGTTAAAAACGCGTTTTAAACGGTAAAAACGCCGTTTTTGCATTTTATTTTGGGTTAAACGTGTTTCGTTGTGTAAAAAAGGTCCAGCGGTAAAAAAGGTAAAAATGCAGCGTTTAAACGTAAAAACGCTGCGTTTTAGCAAAAAACATGGAGGGAAAAAACTTGAATGATAGAAGAGAAAGAGAAGTTGCCATGCATCATGATGTAGTTGAAGATCATGTGGAGCATGATGCCTTTGATGATAATAACTTGAATGATTTATTAGCTTAGATTGTGTTGTGACTTGTGACAATTATTTACAATTCAATTGGATAATGAGTGGTACTGAATTTAAATTAGACTTGAATTTTGAACTGTATTAAGGTTGTTTGCCTTTATTTGGATGTATTTGATGACAATGTTGGATATTTTGATTGATATTGCATTGATCAGTATATGTGTGTATGATGGCAGGTGCCTTACTTTTCTTGAATTATTTTATATGCATATGCGGGTAAAAACTACGTTTTGTATTACGATTTTATGTTTTACGATTTTTTATTCTCCTTCCATTTTTAGGTAAAAACTATGTTTTCCTACCATGATTATGATAATTGAAGATAAAAATTTTAATTTGAAAAAAAGTTAAGTGATTATTAAAAAAATTAATAAACAATAAAATCCTTAATTAAATATATTTAATAGATTAAATTGTTTATAAACAAAACATTTTGCTAATTGCAATGGCTATGAAGTTTGTCTCTAAACAAAATTCTTATTAAAATTCTAAACAAAAATTCTTAAAAGTCATCAATAAATCGTGATTTATTAAAAATTTTGTCCTTAATTAACCACAAAACAAAGTTTCAGTGCCTTCTCACTTTTTCCCCCTTCCCTCCTCTCCCCCATACGCCCTTCATCTAACAACCATCGTGAATAACAAACATAACTAGATCGCATCGGAGCAATGAAATCACAGAACAAAAATCATCATCAAGAAGCAGAACAGTCCATAAACCAAAAAATGAATCATTAAATTGAAAACAAACCCAGAAATTTAGGAGCAATGAAATCACAGAACAAACATCACCAGCAGGAAGAAGAACAACCCATAAACCAAAAATTGAATCATAAAATAGAGAACAAATCCAGAAATTTAAAATAAACCAATGAAAAAAGGTATCCTAATGGAAACTTACCCATAACACCGAATCTATAAGCTTCAATTTACATTGCCTCACAAATTTTAGTTCTACCCAAGCATTGACCCACTTTGCTGATTATCTAAGCTGCTACCCAAGTCCTGGTTTCTTAGCAATAGCATGGTTCCCTCATCAGTTCAGAGCTTCATCTGAGATTCTAAGGTAACTATACAAATCATCTGCAATATAGACAGATTACCAACCTCCCTATTAACCAAAACCACGTCATCTCCCAAAACATTTCAGAATAGAGGAGGTAATAGCAGAAGTCAGGAATCTCATTCCAGCAGATCCTCCAGAGAAATATGATAAAACATAATATCCAAATGCTAGAACCTGTAAAACAGAATACCACAGAGAGAATGTAGCCGTGAAGCACCATAGATACATATATAGTGCTGACCATGGTGCCAATGAAACCCAACGTGAAAGGAAGCCTCTCTTTTGATAACATGTGGATGGGATGAAGCCCATCATTTGTGAACTCATGCCACATTGCGATGGGAATAATAATGGAAGTGAGCTTCTGGTAATTCATGACAGGTGTTACAAAGTCTTGTCTGATTGAGTAGATTATCCTGAAGAAACTTTCCCAGCGGGACATCAAAATTTTTGTAAAACATAGTATGAGAGAAATGACTTTGCTGACATGTAGTCCCTCTTAATGCATTTCGGCTAGATATCAAGACTAAAATACTCTGACAATCCAAGACAGCGTTGATTGTAGGAAACTAATCAAAAACGCGGAAGCGTATCGTACCACACGATATAGGAAAAGTTAAAACCTTCATCGTTTTGATTACCTGGAAAGATGCAACGATCTGAAAGCCTCTCTACGAACAGTCCTCGTCCGCTTTATGATCGATCTTCCAGACTATCTCTCGAGGAGGGGAATAGGATGGTTGTGTGGGCAACCGTTCAGATATGAACGTCTACCTTTAGGGTTTGTTTCTGATGAGAGCCTCCTTATGCTTGCGTCTTTTTTTTTTGTCACAAGAGGTGAAAGTAGGTTTATATGCTACTACACCCAAGACCTAACCCTAAACCACATGAGCCATAGAGTTCTTAGGCTGTAGTCTCAATTAAGCCTTATTGGGCTTAAGTGACTAAAGAGCACATTAACCCAACATTGATATCATCCTTATTTAGCAAATTATTTTATTTTTTATCATCATCCTCTTTAATTTCGTCCCCATCAACTGCAAGCACCCAGGAAAACTCTGTGATTCTCTTACCATTAAAGAGGCATTCGAATCATAATATAAACCAAAAGAAGGTTACCACAGCAAATCAACAGAAATGGCATTGCCAAAGTCAAATCACCACCAACCCATTAAATCTCTGCGTTTTACATAAGGGGTCACAGTCGAAATCAATAATTTACGACCCTCACTTAAATTTTCATACCTTCTCAGTGACTCAGTTTCTTGTTCTTCCTCATCCCTCTTCGTGTTGGACTCTTGCGATGAGTTGGTGGGAGAACCACGATTGTGATCAATACCATCGTCGCCAGTATCCCCAGAAGAAGAACCCGGAAATAAACTCACCAAAGGAAGGGAAAGCGGACTCGGGAGAGGACAAGCTCGCACGTCTGCAGCTTTTCAGTAGGAAATAAGTTCACCAGTGGAGCGTCAGGGTTTCTGGGCTTTTTAGGGAAAAGTACGATGGAAAAAAAGCTTCTCCAAACAGACAAAAATAGATCCTACTGGGCTTCTCCGGGAACGCTCACTAAACGCTCACCAAACACGCGCTATTGGGCTCTCCAAACAGGCCAATGTTACCATGGGTACAATTTTGGTTAAGCTTTTTGTTGGGGGCTATATCTTCTACAGAGTCCACAAAAATAGGAAAGGTAAAGTTCTTATTTTGCGGCATCAAAGGGTGTTTTTTTTTCCGCTCAAGAGCATCAGAGGTTTGATCCCCTGGCGTGGGGTCGGTCTTTCTCACCTTTAGGAAGGGGGTTCGATCTCTACGTTGGTCAAGGCTCTGGGGGAGACATCCTAGGGGTCTAGGAAGCAGTGGTAACGCTGGTAGAGGTGGAGGCATGTGTACCCTCTGACCAGTATCCCCTGTAGACTGGGCTCCAAGCCCTTCGACTGTGGGTGGGCCCAACCCCCTTCCTAAAATTCTGTTATTAAAAAAAAAAAAACAAAGAGCATCAGAGGTTTGGGTGATTGTTATTTATTTTTTTTGAGTTTGGGACATTTTGACATGTTCATAATAATCAAAATGTGGGTGTGACCACAAAAAGTAATACCGTCGGATTAGATTTAACGGTCATGTATACCTTTGTCCTAATTTTTAAAGCTCATAGTTACTTTTGTCCAAAAAAAAATATTTTGAATTCGACGCACTTTGAAAAAAATTTTATGTGTATTTTACACCTTAGCTCTAAAATTTATGGGATCAACAATCATTGAATTTTCAATGACATATCCGCAAAAATTAATTAGGTTTATTGTTTAATAAACACTCACGTTATCAATGATATTAATGTTATGAAATGACTTGCACCATTTCCCCCTTTCTCACAAGATAACAATTAACCATAAAGTTTTCACAAAACCGAGATAGTAGGTAATTATGGAAAACCTTCCTTTTCAATACACACACCTCGGGGTCCAGGGCACAAATTTTTCCCACAAACCCACAACGAAAAAAACCATAACTTAGGGCACAATTATCGAACAGGAGGTTTTATAGCCCACAAGTCATACAACACGAACCCACAACAAAGGGTCCACACAAGACAGGGGTCACAAAGATATAATGGTGGATCCACGATGATATGATAGTGTATAAAATAAGGCCTTCGGAAAATCAACAGTCATCCAAAAGTGGTTAATGTAGTATTTCAAAAATAGACGAGGGCCCTATGATGACAATATATAAATCAATACAACACTAATACCAAAAAGAGGCCTACAAGTTTCACGACGTCTATGCCTCTGGCTGCTTCCCTTGTCCTCTAGTAGGGTTAGAGGTCTCGCTTTGAAAAACTTAATAATAACGGGGTGAGACATAAAGTCCCCGTAACCGAAATTAATTTATCAAATATGCAAGAAAGGATTGCAAGTCGAGAAAGCGGGTTTGTTAATAATATAATTATAATAATAATAATTTCAATAATTAAATAGCTACAAATAAAACAATTAATACATAATAACCAAAACAATCAACCATCCCCACTCATCCATCCTACTCCTCCTTATCTCCTCGTGGACGCGGATCAGCCCATCAGTGTTAGTAACCCAGCCAAGGTTAGCTATCACTTCAAGGATACTGTCCCCTCCCGTGCCACCACAAAAATACCGTAACGTGAGGTGTCCGCCCAAAACACTCAACTCAAATCCGGGCTAGGAATATGAGAGAGCCGATGGGCACAATTTCACCCTCAATCTCTTCCACACAACCCAACATACCCCACAACAAGAAATAATATATACTAACATTTTCAACAACATTTTATTAAATTATTATTCCACACACATCATCTCACAACAAACATTATAACCATCACAACAATAAGAACCCCAATAATAATATTCATTTAAATACACAGATTGGAAAAATACACTGCTTCACTGAAATAATTTCATATTCAAATATACACATAATTTTTCAAAACACATACAAGTAGTATATATGAAAACAAGGCTTAGAAAATACCTTACAGTCCAAAACAAGCATATAAAATAAATTAACCCCGGTTACATCAATTCCAAGCTTAACCTTAGCTTGAGAAGCACAACCCGCACAATCACCGCTTACAAGAAAGCTCTACATTATCACAATTAAAGCTTATAATTTCCTATAACTAAAAAATACAAATTCTAATCATAATAATATATTATTATAACAAAAATTGAAAATGACATTTTGGGGTTTAATTATTATTATTATATTTTTTTTTGGAAAAAAAAACCATTTTGTCCTTCATATACAAAAATTAAACTGATAGAAATTCCTATACAGTGACAATTTATGCATGTATATATATATATATATATTTTTCGCAAAGTAAAACTTTTCTCTATTATTTCCAAGATTTGGTTTCATATTTATATACATACACAGCCTCTGATATATCCATAACCATTTTTTCCACGTATCTCCACGTGAAGTGTCACATCAACAACACTTTGGTTTCAATTATATATACACACACCCAACGTACAGTAAAAGCTTTGGGGTTAATATACATATATATTTATATGAGAGCAACTCACTCTTTTCCTTCCACATGCAGTGATAATTTATATATACATATATCTAATGATTACAAAAAATTTCTTTTCTCATTCTTATACAGCAGCGCACACATAGTCTATCAGTAAGTGTGTTATAAATCAGCTAGCTCTTTTATATATTTTTCCCAGTAGTAGCATTAACACATGTGTAGGTACACTAAACACCCATTGTTAATATATATATATATGTGTGTGTGTGTGCCTATATATGTATATTGATACAGTGATTCTTCCTCCCACTCATTCCACGTCCAACTAAATAATATACACAGCAAGTCTTCAAGGTTTTTTTTTTTTTTTAGGTTCCATAATCATGTATATATACTTTCCACTTAACAATAAAGTTTCATTCCCTTCTCTTTTCTTCTTTTTATTTTTAGCATTTACACACCTAAACCAAACATATGCAAATGACATGCATGTATATATAAATATAAATATAACACTCGTTTTTTTCTTTGTTTCTTTCCACGGTTCATGCGTTGCATTATAAATACACACACACACAGAATTATCTTCCTGTAAGAATACTTAAGTCTTGGTTTCAATGATAAATCCTATTTTGACAGCTAACTCCCTTCTCTCTCTATATATATCTCCATGTTTCAGTTTTTTTTTCTTTTTTTTTCTTTAGAGAGTTCATGGCTTCATTTCCTTAAAGCTTATTACCTAGCATCGAGCGTTGGGAAAAGACGGAAAACTAGAGGGAAAAGAGACCCGATGACTTACTTTTAGTTCCTGGCTTGTGAGATTCACCGACGCTAAACACCTCTATTTTGGAGACGTTGAGCAGAGGATGAACTAGTTTTTTTTTTCACTCTCTCACTCTCACCTGTGTGTTTAGTGAAGGGGCTGAACTAATATAATGGAGGGTGAGGAAAGGTGGTGATGGGAATGAATGAGCACCAAGGTAAAGCAATATATAGTTGCAGAGTTTGAGACCCTCGGTGAAGCATGGTGTTGCTGCCACGTTGAAAATAAAAAGGAGCAGAGGATATGGTGCTACTGTTGTTGGGCTCAAGATACATGGTAGCTGAGTTGTGGAGCTCGAGAGGTATGGCAGGGAGTCGCTGCGTGAATAGTTGCTGATCACTTGCGTGTTCAATCTACCTCCGTGTTTTCCTTACGTGTTGCAGCTGTACATAGATTAAAGAAATGGGAGGCTATTGATAAGTAGATATTTTATGATAAAATAAGTATAGATTCTGAGATATATTGGATTAAATTTATTAATATTTTATACTTATTTAATTATCTTTTATATATTTATCTATCTTTTAATTAAATGTAGGATAAAAGAATATTATAACAGAAAACCTATTAATATCCTAATTTATTTTGTAGGAAATATTATGTGATCTAAGAGAGGAAAAAAAATATATAGAAAAGGGAATAAGCATTATTACTGGGCAACCAATTAAATTGGAAGGATATAATATAATATATTATTATATTATAATAATGTAATATATTATCAAATTGACCAATGCGTACCTGCGTGAAGACAAAAGAAGATCTAAATCTTATCTGGGATTTGGATTGCAAGAGATTGAAACGTGTGGGACCCGCAACCTTAAGGCAACAAAAAGAATCCAAGCAATATATATTAATTCACCACGCACAATTGGGATCAGCAAGAACGACGCAGAGCAGACGCGCACGAAGGAGCGAACCAAGATTCAAGACGCACGGATATTGAGCGAAGGAAGGGAGATTAGCACGCGGAGACGCAAAAAAAGATTGAGACGCAGGGGTGTGCCGCAAGAACGAGTTTGATTTCCATCTTTTTTATTATTTTGTTAACCTAGCCATGCTTGGCTAGTTTTCTTTTGTAGTTAGGGCGAGGATGAACCCTATGCGAATTTAAAATATTTGGTTGGATTCTTTATTGATATTTATTTTCTTGATTGAATGAATTATCTTTGCTTAAAGCTTTCTTGAAGATTGATCACCTTTTAGATTGTTCTTAGGTTGGTGTATGACAATAGAGATGTTGGTGCATTTAACTAGAACCGTTAATTCATCGTAGAGTTGCATGACCTAGACATAGGCTTACGAGTTTATGCGATCTCATAATTCGGTTTAAAAATATGATCTTTCCAAACAATACTAAGACATTAGGTTGTTTTCAAAGATAACGGACTAAGGTAGCATCAAGACATTGGGACTTAGTCTAACTTTAGATAATTGATCGTCAATCATGAGAATAATAATCAATTAGGGATTCAATTCAAAATTATTAGAGGAGCATAGGGGGATTCTCATCCCTAGCTGCGTATTTCTTAATTACTCATCTTTTCTCTCAGTTGTTCTTGAAGGTCTTAATTTTGGATTACTCATCTTTTCTCTCAATTGTTCTTGGAATTCTTGATTTTGGATTCTTGTTCTTTATTTAATTCTTTAAATTCTGTTTGGTTACAACTCACCCCATATTACTCATTCATCCAACTAAAGCGAAAATAGAAAATTAGTTATTGGAGTACTATTCCTCGTGGGACGATCTTTTTCTCACTACTTTATTACTTATAACGACCGGTGCACTTGCCGAAGTCGCTATCAGCTATCCTAATTAACTGGCACGAGTTGGGTGGAGAAAGGAATAATGGGTTGGGTTCTTAAATAAGTATATGGGTTAATAACTATTAAAGGGGTCCAGGTATATCTCTACGTGTTGGGCTGAAAGTAAAATGAATTGAAGGAGTTGAATCATGAATAAATGGGTTCGATGTAATTAAATATTTTGGGCTTATGGCTTACATGATTAAATGGACTTCACTCCAAAATTTCACCTCTTGAAATTATTTTCATCATTTCACTATTAAATATAATTAATTATTATAAGGAAATTAAATTCCAGATTTTCCAATTATCATTTCTATAATTATTTTGGGTCATATTTCCATAATAAATTCTCATACAATATTTCAAAAGTCCAAATCCCAAAAATTAGGATGTTACAATTTCCCCGTAAATCTAGGCCATCACTGGAATTAATTTTCTGCCGTACTCAAATTTGCACAAATTTCAAAATTAAGAATCATAATGGCCAAGATAAGACATTAAAAATTAATTAGCTCGTAATCCATAAAATTATTTATCATAAGTACTACTCATAAAATTTAATTAGCTACTCATTAAAAAAGATTTTCTTAAAACTTAAAATCTGACTTTACTGAAGTAAATGAAGGATAATCACAAGTACATCATCCGTCTTTGGCTTTGCTATGTTAACTATTTCCCTTTTAGCCAACCTTTGCTACATTGATGTTTGTTTCCAGGAAATTTCACTGCACCTTCAATTTTACTATATATATTAATTTAATAATCTCACTAATAGAAGACATACTAACTAAATTTAATCAGATTAAAGATATTAATTTAGTTAATGACAAGTATTTTCTAAAATATCATTTTTATCTTCCTTATTTCTCTTCTTATTAATTATTGTTAAAGGGGCATTTATAAGGATCAATTAAAAATGACTAACAAACATTAAAAAAAAAAAAAAAAAAAAATCTCATATTTAAGGTTAAAATAAATTCCCCAAATACATTTTATACTCAAAACATATGGGTGAAAAGACATGGGTGTATTTGATCTTTTTTTTTTTAAAAAAAATGATTAACCATACTCAAGCTTCGGCTATCGTTGGTTGGGCAGCTGGAGTCCCAAAGCTCGCGATCAGAATAAGGAAATTTACAATGAAAATTAGGCAATTAACAGTAATCATAAGGGAATTTACAACTCAAATGAATGCATGTGTCTAGATCTATATGAATGAGTGAAATAAGGATTTATAACAAAAGTTTAGCGATAAACAAGAAACACAAGGGAATTCACAAATTCCATGAGTGCAAGTGTCCAATTCAAGTCACATGAACCAGTGGAATAAAAACATTTTCAAAAACAATTAGGTTATCGATAAGAAACCTAATTTTCTGACAAACCTAGCTAATTTTCTTGTTAATAGCTCTAATTTTGTGGTAAATCATGGCAACGTACAAACAGGCATATAAAGTATTAAGTAACAAAAAGTTGGCATGGCACATTTTATCACTTGCTACGTCAACCATAGATAGGAGTAGGCTTTCCATATCCAATTTCGGCATCTAAATCCAAATCCAGCTCTTCAAATCCTTCTTGTTCTTTGATCAAATCTTTTGTTGTCATTTCAACCATTAGCTCTGTGCTAGCTAGATTTTCTTTTATCTTGTTCATTTCCATGCCTAAAACCACCAAGTCTTGCTTCAACCTTTTCACCTTCATTGCCTTCTCCATGTATCCTTTCATATTCAAAGCAGATTTAACATGAGGCTCCAACCAACTCAAGTCCAATCTACTCATCTCAAGTTCCTCCCACAAAGCTTCGAGTTGCTCACATGCCTCATCATTCATATATTTCCACTTCTTGTTCACCAAAAAATGCAGAACTTGACCCAAACTAGTGAATGCCCACTCTGTAAACCTACGACTTCTCTTCTTGTTACTGTCCATTAGTGAAGGATGCCGCGAACAAACATCCTCCAACATTGGAACCAATGCTTTCTCTATTTTCCCCATATCCTTAAAATCTATAACATCATCGTCCTTTGAGTGAACATCACTAGGTTGCTTGGATAAGGAAGGATATGTTGGGCAACTTGTAGGCTCAATGCCTTCAAATGTCACTGAGAATAATTCAACTTCAATAATACATTTATCATTCAAAACAAATCCACTATTCGCGTCCTCAAGTTCACTTAGGGGCATGAAATCATTATAACCCTGACGACAACAATTTACATGGAACTTACCTGGTCCTGTATCAAATGACATGTAAGTTAAAAATAATTTATTAATCAGATTTGGAACAAAGACCTTATAAGTTAAAAATATATGGCAGCACCAAAACCAAAGCAAAAACAAATTTTAGAGGAATAAAACTATATGGATCAAATGATACCTCCTTTTGTTCGTGATTTTTTCCTGGTAACTTGATTGACGACAGTTATGCTAAAGTCTGCAAGTATATTCCACCCTTCAGGGAAACTCCAATTATGAGCTGCTTCCAAAGATATAGTCAATGACTTCCCGACTGTTGTTCCTCTCCGTATATGAAGTCTCCTGCAACAATTATAATAATATGTTTATTACATATTTGATATTACCCGTATTTCATGGAAGACATCTTAATCCTAAATATAAAATCTATTTCTCATATTTTATCAAATATCAATTTCCCCAAATTATACTCCCACAACGTTCAACAAAAATTCAATTAGAGAGAAAACATATCATATTAATTAGTTTGACAAACTTTCTTAATCTAATCAAAATGTTATGAATTTGTTCATTATAACAAACAATTATAAGATGAAAAAAAATAAAAAAATAACAATGAATAAACAAATACTGCTTTCGCCCTAGAAGTAGTACCTTTGTAGTGCAATCACACAACAAACTAGACCTACATTTGAGACTCGAGGTGGTACAAAGCAATTGAAAAAGGAGTAGAGCTTTTGAACGAAACAAGGAATTGAAATGACAAAAACTAACATATTTTAATTACCAAGCACAATCGCTGAGGATGAAAACCTCGAATCGCGTCGGAAATCGGTCTTCAATAATGAACTCAAGAAGTTTGTAACTTGTCCAAGCTATTTTCTCGGCATGTTATTGCCTTCTTCCTCGATTCTTCATCTTACCATCAACTTCCTCCGTAAATGTGTTTACCTAAACACAATCAAAAGCCGAAAACCAACCACGCATAAAAACGTATGAAGCTACTAGTGAAAGAAGCAATGTTCTTAAAACCAAGCCGGACCATCGGCCGGAGTTTGGGACGGTTCGATTGAGCGGAAAAATAGCCACTTTTAAGCGGATCCTCCGGAACCGATTTTAGAAAAAAAAAAGAAGACACATATTAAAAAATCCCAAAGATCCCATCATTCTTTGCCTCTCAAGAACAATAAAATTTGCGTAAAGTTTGGAGAAAAACACTTCAAAATTCAAATACTCACTAGCTTTCAAATCAATAAAATTTGAAGAAACTTTCATAAAAAAACACTTCAAATACTCACTAGCAAGAAAGGTAAAGCCTTTAAAGTCGTGCGCGGTGGTTGGTCGATGAAATGACCCTGAAAGCCTCCGGAAATAAAAAGTGGTGGTTAAACCCTAGGGAAAGAGAAGACAAAAAGCAACAATTTTTAAAAAGGAAGAAGAAATTAGTTAAAAGAGGAGGAAGATGGAAATGAAAAAACGAAGTGTAGTAACCTGATAAAGGCAAAATGAGCAGAGCTTGAAGGTGGCAGGCAGATGGAGTGATGGTGGGAAAAGATGGAAGCGGCTTTTGTAGTATAAAAAAGCCCAGTACCTCGTGAGGTACAATTGGCAAAAAAAATAAAATAAATAAAATAAAAGTATAACAAAAAAATAATAATAAAAACAATTAAAAAATTTAGAATGTCTACCTCGCGAGGTACATTAGGACAAAACAATAATATTAAATAAAAATAGAACATAATAAAAAATAAAAAAAGCCAGTACCTCGCGAGGTGTCCTAGATACTGTGCGAGGTACAACTGCGCCAGAGGAAAAAAAAAATAACAAAAGATAAAAACATTAAAAAGAGATGGAACCTCACGAGGTACAGTGACCATGCGAGATACATCCGGTAAAAAAAAAATATTAAATAAAAATAAAACATAAATAAATAAATAATATAAATACAATAAAAATATAATAGAAAATAATGATAAAAACAGTAAGAAACGTCACTACCTCACGAGGTAGACACTGTACCTCGCTTGATACCCCTGTACGAAAAAAATAATAATAATATAACAAAAAATAATAAAAACACATTAAAAAGGGTTGGAACCTCACGAGGTACACACTGCACCGCGCGAGGTACATCCAGTGAAAAAAGTAATATTAAATAAAAATAAAACATAAATGAATAAATAAATAATATTAAATAAAATAAAATTTAATAAAAAATAATGACAAAAACAATAAAAAAAACTGTCATTATTTAGCGAGGTCACACTATACCTCGCGAGATATCTACACCTGGTAAAAAAAATAGTATTAAATAAAAAAAAATAATAAAAAGGGCAGTACCTCACGAGGTATCCCAGATACCTCATGAGGTACAGCTGCGCAAAAAGAAATAACATTAAATAAAATAAAAATATAACAAAAAATAATGATAAAACACTAAAAAGGTTACTACCTCGTGAGGTAGACATTGTACCTCGTGAGGTACATCCGGTATAAAAAAAAATATTAAATAAAAATAAAACATAAAATAAATAAATAATATTAAATAAAATAAAAATTTAATAAAAAATAATGACAAAAAAAGTAAAAAGGGTCATTACCTCGCGAGTTAGACACTGTACCTCACGAGTAAAAAATAATATTAAATAAAAATAAAACATAAAATGAAAAAACGGCCAACTACCTCGCAAGGTAGCCCTGATATCTCACGAGGTATCGCAGGCAACAAAAAAAATAATATTAAATAAAAATAAAAACATAACAAAATAAAATAAAATGGCCCGGTGCCTCGCGAGGTCGCTCTGATGCCTCACGAGGTACCCTGGGGCAACAAAAAAAAAATAATATAAAAAATAATGATAAAACCATTAAAAAAGGTCAATAATCAAGACAAAAAAATAATATTAAATAAAAATAAGACATAATAAAAAAAAAAAAAAAAAGGCCAGCACCTTGTACGGATAGGCAAAAAAATAATATTAAAGAGTATAAAATAATAATAATAAAAAAACATTAATCATCAAGAAAATAGAACAAGGATTAATAAATCGTACAACAAAATATTTTATGCGATATTAATTAAAAATAAATATAGATTTAACAATAATTTTTATTTTTACTTTTCTATTTTTTATTTATTTTTTTCCAGTTCTACTTCGGGATTTATTATTTTTAAATATTATTATTATTATTATTTCTTTTTTATATTTTTTATTATTACTTTTTTTTTTTTTTCAGAGCTACCTCAAGAGGTACTACCAGTACCTAACGAGGTAGTCTTGCGTTTTTCTTTTAATTTCCAGAGCTACTTCTTGAGATAGTGTCCCTTTTATTTTTATTTTTTTAAAAAAATATTATTATAGTACCTCACGTGGTAGTTTCACGTTTTTATTTATTTTTTATTTTATTATTATTTTTATAATCATTAATTTCTTTTTAAATTATATTTAAACAAGTACTGGACTTTCTTTTTTGCTTTTTTACATTTGCTTTTTTTTTTATTTCAATAACTACCTTGCCAGGCAGTGTCTCTTTTATTTTTATTTTTTAAAAAGATTATATTTTTTTAAAGCTACCTCGTGAGGTAGTCTCATGTTTTTATTTACTTTTTATATTTTTATTATTATTAATTTCATTTTTTTAATTATAGTTAAACAAGTAGTTCGCGTATAGTACCTTGAGAGATAGTCTCATGTTTTATTTATTTTTTATTTTTATTTTTATTTTTATTACTGTTAATTGTTATTTTCAAAACTATCTTATAAGGTTATAAGGTACTACTACTACTTTGCGAGGTAGTATCCCTTTTATTATTGTTTTTTTAAAAAAAAAATTATTTTATTTTTTCAGAGCTACCGGTTCTTATAATACCTCACAAGATAGTTGTAGTATTTTTATTTAACATTTTATGCAATGTTTTTCTTTTTAACATTTTTTTTATTTTTATTTCCAAAGATCATAGATTGTTGTTTGTGCTTTGCATTGAAGTCAGTTTTCCCCTGTGCACATTTCCTCAATTAAACTATACTGACCGGTAGCACAAGGGATATTATCAATGCAATGCTTTTCAACCAAATACTCACCATGGCTATCAGAAGCCTGCACCTTGGATCCATGGCACCACTAGTCCACCATTTTCTTCCGTTGATGATATATGAATCTTCTTGTCTATATACAAAGGAAAATGATGAAAAAGTTATATGCGCGTGCAGGTCTTTCTAACAAAAGCCTGGCTCAAACTTCTGCTTAGTTAATTTGCTAATTAATGCATTTATATTGCCAAAAAGGTTTTCTTGGCTGCATGCGAGTATCTTTTAGGAAAATAAAAATTTGTGATAGTTCTACCTTCTGATATATAGAACACTCAATAGATGCAACCCGTGGTTCTGTCATAGCAAATCCAGACCTAATCTTCCCCTCGAGCAAAGGAATGAGCCATTCTTGTAATTGCTCTTTACATTCCCAATACAATTAAGAATATTTATGAAGAAGGTTAAAAGTGGAAAAAATATTACTTCTGAATTAACTGGCATTTATTGTTTCATATGATATATAGTTGAAGTGTTATATATTATGAACTGAGGAGAATACATGGTTTAAGAAAATTGTTAAAATTAGTTAAAAACAACAAGTGTGCCTAAAATAAAAAAATTTCTATGTCCTTATTAGGGGGTAAGTAAGAGAGAGACAAAGAGTAAATATAGGTATTACCAATCTTTTAATTAATGCAATATATATATAATCAATGAAGGAAAAAGATGAAAACAAATTCATTAAACATTGAAACAACTCTCATCATATTCTTATAGAAAAACTCCAAAACAATTCAAATTTTAAATTTTTATTGAAAAAAATAACAGAGACCATTTGTCTTGCATGTCATACCCTTAACCCTCAGTTCCAATTCCAGATTTTCCACAGAACAATCAACTCGCCCAGTCCAATCGTAAGGTACACACGCAGAGTTGGCAATAAAATAATCCAGACAGATGTGATTTTCTTCAAAATGTACAAGTAACTGCGAACTTTGAAAGTTGGGATAAAAATACACATGATCATTAAAAATGTACAAGTAACTAACTTTGAAAGTTGGGAAAAAATACTCCTTAAGGCCTAAGCAATCACAAAATTATTAAAAAAGATTCAAAAAAACACATGTCAAAAAAGACTCTAAAGCCTTTTTCTAACATTATTTCATAAACGTTAACAACTAAATCAGTATACGTTAATAACAATATCCTAACAACTAAATCAGTAAACGTTAACAACTATACTAATACTAATACAACGCTATATGTTAACAACTATATCAGTATAACTTTTTTTGAAATAATACCAGAAAAGGCCTTACATTATACTTTTTTTTTTTTTTTTAGCTTTTTTTAACAATATTTTGTTTGGTAACTTGGGCCTAAGGGGATTTTCTCTAAATCTAACCTGCTTCTTGAGGATGACCCACATTATTGTTACGAAAATCTAAAAGTGCCCCCAAACTCCAAAAAAAAAAAATCCCCAACCTCTGATTTTGCATCTCAGACGCAGGCGAGGAATGACCAGGGCACAGCGTGCAGGTAAAGGGCGAGGGTGACAGTGGAGGCCGCAACTTTTTGTAAGCTTTTCAGTGTGCCACCACAAAAAGTGTTATTGCCAGGAATGAAATACGGATGGTACTTAAAAACTGCCACGCAATGGAATTTGACAGCTTGGGAGAGCCCAAATGATTCTGCTCCTGGAGAATTAGCTAGTGTTGTGGTGCTTTATAACTATCCCCATTCATTTATAATGAAGGGAACCAAGTTTTTTTTTTTTTTACCAATTTGGACCTTTTCGTGGGAGTGGCGGTCCTGAAATAAAGAACAACCCTGTTTTTGATTAGACCTTCGTTGACAATGAGGTGGCTACTACTACATGGACCTTATCCATAATAATTCTGGGTTGACAAGATTCGGGTTGATTACACCTTCGTTGACGGGCATGAAAGGTTCCAGACACTACTCTATCCTGTCTTGATCAGACAATGAGTCTAGAGCAATGCAGATGGGTGCTTGGAGAATTGTTCTTGCACGGCTTATACTAATTCAGATATCAGAGGGGGAGGTAGTGGTTGTGCCTTATGGTTTGGTGATCTAATTGATGTCAGATACGATGCTTCTGGAGGGCAAGATCTGTATATATGTTCGAATGGATGGTTCAGAAGTAGTTGAAGATTCCTACTTTCTCCTTACGATGTTCGTTTTGATATTTGAGTATTCGAGTTACCATTTTCAATTTGAGTGATTTAATTATAAGCCTCTTTGACATAACTTCATTAGTTAAAATAAGTCCATCTAAAGTCCATCAAGTAGAAGCCAATTATTTGGACGTTTGGGTAGCTCATTTATTTGATGAGCTCCAGCCCATAAAGCTACTTTTTATCCCATCACTTGTGAAGCCACTCCTCTCTGCTTTTAATCCCATCAAAGCAGCTTCTTTCGTAATCCCACCTTTGTCATTTTCATATTGCAATCTTCCCTCCTCTGTTCCTCGCCCATACGCCTTTAATTATGTACTTCCTCCTATTCTATAATTTTTTTTGGTGGAGTGCAATTTATGCGACATATTTAAATAATATTTGAAATCTTAACCATTTTTTTGCTCTTATTAATTACTCCCTCTGGTTCATAATATAAAACATAGTTGACATTTTAGAGATTAAAATAAATAAATAAATGACATAATCAAAATATATGTCGTGTATCATTGGATTATATATCTTATATTTAGGACTAAAGTTAATTAATACATCACTATATATTATAGTAATGTATTAATTATGTATCATGCACAGCTTCTTTCTACCCAATCTCTCTTTTTATAAATAATAATTTTTAAAAACACAAATCATTAGATATTATACTAAGGTTTATTTAAACACTTCATTGTATTGTAACTTTTTTAATGATAATTTTACTATTTTACTTAGTAAATTTATATTTAATTTTAATCATTTATCCCACTTATATATATATATATAATGTCATTTTCAGTCATTTTTCATCTCAACTATCTTTTCAAAAGCTATGTCAAACAAGTGTCCATCAGGAAAAAAAACCACTTCTGCTACCGCTATCACAAACATAAATCATATTTTAAAAAAGTCCATCAAGAAAAATTCATCAGATGTTGAAGTCATTTCTATCACCACTATCTCAAACAAACCCATAACTGCAGAGTCTGAGGATAAAAAGAAGGTGATACTGATCGTCACTGAATTAGGGATGGAAACAGTAGGGCGACCCTTAATGCGCCAAGCCTCGTTAAGGAAGTGGCCCGAGCTCGGCTCGTGGCTGTTACAGCTAATATTTTGGCCCGAGCCCGGCTGTCACAAAGCTCGAGCCTCGGCCTCGTGGCCTGTTAAGAGGCCTGTATTTTGTAAAAATCATGTACTTAGCCTAACAGGCCACAGGCCCCAACAAAAACAGGCCGAAAACAGGCTTTTTGTAAACAGGCCGAACACAGGCCTACCTTAAACAGGCCGAAAACAGGCCTATTGTAAACAGGCCGAACACAGGCCTACCTTAAACAGATTCTACAAGAACATAAAAAATGAAATCAAATACAACATCCAACATACAAATTCAACATCCTTTTGTATCAAAAAAACATCCAACATCCTTGTATCGCAATTATTTGGCCTGGACATTGACATCAAATCATCAATATGACACTTTGTTTAGACATCAGCAATTCAGCCTCCGCTTTTCTTATTCATAAAGGGGAACTGATAAAAAAATAGAGAGATAATATTAGACAAAGAAAATCAAAGTAATTATAAAAATAGCATACATTAAGCAAGTTACAATAGTCATTCTGAAAATTCATGTTGCAAATCAGATAGTTGGACAGGAAAGTAAGAGGGTGACTAACGAACCAGCGTTTCTGTTAGAATTCCCAGAAGAGATTAAATCCAAACAAATAGACACAAAATATCATCCACAGCCAAGATTCAATCATATCTTCAACAGAGCAAATGAGATTAAATCTGAATCTTTTTCTCTAATAACATCCATTTCAACAGAGCAAATGAGGGGAAGATATATATCATCTCGTGACCAAGAAAAGGAACTCATCAGATATCTGGAAAAGTATTACCTCTGTGTGGGAAATATTTTATAAGGGGATTGGCACGAACATCAAAGATGGATATATAACTATTTTCAAGAAGGATTTAAGCACAACACCAGCATCATATTCAAAACAGTACACATTGCATACAAGTTAAAATCCACTCAGTTTCAGTTGCCCGAACCAGATCTAAATCCGAAAACATATTTCAATCATTTCAAGAAGGATTTAAGCACAGAGTTACCACCAGAAATCAGATAAACGGGGGGATTCAAGAGCCAAGAATGTCTCACCTTTAGGAGGAAACGAAACACAAGAGTGATTAGGCTTCGAAGTTCAAACAGACTCTGGAAAACTGAAATGAACGCAGTACAGAACAATAAACTTCTATTATGAATTTAAAGCTACAGCATTTAATCACAGAAAGCCAAGACAAGTGAAGATTGTTTTTCATGTATACCAGAATGTTATCACCAGAAAGATACTTGCGAGCTCCTTTATCAGGAACACTTACTACCTGAAGGGGCAACAGAAAATAGAAAAGGAATACCATTAATATATTAATAAACATGAACCATGAATTGGAAAAAAATCTTGGAAACAAACTTTAGACTTCAATTATTTTCAAGCCGTATGAATGCAAACCAGAACTCAGAAGCGTGCAATGTAAATCAGAACTGAACCAAATAGAAAAAAGAGCAAATCGAACTAGTAAAAGCTTAAATAGGTGAAAAACATAGCAAATCGAACACTAAATAGAAGTTTAAACACCAAATCAAACCAGCAAAAAAAAAAACTTACCAAATCGAACCAGCAGAAGTGGTCGACCACGAGAGGCTGGGAGTGACGATGAGCTGAGATCTAAGACAGAAAGCGACGGCGAGCTGAGATCCGAGTGTGAGAGTGACAACGAGCATAGATCTGAGACTGATTTGGCGAGGCGAGCTGAGATATGAGTGTGAATGAAGACGAGCATAGATCTGAGACTGAGAGCGAGGCGAGCTGAGATCTGAGTGTGAGAACAACGAGGAGCTAAGATCTGAGACTAAGAGCGACGGCGAGCTGAGATGAGCGACGGCGAGCTGAGATCCGAGTAGCAAGATATGAGAGATTGAGAGTGAGCCAAGAGAAGTGGACTCAATCTATCACGGTTCAGGGATTCACACGATGATAAGGTTAGGGTTTTAAGCAAGGTGTCAAAATCAGGATATAGAGAGATTAATTATGAATTGACAA
Organism: Acacia acuminata; assembly: GCA_019022655.1. Lineage (NCBI taxonomy): Eukaryota > Viridiplantae > Streptophyta > Magnoliopsida > Fabales > Fabaceae > Acacia > Acacia acuminata. Next base: position 2,628,145 of record JAFJYI010000076.1, on the reverse strand, counting down.
TTTTGCCCCTATAACAGGCCAGCCTGATAGGCCTAAAAGGCTCATAGGAAGGCCTGGGCCTGGCCTGTTAGGGAAAACAGGCCTCAAAAAAGGCCTTGGTCTGGCCTTTTAGTCTGACAGCCAGCCGACTGTGCCGAAAACAAAGCAGCCATGCGCCCCCGCTATTTCCACCCCTACTCACTGTAACAATTGGTGCAGTTTCGGTTAAGCCTTTTGTTTGGGGCTATATCTTCTACAGAGTCCACAGAAACAGAAAGGTAAAGTTCTTATTTTGCAGAATCAGAGGTTGGGGGAGTTTTTTATTATTATTTTAATTTAGGGCATTTTGTATGTTTTTTTTAATAATAATAATCTGGGTTTTATAACAAAAAATAACGCCGTCAGATTATATTTAATGGTCATGTGTACTTCTGTCCTAATTTCCAAAGTCCATAATTATTTTTGTCCACCAAATACTTTAAAAAAAAAAAAAACATGTGTATTTTACACTTTAATCATAGAATTTATGATATATATCCATAATCATAGAATTTTCAATACTTGGCATACCGTTTCAATGCCTAAGTCCAATGGCTTTAGGAAAAAAGTTCTCGAGAAAAAACTCGTTATTTAGTGTTTTGGTGAATATGTAAGTGACTTGGCTTCTCCTAAAAAGCTCTTTTTGATGATAAGCCGAAAATTTAGGAACCGGCTTCTAGCCTATACTCCTAATATGTGCTCCCCCCCTTTTTTTTCCCTCATAACTTTGTCGTTTGGCACAAAAATGGAGAAGTTGTTCCTTTTTTGAAAAAAAGAAAAAAGAAAATTCAGGTATAGGTACTAAAAATATATTTTATGATATCGACCGATATTTAAAAAATATTTCATGATCTTGAAAAATTATTTTAAGATTTTGATAAAAATTTTAGGATATTGATCGATACTAAAGGAATATTTCGTAGAATACTTGACCACGAAAAAATACTTCAAGATAGTCACGGTACTAAAAAGATATTTTAAGATACTGACTGATATTGAAAAAATACTTTATGATCTAGAAAAATTATCTTAAAATTTTTAAAAAATATTTCAAGGTACTAACTGGTACTAAGGGGATACTCCTGGATACTGATTAGTATTGAAAAAATACTTCAAGATACTAACCTAAGTACTAAAAGGATATTTTCAAATATTGATCGACACTAAAAATACTTCATAATCTTAGAAAATTATTTTAGGGTCTTGAAAATATATTTTAAGTCTTGGCCAATGGTACTAAAAGGACACATCGTGGATAATGAATGGTACTAAAAAAGTATTTTACATAATTTTTTTGAAGATCCTAAAATAATTTTTCAAAATCATTAAATATTTTTTCAAGATATCGGCTAGTATCTTTATAGTAGTACCTAAAATATATATTTTTTTTAAAAAGGACCAACTACTCCCTTCTTCTCGCCAAAGCGACCGCGTTATGAAGAAAACGAGGCGAGCAGATATGAACAGATAAGAGAGAAGCCGGTTCGAGAATTCAAGCTGGAGAGCGTTGGTGGATTCCTTTTCCTCTCTCTTTATCATCTTCTCGAGCTCCTAAACATTTACATTTTTTTAGAAGATTAATTTTCATTGTTATATTTAGTGACGGAACTTGACATAAATATTAGGGGAGTCAAATGTATACTTATTAGCTAATTAAAAAAAAAATTTGGGAGGGCCAAATGTATAAATTTTTAGAATAAATATATAAATTTTTGGGTCAAATATATAAAAATAATCTAATTTTCATTAAATATTTATGCTTTTTTTTTGGGGGGCCACTGTCATGTCATGGAGAAGCTCCATCCCTGCTTATATTCTAATCGAATTTTATTTTTATTTATACCCATGTTCTTTATATCCGAAATTGGAACTAGATTTGTGCTCTTCAACGATTTGGTTTATGTAAAGAAAAATTCACAGAGAATGTAATCTGCAGGTTGTTTTTTCTAGGATGACGTTTAAGGCTTTTCTCATGGATAATGGAGTGACTCTATTGAAAAAGAGGTTCCTGCCAGCACTCTTCTCATGATACACAAGCCAATGAACTACGCAGTTGATCATCGTGAGGATTTGTTTGGGGAAGGAAGAAGATGACATGCAGACAGAAAGTTGGCGTTTTGACTGAAGAGGGAAACCATGTCAATGGGTTTACATTAGATGCTTCTCATTACGAACTTCTTATATGCTCCTCCTGTGCCACACAAAAAAAAAAAAAAAAAAAAAGGAAAGAGGAAATGAAGGGTGAGGTGGAGAGAGGGCGATGAAATGGCATTATTTAGCATCAACTTGTTATTTGTGATAGAATTTGAGGCCAACTTGTCAGAGATAGTCAGATATGTGATCCAATTAGTAAAATATTACTACTTCTTTTTACCCAAAAAAAGTATTACTACTTCTCATCCTAATTATAGAACATATCTAACTGATTTTTGAGGGATTAAGGAAAGAAGTTAAATTAGTTAATTTTACTCATTTTTCTAAAATTCCTGTATATAAATTAAATTAACCCTTTCCTGAATTTTTTTTCCCGGCTTAACCCTTTCCCGACTTACTTGTTTTGTGTGATTCAAACTGAACCAAGAATTTAGAGCCCGTTTGGATGGGCTTTTCTGATAAAATAAAGCACTTTTTTAATGCAAAAAAATGCTTTTTAAATTAATTTATGTGTTTAGATGATATGTTTTTAAAAAAGCAAAAGTCACCAAAAAAAAAAAAGTCAAAAAAATGCTTTTTTTTTAAAAAAGCTCCAATTTGAAGCTTTAAAAAAAAACACTACAAAAAAAGAAACACCTTTTTTAAAAGCTCATCCAAACGGGCCCTAATTGAGAAAAAACTTTAAAACTTTCCTTATCCCTAATTTTGGCCCACTTGCGCAAATGTGATCAATATGTACAAAGCGATTTATCTCAAATTTAGTAATGCCAATAATAAATATTGTCCACCTCGATTAATTTAATCTTATAGTTCTTCAACATTCAAAAAAGAATTTGACTAAAAAAAAGAAAGTTGATTCTTTTACTTAATAGAATATAAGTGTGTTAAATTAATTATTGTGGAAGAAGTATTAGAGGTGATATGGGAAAAATATGATAAAAATTACTTAATTATTTTATTAAAAAAATAGTAGAATTAAGGTACATGTGACATTAACGACTTGCAAGTATTACTTACTTTTATAGAATATATAGGTACATGATCAAATTATTATTGTGTTTAATTATTATTGAGAAATATCAATAGGGGTATTTTAGGAAGGAATTAACAAAAATTAGAATGTTGTTCTATAATTAGGACCAAAACCAACTTTTAAATGTTGTGTTATAATTAGAACCAGGAGGGAGTATTACTTAGTATCAATATGCTCATATACATTTGTATGCATTCTAATTTATATATAATTTTATCCGTCAAATATATTTAATTAAGAACTTTAGTATTTTTAAAATTTTCAATAATAATTTAATTTTTTCCAATTTAATTTTAAATTCCTCCCTCCATATTCAGTTATTTTTCATTTCAACTTGCTTTTTAAATAATAATCCAAACAAGTTTCAATTTAGAGAAAATGTCAATTTGGCCACCGTCAATCCAAATACAAATAAAAAATCGGATTAAAAATAAATCACTTCTTACACCTCTAATCCAAATGGGCTCAATGACATATACGATAAAATTAATTAGGTTTATTGTTTAATAAATACTCACGTTATCAATGATATTAATGTTATCAATAGAAATCAATCGTAGGCGGCCGGCCTCCAGTCCCGGGGCCGTGAAGGGCCAGTGGCCTGGCACGTGGCTGGCCCTCCGTGTTCGAGTAAGAAAAACACCTGTTTTTCAAAGCCCTACCGAGAGCACTAAGGCCGGGTCGACCGCGGGCCCGGAAATTACTATTTCAAATTTTAATTATTTTTCCTCCGTTTTTTTTAAAGAAATATAATTAGTAAATTATAACACGAATCATCCAATAAATAACTACAATCACTAATTTATAATCAAAAGCAAACTATCTTTACGAATAACTCACATAAAACATAAAAAAGCATATTATGAATTTCTTCTCCCGCATCATGAACACATCCATAATCTTTATTTGCAACAAATAATAAACCAAATCATAAAATTAGAGTATAGTTATTATATATTTTTAATTAAATGGATAAATAACTTTATAACAAATACAAAATATATATAAATTAATAAATTCAAAAAAAGAAAAAAAGAAAAAGCTACAAAGGTGAAAAGGGCCTGCAGGGCCGCCGCGTGCCCTCCGTAGTCGGCCCGTCTAAGCCTCGAGGCCCTTCGGGTCGGCCCTCCAGGGCCAATTTCAAATATTTCGTCTATTTTTTAAACCCAGCCCTTGAAGGGCCAGGGCTTAAATGGGCCGGCCCTATAGACTCGGCCCGTTTTGACGGCTCTAGTTATCAAACATGACTTGCACCATTTCTCGTAAATCTAGGCTCATCACTCTAGTTAATTTTCTGCATTTTCTCCAGTACCCAAATTTTAAAATAAAGAATCATAATAGCCAAGATAAGACATTAAAAATTAATTAGCTTGTAATCCAAAAAATTATTTATCATAAGTACTACTCAAAATTTAATTAGCTACTCATTAAAAAATATTTTCGTAAAACTTAAAATCTGATTTTGCTGAAGTAAATGAAGGATAATCACAAGTACTACTCATCATCCGTATTCGGCTTTGCTATATGTTCTCTTTTTTCTTTTCAGCCAACCTTTACAGCTCAAATGAATGTATGTGTCTGGATCCATATGAATGAGTGAAATAAGGATCAATAACAAAAGTAAAGCGATAAACAAGAAACACAAGGGAATTTACAAATTCCATAAGTGTAACTGTCCAATTCAAGTCAAAAGCATTTCAAAAAACAATTAGATGATCAACAAGAAACCTAATTTTCCTGTTAATTGCTCTAATTTTGTTGTAAATCATTGCAACGTACAGGCACATATAATGTATTACGTATCAAAAAGAAGTTGGCATAGCACATTCTATCACTTGCTACATCAACCATAATAGATAAGACTAGGGCTTTCCATATCTAATTTCGGCATCTAAATCCAAATCCAGCTCTTCAAATCCTTCTTGTTCTTTGATCAAATCTTTTGTTGTCATTTCAACCATTAGCTCTGTGCTAGCTAGATTTTCTTTTATCTTGTTCATTTCCATCCTCAAAACCGCCAAGTCTTGCTTCACCCGTTTCACCTTCATTGCCTTCTCTAGGTATCCTTTCATATTTAAAGCGAGACTTAATACGAGGCTCCAACCAACTCAAGTCCAATCTACTCATCTCAAGTTCTTCCCACAAAGCCCGAAGTTGCTCACACGCCTCCTCGTTCATATCTTTCCACTTCTTGTTTTCTAGAAAATGCAGAACTTGACCCAAACCAAGAATGCCCACTCGTAAACCTACGACTTCTCTTCTTGTTACTTGTCCAACGAAAGAAGGATGCCGTGAACAAACATCCTCTAGCATTGGAACCAATGCTTTCTCTATTTTCCCCATATCCTTAAAATCTACAATATCATCGTCCTTTGAGTGAGCGTCACCGGGGTTGCTTGGATAAGAAGGGATACATTCGGTGACTTGTAGGCTCAATGCCTTCAAATATCACCGAGAATAATTCAACCTCAACAATACACTTATCATTCAAAACATATCCACTATTTGCATCGTCAAGTTCACCGAGGGGCATAAAATTAGGATATCCCGCACTAAGACACTCAAAGCATGGAACTTATATGGTACTGCAAATTGCATTAGTCAATCAAATCATCCAAAAATAATTTACCATTTTCAGATCTGAACAAAGACCTTATAAGTTCAAAATATATGACACCACCAAAGCAAAAACAATTTTTAAAAGAAAAAGACTATAGGCATCAAATGATACCTCCGTTTCTTCGTGATTTTTTACTGGTAACTTGATTGATGACCGTTATGCTGAAGTGTGCGAGTATACTCCACCCTTCAGGAAAACTCGAAGTATGAGCTGCTTCCAAACATATACCCAATGACTTCTCGTATCTTCTTTCTCTATGTATAAAAAGTCTCCTGCAACAATTATAATAATATGTTTATTACATATTATAATGTAAGACCTAATTGGGAGTTAATGCTACTCCTAAATATAAAATATATTTCTCATATTTATCAATTTTTCTCCAAATTATACTCCCCAACGTTCAATATTAATCAAATTAGAAAGAAAAAACATCATATTAACTGGCTTAATTAATTGTCTTAATATAACCAAACATGAGATATTACATTTTGTTCATTATAACAAACCATTATAAGATAAAAAATAAATAAATAAGAATGAATAAACAAATACGGCTTTCGTCCTAGAAGTAGTGCCTTTGTAGTGCAATCACACAACAAACTAGATCTACATTTCATTCGGAGGTGGTACAAAGCAATTGAAAAGGGTGTAGAGCTTTTGAACGAAACAAGGAATTGAAAAGATATAAAATAACATATTTTAATTACCAAGCACAATCGCCGAGGATGAAAACCTCGAATAGTGTCGGACATTGGTCTTCGATAATGAACTCAAGTAGTTTGTAATTGTCCAAGCTATTTTCTTGCATGTTATAGCCTTCTTTCTGATTCTTCATCTTACCATCAACTTACTCGTAAATGTGTTGACCTAAACACAATCAAAAGCCGAAAACCAACCACGCATAAAAACGTATGAAGCAACTAGTGAAAGGAGCAATGTTCTTAAAACCAAGCCGGACCATCGGCCGGAGTTTGGCACGGTTCAGATTGAGCGGAAAAATAGCCACTTTTAAGCCGGGATCCCTCCGGAACCGATTTTGGAAAACAGACAAGATTAAAGGAAAAAAAATACACATTAAAAAATTCCAGCAGATCCCATCATATTTTCCCTCCCAGTAACAATAAAATTTGCAGAAATTTTGGAGAAAAACACTTCAAAATTCAAATATTCACTAGCTAGCAAGAAAGGTCAAGCCTTTGTCTTTCACTAACAACAAGATTTGAAGAAAGTTTCGTAAAAAACCACTTGTACCCACTAGCAAGAAATGTCAAGCCTTGAAGTCGTGCGCGGTGTGGTTCGTCGATGAAATGACCCCGAAGCCTCAAGAATATTGAGAAAGAGAAGGCAAAAATCAACAATTTTTAAAGGAAGAAGAAATTAGTTATAAAAGAGGAGAAAGATGGGAATGAAAAAACGAAGTGTGGTAAAGGCAAAAAGTGACAGGGATTATATAGCAAATTGTATTTTGATTTATAGGAATCACTGATTTGTAGGAATTAGGAATATTCATTAATAGTCATTATTAGTTATTATGAGCCAATCTTCATTAATAGTCATTATGAGCCAATCTTCATTAATAGTCATTATTAGTCATTATGAAACATTACTATTGAGGCTCTATTATCTTGTATATATATGTAATGTTTGTATATGAATAGACACAAAATTCATTCTTTCCATTCTGCCTAGTCACAAAAAGAGCAAAGCTTGAAGGCGGCGGAAACTAGAGTGATGACCCTGGAAAAGAAACCAAAACCAAAGACCACGGTAAAAAAAAGCCGACGGCTGGGGGACAAAAACGTGACCCCAAAATGTATTTACTCAGTTTTTGGGCCTGTTATAAGAAATATATAGAGGATGTGTAAAAAAATTTGGGTTAGTTTTCTATATTGGCCCCATTTATTTAACTATTTTTTAAATTGATTAGTTATGGCAAAAAATAGAGCGATCAACACTAAATACTTTTTTTTTTTAGGTGTAGAAGTGTACACATGATTATAAATTAAATGAAAAATACCGTTTAACAATGAAATTTTACTTTTTTTACTAACTAGAAAATGATGTGGCTTTTAAAAGTGCAAAAATAACATATGGTTTGACAAAAAGAGCGCCCAACACTAAGTTTTTTTTTAATTTAATAATTTTATTTCAATTAAAAGAAAATTATTATTTCTCTAGGTATAATTCCTAGAAGGCCAAATTTGTTATTTCCATAATTTAAATTTTCTAATTAATAATTAATAAATGAGTATTTATGCATTTGAAATTTGATATTATAAATACTATATTTAATTAAAAATAATTTTATTTTTTTGATCTAACAAATTGAACCATAAATTATTTAAATAATTTTTAATCAAAACCGAAAAATATTATGTAATTTTTATTGCATTAAGAAATGTGCAATATAAATGTTTGCACCTCTAAATGAGTTATTTCTATTTATATGATGAATGAAAGTAAATCAAGGAATGTTATAGACTTATAGTTATAAGGTTAACTTTTTCAAAGTAAATGATTTTTTTTATAGAATAAATGAATTATTTCTTTAACTATTTATTTTTCAAAAAATTAAAGTTATTTTTAAGTAAATATATTATTTATAAAGATAAAGTTATAAAAATGCACATGTACTTTACCCTCGTGAACGCCCCACACCAAATGATTTTTTTTTTTTTGTGCAAAAATACACACGAACTTTTTTAAATGAAACAAAAATGCACATATCCGTTAATCACCTTTAACTGTTTGCGTCATCTTTTTTTTTTTTTTTTTTTTTTTTCCTGTATCTCCAGTATCTCTCTCTGGTCAAAAAGAGCTCTATACAAATCAAAAGAATTTGCCTATACGTTTCATATGCAGGTGGCAGAATTTGTCTGTACATTTCCTTCTACATATCAAAAGATATAATAACCCACAAAGGATTTGAAGTTGAATTTACAGACCAATAACCAAAAAAGCAACTTGCTAGCCAATTGAGAGTTCCACTCACAAATTTCCCAAAATCGTGATATGGTTTGAAACCGGCCACAGGGCAAGTGTTGAATCTTTTCTCCAAGAATTGGTGGCTAGACTATAAAGCTTCACTGATAGAATGTTCTCCAGGATCACAAAACACAGCCACCACTTTATAGTGTCAGATATGTGATCATATCCAAGACCAAATGTAGTATAACACCCAGCTCTCTAATTATTATCCAAAGATGGAGGCTTTTTGGAGACTCTGATTGATGGGTTACATTGCAAAGAAGGACACACTCTGCTTTTATGGCAAAACAAAGCAACCCATTACAAAAGCCAACGATCCCATCATGGTGGAACTTGTTCTTAACTGGGTAGTTGAGCTCTTCAGAAGTGATTGACAGGTTATTGAACAATAAGCACACAGGACAAGATTTGAGTGTGAACTCAGCGGCTGTGGAACTTGATATGATCCTTTGGTGGTTGAGGCTGGGGTCTTGAGTTGAACTCAAAAGGTGTTGCACTGAGATTGGAGTAAAGGTGTTGCTCCCAAAGGAGCTTTTTGGAACTAAGTCTCCAGCTCCAGTGCCCAACGCCTCTAAGTCTCCGGCGACAAAGAGTGCAAGCAGCGACACTAGTTCAGCTGCGTCGTCACCTTCAACTTCCTGAGAATACAGATGGTGCAAATGGAAGGAATTACTTGGGTATGGGTTCGGTGGTTGGGCTTGTTGATTTTCGTTGAGTTCTGTTTTGATCAGAGAGAGATAAAGGAGATACAAGAAAGAAAAAAAAAAGATAATGTGGATAATTGTGGGGTCCACAAACCAAAAAGTAACAAAGTTAAAGGTGGTTAAGAAAGATGTGCATTTTTGCTCCATTTGAAAAAGTTTGTGTGCATTTTTGCACCAAGAAAAAAAACATTTGGTGTTGGGCGTTCCTGAAGTTAAAACACATTTTACACCTTTACCCATTTCTAATTTATTGCAGGAGACCTACCTATGCCACAAATTTTGTACTGCAAAAGTCTATATTTTATCCTTTACACATAAAAATTCCCATGACCAAAATGTGGACAAAGACGTGGTCAGGTGTTAAGATTTTTTGATTTTTACATGGCCCATGATGCAACGTTAAAAAACAAAAAAGCGTTCTTTTTCATTTTGGATACACTTTTTTAAAGATATTTGGCGACCCATGGAAAATACTTTTGCAATTGAAAGTAAATAACAGTATTCAACACATACAATTTATTATAAGTTACCAGTGGTTTAATTAATGTCTTTTTTTTTTTTTAATCTTGTGATTAATATTCACTTTTCAACTTTTTTTTTGATGTAAATCATCCGGTATCCGAACCCCACTGGGCCGACTAATCCGGATTCGAGCCAGGTAGGACCCGTTAGGGCGGCAAAGCTCTCCCTCAAGAGTTTCAAGGCAGCTGCATTCTTTGGGCTCGAACTCGAGATCACAAGTTAAGCTAGCAGAGACCCTTACCATCTCAAATACACCCTTCAACTTTGATTATTCATCATATCCTCAGTTTTTCTAAAATAACATTCTCAATACATTTAAGCACATTTATCAAGAAGGGTAAAAAAAAAGTTTTTTGGACATATTAAATGACTTAACTGTCATTTTTTGTTTCACATGATGTACTTCAAATGTCATATAGTATTGTGGACTGAAGAGAGTACGTGGTTTAAGAAAATTGTTAAAATTAGTTAAAAATAATATATGTGTCTAAAATAATTTTTTTTTCTTAAGTATGTCCTTATTTATAAGGAGGCAAGTAAAGAAGAAACAGAGAATGAATATATATATTACCAATCTTTTAATTAATACAATATATATAATCAATAAAGGGTAGAGATAAAAAAGCTCATTAAATTTTGGAACAACTCTTGTGGGATTTTTATAAAGAATGATTGAGATAATTTAATTTTGGATTTTTTATTTTTTTTAAAAGGAGCAAATATTGTCCTGCATGTTATACCCATAACCCCCAGTTCCAGTTCCAGTTCCTGATTTTCCACAGCACAATCAACTCGCCGAGTCCAATCGTAAGGTGCACACGCCGAGTTGGCAATAAAATAATATACATATGTGATTTTCTTTGAAGTGAATAAGTAATTATGAACTTTTAAAAATTGGGACAAAAAAGTACGCATGACTATTACTTATCAAAGGTCGACGAGATTGGGGTTGATTACACCTTCGTTACCGTGTAATCAACATGTGTCTTGTCTTGATCAGACACTGAATCTAGAACGTAAGTGCTTGGAGCATTGTTCTTGTACGGCTTATACTAATTCAGATGTCAGAGGGGGAGGTAGTGGTTGTGCCTTATGGTTTGGTGATCTAATTGATGTCAGATACGATGCTTCTGGAGGGCAAGATCTGGATATATGTTCGAATGGATGATTCAGAATTAGTTGAAGATTCCTACTTTCTCCTTACGATGTTCGTTTTCATATTTGAATATTCGAGTTACCACTTTCAATTTGAGTGATTTAATTATCATTGTAGAGTCTGAGGATAAAAAGGGAGGTGATACTGATCGTCATTGTTACCACTTACCATTGGTGCCATTTTGGTTAAGCTTTTTGTTGGGGGCTATATCTTCTACACAGTTCACAGAAACAGGAAAGGTAAAGTTCTTATTTTGCCTCTAGAATCTTCGTCTCTAGCAGAATCAGAGGTTGGGGGAGTTTTTTTTTCCCTTTTTTTTAGTTAGGTGCATTTTGGTTTACTCATGACAATAACGTGGTCCCACCACAAAAAGTAATATTATAAGATTTGATTTAACAATCATGTGTATTTTTATCCTAATTTTTAAAGTTTGTAGTTACTTTTACTGTTTAAAAAAATATTTGGGATTAGACGCACTATTAAAAAAGTTACGTGTGTATTTTTATACTTTAATCTCAAATTTATGGTATCCATAATCATAGAATTTTGAATAATGGATAGTTAAAATTAATTAGGTTTATTGTTTGAAAAATACTCACGTTATCAATGACATTGGCTTGTTTGGAATCAACTTAAAACTGACTTAAAGTCTAGAAAAAAAAGTCCAGTGAAAAAAAAGTTTGATGTACGTTTTGGAAAGTGGACTTAATAAAAAAGCTCAACTCTATTGAGCTTAATTCAACGCTCCAATTTAGAGCTTTTTTTATTAACGTGACGCACTATGAACCTCACACCATCATCGCGTGCTCCAATATTTACCAGTCTCATCCTTTTTTTTTTAAAGTAAATTTTTTCAAATTTTGATAACCACACCCCTCACATGCCTATTGACATTTTTTATTATTAAGAAAAATCATAAATAGGATTTGATATACATCTTTATTTATTATCATAAAATAATTATTATACATAAACCAATTTCTACGTTCACATATTTTCTTTTTTAAATATTTTTATAAATATTTCTATATCATATAAATTTAATTAAGACTTTATTGTTTATTAATTTTTTAAATAATCATTTAATTTTTTTTTCCAAATCCAAATTAAAATTTTTATTATCTCAATATATACAACTAATATGTATATGTAGTATTCAATATGATTCCTGCCTTTTTCAGTTATTTTCCATCTTAACTGAATTTTCAAATAATAATCTAAACATTCATCGGTTTAGAAAAAAGTCACTTCTGTAAAATTCAAATGGGCAATCCAAACACAAATCACATTTATAATCCGACTTTTATAAAAGTCAAATAGTTTTTAAGTCACTTTTAACCCAAACAGGCCAATTAATGTTATGAAACGACTTGCACCACTTCCCGTAAATCTAGCCATCACTCCAGTTAATTCTCCGTCGTACCTAAATTTGCCCAAATTTCAAAATTAAAAATCATAATAGCCAAAATAAGACATTAAAAATTAATTAGCTTGTAATCCATAAAATTATTTATTATAAGTACTACTAATTAAATTTAAGAAAAATGACAAAAAAAAGTAAAACAATTGACAACTAATTTTATTGGGAAATCACCTATTTTGAATTTCAAGTGATATTTTAATTTTTTTTCTTAATATTTAATTAGCTACTCATTAAAAAAGATTTTCGTAAAACTTAAAATCTGATTTTGCTGAAGTAAATGAAGGATAATCACAACAATGTTGTCAAAATCAAGTTTCTAAGTAAAAATGGAAAAGGATGGCAGAGACGTAAATCGTAAAAACGACACAAAACATAAATTTCTACTACTTAAGGTCAAGATACAAAATTTTAACACACACAAACTATTTAAGGTCAAGATACAAAGTTTTACACACACACACACACTCCTGAAGGTCAAGATACAAAATTTTACACACGCGCGCACGCAAGTGTGTGTATGCATGTTAAAAAACATAAGTCACAACTCAAAATTTAATGAACAACTTTATATTTAAAAGATATAAATTACATAGCTATATAAAACATAAATCCAAAAACACAGAGTTTAACAACTCCTACAACCAAATTCCAAAACATCAAAAAAATAAAATTTAACAATTCCAAAATTATATCGATTCAAATCAAACACACATCAACTTGTATGTCTTCAATGTGCTCTTCTACTTTTATAATAAGTTCATTTGCAAACTTGAAATGTTCAAATCAAATTCATTTCACTCACTCCAAATTCAATCAAGCTTTTCTCATCATGGGCTACTTAAGGTCAAAATTTTAACAATCTTGAATTGACCATTACAAAAATAACATCATTCAATTTTGGGAAAATGAAAATAGGTTTTTTTTTTTTTTTGGGTGTGTTTTAAATAAAAACAAAATTTTCAAGTAAAAACTTCATTTTAAAAACATAAAAGTTTTTAACAACAATGATCACAAGTATTACTCATCATCCGTCTTTGGCTTTGCCATGTTAACCTTTTCCTTTTTAGGCAACCTTTGCTACAATGATGTTTGTTTCCAGGAAATATCACTGCGCCTTCACAATATATATTAATTTAATACTCTCCTTAATAGAGGACAAGGTTACCTAAAATTGTAATAAAATTAATTAATGATATGTATTTTTTAAAATATCATTTTTATCTTCCTTAATTATCTCCTTATTTATTATTATTAAAAGAACATTTATAAGGATAAATTAAAAATGATTGACAAATATAAAAAACATATCCTACATTTAGGGTCATAACTCCTCAAATATATTTTATACTTAAATCATAAGCATAGAAGGGAGGATATAATAGTTCCCAAAACTTTATTCAACTTCATTACACCAGGACCAAAATAAAATTAAATAATATGGGTGAAAAGACAAATGTGTATTTGCTCTGCTTTTTTTTTTTTTTTTTTTAAAAAAAAAAAAAAAAATAATTAACCATTGTCAAGCTTGGGCCACCGTTGGTTGGCCTATGGAGGCCCAAATCTGGCGATCAGAATATGGAAATTTACCATGAAAATTAGGCAATTAACAGTGACCATAATGCCAAATTATGCAATTAACAGTGACCATAATTAAATCCAAAAAAAAAAGTCCCCGCAAGTGCTCATAGAGCCCGGGTGTGCCCAGGCCTTAGTGGGGGACTGATGTCGAACCCCTCCAAAACTTTTTATTATAAAAAAAAAAAAACAGTGACCATAATAAATGCATGTGTCTGGATCCATATGAATGAGTGAAATAAGGATTTATACAAAAAAAAGTCAAGTGATAAACAAGAAATACAAGGGAATTTACAAACTCCACAAGTGTAAGTGTCCGATTCAAGTAAGTATCCAATTCAAGTCACATGAACAAGTGGAATAAAAGCATTTTCAAATACAAACCTAGTTTTCTTCTTAATCACTCTAATTTTATTTAAATCATGGCAACGTACAGGCAGAAATATTCACCATAGATAGGATTAGGGCTTTTGATATCCAATTTTGGTATCTAAATCCAGCTCTTCAAATCCTTCTTGTTCTTTGATCAAATCTTTTGTTGTCATTTCAACCATTAGCTCTGTACTAGCTAGATTTTATTTTATCTTCTTCATTTCCATCCCCAAAACCACCAAGTCTTGCTTCAACCTTTTCACCTTTATTGCCTTCTCTATGTATTCTTTCATATTTAAAGCAGATTTAACATGAGGCTCCAACCAACTCAAGTCCAATCTACTCATCTCAAGTTCCTCCCACAAAGCTTGAAGTTGCTCACACGCCTCCTTGTTCATATCTTTCCGCTTCTTGTTCTCCAAAAAATGCAGAACTTGACCCAAACTAGTGAATGCCCATTCAGTAAACTTACGACTTCTCTTCTTGTTACTGTCCATTAGTGAAGGATGCCGCAAACAAACATCCTCCAACATTGGAACCAATGCTTTCTCTATTTTCCCCATATCCTTAAAGTCAACAAGATCATCCTCCTTTGAGTGAACGTCACGGGGTTGCTTGGATAATGGGCTTGTTTGGGCTGGCTTTTTTTTGAGCTTTTATGTGTAAAATTTTCGTAGCTTTTAAGCCAACCACCCAGTGAGACAAAAAGGCCAACGGGTCCTGTTTGGAATACCCAGTACGTTGGCTGGGCTTATCCAAATAACCCAAATGCCACCGAGCTTAATAAACGCTCCAATTTGGAGCTTTTCTCCCGACGCACTGCCTCGACCTGTGCTCCCTCGTCTTTCTCAGAGTCCCTTGCTTGAAGCGTTCAGGTGGCGGCTTCGTAGCTTCAATGGCATAGACACCGAACCTTTCGTGCTCGAGCGTGAGAGGCCGAGTGGGCGCTTTCTTCTTTGAGTTTTTCTTCTCTTTCTTTGTCGTCGGCCTACGCAGTGAGTTCTTCTTTTTTATTCGTAGCTCTGTTACCTCTTTGTTCTTTTTATTTTTTTCATACTAGTACGAACATCGACGAATTAAGAACATCTAAATGAGGAAAACAAAGAATTGGTTAGGAATACCCTGTTTCGAATCTCCTCCATGATCCTGGAACTCCAGTGTTGATCTCTCTCGCTCTGTTGATCTTCCTGTCACATATGTTTGTCTACTACTTTGTTCGTTCTTGACTATTTGTATCCACTTAATTTCAAGAAATCAGTAAGTCCTGTGATTCATTTTTGATATTTTGATTACAAAAAAAAATTATATCCAAAATTTGATTATTGAAAATCCTTGATGCTTCCGTCGTGATGTATAAAGTATATTGCCTGGCAATGTGCAGAATCCGAATCAGTTAAAATAGTTAAAAAAAAAAAAAAAAGAATCAATGTCTTGATTAGAATCCAAAAGAAGTCGCATGGTATAAACTTGGGAGCTTGAACTAAATTCAGTGCTGATGGAATTAATGGTAGCGCAAAAACCTCAAAAGAAGACAAACTGCAAAGATTTCAAGCTCTATAAAGGCTCAGAAATTGGAACTCCTTGTCCATTGGAGCTGTCTAGAATGGGAATTGAATGTAGGAAGGACTGGTGTTGAGGAAGGGGCATAAGTTGATACGGGTTGATAGGGCAAAATTTAAAGCTTATAGACTCCGCAAGTATACGGGCCGTATCAAGTAATAAAGTGATAAGTAGGAAAAATATCGTTCCCATGAGGACTCAATTAACTAGCGAGTAGATATTAAATTCCTTTATTTCGTTTAAGTTGAGTAAGTCGGGTTTGTTTTGAATAATAAAAAGAAATTAAATAAGAAACTAATAATAGCAAAAGAGCGAATTCTAATTCGAGAAGTACAACCTAGAGTCGCTAATCCCTTGTTGGTTTCTTAGAATTAATCCCCACTAAATTAATTTTGACTTAATTTACTCAGCTAACCTAGAGTATTAATGTTTATAAATGCCTTCCGGTCCATTTATAAACCTATCTTAATTAATTATGTGATGCCTCACACAACTAACTAAAATGCGTTTTAGATTGACTCACCCTAATTTGATTATGCGGAGCTTCTAGGTATATTCCTATCCTAGACGCAAATTAGATTAAACCTAATTCCTTATTAAATTTAAACCTAATTCCACATTATTTAATCCCAAGGTCTATTTAAGATTTCCTCTTCCAAGTTTAACCCTAAATCCCCAAAACATGCTTACTAGTGGCCAATTAATAAGCAATAGCAAGAAAACCAAGAATAAATAAACTGCTTGAAATTAATCAAAACTAATAGTGAGAAATAATACCTAGAACCCAAACAAGTTCATAGGTTCTCTAGGTTGAAAAAGAAAATTAGCCACACATGGCTATACTAAAATCCATAAAAAGATAAAACTCAGGTTCAAACAAGACAGGAAAAGAAAAGAGAAATAAGACTCCCAAAGAATGCCTCGATCCTCCTTCTTCTTTGTCGAGATCCTAGTTGTGCATCATCAATCTGCTACCTCCAAATTGTGCGTGCGTGTTGAATTCTCCAATTGTTATTCCACGTGATCGTTCTTTTTTTTTTTTTTTTTTGATGCGTCAATCTCTACTCCAATATATAATGCTTGGCCTTGATCCACGTTTTGAATTTTGTTTGGATATGATGAGTTAGATATGATATATCTTAAGATCATAAAAACCATATTGCTTCAATTGTACGCACAAAGCCACGTCCTTCCTTTTTTAATCTTTGGTAAATTAAATATAATATAATAATATATTATATTATATCTTTTTCCATTTAATTTGTTGCCCGATAATGATGCTTGTTGTCTTTCCTATATTTTCTCCTCTTTTAGATCATATAATATCTCCTACAAAATAAAATAGGATATCAATAGATTTTCTCATTATAACATTCATTTATCCTATATTTAATTAAAAGGTAGGTAATTATATAAAAGATAATTAAATAAGTATAATATCAATAAATTTAATTCAATATATCTCAGAATCTATACTTATTTAATTATAAAATATCTACTTATCACGGGTATTGTTTGAAATTGGTGGCCGACCATGACCAAAATGTATTACTACATCGGTATTGAGGGTTTTTTAATATGCCATGAAATGTGATTGTCAAGTAATTTTATTTTACTTTTTTAGCGGGGAAGAACCCATACAAGATGCCTGTAAAATTGCTGATGTTGTGGATTTGATGTCTCAACTTATACTTTATTGTGTTTCTTTTGTAGGTTCTAAATTTACTTTCATTGTTGGTAGTACTTGAGACGGTTGCAACATGCAGTCCAATGAGGCATCTTCTTCCATGGAAGTTGAGGCTGTCCCATCTGTCTCGTGCTATTGGAAGATTATCTGGTAAAGGTGGTAAAACAAAGTTTGCGATTGAGAATGCAACAAAGACAAGGATTGTGATTGCTGATACCAAAATTCACATATTAGTATCTTTTTCTAACATTAAGATAGCTGGGGACTCTCTTTGTAGCCTAATATTGGGGTCTCCACGGTAAGATATACTCAAAACTTAGAAAGCGATTCTTGCTAGACTGGCTGAAAGGTTTTAATCTTCTTTTAGTGAAGGGTGGTTTTTTTTCTGATGGAGAATTGCAAAAAGTGATAATATCATTGAATTTGTGATACCATCATTTCATTTTCCTGAGATTCTATAAAGCCATTGATGTGTGTGGTGAAGGGTGGTCTTTCTCACCCTAAGAGTAAAGCTTGCAACAATCTTTGAACTGTAAATGCGTTTTTGAATTTGTTTTTGTCATCAATGATTTCTGATATCCCCTGAAAATGCGATTCCTAATATTTAATTGTGTGGTAATCACAATAATTACCAATATGCTATTATGCTACTCTGCATACAACTAGACGAAAAGGATGTTAGGGATTTGATGTTAAGTATGGAACTCACATCAGTTGTGTGGTGAGCGAATTTGAGCACGACAAATATATCTTCAACACCATCATTATAATTAGATTTTTTTTTCCGTGTTTATTTCACTCTTCCTATAATTTCTAAGTGCCACAAAATTTTCTCACTTATCAGAGAAATATTACTTGGTCGATGCTGGCTATCTAACACCAATTGGATACATTGGTCCGTATAGACGTGAAGATGATGATGATGATAATCCACTTGATGAAGGCCCCTCATCAAATATCAATACATTATCTTCACCACAAATGAATCATCTTCGTGATAAAATCAGAGAAAAACTTGTCCGCCATAGCAATAGGAGAACTTAATGTATTATTTGTATGCATTTTATTTTATAAACAATTTTATCCATTAAATATATTTAATTAAGGACTTTATTGTTTATTAATTTATTTAATAATCATTTAACTTTTGTCCAAATTAAAATTGAAATTAAAATTTTTATTATCCTAATATATACAACTAATATGTATAGTAGTATTTAATATGATTCATGTCCTTTTCAGTCATTTTCCATTTTAACTGACTTTTCAAATAATAATCCAAACACTCATCATTGAGAAAAAAACTACTTCTGCAAAAAGCCAGACTGGCAATCCAAACACTCATCACTGAGAAAAAAGCTACTTATGCAAAAAGCCAGACTGGTAATCCAAACACAACCTGACTTTTTTCCTACCGGGCTTTTAAAAAGTTAGATAGCTTTTAAGCCACCGTTTTCTACCGCAAACCCAAACAGGCCCAATCTAGGATATGTTGGGCGACTTGTAGGCTCAATGCCTTGCAATGTGATTGAGAATAATTCAACCTCAATAATACACTTATCATTCAAAACATATCCACTATTTGCGTCTTCAAGTTCACTAAGGGGCATAAATTTAGTATAACCCCGACTACGACAATTTGCATGGAACTTGCCAAATCCTGCATCTGCATTAGTCAATCAAATCACACAAACACAATTTACCATTTTCAGATTTGAAACAAAGACCTTATAAGTTAAAAATATATGACACCACCAAAGCGAAAACAATTTTCAGAAGAATAATACTATATACATCAAATGATAAAACCTTTTATTCGTGATTTTTTCCTGGTAACTTGATTGACGACGGTTATGCTGAAGTTTGCGAGTATACTCCACCCTTTAGGAAAACTCAAAGTATGAGCTGCTTCCAAATATATAGCCAATGACTTCCCTTCTGTTCTTCCTCTGTATATATATAGTCTCCTGCAACAATTATAATACCCTATGTTTATTACATATTTGATACTATCCTTGTTGAATTTAACACTTAATTGAGAGTTAATCTTACCCTAAATATAAAATCTATTTCTTATATTTATCAATTTTCCCTCGAATTATACTCCCCCTGTTATGGACCTCGGAAATGGGCCAGACCAAGTCAAGCCCACTAGAAGGCCAACTACCCCACGGTTATCCCCACTACCTTAGTAGTGCGGGAAGTGGGGCACACGCGCACGACATCATGGGAACGTGCTACCTAGTGAGTCGGACCAACCCGCTTGGCTATAAATAGGGGCACACCCCCGTGAATCGGTACACACGTATTCTCCATTACCCTTTACATATCGTCCCATCGTGCACACACCCCACACCTCGTCGTGTACAAAGATCATCTTGTCCACCGTTATCTCGTGCCATAGATAACATTGGATAAGCCTACCAGATCCTATATTGAAGTTAACCGACCTCCGTGGCCGAGACATTTGTGTTCCATATCGGAACATTGGCGCTGTCTCGTGGGGAACGAGTAAACTTCGAATCCCATACCATAAAGCCACGAACCTATCATAGCAAATGGCGAATACAAGAGGACGTGGTACAACAACTCGGCAAAATCAAGTGCCTAAAGAACAACCGTAACAACACGAAGGACAAACATCAAAACAGGGGGCCGATGAACCGGACAAAGAACAGTGTTGGTAGAAAGCGAAGCGGAGACATCGGACACGCGAAATCACCACCCTCCGAAGATGTCGTCGTCCGTCCCGAAACCCGTGAAGTGGTCGACCCCGATATTCGCCTATTACGAACCACCCTTGGTTCCGTATTAGATAGAATAGACGAGATGGAAACACGGAATCGGTTACAAAGGGAGGAGGACGTCCGGATTATGAGAGAAGAGATGTTCCGCCAAGCGAAGAAGAATTCGAAAATTAATCGGACATCACGCGGGACAAAACAAGGATCGGGACGACAACGCAGAAAAGGCCATATGGACCCGAGCCAAAATGGCATCCCAAACTCTCGGAATATTGGGACGTCAGAGACAGATCATGAAGAAGACACTCCCGAGATGAGGAATGATACACGGGAAGCCAGAAGCAAGAAAAAGCAAGATCAAATAGTGGCTAATCACGACAACACGGACAACACTCGAAAGGAACGATCGTCGGTCGGAACGTCGAAAAAAGAGAAAGAGAAGCTCCAACAAAGAAACCTCTCTAAAAAGACGTGGCGTCGCCGTCATCGGATGCAAGCTCAGATGAGGAGGAGAAAGTTGCGACCCCATTCACGGCCAAAATAATGGCCGCGCCTTATCCGAGAGGCCTGGACACCAAAGATTTCCCGAAATACGATGGAACCCAGGACCCACAAGTGCACGTGGGCAATTTCAAAATGGAGATCATGGTCAAAGGATATTCGGGGCCCGTGGTACCCGGTTGTTTGCGGAACGCTACGTGGACCAGCCCAAATCGTTCAACACCTTGCCGAAAACTCAATCCCGACTTGAAGGATTTGGAGAACAAATTCCCGCTCAACTTCGCCACGAGTAGAAGCGACCCAAAACCGAGTTCCAATTGGATCGGGTGAAGCAATCACCCGGGAAACGGTGCAAAAGTATTTGGATCGCTTTAAGGACACGGCAATACAAGTGCGGGGTTAAAGGAAGACGTACACTTGCACCGCATCATAGGCGGCCTGGACAAATCCTCACGTTTGAAGAAGTCGGTCGTAAGCGACGTCCCAAAACGCCGCGTAATTCCGAGATCGATCAAAGACATACATAGAAATGAACAGATGGATATTATGAGCCATGCACCATGGGATAAGCGGAGGAGTCCATCTCCCGAATGAAGGAACGATACAACCCGAACCAGACAAGAATCCCGAGGACGAAGGGAAGCTAAACCTCGAAGAAGCGAAAGGAAGATATGGCCGATACGCTCCGCTAAAAGTATCTCGGGCCCAGTCCGGAAGGAAGTCTCTCGACCGAGATGAAAAAAGTAGAACGACCACGCCCGTTGCGAAATGAGCATACCCTGGACAAATCCCGATATTGTGAATTTCATGACCAACACGGACATACAACGGATGTCCTGTTGGGATCCGAGGACGCCATCGAGAAATTCATCCGAGAGGGAAAGCTCCGTAAATATCGATCCAAACGCAAGGGTGGCGGGCAAGCGGGAGGAGAACGAAGTAAAAGTCCGGCGGCCGAAAAGAGAAGACGAGAACGAAAAGAGGAAGAGAAGCGCATGATGAATATCCCGAGTCAAAATATGACGCAATGGGATTGTTGGAGGTTTCGGCGGAGGAGGAGATTCCGCCAATCAAAGAAAAAAATACTTGAAGGAGGTTCTATCTCGTAGTTGACCGTCCAAGATTTAAAAGGAGCTCGCAAAACCAAATTTGCCAATGCTCGGGTTTCGAAGAAGACTTGGAGGATGTCATGCGGACACCATGACGGGCTCGTCATAACCGACCGTCAAAGATTGCCGAGTTAAGAAGATTTTTATAGATAATGGAAGCGCGGTGGACATAATCCTGCGGGACGCGTTTAAACGCATGCGGTTCGATTCGACGGACCTCGAACCATGTAGGACCACCCTAACAGGCTTTAATGGAGAAGACACCCGTCCAAAGGGATACATCGACCTCAAATTGACGTTGGGACGAAAGAGGCGTTCAAGTCGGGGATAGTTCGTTTCGTTGTGGCCGGACTTCCCGTCTCCTTACAATATTATCCTCGGACGGCCGATTATCCATGACTCGGAACATGCTTTGTATCGTCTAATCACCAGAAGTTGAGATTTTATGACAAAGAGAATCGGGTCGTTACCGTTAAAGGAGATCAAAGAGACTCTCGGCAATGTTACTTCGAGGCGGTGAAGGAAGGCAAAGCTCCAAAGACGGAACCTGCCAAGGAAGGCGAAAGGAAGGCGAATAATAAGTCTGTTTACATGGTAGAGTTAGACTTAAGGGAAGAGGACAAGATGCAAAGGTCCGAACCTAATGAAGAAACGAAGAGTTCATCCCGGGAGACGAACTGAGCGGACCACCAAAGTCGGAAAGACATTGGATTCCGAGATAAGAGCAAAATTGGAGTTGTTCCTGCGAGCAAACAAAGACGTATTTGCATGGACGCCATCTGAAATTCTAGGAATCGACCCCGAGTTTTGTTGTCACAAATTGGTCATCCACCATGGGTCAAACCCGGTAGCTCAGAAAAAGAGGAAACAGCGTGCAGACCGAGGTAAAGCCTTGGAAGCACATGTCCGGGAGTTACTTACGGTGGATTTATTAGGGAAGTGCAATACACGACGTGGTTGTCGAACGTGGTCATGGTTAAAAAGCCGAACGGCAAATGGCGCGTATGTACGGACTACAAAGATTTAAATAAGGTATGTCCCAAGGATGCATTTCCCATGCCCAACATTGACCAATTGGTTGACCAATCAGCCGGCTTTCAACTTTTGTCATTCATGGATGCATACTCGGGATACAACCAGATCGCCATGCATCCCGAGGATCAGGAGAAAACGGCATTTATCACGGACAATGCGAATTACTGCTATAATGTGATGCCTTTTGGCCTCAAGAATGCGGGGGTGACTTATCAGAGGATGATGACAAAAGTCTTTTCGGATCAGCTGGGAAAAAACGTGGAAGTCTACATTGATGATATGATAGTTAAATCTAAAGAGCGAACGACCATATTCATGATCTACAAGAAACTTTCGAAAAATTGAGGAAGCATCGAATTCGGTTGAATCCGACAAAGTGTGCTTTTGGAGTTCCGTCGGGAAAATTCTTGGGTTTTCTCTTGACTAACCGAGGCATTGAAGCTAACCCGAAAAGTGCGGGGCGGTGATGGAAATGAAACCCCGGAAAACAAGAAAGAATTGCAACAATTGACGGGCGATTGGCGGCCTTGACGAGGTTCTTGCCCAAGTCGCGAAAAAATCCCTCCTATTCTTTAAGCTCTTGAAGAAGGAAGCTCGGGAAGGATGGAACTCGGAGTGTGAAGAAGCGTTTGACGAAATAAAGCAATGCTTAGCATCTCCGCTTGATGTTATCCCTACGAAGTCGGGGAGAAATTGTTGCTTGTATTTGTCGGTTAGGGAAAAAGCGAAGCGCGGTTCTAGTTCGAGATACCGAGGACGGGCGAAACCGTATACTTCGTAAGTCGGGCTCTGCAAAGTTCCGAGTTAAGATATCAGAAGCTGGAGAAAATGGCCTTTGCACTATTAACGACGGCAAGACGACTTCGCCATTATTTCCTTGGCCATTCGATCGTAGTAAGAACGAATCAACCCATCCGACAAGTTTTACATAAACCAGACTTGGGCGGGATGATAGCTTGGGCAATCGAATTGTCCGAGTTTGATATCACTTATGAGGCCCGGGCAATCAAGTCACAAGCTTTGGCCGATTTCTTAGTGGAGCTAACCTCGGTTCGAAGGGGGAAGACGGGAGCCGAACCATGGAAAGTGTTCGTGGACGGATCGTCTAACATAAAGGGAGGTGGTGCGGAGTTATTGTGGAAAGCCCCGAGGGCGTGGCGATGGAATTATCTCTCCGACTTGATTTCCCAACATCGAATAATCAAGCGGAATATGAAGCCCTCATTGCTTAGGTTGCTTGCAGCTAAAGAAAACGGAGCTCGGCAAGTGCACGTATCCACGGACTCTCGGTACCGGTCGCTTCCCAAATCCAAGGGACCTATCAAGTGAGGGGGCCCCGTTAGCTACATACTTGACAAAGGTGAAAGACATTATGACATATTTTGACGAGGTGACAGTGGCGCACATTCCTCGGGCGAGAAAATACGAGGGCCGACATTCTCTCGAAGCTAGCTAGCACGAAGTGCCCGGAAATCTCCGCACAATTGTCCAGCGAACCTCACGGAACCAACTTGCGTGATGCGATTTCGATTCGGGGATTGGAGAAACCAATTGCGATTATCTGGAAAGGGGATAACCCCGAAGGATGCGGCCGAATCAAGAACTCTAGTCGGAACGGCCGCCTATGTGATGGTGAACGATCGGTTGTATCGTAAAGGCGTGCATTCCCCCATAGCTAAATGTCTCAACGAAGATCAAGCTCAATACGTTTTGGCGGAAATCCACGAAGGCATAAATGGACAACACATGGGGCGAAAGCTTTGGCCGTAAAGCGGTTCGGGCGGGATACTATTGGCTACAATGGCGCAAGATGCTAAATATCATGTTCAAAGATGCAATAGTTGCCGAAGCACGGCAAGATATCAGGGTTCCACCATCCGAGTTGACGCAGATCACGGCTCCATGGCCATTCTACAAATGGGGCATGGACTTGTTGGGACCGTTTAAACCGCCTCCCGTGCCAATTGAAGTGGCCGATCGTCGCGGTCGATTACTTTACTAAGTGGATCGAAGTTGAACCTCCGCGACCATCACCTCGGCTAGAGTGCGAGAAATTCCTACAAAGGAATATTATATCGCGATTTGGGATTCCGGCGGAAATAGTCACGGACAATGGAACGCAATTCATGGACGAGGCTTCCGGAAATGATGTCCGCCCTTAATGTGAAGCATCATTTCGCTTCGTGGAACACCCACAATCCAACGGACAAGCCGAGGCGACAAACAAAGTCATCGTCAACGGACTTAAAAAGCGAATGGCCGAGGAACGGAAAGTTGGGTGGAACATCTCTATGCGATCTTGTGGGGTTGTTGGACCACGCTTCAAACATCCACGGGAGAGACGCCGTTCGGCCGACGTACGGCCGTGAGGCCATGATTCCGATAGAAATCGGCGAACCCTCATGGAGAAAAGTGACGACTTCGCGGCAAAGGCGGGGAAAATGACGAGGCTATCGCAATCGAGCTAGATCCGATCGACGAAGTTAGAACCACGGCTCACTTGCGAGACTTAGCCACAAAGCAACTCGTCGCGGCTCGGTTCAATAAGAAGATTAATCCCGTTCCTTCAACAAGGATGACTTGGTCTTTGCGAAGGGCCGATATAGGCAACGAAATGCCCAAGACGGAAGCTCGCGCAAATTGGGAAGGTCCTTACCGCATCCGACATGAACTCGGAAACGGTGCTTATGTGCTCGAATCACCGAAAGGGGAAGCAATCAAAAGGAATTGGAATGCCGACAAACTTAAGGCTTACATAGCCGATTATCGAAGTCAATGCACTCGTTTGTTTTCAATGTTTTGTTTTCGCTTAATTTCGCATTTTCCTATATTAACTTGACTTTCGTGCTTACTTCATCATGAATATGTATCAAATTCCTACGGAATCGAGTCGATGTAAAGCCGAACAATGAATGAATCAAAAGAACGGGCATTAGTACCCGTATTCCGCAACTTGTTCAAAGGAAGTCGGGCAAAACATGTATGGACCAAAGTTCATAAATCATGTAAAAGAAACTATCTCGCATAAGGAAGTCGGGCAAAACATGTATGGACCAAAGTTCATAAATCATGTAAAAGAAACTATCTCGCGTAAGGAAGTCGGACATAACATGTATGGACCAAAGTCCATGAATCATGTAAAAGAAAAGCCGCCGAATAAATATCCTAGTAAGCACATTTACGGGATCGTGGCAACAAAGAGCCAAATGATAGGATTGATGGAACTCGGATTACTCAATTCGTGTTTATCGATTATCCACGTTGGCCAAAGTAAACATGTGCGAATTGGCGAACGCCCATTTTCGTAAATCATGTAGCGGCATAGCCGCCAAGTTTAGTGTATACACCATTTAAATGCCGAATATGTCAAAACTAGGCATACCGAGAAAGGAGTGTTTCCTCGACCTTGATCACGTCGAAACCTTCAATTCGAAAGACGCTAAATAGAAAATAAGCGCATATGATTAAAGCGGTCAAATCAAACGTTTACAAATTAAAGCCCTACACGGGCAAAGCAGCGTTTACATAACCTACAGACAAAGCTGTAAGGTGCGAAATGGCAAATTGCCGACTATTGTTGAATAGACGGAGATTGGCCGCCAGCTTCTTCTTCCTGAACCGTCTCGGCAAGGCTGGCATCATCAACCACGGGCGGAGCCGGAATAAATATTCCGTCTTCAACGTACGCGTTCATGTGCACTCCTTCTAAATTCAAATTGATTGAGGAATTCGGGAAGCCGAACTTGTTCCACGGCATTCTCGAAGGCCTCCTTAACGCCGCCGTTAGCTTGGAAGTATTAACCTCGGCGACATCAAGGGCGCCTCGACACGAACCGAGATTGGCCTCGAGCGGCCGTGAGGGCTTGCTTACAAGCGTTGAGCTCCGTCGCCCGTTCAATAAAGTTTTTATATCGGCAATGGACTCCATGTCACTCTCGTGGACTGCGCCCTTCGAGTAAGCTCGGACTCGGACAAGTGCGGCGCGTCATGGACTTTAACCGGCTCGTCGAGGCTTTCCTTCTCGGCTCTCGCCACTTGCGAGATCCTCCCGTGCTTGAGTTAATGCCTCGTCGTTCTTCTTCTTCTCTTCCTCAAAGAAGTCCGAGATCTTTCTCATTCGACCGACCTTCTCTTTGAGATGTGCCACCGCTTGACAAAGGCCTAGGCGTTCTTCAAGTTGGCATGCTCAATCTCCTTCAATTCCCGCCGTCTCGGCCTCGACAATGTCCGCCCGTCATACCAATGGTCGCGGACGAATGCCCTTACGGAGGGAGTTGGGTATTTTATGTCCCCAAAAATAAGAACGAGGGAGCCGAATGGTTGGACGGACATCGGGGCTAAAGTTTCGTGCTCATGATCCACAGGATCTTGAGCCGGAGAAGTCGTATGAATATCCTTACTTGTTGAGGATTGTCGTTCTTCTTCCTCTTCGGAGCTTTGGGTTTCTTGGCGCGCTAGGTTCATTAGGTCGTCCGCGGCGCCTTCCGTTGGAACCCGAGTTGTTGGACGAGCGACAGAATCGTCACATCCGATACTCGTGTCTTTTACCCATCGATGTACCTGAAAAGCAAAATCAAAGAAGTCAAAGTCCGACCAAACATGCACAAAAGAATAAAATTGGGGAAGGGGAGCCCTATAAAAACCTACGGGGTGTAATGTACTCGGCCGACTCCACCAAATTGTCTTTCCGGACTAAGGCAATAAGGGCGCCGATGGTTTTTTTTTCTCGGCGGATAATTGCGACTTAGTTGGCAAAAATCTTTTGCGTCAAACTTGTGGTGTTCATCGCACCAAAGATAAAGGGAAGCGTTCCTCGACTTCCGGACGTCCGGTTTGAAGAAACCACGGTGTATCCTCGGCTTCGGGACAACTTTGAAGTAAGATGTTTTGAAGCCTTTCCAGAATCTTTAAAAGGCCTAAGAAACTTGCGACCATGAGACGCCCGAAATGAGGTCCAACAAAACCATTTCTTTTCCCCGTCCGTGGTAGTCTTAATATCTAAGGGAGTGAAGAAGCTACAAAACACGGGACGGAACACTCGAGCTTATGAGTCAGGCAATACTTTTCAAAGGCAACGGCCGCGGCCCAACCATTGGGATGTAACTGAGAAGGTGCAAGATGGAAATGAGTGAGAAGGCTCATTTGGAAGTCGGAAAAGGGGAATTCAACCCCGAGATAGGTGACCAAATCCTTGTAAAAATAAAAAAAGTGGCGGGACTCATCGTTGGATCGACCCGGCCACGGACTCGCCGGGCGGAGGCAAGCACACATCATACCCCTCTCCACTTCGGGCAATCCGCGAAAGCACTTTTCCGGACATCTTATTCTTACAGTCAAGTACTATGTTGCTCACAAGATAGTCTCGATGGAAGGCATTCGTGAAGGTCCTCCTAAGGGCGGACTCTCCCGATCTCGGAATGAGTGGTTTGGTGTGAAGACATTTAAACCTAAAATAAAAACAAAGGCCGAATCGGAACTACGAAGTATACCCGACAAGACAGAATTTCGGACGAGCTTGAACAAGCAAGGGCCCAAGTGAAGAGGTATGCGTCGGTTTATTGCGGCGGCATTTCCATGACGAGCAAGCTCGATCGCTTTGTGGCAACATCTTCACAAGGACCGAAGAACCCATGTTCGGCGGGGAATAACCTCGGAGAAGCCGACAATCCGGGCGAAGGAGAATTAGGGGGTTCGGATCGGGTGAAAAAGGAACTCGTACGCTTGTCCTACTCCCACTTCCCCGAGATCGGAGTAAATTTTCCATCCTCTCTTCTTCCGTGGGAAGAATGGACCATAGCCAAAGTTTAGTTCGACTGTGCACGCGTTCAAGAATCTCTATCTTCTTCTGGAATAGGATTACCATACATATCTACTAGCGGGGGTTTTGGATCCATCTTGGGAACAAGTTATATAGCATGTTAAAACGTGAACGAAGTTATGCATGTCGAACCCAATAGCCCAGATTGCCCAAATTTCCCCAGATTGTGAAGAACTCAACAAAGTAAAATCACTCGAATGCATGATGGCTGACCATAAAGCATCAAATAATTCAAAGCCAGAAGGGATGAATGAGCAGAAATAAATGGTGTCGAAGCAACTCGGACAAGCGGAGTTCAAAATGGCGTTCGACATTTTTTCGTTTGGAGAGGAATTCACAATCATCACACTGCGTTCAACACCTCAACACCCAGGCCAAAGAGCAAAATACGAATTATAACATGCGCGTGTTTCAAAAACAATTGAGAAAACAATACCTGGAAGCAAGAGAACGAAAGAGCAAGAAGCAGATTCTGAAAAAGGGAAGTCCTGGTACGTTTCTTCAAAGTTGAGAAGACAAAGAAAAGTGATGATGAAGGGTATGAGGAACACTTATAAGAGTGCTAGAGATATGACGTTTGAAAGCCGAGACGTTACATCGATTGTTAAGGGGTAAAAGGAAAACCCTAGAAAGCTATGATGACGATATGACGTAGGACATTAATGGGCGCGATAACCAAAGGCGGCGCTTGAAGGCACGTGTCATTATAATCGGAGCGACGGTTATACGATGTGACGCGAGCAAGCGAAAAGACACTTAGCTAGGCGAACGATCGCGTTTTGGTATGTCGGCATTGTTGCTCGAATCGCGAACCGAATACCAAGTCGTACAACGGCCGAGGTAAATTGACGAGTTCGAGTGAAGATCCTAAAACAACGAGACCTAGGCGGCCTGTGGAAACGCACGAGGTCGGGTCCTATTGTACGAAGTCGGGATCTAACGCATAAGATTGGCGGCAATGCTTGCGCGAATCTCTGCTCAGCACGAACGTAGAATGCGGTGACGGCCAATTGAAATTAGAACCCAAAATAGCTCTAAGAGAAATAAGGGCCTGGAAAATCGGGGCCAGCACCGGAGTAAAACTCGGCAATTCGTAAGCCCGTAGCCGACTTTGGGGCAATCACATGGACCTCGGAAATGGGCCGGACCAAGTCAAGCCCACTAGAAGGCCAACTACCCCACGGTTATCCCCACTACCTTAGTAGTGCGGGAAGTGGTGGCACAGCCGCACGACATCATGGGAACGTGCTACCTAGTGAGTCGGACCAACCCGCTTGGCTATAAATAGGGGCACACCGGTGAACGGTACACACGTATTCTCCATTACCCTTTACATATCGTCCCACTATGCACACACCCCACACCTCTCATTGTGTACGGTGATCATCTTGTCCACTCGTTATCCGTGCCATAGATAACATTGGATAAGCCTACCAGATCCTATATTGAAGTTAACCACCTCCGAGTATCGAGACATTTGTGTTCCATATCGGACCACCCCCAACGTTTAATATTAATCAAATTAGGGAGAAAACATATCATATTAATTAGCTTTACTAACTTTCTTAATTTAATCAAAATAAACAATTATAAGATGAAAAAAAAAATGAATAAACAAATACTGCTTTCGTCCTAGAAGTAGTACCGTTGTAGTGCAATCACACAACAATCTAGATCGACATTTGAGACGGCAGGTGGTACAAAGCAATTGAAAAAGGAGTAGAGCTTTTGAACGAAACAAGGAATTGAAATGATATAAAATAACATATTTTAATTACCAAGCACAATTGCCGATGATGAAAACCTCTGAATAGTGTCGGAAACTGGTCTTTAATAATGAACTGAAGAAGTTTGTAATTGTCCAAGCTATTTTCTTGTATGTTATATCCTTCTGTTCCTGATTCTTCATCTTACCCTGAACTTCCTCTGTAAATGTGTTCACCTAAACACAATCAAAAGCCGAAAACCAACCACGCATAAAAACGTATGAAGCAACTAGTGAAAGGAGCAACGTTCTTAAAACCAAGACGGACCATTTGGCCGGAGTTTGGGATGGTTCAGATTGAGCGGAAAAATAGCCACTTTTAAGCCGGGATCCCTCCGGAACCGATTTTCGAAAACAGACGAGATGAAAGAAGAAAAAAGACAGATAATTAAAAAATCCCAGCAGATTTTTCCCCCTCAGTATCACAAAATTTGCAGAAAGTTTGGAGAAAAACACTTCAAATGCTCACCAGCTAGCAAGAAAGGTCAGGTCTTTGTCTTTTAGTTCCAATAAAATTGAAGAAAAATTTCGTAAAAAAACACTTCAAATAAACCTTGAAATCGTGCGCCATGGAGCCTCAGGAAATAAAAAGTGAAGGTTGAACTCTAGAGAAAGAGAAGGAAAAGTCTAACAATTTTTAAAGAAAGAAGAAGTTAGTTAAAAGGGGAGGAAGATGAGAATGAAAAAAAGAAGGGTAGTAACCTGATGAAGGCAAGAAGAGCAGAGCTTGAAAGTGGCCGAAACGGAACTGGAGTGATGGCCCTGGGTAAAGGCATCCGGCTATTCTCATTTTTCTTTATCCTTCGTTGTCCTTTTCTTTCAAAAGGGCACCGGTGTATAAGGCACACTTTTTTTTTTTTTTTAACAAAAAAAAAAAAATTGCATTCACCATCCTAAATACTCCTTCTGATTTTAATTATAAGATTGTGCCTGTTTTGGATGGGCTTTTAAAAAAAAAAACGCTTTTTTTTAAGCTCTAAATTGGAGCTTTTAAAAAAGGAGCATCATGACTTTTTTTTGTGATTTTTACTTTTTTTAAAAAATATCATCTAAACACATAAATTAATTAAAAAGATATTTTTTTTATATTAAAAAAGTTCTTTTTTTATCAAAAAGCCCATCCAAACGGTAGTTGACTTTTTTAAAAAGATTAAGAAAACTAATTAAATTATTTTAGAGTATTTTTATTTTTATTTTCTCAAAATTAATTAATTTGACTAATAAATTAATATATAATCTAAGGATACACAACATATTTAAGTAACTTTTGATCAGCAATATATTTAAGTAACTTATTTAGCTTCTTTTAATCTCTCCAAAAAAATTAATTAAATCTTATAATTAGGACCGGAGATAATATCTTTTTAGTACTGAGTTATACTTCAAGTATTTTTTTAAGATTAATCGTTATTCTAAAATATTTTTTTAATATTTTAAAATAATCTTTTAAGATAATAAAACATTTTTTTACTACCAATTGGTTCCTACCTCGAAGTTCCCAAACTACACACACCTCCCAATTCCAGCTATCCGTACCAGTAAACCCGACGTTAATAGCAAGAACAGCCCCACCGCCACAAACACTGGCCCCCAGTCCGCCATGGATCTGGATTTCCTCCCCTGCGATTTTGCGTTCGCTGCCATCTTATTCACTGAAACTGCGCCGTTTTGGGCAAAAGCTGGTGTTTTTTTTTTTTTTTTTTTTTTTTTTTTTTTTTTTTTTTTTTTTTTTTATTTAAATTTTTAATTTTATTTTAATTATAAGATATTGACTTACTGAGGGATACTAAAAAGATATTTTAAGATGCTAAAAAATACCATATTATCTTAAAAAATTATTTCAGAAGCTTGAAAAATACCATGAAGTACATTTTTAGTATCAGAAATATCGTAAAATACTTTTTAAGATCCTAAAACAATTTACTACTTTAGTCCTATTTATAAGTCCAGGTTTGACCAAATCTCACATATCAAGGAAAGGTAAATATCTCAATGATTATGGAACAAATTTCTAACTTTACCCTCATTTATGAATGAGTACTTTTTAAAATTTATTGTCAAATCTCTCTCATCTTTCTCTTTTCCAACATGGCTAGCCAATCTCTCTCATCATCATTACTATGGACAAAATTGTCCAATTTTATTTATTTAATCAAAATGGACTTATAAAAAGGATCAATTTTTTTTTTTTTATCAAAGTGGACTTATAAATAGGATCGAGTGGTATTAACATCATGTAATATTTTTTCAAGTACTTTTCACTATTCTGAAATATCTTTTTAATATTTCTAAAATACTCCCTCCGGTCCTAATTATAGGAGCACTTTTGTAGTGCAAATTGCACTACAAAAGTTCTCCTATAATTAGGACCGGAGGTAGTACTTTTTTTTAAAAAAAAAAAAAAAAAGAAGCACCAACTTGGCGCAGTTTTGTGAAAAGGATGGTAGCGGATGCAGGGGAGGAAAGCTAGATCTGTCCGCCATCTTCCTCCTTCAATGGCTGCTTTCAGGTATACCTAGCTAGTACCTGTGTTGGAATGAAGACACTGCATATATATATATATATATATATATGAGTAAAATACTCTAACTACCCATCTCGCTTTACTTTAATTACATGTACTTCCTTTCTATTTTGAAAACCCATATAGACCTTCCTTAAAACTAAAATTATGTTACACAAATCTCTCTTATATTTTGAAATTCTATTTCCATCCACCAAAGCTGTTAGTTGACCGTTAAGTTTGACTTTTGAACTTTTGTTTTACCAAAATACCCTACATTAACATTAGAATTATTTAAAATAATATATATGTATGTGGGCAAAACAAAAAAATTATATCACCAAATTTTTATCCTAATATATTTTTAAAAATTTCTAATATGTGAAAAATTCATGAATTTTGAGATTATAAAATTTATAATTGTAAATTTTTACCATATTTATTAAAAATTTATTTATTTTTAGTTTATTAAATGACTAAAAATATATATCAATATATTATTTTCTATCAAATATAATAAACTATATATGTTTGAGAGATTGTATTAGGTCATTTAAATTTAAATTTTCATCTTTTTCTACAAACATTTAAAAAAACTTAAATTTTTAAAAGTTTGTGATATTTACAAGTTGTCAATTAAAATTTGGGATTTAACATTAAGGGTAAATTAGTAAATAAATTTTATAAATTTCAATTAAAAATATATATTTTTAGAATCTTTTTACAATATTCTTAATAGAGTAAATGGTTAGGAATTAAGTGTATGTTACAAAATAGAAGGGAGATCTATGTAATTAAGACAAAATAAAAGAGTGGTTAGAATATTTTACTCTAAATTTTAATTGACAACTTGTAAATATCACGAACTTTTAAAAAATTAAGTAAGTTTTTTAAATGTTTGTAGAAAAAATATCAAAATTTAAATTTAAATGACATAATATAATCTCTCAAACATATATAGTTTATTATATTTGATACATATTTTTAGTCATTTATGAAACTAAAAATAAATAAATTTTTAATAAATATGGTAAAAAATTAAAATTATAAATTTTATAATCTCAAAATTCATAAATTTTTAATATATTAGAAATTAAAAAAAATATTAGGATAAAAATTTGGTGGTATAAATTTTTTTTGCCCACATACATATATATTTTTTAAATAATTCTAATGTTATAGTAGGGTATTTTGGTAAAACAAAAGTTTAAAAGTCAAACTTAACGGTCAACTAACGGTTTGGGTGGATGAAAGTAGAATCTCAATATATAAGGGAGGTCTATATGGGTTTTCAAAATAGAGAGGAGGTCTATGTAATTAAAGTAAAATAGAGAGGTGGTTACAGTATTTTACTCTATAGATATTTATAATAAAGAAGGGCGTGTGTACGTAGTAGGCTATCTTTTGGAAGAACGACACACAGTTGATGATCTGATTACAAACAATGAAATGAACCTGTGGCCATTCAAATCTTCAGAGAATGATGTGGATGACACCAATTAATAAGTATACGGGGTTTAATGTTTCTGTATTTATTATAGAAACTTTTTTTTCTGTAGCAGTTACATTAAAGTGCGTGGATCCGATTAATATTTTCTCTTTCATCTCTTTATAATGGGACCCACTTATTTTGATGTGAGTGCTACAAAAAAAATTATACAGTAAATACAAAAACATTAAACCCTAAGCATATTTAGTCTCTTTTATAATGTATTTGTTTGTTCCCAAAGAATATTAATTATTTTTTTTATATATGCCCCTATTAATAAGGGTAGTGGGTGGAACTTGGGAGTAATAATTAATATAATGTTAGAGTTTAGTACAATTAGTAGGGGTATTATTGAAAGTTATTTAAATTATAGGAAAAATTTATTAATTTTAACTATTTTTATTAGTTTATGAGAATTATTTATTGGTGCTCTATAATAAAAGTGAGAGAGAGGGGATTACCTATAGCCGCTTACTTGTTGAAGTGGAAGGAGAACACCAGAACAGAGGCAGTGAATTTAATTAAAGGAAAAGGATGGCTGCGAAGGATAAGGGAAAAAGAGGAAAGCCGGATTTTCAGGGAAAAGATACCAAAACCAAAGACCACAGTAATGAAAAGCTGACAGCTCGGGGGCAAACCCAAATTTATTTACCCAGTTTTTGGATTTGTTATAAATCTAGAGAATGTGTAAAATATTTTGGGTTAGATTCTAGGGAAAATCATATACGGGTTAGTTTATAGGGAAAATTATGGTTGAATTACCTAAATTTTAATTTGACTTAGTATAGTATTTGTTTGGATCCTCTTATTTTTAACTTTTCTTCCCCTTATAAATAAAAGTTAGGTTAAACAGATTTTTACAAAAACTCTTATAATAAAAAGGGCTCTTTTTTTTTTTTTTTTTTTTGTCCTTATAAAGAAGAGAAAAATCAAAAGCCAAAAACTCTCTTTGAGGAACTTGTTTTTAAGTTCTTATTAGCCAAAAGCTACCTCGTCTCTTTCACACACTACACCTCCTTGCAAAGAACTCGAGGTTGCCATAAGGCATTTTTTCCTCTCCTTTCCCTCTAATTAGTGTGTCTAAAATAAGTTTTTTTTTCTCAAGTACATCTTTATTTAAGAGGGGACAAGTTAGAGAGAGATAAAGAGTAAAAATAGGTATAACCAATCTTTTAATTAATACAATATATATAATTAATGATGGGTAAAGATGAAAAAACTCATTAAATCTTGAAATAACTTTTATCAAGCTCTTATAAAAATGATTAAGGTAATTTAAATTTTAGGCTATTATAAATAACCACCCGAAAATGTACTGTCTTGTATGTTATACACTGGACCTCTAGTTCCTGATTCTCCAGAGCACAATCAACTTGCCTAGTCCCACGATAAGAAACTCATGTGATTTTCTTCCCAGTGTATCCAACACTAAATAATTTTTTGAGGGGGTAAAAGTAACTACTCCTTCTCGATTTTTATTATAAAGCACCAACAACAAGTATAGTTGGTCCTTTTTATAAGATACTTGATTGTTCCTAAGGAGCATTGATTATTTTTTTCATGTATACCCCTAATTAATAAAGGTAGTGGGTTAGAGTAATAATTAATAAAATATTATAATTTAGTGCAATTAATAAAAGTAATATTGGAAGTTACTTAAATTATAAGATAACTTTATTGACTTTAACTATTTTTAATTGTTTGTGAGAATTATTAGTTAGTACCTTATAATAAAAATTAGGAGTATAAACTTTAAAAATTGAGGCAAAAACACACATGACCTTTAAATCCAACATAAAGGTGTTACTTTTTATGGTGGGATCACATTATTATTATAAAAATGCCAAAATGTCCCAAATTAATAATAATAAAAAAATAAACTCCCCCAACCTTTAGGGTAGATTTTGGATTTTTTTTAAAGGGAATTTTTTGGAGTTTGGGGCATTTTGGTATTTTAATAACAATAATATGAATCCCACTATAAAAAGTAACGCAATTAGATTTAACGTTATGTGTACTTTTACCTCATTCAGTTACTTTTGCCTATAAAAAAAATATTTGATGTTGAATATATTTTAGAGTAACTCACATGTATATTTTTTTAACCATAATCCTAAAATTTGTATTACCATAATCATAGAACTTTCAATGACAGATTTGCTAAAATTAATTAGGTTTATTGTTTAAAACAAGAAAAATGACATAAATACCATATCAGATTTCAAAACTCAGAAAAAAGTCTATTAATACTTGTAAATGATAGAGATGTGACAGCCTGAAGGAGACCAAAGATTTTAAGGTGTTAAGAATTTTACCATGACACCCTCTGTTGGAAATTATGCCCTAGGGGCAAGTCATTGTTATCCATTTAGTTATCATTTCATTCGCATGTTTACATTGATAACTGTATCTTGGATATATCTTATATAGATTATCCTAAATGTCCCTGGTCAGTCATCTACGCGGGAGCGAAGATGAGATAAGACCAATGTGACTTTGATGAGGTATAGAGATACGAATCAAAGTCATAGGCATTTGTAAGAGTACAAGGTGTTGGACCGACCCACTATGAGAAAGCTGCATGGATTTAGTCATAAGCTTATCTCATGTATAACCGCGTCACGACGCCCTATGACCTGAGATCATCATGGATTTCTACATGATAAGTTACTGGTCTTTGACCTAGTCAAAAGTCACATTTGAACGGGTGATGATAAAGGCTTGAATTGTGATCAATGGTTTTCATGCGGAGGAATGTGAATGGTCAAGATGGAATTTTGTCCCTAACATTTGTAGAGAGATAATACTGGGTCCCTCGATGAGTGAGTCTAAGAAATGTATGACCATACTATGATGGAAAGGAGTTTCCATTTCAATTATTAGACTACTCGAGAATCGAGAAAGTAGTGGTCAAAAACAGGAAGTTGATATTAACCATGCCTCGTCTTTGACCAAATTATCGCGTGACAAAAAGGGACGTGACATGGTTGTACGATAGGTTGTATCATGTCATTGATCCCCATGTGAATTGGGTAGTCGAAATGTCTTGCTAGAGGTCGCTTGCGACTTGTGGGCTGGTACAGTGTTGGCCCACTGACAATCTCATATGGGCCTGCAGGGTCGCACACAAGAATAACCCAACACGAGCAAAAGTGTCCAGATTCATTAAATCTTAGATACATATGAGATTTAATGAATGCTAAATTTAATCTAGGATATATATATATATATATATTAATTTCAAAAATGATATAATAATATTATTATATGATATTTGTTTTGTATTTAATTTATATGATAAATTAAATATCTAAAAAAAATAGAGATATTGTATCTCATTTAATTTTCGAATAAAGATATCATATATCTATTTAAATTAGATTGAGATATAGTATCTCGGATTTAAATTAAATAGATAGATATCATTTCTCGATTTAATTTATAGAGATAAATTAAATCGAAGGCTTTTTGATTTGGATTAAATAAATATATCGGATTAGATCTATTAGATAGATTTAATTAATATATTTTAATCCATATTCAAAATTTGAATTTCAAATCGGCTTTTAACTCGGATTAAATAAATATATTAGATTAGATCCATTAGATAGATTTAATTAATATATTTTAATCCAGATTCAAAATTCAAATTTCGAATTTCAAAATTAATGAGGATTAATTTTGAATATAATACGCCGATCGGTTTTGTGAAAACTTACGAAGCCGCGAGAAAACCCTAGAAAAAAGAGAGATAGACGCACAAGTCGAAGGCGCTAGCACGCCGCAATCGTGTTCGGGGATTATTCGTGTGGATATCGGTAGAGAAGGAAGACTCATAGAGTCGGCCTACTCGATCGAGAAGGTAGCCCACCGGTTTAAAGAGAACGAGACGCGGACCGTTTCGGCGTGCAGGTAATATTCGGATTACTCTAGCCTTAATTTAAACGCCGTTGAGCCATCCTCAGATGGGATTCGTAAATTTTTAATCCGCTGCGTGTGCGGATCCCAATACCCTCAACTTTTTTGATAATTTATATATGATACTTGTACGAAATATTGTTTCAGCAGTATCACAGAGACAATTAAGTGACTGAAATATAATTCAATTAATATTGTTCTCCGTGGCCGAGCAAGACAAAAACCAGCCGACCAAGGAAGAGATGTACTACAAAATATCAACAAAGATCTAAACAAAAGAGGGAAAAAGCATAGATCCAATAAACAAATACTCCATCCGGTCCTTATTATAAGGCACCAACTAACTTTTCTCATAAACCAATAAAAGTAGGTAAGTCAATAAAGTTGTCATAGGATTTAAGTAATTTCCAATATTACCCCTACTAATTGCCCAAAATATAATTATTACTCTCACAAACTACCCTTATTATTTATGGGCAGACATGGAAAAACATAATTAATGTTTATTGGGAATAAACAAGTACCTTATAAAAAGGACTAAATAAATTTACTAGTTGGTGCTTTATAATAAGGACCAGAGGAATACATGGACTAGCCCTGCAATTACAAAAGAACTCAATTGTAGCAGCTAACTGAATCACTAAAGCCTACTAATATACTATATCTAATGCTTGAAGACTTCTCTCCTACTAATATACTATATCTAATGCTTGATGACTTCTCTTTATAATAGCCTAAAGGGTGAAGGTGCATTTTTTCCAACAAACAATTACTGAAAGAGCATCCAGCACAAATATTTATTAATGACACCTTAAATACCAAAAAACAATTAGAAGGGGCTAAAACACACAATCCCGTTAGTCTTATTCATTCACGAACGCTATGATGCTGATGTGGTGAATATTAAATAAAGACATGGCAACTTGTGTCAGGTGACTCAGCCTTTTTTTTTTTTTTATGGCTCTCAGACGAAATCAAAGGCGAAACCTTGAGAAGACGAAAACGCAATACTGTGAGCGATCCTTAGAGCAAAGCAAAAGAGAGAACGACGAAACCCATCGGAGGTTCTATCGACGTCATGGAAGCCGACACTGTGAGTGATTCTCCGACATGGGCTTCTTGAGACCGTGTTCGACTGAAATCCTAAACCAATCGCGGATGCAATTTCATCATTGGCAGTCGCGCTAGGGTTCGGGCACCTGCAATTTTTTCACAGGTAACGGTCGATTTTTGGGAATAAATGGGCTTCTTTGTGGTTTATGGTGTGTTACCTACAATGATTGACAAATTATTGACTGCTTACCTTGCTGCAACGTTAATGGCGGATAAAGGCAAAGGTCCAGCTCATTTAGGAGAGGCGACGGAACCTGTGGTGAGAGAAAACGACGAGGTACTGGAAAATGATGATTTCGTCGTTCTTTCCGTTGACGATGAAGAAGATGATGCCATTCAAGCAGATCGCCGTCGCCTTTTCTCCGAGATCGCGTTTTCATTTTGGCCTCCTATGGGTTTCGTCGTTCTTTCTTTTTCTCTGCTGTCTCTGCTTTTTCTCCAAGAACGCAGATTTGTTTTCTCCAAAATGATGATTTCTCCAAGAACGCGTTTTCGTTTTCTCCAAAATGATGATTTCTCAGGATGCGTTTTCCTCTTCGTTTTCGTTCTCTGCTCTCAAAATTTTTGGTTTTCTCCAGGAAGCTAAAGGGAAAAATAAGGCACAATCAACTTTTTCTGACACAAGGTGCCATGTCTTCGTTTAATCTTCTCCAAATCAGCATCTAAACGTCTGTCAATTAATAAGACTAACGGAATTGTGTGTTTTAGCCCTTTCTAATTGTTTTTTGGTATTTAAGGTATCATTAATAAATATTTGTGCTGAATGCTCTTTCAATGATTGTTTGTTGGCAAAAATGCACATTCATCCTAACCTAAAATACTAAAAAGTCATTTCATAATAATGATGCCCAGTCGATCTCAGAAGGGTACTTCTGCAGAGTAAAAGTTTCTGCCATACTTTCCTACTGAGGCTCACTAACATCTTCGAATGTGAAATCTAACAGAGGAGATGAATCACCAGACCCGCCACTCTCAGTTATCACCGGAGACGAGGAAGCCTCCGCCTTGCTGTAAGAGTTCTCCACTCCCTTCAAATTAGCTTCGCTGGCCATCGACTGCTCATCCGAGAGCGTTACCGCCCGCGACTGAGCGGCCTTGGAACCAGACTTTGACTGCCCTGAAGACCTCTTTGGCCTCTCCGACTTCCCTGTTTCTGCATTCAGCCATGCTTTCGCAAATTGCTTGAAGCTTCGCCCTTTGCTTTGTTAATTGTGGCCGTTGACGAGATTGTAGGGAAACACATAGCCGCCGATCATCGTCTCCACTGATCATTGTCTCTTCTCCTTCGGCCACGAGTTATGCTTCTGCTGTGTGGCACGGCAGTTCGTCTGATCAGCAGATCCAGGAAGGGAGAAGATGAGACAGGGGATGTCGGAGGGAGAGGCGGAGGTGGGTGGCAGAGGTGGCTGCTGGTGGGGCAGGAAATAGGGGTTGAGATTTGGTGCTTTTCTTTTACTTGTTACAAGCGGTTCACATTCCATGCTTCTCCCTTATATATGCTTCTTATAGGTTTCGCAAGGTTTTGTTTTTGTCCCAAATCTGCCGCCTCCAACGCCTTCTTCTACGTCTTCAGAGTCGTAACTTTTCTGATGGGTTTCGTGTAGCTCAATTCACCAACTTCAAAGGCGTCGGACTCAGTTCTTTGATCTGCAAAATTACCCTCCTTCTTCCTCCACTCTGTTACAGGTACTCTATTTTTGTTTGGCCCTCTTCTCTTGTTCCACAGCCCCCTTTTGTTCTTTTCTGGTTGAAGAACTTCCACAGAAGGGCTTGTTTTTTGCTTCCTTTCTGTGTCCAATTTCTAAGGTTTCCACTAGATGTAGGATTGATTTTTTTTTCCCCGTGTAAATCAAGAATCAAACAGACAATTATAAGAATAAAAACAAAAATAGATAAGAAGGAACGAACAAATATAAAACAGCTGAAAATGGAGAAGAACTTTTGAACAGAATAATAGATAAAACAAGGTAGTTTAACTACGAAGTACAATCGCCAACTGCCAACTGTGAAACCCTTAGAACAGTGCTGGGCATTAGTCTTGAAGTGTCTAATATTATTCATTATATTAAGCAATATTCAACGTCATTGTTCTCTATTAAACCAGTGAATTAATGACTTGCATTTCTGCAAGACATATCGGCCGTTGATATTTTACATATTCGTTATCACATCCATTCAACTTTGGGTTTTTTCTTTTTTTTTTTGCCGAAAAGAAGATTTCATTACTAAATAACCAAAACCAGAGTCGGGAAACAATGACAGTCTTAAAAACAAACAAGTCAACCCAAAAACTAGATCTACCGAAACAAAATAAAAGCAATTATCCATGATGATCTACTATAACTAAAAGCATCATTATCCATCAGCATCTAATTGAGTTGGAGGTGTCCATGCCTAATTCATAGGATACGATCTTTTCAATAAAGCTTTAACAGCCCAGTTGCAACTAATTAAATCAATCCATTCAACTTTGTTGCCACCTCAACTGCTCGGAATTATTCATACCCTATTTTGTCTTCCATATCCAAATCCTTCTCTTTAAAGCCTAATTCTGCTTTGATCAAATCTTTTCTTGTCATTTTAACGCTTTGCTCTTTGTTAGTCAGATTTTTCTTTATCTTGCTCATTTCTGTCTCTAAAACCGCCAGGTCTTGCTTCAACCTCTTCACTTTTGTTGCTTCCTCCAAATATTCTTTCATATTTAAAGTAGGCTTAACACGAGGGCTCCAACCAATTCAAATCTAGTCTTCTGATCATCTCAAGTTCCTCCCACAAAGCTTGAAGTTACTCACATACTTCCTTATTCATATCTTTCCACTTCTTGTCCTTCAGAAATTGCAGAACTCGACCGCCCATTCGGTAAGCTTTTGACTTTTGTTCTTCCTACAGTGTAGCAATGAAGGATGCATTGAACAAACTTCCTCTAGCAGGGCGATTTCTCTATTCTCCCCAAATCCTTAAACTCAACAACATCACCGTCCTTTGTTGAGTGAATGTCTTTAGTAGGTTTCTTGAATAAGGAAGTGAATGTTTGGTGACTTGTGGACTCAATGATTCAAAAGTCACAGAGAATATTTCAACTTCAATAATACATTCGTCTTTCAAAATATTTACATTGAATGGGGGTCTTCAAGTTCACTTAGGGGCATAAACAGACGAAAACCCAACTATAACTAGTTGCAGAGAACTTGCGTGATACATCGCATTATTTAATCAAATCAGCACAATATGATTTACTATTTTCAAATTTGAAAAAAAAAAAAGGACCTTAACGTTAAAAATGACCCCACCGAAGCGAAAACAAATGTTAGAGGAATATCATATTAATGGATATGCGAGAAATGATACCTCCTCTTGTTAGGGGTTCTTCCCTGGAAACTTGATTAACGACGGTTAAGTTGAAGGCTGCTAGTATACTACACCCTTGAGGCAAATTTGAATCATCACATGCTTCGAAATATATAGCCAATGACTTGTTGTTGTCTGCTCTTCCTCTGTATATAAAAAGTATCCTACCACCATATTTTTAATGTGTTCATCACATATTTGATATTATATATATATATATATATATATATTTCCTCCAAAAATAAGAGAAAGAAGAAAGAAGAAAAAAATACAAAACAAATGAAAAAGGAGAAGAGCTTTAGAACAAAAATAAGAGAGGATTACTATGAAAAAAAAAAAAAACATATTCTAGATACCAAGCACAGTCGCGGACGGTGAAAACCTCAGAACAGTGTCGGACATTGGTCTTCAATTTACTGAAATTTGTAATTGTCCGTGTCTTCTTGGATGTTAGCAGTACATCCTTCAGAAAGCTTTGACTGTTAGCTTTCAGAAGCCTCCAAGAAAATGATAAAATTGAAAGATTTCTTTTTATTATGGGATTTGGGCTATTTTGGTCCTTTTAACCAGATTTCCCTTTTCTCTTTTCTTGAAAAAAAAAAAAAAACTTGGTGACCTACTTTTGCCTTTTTATTCAATTTTTTTGGCTACTACCATTCATGCATACTTTTTCTAGTAACCTATAACCAATCCCAAATTTAGTATTTGGATCTTTAATATAAGATATATATATCTAATTTAATTATATTGAAAAAGTTGGTTA
Source organism: Acacia acuminata (assembly GCA_019022655.1). NCBI lineage: Eukaryota > Viridiplantae > Streptophyta > Magnoliopsida > Fabales > Fabaceae > Acacia > Acacia acuminata. Next base: position 2,584,224 of record JAFJYI010000076.1, on the reverse strand, counting down.
AGTTAGTTAATATAATATGTATTTTCTAAAACACCCTAATAACTTTCCTTAATTTCCTCTTTCCCTCTCCTACTAATTGATTATTTTTGAGAGAACATTATGATCAATAGAAGTAGATAAGGGAAAAAATTGACAAATGTAAAAACTTTGTTTTATATTTAAAACCAATATCAACTTTCTAAATATGTCTTATATTAAGGACCGGAGGAATATTACACTTTTTTCTTAATTTTTTTGCCCACATTATATAAGTATTAGACGCCCATTTGCGTCTCAAACAAGCCTGGTGTTATGTTAATGTTGAAACATGGTGGCAAAAAAAAAAAAAAAAAGGTTGATGTTGAAACAATGTATTTTAGATGATGAAATGATGTCATGTTTCGATGAGATATGGATTATCGTTCTTGCTAACAAAATTAATCTCTCATTATTATGAAGCATTAAAAGGTTTGTGACCATTATATTATTTTTTCATGTCGTATTACATATCATAAACATGGTAACATTCAGATTTCAACGTTCATATGAAGGATTTCAGTGAATGCCCTGATCTGAAGGAAGGGATTTCAGTGAATTCCAGAGCGAGGCAACGTTCAGTTTGAAGTTAATCATTGACATTTTTTTATGGTATTTCACATTAAAAATCAAATAACAACGGAGCACTCTTCTTACACACACATATCTAGCATATGCATTATCCGTGTATTGGCCTAGGGTGTTCCATATCCAATTTTTTCATCCAAATCCTTCTCTTCAAAGTCTTGTTCTGCACTCATTAATTCTTTTCTTGTTATCTCAACACGTTGTTCTGTGCTAACCAGCTTTTCCTTTATCATGTTCATTTCTTTCTCTACAACCACCAAGTTTTGCTTCAACTTCTTCACTTTCTCTCTCTTTTCAGCATATCCTTTCATATTTATAGCAGACTTTACCAGAGGTTCCAGCCAACTCAAGTTTAATCTACTCATTTCAAGTTCTTCCCACAAACGTTGAAGTTTCTCACATGCTTCCTCATTCATATCTTTCCACTTCTTGTTCTTCAGGAATTGCAGAACTCGACCCAATGCAGTAAATGCCCATTCGGTAAACTTATGACTTTTGTTCTTCTTACAGTCAAGCAATGAAGGATGCCACAAACAAACTTCCTCTAGCAGCGGAAGAAAAGATTTCTCTATTTTCCCCAAATCCTTAAAATCAACAGCATCATCGTCCTTTATGTTAGTATCTTTGGGTTGTTTGGATAAGGAAGGATATGTTGGACGACTTGTAGGCTCAATGCCTTCAAATGTCACCGAAAATATTTCAACTTCAACAATACATTTATCATTCAAAATATATCCACTGGATGGGTCCTCAAGTTCACTCAGAGCCATAAAAATATTGTATCCCCAATAATAATTTTTTGCACAGAACTTATCTGGCACATCTGCGTCTGCATTATTCAATCAAATCACCCAAATATAATTTTTCCCATTTTCAGATTTATAAAACTAAGGACCTTACTTAAAGTTAAAAATGACACTACCCAAGCGAACACAATTTTTAGAGGAAGAATAATGAATATACAAGAAATGATACCTCCTTTTGTTCGAGATTTTTGCCTGGAAACTTGATTGACGACGGTTAAGCTGGAGGCTGCGAGTATACTCCCTCCTTGAGGCAAACTCGAACCATCAGCTGCTTCCAAATATATAGCCAATGATTTGCTGTTGTTTGTTTTTCCTCTGTATATAAGAAGTCTCCTACGATAATTATACTAATATTTTTATTACGTATTTAATAATATATACTAATAGTTCATTGCATATTTATTATTACACACGTACACACTTGAAAATTTTAGTCTAATGCCACATATATACTTGCAGTAAATTTAAGATTTTCTTAGAATAATAACACGTTATCATAAAATATACAGATTAAATGATTAAAAAAATATGCAATCAAGTCAATAAATGAATAAATTCTAGTATTGTAACTATATTTGCTCTTTACATTTTCGTACAATTTATTGATTTTTACCGGAATGTGTAAATATATTGAATAATCCAACCAGCAATTATACGAAGGAAAAAAAGAGAAAGAAACACGAAAGAACAACAAATTAAAAATGGAGAAGAGCTTTTGAAGAAAATGAGAAAGAATGATATTAAAATAAAATATTTCAATTACCAAGCACAATCACCGATGGTGAAAACGTCAGAATAGTGTGGGACATTAGTCTTCAATGCACTGAAGTTTGTAATAGTCCATGCTATTTTCTTGCATGCTATATCCTCCGGCTCCTGATTACTCATATCGTACAATCAACTTGCAATTAACGTCTATATGTATACCTAAACACAATGAAACTCGAAAACCAACGGGTCAATAAGAGTAAGATAAAAAAAAAAAAAACCTAAAACCCCTTAATTAACGTAGAAGGAAACGGACCATAAAAGACATGAAAAAGGGATATTCCTTTCTTGTTGCGGATTGGGAAGAGATTCCAAGATTTAATTATTCTTGAGAATCAGGAATATTCCAAATGCAGAGTAGGTAGCTAGGTAATTCTTTACCATCATGCCAAAGTTGTTCATTGACTTGCACAACCTAAGATTCCACCCCATCATAAAACACGAAATTTACAAAGAAAAAAAAGAGAGCAATATATATAGTTCTATCCTAATGCAACCAATTTGATTATCCAAGGAATTGTTGTATTGTAACGAAATTAATGATTCTGAATGAATAGGCTATTTCTCAGTTAATTTGAAAGGCAATAAAATTAAAAATGTTGCTTCTTTCCAAGGATGAAGTGAAGCATGGTGCTTGTAATTAGAATACAAGAAAAGTCCTACATTTTGATTACATAAACATTGAAGTGAAGATATATAACTCAATGGTTGGACGTCCTATCCAGTTGACTTGAATCATTTTGAAAGAAAGACCAACCTAATACGTACCTAAATCACTAAATCTAATACTTATGAGGTTCTTGGCATAAAAGCTAGCTAGTGATAACCCTGGTAAATATTTGTGTTTACTGTGCCTTTAGAAGACTACGGAACTGCATTTGGAGCATCAAGATGCCTCCTAATTAGGTTGCACATTTCATTTGGAGAGCTGTGGGTGGCGCTTTGGGCACCAGAGAAGCTCTTTTAGTCAGGATTTTCTTAACTAGAATTATTTTTATATTCATAGATCTTGAAGAAAGAGTGATTTTGAATATGCAATGTAAATATTCATTTGAAACTCAAATGTTTTTATTTGTTGTGAATGTACGTATAAATTAAAATAGCTTAATTAATCAAGTTTTTTTATAAATGAGCTCATCTCTAAATCCTTTTTCTCCTTGTATGCTCCCCAATTTTTAATATAATATTCACTTTAATGAAGAAATTGAACTACAACATGGATTTTATATTAAGGACTTAGGGAGTACTACTATAAATGTTTTGCTATATATGATATCATATTGATGGGATATTATTTAATTTTCGTTAGAATTGTATAATTTTGTTTACACTTTAAGTTCCAGAAGATCCACATAAACGTAAAGCGTGACGAAATGGAGGGTGTACTAAATGAATTTCACATAAAAACATATAATATTAATTAATAATAGTCTTATGAATCCAAAGAACAGATCCATATTTTCCATTCTTATTATATATAGGACTAGGGTTTTTTTCCATATCCAATTTCTGCATCTAAATCTTTCTCTTCAAAGGCGTCTTCTACATTCATCAATTCCTTTCTTATACTCTCAACCTTTGGTTCAATGTCAACTAACTTTCCTTTTGTCTCCTCCATTTCTGCCTCCAAGACCATCAACTCTTGCTTCAACCTTTTCACTTTCTCTGCACTCTCTTCATATCGTCTCATATTTAAAGCTGATTTAATAACAGGCTCCAGCCAACTCAAGTCTAGTCCACTTATCTCAAGTTCTTCCCATAAATGTTGAAACTGCTCACATGCTTCCTCATTCATATCTTTCCACTTCTTGTCCTTCATGAATTGCAAAACTCGACCCAATGCAGTAAATGCCCACTCAGTAAACTTGTGACTTTTGTTCTTTTTACAGTCCAGCAATGAAGGATACCATGAACAAACTTCCTCCAGCAATGGAATAAATGATTTCTCTATTCGTCCCAAATCCTTGAAATCAACAAAACCGTCATCATCACCCTTTAGATGTGCAGGACCTCCTTTGATTTCCTTGAACAAAGGAGGATAAGTGGGGTGACTTGTAGGCTTATTAATACCTTCAGATCTTACCGAATAGATTTCAACTTCAACAATACATTCATCCTTCGAAATGTACCCACTTGATGGGTCTTCAAGTGTAGTCAGAGATATAACCTGTGCAGAACCCCAACTCACTGAATTTTCATCGTACTTATTTTCTGCATTATTCAACAAAGGACAAGTATATATATTGGTATTGCAAGCTTTTAAAAAAAACCACTATACCTTCACGCCTTCAATTGATAAAGCATGCTTCATTGATACCAAAAATAAATAAATAAATAAATAAAAAGCATGCTTCGCCTTTCATGGTTAGCTCAAATGATAAGGGCAAGGTGGGTATGGGTAGAAGTCAATCTCTCATATCTAATGGGAAAAAAAAAAAAAAAAAAAAAAAAAAAAATTTAAGCGTGCTTCATTTGAACAAAACAAGATTAAGTACATCTATAGTAGGAGAGGTCTTGGATTCGACCAACCCGATGTTTATCCCAAAACATTAGAGTTAATTAGTTGACTAAAAAAGACTTTTTTTTTTTTTTTTATTATATAATGCGATTAGATGATATCGAAAAAAAACCGGGAGTCACAAAAAATCCCAATACCATGCTGCATTACTAGTAGCTTTTAAAAAAAATAAAATGGAAGAGACGCGCTTGTTGGGGATCGAAATGGGCACTAAGTAGATCTATAGTAGAAGAGTCGCCTTTAACCACCAAATGTTTATCCAAAAACATCACTTTTTGAAATCAAATTTAGGTAAAGGAAGTAAGTTATGTTAGTTATTTATAATAAATATAGGTTAATTTTCATAAAATATCATTTTTCATCATACATGATTAAACAACTCCTTGATGTATAAAATCAATAAGGATAATTTATAAAAAAATTATAAATTTAGAAGACAAAATGGATTAAAATCTTATATATAAAACCACATTTAATCATAAATTAACTTTTATATTAAAGATTGGAGGTAGTAATTTACTTTTCATAGGCCATCTATTAGTTTTTTTACTCTTCAGGTTATATGACAAGTAATTAGAAAAAATGACACAACCAAACGGAAAACAGTTTTTGACTCTAACAATAATGAATAAACATGAAGTAATAATACCTTGTTCTTTTGTAATAGATTCTTCTCTGGCAAGTTGATGGACCACGGTTATGGTGTAATCTGCATATACACGCCATCCTTGAGGCAAACTCGAAGCATCATCCACACGCAAATATATATTTAGATGCTTCCCGTCTTGCATTCCTCTGTATAAAGCAACATTCCTACAACAATTCTCCCACCCCACCACAAACAATGTTTGAATTAAAATTTAGCCGAATTTAGGAATACAATCTCATCCATCGATGGAACCAAAACAAATACGACAAGTGAAAAGTGGAGAGAAGAAAGAAATGAGGAATAATAATTGTTATATTTAATATTTATAAAAGAAGCGAGATTTTAAAGAACACGAGAGATGAAGGACAGACAAGATAGATTTAATTACCAAGCACGATCCCCTATAGTGAAACCCCAAGAATAGTATCGTATTGGTCTTCAATTTACTGAAGCTTCTAATTGTCCATGCTATTTTCTTGCATGATATATCCTTCACTTCCTGATTCTTCATCGTACAATATCCTTTATACATATATAAAATAAATTAGTTAAAACTCATCAACGCACAAGACAATAATTGATTGTAGCTTTTAAAATTGGAACCTATAGTAACATTAATAAAATATAATTAACCTGAAACGAAACTTATAATTATAACAGTGGGTGAGGGATATTTTAGGAAATGAAGCTCACAGCCTTTAGAGACGCAGATAATAATTGCAGATAATAATTGCAAGCAAGCTAATTAATACATACAAATTAAAAAAGCACAAAGAAGACCATTATAAAGAAAACAAGAACAAAACCAAAACGAAGATAGAAAGCGGTAATCCTTTTCTTGCTGCAGAGACCAAGTGTAGGGTAGGTACCAGCTAATTCTTTACCCATGCCCAAGTTCTTTATTGACTTCCATATTCGGCTCTGTGTGTGTGTCAATTCATTTATGAGAAAGGGAGCACGTGGACAAGCGGAAAATAAAATGAACACGTCATGGTAAAAAAATTTAAAAAAATTCTTGTAATATAAAAAAAGTCTTAATAAGTTGGAATTACTAATCCCAAAGCACGCAACGTTGATATTAAAATTTTCTTCTTCTTCTTCTTTTTTTTTTAGTTATTTTTTTTCCACAAAAAAAAAAAAAAAAAGGACAAGTCATGACCAATCCCAAAGCAACGTTTAATTTTCTTACATTTAGGGATTTAGCTATTTGTATTTTTTTTTTTACCATATACTTCCTTTTAAATTTTTGAAATTTGTAAAAATTTCTCCATTGTTTCGAAAATATGTTACCCTACATTATATAATACATGGCGGCACGAAATTTAACCAAACAAAACATTGATCCTAAAGAGGAAGGCAAAATCCATCATAAGCCTTTTAAAACAGTCGAATACTTTATTCATAATGCCTGGGATGTTTTAATTAAGGAATCTTGTTCAGAGGTTGTCAATGGAAACTCGTTTAATTGGGGAAGTAAGAATATTCCTAGATGCGTGCGTGCGGACTTTCAATTTGTGGTCTATCTGAAGAAAAAAATTGGCTATGAAAAGTAGACTAACTGGATATTTCTTTGCAAGAAACATGAGGAAAATAGCTCATCTATTCTTTGATCGTTGCTTTTACAAAATTATCTAAAAAGATGTTCTCAAGGGTTCTAGAATTTTTCTAACCCCAGCCCTTATCTTGTTGTTGGATTATCCATGCAGATCCAACTTTTTACATTTTTCATATATGTATTGCTTATAGTTCATTATTATCTTTGTATTACCTAGGCTCATAATCTTTTTGTATTATCTATATGAGTTTCATTTTGTTGTATATTATTATGATTTGGGTCCTCGTAGAATAGAATATATCATTCATCATCATCTTTTATTATATTTCCAACACTCTGTTTTCTTTATTATTTTCATGGCTTTTTTCTACCTGATCAATATATTATAATGTAAACTTGAACTGCATTATTCTGTATTAACTAATCTCTATTATTGATTATAATTCTCTTAAACAACTCATTAATGATAAACCACAAGAATCAAATTATAAATCTTTTATTAGATTATTACAAGCTCTATCGAGAACAATACAACAATAAATCAACTCACTTAGATTTCACAATAATCATCCATCACTTGGGGGTAATTAACCAATAATCCTAACTCTATCAATTTAGAAAGAGACCTACGTTATCTCCTTCAGGAGAGAAACTTTTCTCAACACTAATCATCCTGACTAATGTAATATTCCAACACGCTCCTCAAGTTGACATTTCTTACTCAAATCAAAGTGTCAACTTGTAACATACACAATAAGGGAAAGTTGAAACAAAACACAAGTTTGATCAACTAGACCATAAGTCCATAACATTGTAGTCATCTTCATCAACTTCATGAAATGATTGCTTGAACTCCTTACTTTTGTATTTGTTCTTGCCCTTTTTCTTGACCACTTCTTCACTTGAAATCACGGTTTCTACAAAGTCTGGAACCTTCTCGTCATTATCCTGGTCTCTATCTCTCGGTGCAAGAGTCGATATATATATGCCAACAAGGATGTCACAAAATCCGTCCACTTATCTATGGGTTCTCTCCAGAATTGTTCCTTGTCCTTGTAACTATGCGAAGAAAAAAAAAAAAAAAAAGCCATGTACACGAGACCGGATTGTGCATCTTTTTCATATTCCACAATAACAGTTTTGCCTGACCATGCATGTGAAGCAGAAAATATTGAATGGAGACTTGGTATTGAATCAGCACGTACTAATTCCCACGGACATTCAAGTGATGCCTTGATTTCAATTCTCCACCGTCAATCACTTCACATTCAAACAAATCATTTGCCTTTAACCCAACAACAAATGACAACCAGTAGTAGGCGGCCTCAATCACCTCTGCCTTAATAAAATCCAGAACTCTCTGCAATCAGGTTCTACAATCATCAAACATTAACCAAATTCCATGTTTGAAGTAATAACTCTTCTGCACAAATTAGAAAAGCACAAAAGGGTACTGATACTGGACCATATGTAACACCCCAATTTTCTAAAGCGTTTTTAAAATAGTTTGATTAGAGTAGAGCATCGGAATAATTTAAAAGAGCGAGTATCTGATAAACATTCACTGTTGTTGTATCTGGTTGCTTATATAATGGTACAATTATCCGAATATAATACGATAATACAAAAATAAAATTATCCGCCTGTGTCCTCACGCTTGCTGCTTACCCTTATCGTCAGTCCTAGTTCCTCTGGATCCTGAAGCTATAGTGAGGGTTGAGATTCAATGACCATTGAATCTCAGGTAACGGTTAACCTCATGCTTATGTAACAGTTTATGTATGACAGATATTCATGACATTACAGTAGTAAACACATATATAAGATAATCACAGTACACCGCCACTGCACATGTATGTTATTATAGTCTGCACACTCCTAGTGTCACGATGTACACTCGTGTCCTCAGCGCTAGGAAAACTGTAACGGTATTATCAAAACTATAACCCGTGTATAGCTGAATGTATAATGAATAATTTAAGACAGAGTCTTAGTTTATGAATACATCTATCATATTTAAATATACAATAAGCATCAGAGTTAAGGTTACAATACACGTCCGTACCTTGTTTGATGATAGTGGTATGTACATCGGTCGGTATGCGTTCTCGGGTAGCCTATAATGGTAGTATCGTATTTATTAATCCATAAATAATATTCTAGGGGATATTTTGGCCACTAATGACTATTTTACCCCTGGTGAATTTATTTTTCAACTTAATTCCAAAATTTCGTAGAAAAACTCGATTCCAGCATTTCGATCAGTTTTTATGATAACTCTGATTCCAGCATTTCTGATCAGTTTTTATGATAACTTTGAAAAATCATAATTAATTCTACAAAAATCGAAACAGGGATCTGTAAAATTCTCCAGAATCCTTAGGATGTATACTTTTGATAAAAAATAATGGTATTCACCCAGAATTTTTGAATCATTCCCAGTTTTCACATCTTTATATTCTGCCCAGAAAATTTCCAGAAAACGTAGCCTAACTTGAAGAATTTTTATCTCACTGTACAGAGCTCAAAATAATACATTCTAGGTATTTTTGAAAATCCCTATATGTCTACTTTAACCATGAATTTTTCCCAGAATTTTATAAATCTATCTTCAATATAAAATCATGGCTTTTTTGCTACTGACTCCAGAAATTGTTAACCGATGAAATTTCGCCAGAGTTTCGCTATTTTGATCTTCAACTTCCAAAATTTTGTTCCAACACTTTCTTCATCATTTTTTCGAAACAAAACCACTTTTAACCACAGAAAAAATTAAAACAAGCTAAATTTGGAAGATTAAAGATCAAACTAACATTTCTACTAAAAACTACAAGAACTTAAAGCTTAAAACTCAAGAACTAGAAAACTTACCCTTGAAGAACTTTGCTACTCCTTCTTCAAGACTCCTCACTCTCACTTTCACTCTATACTCAGATTTGTAGTTGTTTTTGGTGTGAGAATATGAAGAACCCAAGGTGCCTATTTATAGTAAAAGGCTATGGCAACTTGGTAAATTTTTCAAACCTACTTCTTCTTGCTTTTGAACCCTTGGATCTAGGTTAACTCAAGAAGCTCTACAGCAACACTACTACAAAAATTGGATATTACTACCCTAAAAAACGTCCTTATTAAAAAATAGGAAGTAAAAAATGAAGACAGTGGCATTCTTGTAAATATATGGAAGGAAAATTCGGTCGCCAATATTTGAATTTAGGCAACCCGAATTGAATTCGTCGCCCAAATTGGAATAAATTTTTTTTTAGAATAAAATTTATTTGTTTGGCGCCGTAAGTGGGTTTATTTTTTTAATTTTTTTAACATTGGCGACCTCAATTCAATTCGGGTTGCCAATTTTGGATTTTAGGACGACTGAATTGCATTCGTCGCCTAAATCAGATTTTGGGCGACTGAATTGCATTCGGGTCGCCTAAAATGAATTATTTGTGGATTTTTTGGCTCCAAAAAACTCTTGAAAATTTATATCATTTTTGAGACTTTAGACTACCTAAATACCAATTTAGGTCGCCTAAATTTTTTTTTAAGACTTTAGACTACCTAAATACTAATTCGAGTCGCTTAAAATGAAATTTTTGGCGTCATTTAGAATTTTTTTGGCTCCAAAAAACTCTTGAAAATTGATATCATTTTTGAGACTTTAGACTACCTAAATACCAATTCGGTCGCCTAAAATGAATTTTTTGGCACCATTTAGGATTTTTTTGGCTCCAAAAAACTCTTGAAAATTGATATTGAGACTTTAGATTACCTAAATACCAATTTAGGTCGTTTAAAATGAAATTTTTGGTGCCATTTAGGATTTTTTTGCTCCAAAAAACTCTTGAAAATTGATATTGAGAGTTTAGACTACCTAAATACCAATTCGTCGCCTAAAATGAAATTTTTGGCGCCATTTAGGATTTTTTGGCTCCAAAAAACTCTTGAAAATTGATATCATTTTTGAGACTTTAGACTACCTAAATACCTATTTAGGTCGCCTAAAATTTTTTTGAGACTTTAGACTACCTAAATACCAATTCGGGTTGCCTAAAATGAAATTTTTTGCGCCATTTAGGATTTTTTGGCTCCAAAAAACTCTTGTAAATTGATATCATTTTTGAGACTTTAGACTACCTAAATACCGATTTAGGTCGCCTAAAATTGTTTTTGAGACTTTAGACTACCTAAATACCAATTCGTCGCCTAAAATAAAAATTTTTAATTTCATGTATCCCTTCTCTCCTCTGTACACCATTTAATTCCCCCACGTACGCCTTTCTTTTCTCATTTTCGATCTGCACATACGCCTTCCTCTTCTCTCCTCTACACCCCATCTTCTCTTTCGATCTATTCCTACTCCTTCAACACTCTTCAACTGGGTGGGCGAGGAGACCGAGCAACGAGACGCCGAGAATCGCACTTCGGAACAAGAGTCACCATCGATTTCATCCAAAAACGCTACCGCTAGTAAGTGTTTTTTTAGATCTCGACTCTTGTTGATTTTTTTAGATCTGTGAGGGCACCAATTTTTGCGGATCTGGAAATCTCCTCGTGGCTCCAAGACGATACTATGAACACCAAATCTCTTGCGATCTGAAATTACTCGTTTTTTGCATTATTGTTCCTTATTCCTTCCGTTTTAGGGGATTAGAATGTGAGTCGTTAGTTACTTGTTAGGTTTTTTTTCTTTCTTTCTTTTTCATTGTATCTTCCTTGTTGTCTTTGTTTTGATTACTCTCTTTGTGTTTTTTTCTTGTTCTTGTTGGTTTTGGAATTTCTTGCTTGTAACATAAAAAAATAAAGTATTTCGGAATTTGATTTTTGATTTGTTCTTCCATGGCCAACCCCGTCGGGATTTTTTTTTTTTTTAAAAAAAAAAAAAGATGGAGTGACCTGAATTTAATTCAGGTCGTCTTATGTAAGACGACTTGAATTAAATTCAGGTCGCCAAAATTTTTTTTTTTTTACTACGCCTCACGAGACGTCCCTAGAAAAAAGGACGTTATATGAGTCAAATTTAGGACGTTTTTGATGTTTTTTGTAGTAGTGTCTCATCCTAGCCTTCAATTCCATTAGAGCCGTCCCCCCCCCCTCTGAGTCCACATTCCCCGCTTAGACTTAGCTGCTTCTTACCTGCTTAGAGTCAAAATGACACCGTTTCCATTAAAACAGATCCAAAGGCACCGTTTCCACCGTTTCTCGTTGCCTTCCTCGGTCTCTCTCTCTCTCTCTCCCCTTATCTCTTTCCTACACATTCTCTCCGTCTTACTCTCTCACTGCATGTTTGATTCCTAGTCCTTCACTGATCACTCCAATTCTGATCTTCATTTCCAATCCATTTCTCCTTCTTCCACTGGCGAGCACGGACCATGGCTGTTGCCCTTTTGGTGTCGCTGGTAGTAATCATTTCATCTTCGTTCACCACTGTAGGCAGAGCTTGAGCCTTCCATCGGCTTCGTCGTCTCTCTTCCTTTTTCTTATTCAAGCTTCGAGCTGTTTCCGATGACCAATCCGTTGGAGCATGTCCCTCTTCCTGATAACACAACTTTTAAATATGTTAGTTCTATCCTAACATTTTATAAATAGATTTTTAGACAGATGGGATATTAAATTTTTCACATACTAAACAAGTATATAGGATCTTATATTTTGCTTTATAAATTTCTCGAATCGAGCTTCCCGCAAAAAGCTTAATGACCGATATTGTTGTGGCTTTGTGATAATTGTTCATTGTGCTCTATTTCATTTTTTCTCCTTCTTGCTTTCTCTTTTCATTTTTACACTTATATTTAAATGTCTTAAACTTGTTCTAGTTTTGGTTAATGCGAGATGACATGTAAAACGATGAAGTAGCTTATTTGCTTTTCTCAACAAGTTTGGTATCTTTTTCTTTATTCAGATTCTTTACATGTAGTCTTTGGTAATAAATCATAACAAATCATTGTAAGACTACAAAAGTAATGAGTGAAATTTACACTCCTTTTGTATTGTTTCCGAACACATCTATTTGTATATGTTGATTCTTTCTTACTTAGCGTTTTATTCATGTTTCACATGGCGGTGAAATTTTTATTCTAAATATTTAATCTCTAAGCTTTTCCTAGGCCATTCTTCCTCCCCATTTTGAAGAATATCAAAGGCCGAGATGTCGGTTTGCTTTTCATGCTCTTCGGTTTCGACGGAAGTTCAAGAACTTGCCACCAAGATTTTACGGAGGCAACACGATATTCACTTTCCCTATTGATGAGCACAAATAGTACCATGTTTTCCCTATACTTACCGATTTGAATTGAATGTTAAATACATGCTTAACTATGAGATAATCTAAGCAAAAAGGCATACATTCATGATATAGGGACTAAAGAGTAGGAATCATTTACATGTGCTAAGAATGGAACAATTTACTTTGCTTTTAAGGGAAATCGTATAGCGGGGGCGATACGATGCTATAGCATTCTCGACAAATGATTCGAAGTGCAATACAAGGCATCCCGAATGCTATAGCAAAGTAGAGGACGCAATGCTATGCGACACGTTTGATGACCTTTTTACCCAGATGATTTCAGAAATAAAATAAAGGGCGATATTAACAGATAGGTTGCTGACGTGATGGAATAGAAGATGCGGAGGATTGAAACTAAAAGATTTGAAGAATCCCGCAGAATCAACAGAAGCAATCTACTTGGATCAGAAGATATGATAGATCCCGACGGATTAGGAAAGGCCCAGCTCACTGTAACTTACGCCGCAAGAAAAAGCCTGATTATAAAAGGAAACAACAGCGCCAACCCTAAGGGAGTCGGAGAGCCCTAAAACAAGATTCTAACTTTCGACAGACTCAAGAGAAGAGTGAGATATTTCACAAGAGCACGAGACTTCCAGGATAACCCAGCATCCTTCCCTGTAGTACGACGGAACGAAGAAGACGTGGAGTGGTGACGTGACAGGACCTCGACTACGCCGTCAGAAATTCCATCAAGCTTTCTGTTTTCCTTTCTTCTTAGCTTTGTTTTTTTTCCGATCATGGGTCATTCTGTTAGTGTCTGTTTTGTGTATCCCTCGTCAGTCATGAACTAAACTCTATATGGCTGGACGAGGATGAGTCTTTAAGTGTTGAATGAACCCAGTTGCAAGTTCTTACTTCAATAACTTTTGTTTGCGTATCGGTGTTTTTATTACTAGTCGGTTAACGGAAGTTAAGGGCTAGATTTGTGGCCTCAGCTTACTGGCAAGGAGTTGGGGTTAGACCTCGAGAAACTTGTGTTTGCTAGGCGGCCGTGTACGGCTTGACCTATTATTGTAGGCTTCAGGAATGGGTCTACCTCTCATAACCATAACACCTTGAGTGTAAAGCAGGTCTGATTAGAAAGTTGCCATAGGAATATGGAAGGAGTATAGTTAGTATCATATGTATCGGACCGGAAGCTTTGGTAGATAATAGGGGTGGGTTAACCAAATAGCTTTGTAGTTGGTAGCTATGCTGTAGCAATTGCGGAAGCTGTACAGTATAGATACTATAGCATTGGGTAGAGCAACTGAGGGATTGATGCACTTAATGATGATTCTGAGTCCAGCCTAACCTCTTACTGATATCTTCTCTCGTTTAAAGTCATTTTGTTTACGTTTGCTAGTAGCATAATTGCAAAACCCCTCAACCCGATTATATTTACTTTCTGCGTTCACAACTCACACGATTAGCGCGTCACCTCTCGCATCTCGGTCTGTGGGATGATACTCTACTTACACTTTATTACTTGTTCGACTGGTTCACTTGCCATCAAGGAAACCGACCAACACCTATCTCATATATTTCTTCTTCTCATTTGTTTCCTTGCAGCTCTTAATATATGGATTGCATCTGAAAAACTCTTCACTACTAAAATATTGGGAGATTTTTACTTGAAATTCTTAATGAGGAGAAAATCTTGAATTAAAATTATATCATGAATATGATAAAACCCTATCTTGATACTAACCCATGAAAGTATGACATGCCCGAGAATGTGGCATTGAGCGCTCGTATGGTTCGAGCTTGACATGAACCGGAAGAACGAAAAAATGAGTGGGAGTTAGCCGTAGCGAAACAATGCTAACAAAAATCGTTAGTATTTTTTTGCGAAGCAAATAATTAGAAGTAACATACACGATGGAATGGCACGAACATTAGCGGTGAAATGATTGAGCGGAGAAGCCGCAATAGGAAAACACGAAGGAGAAGACGGAGGAAGACTGGTGTTGTCATTTTTGGCATTGCTTCTAAAGTTCATGGCAGCGGCGAACAACTCAGCGATGCCGGTGTTACTCTGCCCAAGACCGATGCCGGCGTCCATGGCAGCGGCGAACAACTCAGGGACGACATCTCCGGTCCGTTCTTCCACTTGCTCGATCGCACGAGTAATCGGTTAGTCGAGAGGCCACAAACGAAACCGTCATGGTGTTTCGCAGTTAAAAGTACTCGAGAAAATCCAGATTCTTTGGCAACCCGAACCCACTGAGCGGCATTGAGATTGGATGGGTTGAAGAGGTTGGGGTGGGCACGGCCTGTACCCCATTCGGAGTCGGTGAAGGTGTTCATTCCAAAGTGGAGGAAGAGGGTCATTTCCAGGCAAAAAGATGCCCACGTCTAAACAGTGGGTGTTAATGGAAACGGTGCCTTTGATCTGTTTTAATGGAAACGGTGTCGTTTTGACTATAAGCAGGTTAGAAGCAGCTAAGAATAAGCATAGAATGTGGACTCCCCCCTCTCCATTCTATCCTATTCCATTTTTCATTAATTCTTCTTATCCTAAGTACATATTCTCTCTCCAATTTGTTCCCTCCATTAATGTTCTAATTGCATGTGTTTAATTGTTTATTATAAACAAATCCTTACCCCTTCAACAAGCCATATGAACCGTCCCCCTTCTTCATTTTTAGCTTTGGTTTTGTGTTTTAATTATCTCACAAAATCAAGAAGAAGGTCTCCTATTGGTGGGTTTTTGTTTCACAAGGATTATGCTCTATGAGGTTTAATTAAGGCCTTTGGATTTGCTTTATTAAATTTAATCTTGGCCTTCTATTCTTAATCCTAATTAGCATTCTAATATGGTAGTTTACATGTTATTAAGTGTAGTTGCCAAAGTGTGATTGGTTCTTTAATTGGTTATGATCATTAGCAACTCATTTAATGCTAATTTGAATTCCTATTGGCTCTTGATTCTTCATTAAGTTAAAATAACCCTAATTGATGACTTTTAATTGCCACTAGATTTATTATGAAGATTTATAAAATTATTTTAATTAGTGTAATTTGATTGCCCACTAATTGTTGTTAACTTCCCCTATTTTGTTTAAGTGTTTTTATAACATTTTATTTGCCCTTCTTGATTAAATAAGAACTAAGTTTTAATATGAAAACTTTATGGTATTTTATGATCCATAATGTAAATTAGAAAGTTGGATTTTGCTCTATTTAAATTCTAGAGAAAATTTGCCCGAGAAATAAAATAAATAAACTACAAAATTAGAGACAACATATTCTCCTATTTTTAATAGGTATTATTTGCCCAAAAACAAATATTTATGAGAAATATAATTTTTTGGGTATTACACCATATGTTGTGCCCATTTGTAAAACGCAGATAGAGACCAACCTTTCGTAGTTCTATGAATACACTTCACTGTCGTCTGTCTTGATGCCAACCTTCCCAGACTCCTCTGAACGTCTTCACTGCCCATAAGAATGACCCAAAGAGAAGAGAAACAAGAGTCCATGTTGCACCATGCTTTTTGTGTGTCTGATAGATGGAACCCGAGCTTGATTAATAGAAACCAACTGCATCTTGAATATTAATCGGGCGATGAATATTGTAGTCCCAAGCAACCATGAACGGAGAAACACTCGAGTGAAGGACCAAGAATGATCATGTTTTGAGATTTCAGACCCATCGCTAAAACCCACCAGATCATTCCAGAGAAAGTAAAACTAGATCGATGTGCAATCTTGTGGAGCCACTCTACTATACCTCATCTTCTTGAAAGATAAATCCTTAAATCGATCTTGACAGACAGTGAAAGCAGTCTTTGAAGCAACCTTCGGTGGTGCTTGAATATTGAAATGTTAAAATAATTCGAACAACCAAGAGTAATCTTGCAGCGTAAACATATAACAGAAGAGACCAATTCATAGGGGATAAGGGTCTTAAATGCCATGAAAGTTTTCGCTTAGGAGCATGGGTAAGATGAAAGTTTTTTTTGGACTAAAAATGTCACGGAAGTTCACAAAACGTAGCAATTTTGCCCCTCTATTAATTTTGACCGTTAAGTTTAACTGAGTGCATATGTGGCATGCCACCTCATCAATCAAATAAGAGTTAAGTATCATTTTTGCCCGGAAGTTTTCACTGAGGAGCAATTTTGCCTCGGAAGTTTACAAAACGTAGCAATTTTGCCCTTCTTTCCCCCAATATTAAATTTGACTATTAAATCAGTCAAAGACCACACATGTCATGCCTTGAAAAGGTCGAACTTGGAGTCAGATAGGGGTGGAAACGGGCCGGGGCTGTCGGGGGCTGTGGCCTGGCTCGCTAAAAGCGTCGACGCCTGGCTGTCGGGCTAACGAGGCCGGCCAAGGCCTAATTTCGAGGCTGTTTGCCTTAACGAGCCCGGGCCCGGGCTGTGTGTAGGCTGAAAAGCTGTCGGCCGGCTGTTAAGGAGTGTAGGCCTGAAAAGCCTGTGGCCTGGCCTGTTTAAGCAATTAGGCCTGTTTTCGGCCTGTAATTTAAGGAGGCCTGTTTTCGGCCTATAAATGCAGGAGGCCTGTTTTCGGCCTATTTTCCTTGGGGCCTGTGGCCTGTTAGCCTACGTATAGAATTTTAAAAATACGGGCTTCTTAACGGGCCACGGGCCCGGGCTCGGGCTGTTACGGGCCAGGCTCGAGCCTAAAAATAAGCTGTAACGGAGCCACGAGCCAGGCTCGGGCCGCTTCCTGCATAACGAGCCAAGCTGTTAAGGGCGAAATGGCCTGGCCTGGCCTGTTTCCACCCCTAGAGTCAGAGAAGGAGATCCTTGAGATATTGAGCTTAAGGCGGCGAGAATTTATAAAGTCGGGCGGTCAAAGGGCTGAAAGATGCATCACAAAACCCAAAGGAAGCATCACTTATGATCTAAGCAAATGATCGGTCTATATAAATGTAAATATTATCACTATTGATTTGTTTTATGAACCAATTTTTACTTTTGTATAGACGATCATTTGCTTAGATCATAAGTGATGCTTTCTCTGGGTTTTGTGACAGACCTTTTAGTCCCTTTAACCAGTTCGGCTTCACAAATTCTGGTCGCCTTGAGCTCAACATCTCAAGGATCTCCTTCTCTGACTCCAAGTTCGACCTTTTCAAGGTATGACATGTGTGGTCTTTGACTGATTTAATAGTCAAATTTAATATGGGGGAAAGAAGGGCAAAATTGCTACGTTTTGTAAACTTCCGGGGAAAAATTGCTCCTCAATGAAAACTTTTGGGGTAAAAATGATACTTAACTCTTATTTGATTGATGAGGTTGTATGTCATGTGTGATGAGGTGGCATGCCATGTGTGCACTCAGTTAAATTTAACGGTGGGGCAAAATTGCTATGTTTTGTGAACTTCTGTGGCATTTTTTGTCCAAAAAAAAACTTCTGTCTTACCCCAGTGCTCCTGAGCGAAAATTTCCATGGTATTTAAAACCCTTATCCCAATTCAAAGCTTGGTATATATAGCTTATAATAAATTTATTTTTCTTCTAAAAGGGGCACAGTATTGTATTGACGAAGTTATAGGAGATCTGGGCGAGAATAAATCATGTAATATGTTACACTATCAAATACTCTACTTTTTTTTCATTTAATCTCTTATATTTACTTTCTTTAGAAACTAATTTGCTTAATTTATAAATTAATATATAATCTAATATAATGTTACACTCAAATATTTTAGAGAGATTATGTCACACATATTATAATTAAATATTTTATTAAGATCCCTTAATTAATCTCCCCAAATTAAATAAATAAGTCTTAAATGTAATGCGTAATATTATACAACAAGAGTGCACTGGTCATCTTAATATCTAGTATCCATTTATATGTTACATTATATATCCATTATCCATGCATAGGCTACTGGGGCTTCCCGTACCCAATTTCGGCTTCCAAATCCTTCTCTTCAAAGTCTTCTACTGCGTTAACTAATTCTTTTCTCATCATCTCAATGCTTTGTTCTGTAATGACCAGCTTTTCCTTTATCATGTTCATTTCTGTCTCTAGCATCACCAACTTTTGCTTCATCTTCTTCACTTTCTCAACCTTCTCATGGTATCCTTTCGTATTTATAGCAGATTTAACAATAGGTTCCAGCCAACTAAAGTCTAATTTGCTCGTCTCAAGTTCCTCCCACAATTGTTGAAGCTCTTCACATGCCTTCTCGTTCATATCTTTCCACTTCTTATTCTTTAGAAATTGCAGAACTTGACCCAAGGCAGTAAATGCCCACTCAGTAAACCTACGACTTTTTTTCTTCTTACACTCCAGCAATGAAGGATGCCATGAACAAACTTCCTCCAGCAATGAAACAAACGATTTCTCTATTTTCCCCAAATCCTTAAAATCTACGACATCATCATCTTCCTCTGTGACCAATGCTTTCTCTATAATTTGTCCCACAACTTGAGTGCCTTCAGAGTTTACCTCAGAAAATTCAACCTCAACAATACATTTATCATTTAAAATATAGCCATTAGATGGGTTCTGAAGCTTAGCCAATTCCATAAATTGTGGATTGCCCCAGTCAGCATCATTTGCACGGAACTTGTGGTTTAAATCTGCATTCAATACCCCAAAAGCAAAGGAACATCAATGAAAGACTCCCATTGCATTCCAATATAAAATTATTATCCACGTGTGTTTATTTATTTACACATTAGTTTGCAGGAGAAAATCGATCAGTTTCCGAGAAAGAAAGGGCATAGCATAAAAATGACACCACAAAAACGAAAGCACCTTTTAGAAGATTAGACAATGAAGCAGCGCAGGGAATGGTACCTCGTTTTACAGAATTTTCGGGGGAAGCTTGATTGACCACCTTGATTGTGAAGGCTGCATATATACTCCAACCTTGAGGCAAACTCGAAACATCAGCTACTTCCAAATATATAGCCAAATACTTCCCATCTTGTCTTCCTCTGTATAAATCAAATTTCCTACGACCATTGTCCCACCCCAAAGAGAGAGATTACATTCATATGTTAATTTATCTGTATCTGAATGGATAACTATTATGTCACCAGAAAATAGGACTAAGGTGTAAAAATACCCATGAATTATACCCAATATGTAAAAATTATAGTCGTAAACTTTTCTTGGTTACAAAAAATACCTATAAACTTTAAAAATCAAGGTAAATTTAACGCAACCGCCAACGTCATTTACCTTTTTTAAAAGAAGATAGTAAATCTCACTACAAAAAATAGTATTTTTAATTGTGGTGTTATTTTTGCTCCTACTTTAAAGTTTATGGATAGGTTTGTATACAAGAAAAGTTTATGAATATTTTTGTTGGGTATATCTACGCATTAACCTTGAAACATATACATATATGGTGACTGAAAATAATAAGGAAAGAAATGAGTAATCGTGCATTCATACAATAAAAGATGAGAGAATTTGACGAAAACGAGAGATGAAGGACATGTGTATATGATAGATTTTGACTCATACCAAGCACGACCGCCGACAGTGAAAACCTCAGAACAGTGTTCGTGATTGGTCTTCAATGCACTAAAGTTTTTTATAGTCCATACTACTTTCTTGAAAGTTATATCTTTCAGTTCCTTATGCTTCATCGTACTATCACCTGATGTGTTATGGGTAAAAACCTGAAAGCTGTCGATACACAAGACCAAATTAAACATGAAACTTTGGATAGCAAAATTAAATTGAAACCATAGTACGAACGTACGTAACTCCCTCTTTGATGAAGCTCACACAGCCTTTGTGCGCAGATAGCCTGATCTTTCTGTATATTGAATGAATATATAGGAAAACAAAAGGAAACAAAACTGAAGATAGAAAGGGATAATCCTTTTCTCGTTGCTGACGACGAAGATACTTGAATGTTACGAATCTTGAGGATCATATATTCCAAATGCAGATTAGGCACTTAGGGTAAGGGTAGTTCTTTACCAATACAAAGTTCTTTAAGATTCGGCTATATATCAATTAATCATAAGAAAGATCGCACGTAAATTCAAGATGCTTGTCCTTCTTATAGGAATAAAAAATACTTAAACTTGCTTTTGGTTTTTTCCTCTAATGTTTGTAAAGTACATGTTTCCCTAGACGATATCACCTTGGAACTAAGAAATATAGTATCATCACAGCATAGCATTAGTCCTAACGAGGAGGACAAAATCTTTGGATTGGAAGCCTTATGAAGCAGTTGAATACTTGATTCATTGGATGCTTATCAAAGGTTGTCTGATGGAAACTCGTTTGATTAAGTTAGAAATGTTCCTAGAGACATGCTTATATCCCAAGAGAAGATATTAAAGGCGAAGATGATACGCTGGGGATTTTCTTATAATGTCATACGTGCGTACTCAGCTCCCTACATTTTAGTTATTTACATGTGTCACATTTTAATTATTTCATACATTATTAATCCATGAACGTGTTGCATTCCTAAATGGCTTCCCCTTGTCACATTTATGATATATGTCCATTGTCTTTCATTAATTTGTATTACCTATCAAGTAATATTATAATAAGAGTGAAGTGATCTTCTCTCATGTATGCCTAGGATCCATATGTGACGTTTATATATCCAAATTTTTGTATCCAAATCCTTCTCTCCACAGTCTTATTCTATTCCATTTACCAATTTTTTCCTCATCATCCCAACAATTGTTCTGTGCCACCCACATTTTCCTTCATCTTGTTCATCTCCATCTCCAAATTAAAGCCACCAAGTTTTGCTTCAACTTGTTCACTTTCGCTACCTTCTCAGCATATCTTTACATCTTTAAAGCAGATTTAACATGAGGGTCTAACCAACTCAATTCTAATATACTCATTTTAAGCTCCTCCCACAATTGCTGAAGCTGCTCAAATGCCTTTCCATTCATAAATTCCCTCTTGGCTTATTCTTTAGCAATTGCATAGAACTCGACCTAATATAGTAAATGCCCATTCTGTGAACTTAGGACTTTTCTTCCGCTTACGGTCCATTAATGCAGGATGCCACCAACAGGCCTCCTCAAGTATTTGAACCATGCTCTCTCTATTAGTCTCAAATCCTAGAACTCATCAACACCTTCATCATATTTTGGGATTAATGCTTTCTCTATCTGTCCCACAACTTGAGTGCCTTCAGAGTTTACTTGGGCAGGCGGATGTGCACCCCTGCTGCCCTCTCTACTGCACCCAAAAAGTTAGGGGTTTTCGAGATGTGTTTCTTTTAATCATTAGATTCTGTATAAAATGAATGACATTATATTGTGATATCTTATGGATAAAAAATGGTGTTGTTTTCATATTTTATGATTTTTTAAAGATTTAATTCTTTTAATGAAAGAAAAACCACACAATTTTACAGCACTAAAATTTTGAAAAATCATTTTAAAAAAATTGCAAAATAGCACCATTTTCCCCCATAATAATTAAGATATTAAAATGTCACTCATTTTATATAGAATTTAATGCTAAAAAAAGTATTAAAAAAATATTTAGGAAGGACCCCATTTTTGGGGGCCAGCAGAGAGGGAGGCACGAACTTCAGCAATACATTAATCATTCAAAATATATCCTCGGATGGGTTTTCAAGCGTATCCAATTACATAAAAGATACAAAATCCCAATCAGTTTCATCTGCACTGAAGTTGTGGTATAAATCTGGGCTTTTTGACCAAAATAATCATTTTTTTAAAAAAATTACGAGAATAATGCACTTTTCAAACTATTATCCAATCTAATGCTCACGCCACTTGTCCGTGAGAGGGCCCACGCCACCGGTAGTGGCGTGAGGCGCTCCACGCTTCGGTGGCGTGGGCGTCTCACGTGATTAATAAAAAAATAATTAATTAATTAAAATAATTTAATTAAATATATAATTAATTATAAATAATAAAAAATTAATAATAATTTTAATTAATAATTAAGAAAATTAAAATATCTAAAATTTATTATAAACTCTAGGAACAAGATTAATTAGTAAATTAATTATTATAAACCCGAAGATAGATGACTAATTATTTAATATTTTGTACATTAACAATTTGATATATAAAGTATCCATCGAGAATAAGTTTAAATAGAGAATAATAAATAGTCAAATAATTAATTCACTAATTAAAAATTTACAATAACACAACGGATGATCCACGCTTTATGCTTTGTTATAACTAAATTATACGGCGTAATCTTTTGTTCTTTGTTATAACTAAAATTATATTATAACAAATAACAAAAGATTACGCGGTATAATTTAGTTATAACAAAGCGTAAAGCGTGGATCATCCGTTGTGTTATTGTAAATTTTTAATTAGTGAATTAATTATTTGACTAATTATTATTCTCTATTTAAATTTATCTTATCTAAGATGGATACTTTATATATCAAATTGTTAATGTACAAAATATTAAATAATTAGTCATCTATCTTCGGTTTATAATAATTAATTAATTAATTTACTAATTAATCTTGTTCCTAGAGTTTATAATAAATTTTAGATATTTTAATTTTCTTAATTATTAATTAAAATTATTATTAACTTTTTATTATTTATAATTAATTATATATTTAATTAAATTATTTTAATTAATTAATTATTTTTTTATTAATCACGTGAGACTGTCTCTCACGCCACCGATAGCGTGGAGACGATCTCCGCCACGCCACCCGAGCGTGAGAGAGTCTCACGCCACGCCGTGGCGTGGGCCCTCTCACGTGACGGGTGGCGTGAGCATTAGATTGGATAATAGTTTGAACGTGTATTATTCTGTAATTTTTTTTTAAAAAAATGATTATTTTGGTCAAAAAAGCCTATAAATCTGCATTCCAATTCCCCCAAAAGCAAAGGAACATCAATCAAAGACTACTATAACGTTGGCCCATCTCATCCGAATCAAATCTTATGTAAAGGAGAGAATAGACTTTTGAGAAAAAAATAACAATTTTTTTTTGGGGGGGGGGGGGGGGGGAGACCATAGAAATGAAACATCTAAATAGAAAGCAACTTTTGACCAATACAAAATTGATCTAGTGGCATAAAGCCCCGCTATATCCTTCTTGGTCTCGAGTCTTAGTCTCAAAGGAGACATGTGTGTTAGGAGCGACAACCACGAACCGTGAACAGGATACCAGATAATAATATATAAAAATAAAAAAAGAAAGCAACTTTCAAATGAATGGGTTAAGGGGCAAATTTGCCTTGAAAGTGTAAAAAAGGAAGAATTTTGCCTGGGCCGTTATCCTATCCTAGTATGTTGAGTTTGTGATCACATGTCATCCTTATTATTTTTGTTAAAGTGCAAATTTAGCCCAAAATATTTAAATCTACCATTAAAAAAATTGAAATAAATGATACATGGACTTTTGGGACAAATTTGCATCTTAACAAAAATAACGTGAATGACTTATGAACTGTCAGTTCAACATATTTAATCAAACTTAATTGTGATAATAAAGGGCAAGACAAACTTGTTTCCATTTTCACACTTTTTGAGGCAAAATTGCCCTTAAACTTAGAAGAATAAAGTCATAAACAATGAAGCAGCGTAGGGAATGGTGCATACCTCCTTTTACAGATTCTTCAATGTAAGCTTGATTGACCACCGTGAATGTGTATTCTGCATTGTATATATATACTCCAACCTTGAGGCAAACTCAAAACATCAGCTACTTCCAAAAATATACCCAAATGCTTCCAATATTCTCTTCCTCTGCAGAAAGAAATTTTCCTACGACCATTCCCCGACCCAAAAAAAAAAAAAAAAAAAGAGAGAGAGGCATTGCATTAATAGGTTAATTTAATCTTATCCGAAATTCTGAATGTATAACTATTGCGTCATGGAACAAAAAATAATAACTGAAAAGAATTAAGAAATAAACGAAGAATTGTATTAATTATAGAATTAGAGATATACCCCCTCCCTCTCATCCTTAATATAAGACCTAGTTGACTTTTTTGGCAAGATTAAGAAAGCTAAATAAATTACTTTGAAATATTTATATTTATCTTTTTTATATGAAACTAACTTATCTTATTTATAAACTGATATATAATCAAACGATAGAGGACATATTTTATTATTAACTAATTTATTTAGTTTCTTTAATCTCTAAAAAAAGTCAAATGTCTATTGAAGACCAAAAGTAGTATAAGAGATTTTGATGAAAACCGAGAGATGGAGGATATGTGTCTACGATAGAATCAGAACGGTTTGTGTGGTTCAGTGGTTGGTCTTCAATGTACTAAAGTTTTTGATAGTCCATACTACTTTCATGCAGGTTATATCCTCCTGTTCCTGATTCTTCATCATGTTATATATCACCTTATAATATCTGTATATACTATAAAAACCTGAAAGCCATTAACGCACAAGGCAAAATTCAACTTTGAAGCTTGGAATATTATAAAATTAAATTGAAATGTAACCAAAGAGTGAACGGGGGATTACATGCACGAACCTTGTTGATGAAGCTTACATACAGCCTTTAGGCGTAGAGAAGCCGATCTTTCTACGACGCATGATTGCATGAAGGGGAATTGAATATACAGGGGAACAAAACTGAAGATAGAAAGGGATAATCCTTTTCTCGTTGCTGACGACGAAGATACTTGAATGTTACGAATCTTGAGGATCATATATTCCAAATGCAGATTAGGCACCGGGTAAGGGTAGTTCTTTACCAATACAAAGTTCTTTAAGATTCGGCTATATATCAATTAATCATAAGAAAGATCGGCACGTAAATTCAAGATGCTTGTCCTTCTTATAGGAATAAAAAATACTTAAACTTGCTTTTGGTTTTTTCCTCTAATGTTTGTAAAGTACATGTTTCCCTAGACGATATCACCTTGGAACTAAGAAATATAGTATCATCACAGCATAGCATTAGTCCTAACGAGGAGGACAAAATCTTTGGATTGGAAGCCTTATGAAGCAGTTGAATACTTGATTCATTGGATGCTTATCAAAGGTTGTCTGATGGAAACTCGTTTGATTAAGTTAGAAATGTTCCTAGAGACATGCTTATATCCCAAGAGAAGATATTAAAGGCGAAGATGATACGCTGGGGATTTTCTTATAATGTCATACGTGCGTACTCAGCTCCCTACATTTTAGTTATTTACATGTGTCACATTTTAATTATTTCATACATTATTAATCCATGAACGTGTTGCATTCCTAAATGGCTTCCCCTTGTCACATTTATGATATATGTCCATTGTCTTTCATTAATTTGTATTACCTATCAAGTAATATTATAATAAGAGTGAAGTGATCTTCTCTCATGTATGCCTAGGATCCATATGTGACGTTTATATATCCAAATTTTTGTATCCAAATCCTTCTCTCCACAGTCTTATTCTATTCCATTTACCAATTTTTTCCTCATCATCCCAACAATTGTTCTGTGCCACCCACATTTTCCTTCATCTTGTTCATCTCCATCTCCAAATTAAAGCCACCAAGTTTTGCTTCAACTTGTTCACTTTCGCTACCTTCTCAGCATATCTTTACATCTTTAAAGCAGATTTAACATGAGGGTCTAACCAACTCAATTCTAATATACTCATTTTAAGCTCCTCCCACAATTGCTGAAGCTGCTCAAATGCCTTTCCATTCATAAATTCCCTCTTGGCTTATTCTTTAGCAATTGCATAGAACTCGACCTAATATAGTAAATGCCCATTCTGTGAACTTAGGACTTTTCTTCCGCTTACGGTCCATTAATGCAGGATGCCACCAACAGGCCTCCTCAAGTATTTGAACCATGCTCTCTCTATTAGTCTCAAATCCTAGAACTCATCAACACCTTCATCATATTTTGGGATTAATGCTTTCTCTATCTGTCCCACAACTTGAGTGCCTTCAGAGTTTACTTGGGCAGGCGGATGTGCACCCCCTGCTGCCCTCTCTACTGCACCCAAAAAGTTAGGGGTTTTCGAGATGTGTTTCTTTTAATCATTAGATTCTGTATAAAATGAATGACATTATATTGTGATATCTTATGGACAAAAAATGGTGTTGTTTTCATATTTTATGATTTTTTAAAGATTTAATTCTTTTAATGAAAGAAAAACCACACAATTTTACAGCACTAAAATTTTGAAAAATCATTTTAAAAAAATTGCAAAATAGCACCATTTTCCCCCATAATAATTAAGATATTAAAATGTCACTCATTTTATATAGAATTTAATGCTAAAAAAAGTATTAAAAAAATATTTAGGAAGGACCCCATTTTTGGGGGCCAGCAGAGAGGAGGCACGAACTTCAGCAATACATTAATCATTCAAAATATATCCTCGGATGGGTTTTCAAGCGTATCCAATTACATAAAAGATACAAAATCCCAATCAGTTTCATCTGCACTGAAGTTGTGGTATAAATCTGGGCTTTTTGACCAAAATAATCATTTTTTTAAAAAAAATTACCAGAATAATGCACTGTTCAAACTATTATCCAATCTAATGCTCACGCCACCTGTCACGTGAGAGGGGCCCACGCCCTTTGGTAGTGGCGTGAGGCTCGTCTCACGCTTACGGTGGCGTGAGGCATCTCACGTGATTAATAAAAAAATAATTAATTAATTAAAATAATTTAATTAAATATATAATTAATTATAAATAATAAAAAATTAATAATAATTTTAATTAATAATTAAGAAAATTAAAATATCTAAAATTTATTATAAACTCTAGGAACAAGATTAATTAGTAAATTAATTATTATAAACCTGAAGATAGATGACTAATTATTTAATATTTTGTACATTAACAATTTGATATATAAAGTATCCATCGAGAATAAGTTTAAATAGAGAATAATAAATAGTCAAATAATTAATTCACTAATTAAAAATTTACAATAACACAACGGATGATCCACGCTTTATGCTTTGTTATAACTAAATTATACGGCGTAATCTTTTGTTCTTTGTTATAACTAAAATTATATTATAACAAATAACAAAAGATTACGCGGTATAATTTAGTTATAACAAAGCGTAAAGCGTGGATCATCCGTTGTGTTATTGTAAATTTTTAATTAGTGAATTAATTATTTGACTAATTATTATTCTCTATTTAAATTTATCTTATCTAAGATGGATACTTTATATATCAAATTGTTAATGTACAAAATATTAAATAATTAGTCATCTATCTTCGTGTTTATAATAATTAATTAATTAATTTACTAATTAATCTTGTTCCTAGAGTTTATAATAAATTTTAGATATTTTAATTTTCTTAATTATTAATTAAAATTATTATTAACTTTTTATTATTTATAATTAATTATATATTTAATTAAATTATTTTAATTAATTAATTATTTTTTTATTAATCACGTGAGACCGGCCTCACGCCACCCGATAGCGTGAGATACCCTCACGCCACCGTAAGCGTGAGAGAGTCTCACGCCCTTTGCCCGTGGCGTGGGCCCTCTCACGTGACGGGTGGCGTGAGCATTAGATTGGATAATAGTTTGAACAAGTATTATTCTCGTAATTTTTTTTAAAAAAATGATTATTTTGGTCAAAAAGCCTATAAATCTGCATTCCAATTCCCCCAAAAGCAAAGGAACATCAATCAAAGACTACTATAACGTTGGCCCATCTCATCCGAATCAAATCTTATGTAAAGGAGAGAATAGACTTTTGAGAAAAAAAATAACAATTTTTTTTGGGGGGGGGGGGGAGACCATAGAAATGAAACATCTAAATAGAAAGCAACTTTTGACCAATACAAAATTGATCTAGTGGCATAAAGCCCCGCTATATCCTTCTTGGTCTCGAGTCTTAGTCTCAAAGGAGACATGTGTGTTAGGAGCGACAACCACGAAAACCGGAACAGGATACCGTATAATAATATATAAAAATAAAAAAAAAGAAAGCAACTTTCAAATGAATGGGTTAAGGGGCAAATTTGCCTTGAAAGTGTAAAAAAGGAAGAATTTTGCCTTGGCCGTTATCCTATCCTAGTATGTTGAGTTTGGTATCCACATTAATATCCTTATTATTTTTGTTAAAGTGCAAATTTAGCCCAAAATATTTAAATCTACCATTAAAAAAATTGAAATAAATGATACATGGACTTTTGGGACAAATTTGCATCTTAACAAAAATAACGTGAATGACTTATGAATCATTCAACATATTTAATCAAACTTAATTGTGATAATAAAGGGCAAGACAAACTTGTTTCCATTTTCACACTTTTTGAGGCAAAATTGCCCTTAAACTTAGAAGAATAAAGTCATAAACAATGAAGCAGCGTAGGGAATGGTGCATACCTCCTTTTACAGATTCTTCAATGTAAGCTTGATTGACCACCGTGAATGTGTATTCTGCATTGTATATATATACTCCAACCTTGAGGCAAACTCAAAACATCAGCTACTTCCAAAAATATACCCAAATGCTTCCAATATTCTCTTCCTCTGCAGAAAGAAATTTTCCTACGACCATTCCCCGACCCAAAAAAAAAAAAAAAGAGAGAGAGGCATTGCATTAATAGGTTAATTTAATCTTATCCGAAATTCTGAATGTATAACTATTGCGTCATGGAACAAAAAATAATAACTGAAAAGAATTAAGAAATAAACGAAGAATTGTATTAATTATAGAATTAGAGATATACCCCCTCCCTCTCATCCTTAATATAAGACCTAGTTGACTTTTTTTGGCAAGATTAAGAAAAACTAAATAAATTACTTTGAAATATTTATATTTATCTTTTTTATATGAAACTAACTTATCTTATTTATAAACTGATATATAATCAAACGATAGAGGACATATTTTATTATTAACTAATTTATTTAGTTTCTTTAATCTCTAAAAAAGTCAAATGTCTATTGAAGACCAAAAGTAGTATAAGAGATTTTGATGAAAACCGAGGGATGGAGGATATGTGTCTATGATAGAATCAGAACGGTTTGTGGTTGGTCTTCAATGTACTAAAGTTTTTTATAGTCCATACTACTTTCATGCAGGTTATATCCTCCTGTTCCTGATTCTTCATCATGTTATATATCACCTTATGTTATCTGTATATATTATAAAAACCTGAAAGCCATTAACGCACAAGGCAAAATTCAACTTTGAAGCTTGGAATATATTAGAAAATTAAATTGAAAGGTAACCCAAAGACTGACTGGGGATTGCGTGCACGAACCTTGTTGATGAAGCTTACAGCCTTTAGGCATAGAGAGGCCGATCTTTCTACGACGCCGGAAGGCGAATTGAGTATATAGGGAAACAAAACTGAAGATAGAAAGGGATGATCCTTTCTTGTTGGAGACGACCAAGGCACTTGAATGTTACAATATAATTCTTGAGGATCAGATATTCCAAATGCAGAATTGGCACAAGATGATTCTTTACCAATACCCAAGTTTGGGTAATTCAGAATATGTTTGTGTATTTTAAAATCAACCTGAGAAAAATATGTATGCATATGGTTTATCTTTTCTTTGATTGATGCTTTTACAAAAATATCTAAAAAGAACAGTTGCATAATATAGAAGCCTTTTTTGCTGGATTGTAAAGTTAATTTTGCTATAGTTCGGTCGAAGAACAAATGTATTTGTTTAATACATACATACATACATATACTCATCTAAGAATGTTGGAGGAGGTCCACACATGCAAAAATTAAAGCGCTAAACGAAGGGTGTACTGAATTATATATGTTTCTCCGAAAAAACAAAAGATATATATAATTATAATTCACATATTTTTCACACTCCTCATATAATGTTTCTTGGAACTATAATGCACCCAATATAATCGTCCAAACAACAGTCGTAATGGAAGGAAACTCGTGGTTCTACACCTTCGTAGTTTGAAAGAGAATTAAAAATATTTCTATTGTCATTCGCCATAGTAATATTGCAGTAAACGTATTTATTCTAAGAAAAGAGTGGCACAATATATTTATTATTTTCTAATTTTATTTACACATCATTAAACATATTTATCATGTGCTTGTAAAGTGTATGAATTGCTTATAAAAAAAAGTGTATGAATTGAGTTTTCATGTATGATCTCAGCCTCTAAATCATTCTTTTATGTAATATTTAGCATGTTTTCAAGTGCATTATTGGACAGCGTTTGGATTAGGTCATTTATAATTTGTATATAACGCGACTTTTTATAGATCTTATATTATACTCTCTGTGTATATAATTAACTTTATATATATGTTGTTTTAAGAGAGCGAAGAAAATAACCAAAGACAAATTAACATAAAACGATTGGTATTTTACATAAAAAGCAAATAATAATAATAATAATATCCATTTACATGATGTCATCATCCCCCACACACACAGCATTACCACACTAGGGTTTTCCATATCCAATTTCTGCCTCCAAGTCCTTTTCTTCAAAGCCTTCTTCTACATTCATCAAATCTTTTCTTATCATTTCAACACTTTGTTCAGAGTCACCCAACTTTTCCTTTAACTCTTTCATTTCTATCTCCAAAGCCACCAGGTTCTCCCTCAACTTCTTCACCTTCTCAGCCTTCTCCTCATATCCTTTCATTTTTAGGGCAGATTTAACCCTAGGCTCCAACCAATTCAAGTCTAATCTACTCATCTCAAGCTCCTCCCACAAATTTTGAAGCTGCTCACAAGCCTCATCATTCATATCTTTCCACTTATTGTCCCTCAGAAATTGCAGAACCCGACCCAAACTATTAAACGCCCACTCAGTAAACCTACGACTTCTATTGTTCTTACACTCCATCAATGAAGGATGCCATGAACAAACTTCCTCTAACAGTGGAACAAATGGTTTCTCTATTCGCCCCAAATCCTTGAAATCAACCAGATCACCGTGATCGTCATCAGCTTTTGGTTCATTTGCAGGAACTTGTTCGGATTCCTTGGGTAAGGAAGGATAAGTTAAATGACTAAGGTCAAAGCCATCAGGTTTAACCGCATAAAATTCAACTTCAACAATACATTTATCGTTGAAAATAAACCCATTGGATGCGTGCTTAAGTACCCCCAAAGGCATAAAAGATGCGTAACCCCTATTAACTGCATTATTTGCACTAGAGAACTTGTGTTTAATATCTGCAATTAATATTAAAGTGAAAGACTATTATATATATCCATCCCATTCCAATTGAAAAATGAGACCACCAAACTGAAAACAAGTTTTATTGGAATAAATGATAATGAACAAGTATATGAAATCATAATATATACCTCCTTTTGCAGATTTTTCCCTCGAAAATTGATTGACCACAGTGAAAGTAAAGTCTGCATATACGCTCCAACCTGGAGGCAAACTCGAAGCATCAGCTACATGCAAATATATAGCTAAAAACTTTCCGTCCTGTCTTCCTCGGTATACAGCAACTTTCCTACAGCCATTACGACAAAAGAAAAATTGTACAAATATGTCAAATAAATATTAAATATGACAAGAAGAGCGGGGATAAAATCGTTAAATGAGAGATCGTATTGTACTAATTATTTAATAGTATTTGTAAAGCAGATTTGAATTACCAATTACAATCGCCGATAGTAAAAACCTCAGAGTAGTGTCGGGTATTTGTCTTCAATGTCCTGAAGTTTCTGATCGTCCATGCTATTTTCTGGTATGTTATATCCTTTGGCTGCGGATTCTTCATTTTCCAGTCAACTTATGATGATCCCTGACCAAATCAAAACCAGAAACCAAATTTCAAAGCCAATAATGAATATATATATATATATATATATATATATATATGAGATGAGAAAGTCAAATTTTGCCGACGCATGAGAAATCCATACGCACTATACACTAGTTAAAATTTTCAGTGACCAATCGCAAATGGAGAAAAGGGGTGAAAAAAAGATTTTTGCAAGATATTAAGTAAAGAAGAATACAAGTGAGAAGGAGCTATCAATTTTGTGGATGTTGAAGTGCCGGAAGAAAAATGGTTAGAAAGGTGGAGGGAGAAGGATTATAAAGGAAGAAAGCACAAGGAAAAGGAACAAATTACAGGAAACAAAAAGGGATAATTCTTTGTTGTTGCAGAGAAGGAATCAAGAGAGTCCAATTAATGTTAACATTCTTGAGGATCACGAATTCCAAACATGCAGAGTAGGTCCTAGGTAATTCTTTGCCAATGCCCAAGTTGTTCAATGTCTTTGTATAACCCAAGATTCGGTTATACTAGCAATTATCTGTAAGAAATTAAACTTAAGATGTCGTCTACTGATAGTATGGTTTATATATATGGATATGTAGTCGTGTGGTTCATGCAAAGGTGTTGCCTTTTGCTTAATTATTCACCTTTCCAGCTCAATTCTACTAGTCATTGTTGGTCCCTTCAACAGGCTTCCTTCTAATTTCATAGACAATTTTAAGATAAAAAAAAAAACACCAACTCTTTTGATTCTAAATATAAGGTAATCTGTTAAGAAAAGTAGTTAAAATATTTATTTGTAATCAACACATATAAAATTTGTGAACTTTTTTTTTTTAAAAAAAAAATACTCTTGCCATTTAATGATTAAAATTTAATGCACAGACATTAAAAAACTCCAAAACAATTAATACAGGAGATAAGAGAAAATTATATTTATATTTGTAACAAGCAATTTGTAAAATAGAGATACCACTGTGGTCCTTATTATAGGTTGAGTTTCTTTTATTATCTCTCATAATCTCTAAATTATATTCATTCAATCAACCTAAAAGGTCACATTATTACTTTAATTTTTCTCTCATCTTCTCAATCAAAGACTTAGAAGAGACTGATGAAAGATATGGGGGAAAAAAAGGAGAGGAGAGAATCTTCTTCCCCTTTTTATAAGTTTATTGTAGGAGCAATTGTTAATCCTAAATAGAGTTATTCATGTCTGCTTTTCAAATTTACCCCGTTAAATGAGTATGAGATGAGAGAAAACATAACTCATAATTTTCTAATACACGGTCTTTAGTAAGGGAAAAAATTTAGACATGTTTAATTAATAAGTTAATTGTCATTCCTTGCTTGATATATGAGAGGCAGTTGAAATTGGCTATATAAGATTCGCGCGAATTGAATGATGGAAGGTGTCTGTATGCTGATCCTTAATTTTTCTGGGGCTATGTTCAATCTTCAAACTTTTATGAGATGGTGTAATTAATTAAAGTATTATATCTAATCTTTATATCCCATTTGTGGTATAACACATGAATAAAATCTTATAATTAAGAGCAATATAGTATTAAACCGCCCTTGAATGATATCAACTAGGAGTGAGCATGGTGCCCAGATGCCCAGTACATCCGCCGAAGCCCGACAAAAAATTGCCTAGCCCATCCCTAAAAAAGTGGTCCAAAAAAAAATTTGAGCAGTTTTGGATTAGGCCAATAAGAGGGCCGAGCATCGGCGGGGGGAGCATCTCATTTGGCCCCGAAAAATTAAATATATTTAAATAAATATTATTTTATTTAAATATATTTTATTATCATGTCTAAATATATTATATTATACTTTAAGTATCTCCAAAGCTTTGAAATTATGTGAAGTGTAAACTAGAATCTTCGTGGGGTATGGCAGAGCGTCACTACTTAGGCAAGGGAAGCACGCCTTGCTAGCCCACCCTTACCCGATAATCCCGAAAATGGTTAAGGCTTTTATCGGGCGGGGGGTATTAGACGAAAAATGTAGCCGTTCATTCTTCTAGGTATTGGGGGGGTCTCGCCTCTACCCTCACCTACCCATTTGCTTGTTTGTTTGTTGTCACCCCTAATATCAACCAGGCTTCCATGACTCCTCTTGTTTGTTTGTTGTCCACTTTCACTTAAGCTTATCGTTTTAATGGCAAGTAAATGATATCAAATAGTATTAATCTGCCCTCTTTTAGATGTCGAAGGTTCCTCCTAAGTTTAGATCAAATAAAAATTCTTAAATATACTTAGTTTTTGGATCCGTTACGCAATCATCATGTATAAACGAATTAAGAACCCTTTTACACATTTATAGAATGGGGAGAAATAAAGAGGTGAAAGATACTTTCGATTTTTAATATAAAAGCCAGTTAATTGTTTTAGAAAAATTAAAAAACTTAATAAATTATTTAATCATAATATGTTATATATAATATATCATTTTATAAGTTGGATTAAATAAATTGGTTTAAAAACTAGAAATGCAAATACTTTGATGTAGTTAATTTAGCATTTTTATCTCTCCTAAAAAAATTAACTGCCTCTTTTATATTAAGGATCTAATAGAAATATAGTTGGTAAATAATATGAGTACTGTGTTAATATGATAACGGTGGGGTAATAATGGGGACAAGAATTAAACGAATGCAGTAGGAGAAAAGTCATACTCCGTGTTTGAGATGGAGATGGAGGTGCCATTATATTATAGTAACCCTGGTCCTAATTATAAGAGATAGTTGACTTTTTTTAAAGAAATTAAGAAAGCTAAATAAGTTACTTAATCATTTCATATGTTGTGAATCTTTATATTATACCACTCTGGTCCTATTTATAAGTCCCCTTTTGGCCAAATCACACATACCAAGGAGAGGTAGTTAGCTCAATGATTATGAGATGAATTTTCAATTTTACCCTCATTTGTGATTGGTTACCTTCAACTTTTTCTTCTCTCTCTATTTTCATTAGTACAATTAATATGGACAAAAGTGTCACAATCTCATTTATTTAGTCAAAGGGGACTTATAAATAGGACCAAATTTTTTTGGTCAAAAGGGACTTATAAATAGGACCAGAGTGGTACCACTTTAATTCTATTTATAAGTCCAGTTTGACCAAAAAAATTTGGTCCTATTTGTAAGTCCATTTTCGGAAATAAATGAGATTGTGACAATTTTACCCATATTAATTACACACATAAAGATAGAGAGAGAAGAAACAGTCAAAAAGTACCTAATCATAAATGAGGGCAAAGTTGAAGATTTACCCCATAATCATTGTGTCGATAACTTTTCTTGGTATGTGAGATTTGGTCAAAGTGGACTTATAAATAGGATCAGAGTGGTACTCCCTCCGGTCCTTATTATAAGGCACCAACTAACTTTTCTCACAAACCAATAAAAACAGTTAAAGTCAATAAAGTTGCCCTACAATTTAAGCAACTTCCAATATTACTCCTACTAATTGCACTAAACTCTAATATTATATTAATTATTACTCACACACACTACCCTCATTAATTATAGGAAGACATGGAAAAAAATAATTAATGTTCATTGGGAACAAGCAAGTACCTTATAAAAAGGACCAAATAAACTTGTTAGTTGATGCCTTATAATAAGGACCGGAGGAAGTATGTTAGTTTATTAGTCAAACTAATTAGTTTGAAGAAAAAAATGAAAATACAAATACTTTCTAAAGTAATTTAATTAGTTTCCTTAATCGCCACGAAAAAGTCAACTAACTCTTATAATTAGGATCGGAGGGAGTAATACCTTCAATTATGAATCTTGCTTCATGGTGTTTATAATTAAAATTGGAGGGAGTATTAATGATTAAAGCAGGGAGGGGGCATGAATCTTGAATTAGCCATGTGAGAAGAGTGGAGGAAGGTTAGGGGCCACGTGGGCCCTCGTCAATCACGCTCGTGCATCACGTGCTCCCATCCTTAATTACATCTAATGAATCTACCCAACTGGTTTCCTTCTCATCTAAAGAAAGGATATGGTAGGAGAATTCGTTTCAGATTTTATTTTTTTATTTATTTTTCAAATAATTATTTTAATAGATAGAGAATATAAAATAAATATAATCTTTAAATTAACATTTTTTTTATTTAAAAATCACTAGATAAAAAAACCTAGATAGTACAGATCTCTGAACAGTTTAGATTGGCCAAGTTCCCACTGCTCTTCCTGAATCTACCTGTCCCTCCTTTCCTTCTCATGGCTATCTTATGCAACTGGAAACTACACCGTCACTATTGCTTTTATTCTCTTTTTTATTTCCTTGTCCAAAAGATAACACTTTTGCTTTTAATTAAAAAGAAGAAAGGATAACCATTTTCTATTTGAAAAAATGTGATATTTTTAATTACAAGAGAATAATTAAGTGAGATGCTTCCCAATCTAGCATCTCAAACCTATAATCTATTAGTGTTAAAAAGGTTAGCGGCACATCATCACTAGATTACTAAAAAGCTATCCACATTGACAAGATAGAGATTAAATTAACTTTCGACAATTGTGTTGCGTCTTAAAGGAAATCTAACCCAGAAAAATTTTCAAAATTATCGTGTCACAGTTGATTACTAAAAAAGGTGATATATGTGAGTGTTTGGATAACACTCAAATCACTGTTTTAAAAGTTTTTATTTTTCAAGTCGATATAAAATTCTTCTCAAATGTTTACCTAATAAATCATAAAAACTACTACGTATTATGTAAAAACTAATCCAAACATCACTAATACATATTGCAAATCACGATCAAGTTTGAGCAACAAGAACTTGTCTCATATACCCTCCCGCCTCCTGCAGGCTCCTAAATTATCGGCTGCCTTAGATATTTGGAAAATATTTTTCCTCTTATTTATCAACCAAAATTATCAAATTTGTTTCTAAGTACCTCCATGCATGTTCTTCCCATGCGTCCTCCATTCCTCCTCACTTCCATCACTATCAAGCTCAGGCAACAAGAAATTGTCTTATCTACTCTTAAATTTATGTCCTGTTTGTTTGATTTCTAAGAGTAATGTTGCTTGCAATATTCTAAATTTATTTGTTCAAATTTATGGGTAATATTGCCTCTTCCTCCTCCTTCGTATGATTAAAATCTATTTTCAGATTAAATTGAGTGGATTTCTCCTTGTATGCTACTCCCTCAAATCTTTAATATAAGACATATTTAAGAATTTATTTTTATCTTAAATATAAAATATAATTATCATATTTGTCAATCTTTTTTCTAATTTACCTCAAATAATCCTTCCTCAACAATAATTAAAGAAAAAATTAAATAAGATAGCTAGAATAGTTTAAAAAATACATATCATATTAACTAACTTAATTAATTTTTTTAATTTAATTTAATTAAATAAATATTTTTTAAAAAAAGTATCATAAGAACCTATACACATAAATTTTGGATAAATCAATTTGAGTTCAAATATTCAACTCGATCAAAAAAGAGTATAAAATGCATTTTTGTGGGGTCAAAAAGGAGGAAAATGGAGTTGAGATTGATGTTTATTAAAGATGTTTTTAAGTACTGTACTAAACATGGAATTATGTTCATCGTTCAAGATATTTTTTCCCCGAGTGGCTATAATATTCTTGATTTCTGCATTGTCCATAAATTTACACGCGTTCGATAACTATTGGCTCGAACACGTGCCTTCCTTTGTGTTTAACAACGGCTGCATGGCAGTTTCGTAATTCAGACCTCAAAGAATGGCCAAAGTCAACAAAGTCAACCCCATAAAATTCCCTATAAAATCGCGATCTCTCGATTTTCCTCTTTCCCCTCGCTTTCCATATCATTTTCCCACTAAAAAGAAAAAAAAGTGAGAGAAATCGAGAAGGCTTTGCTCCCCACAATGGAAGAAAAGCATGCAGCTTTCGAATCAAGCGCTAGCGAAGTAAACGGGGTCTCTGCTAGTCACAGCGTCAGCAACAGCGACCATGGCTGGCAGAAGGTCACCTACGCTAAGCGACAGAGGAAGACCAAGTCCGCCACCACCACCAACCACTCTGATTCCAATGGGAATCCTAATAGAATTGTTGCCAGTGAAATCGTGGCGGGTACTGACAATGTTTTCCGGTCACTGGAGCAGCAATCAGAGGACCGGCGCCGGAGAATTCTCGAAGCACAGAAGGCGGCCAATGCCGGTGCTGTTGACGTTCCACTCAGATCAAAGCAACGGTCTGATTACGATGATGACGAAGAGGATGAAGACAGCGATGAGCCGGAGAATGGGAAAGTGGAGCAAGTAAAGAAGGTGAAACAGAAGAAGCCGAAGGTTACTGTGGCCGAAGCGGCTGCGAAGATTGATGCGGCTGATCTGGCGGCTTTTCTTGCTGAGATATCGGTGTGGCATCTTACTTGCTTAATGGGTTGTGAATCACCCACGATTATATGTGTTTGGATCTGATCTTTTGATTCGGAGAGGAATTGCATTTGGGTTAATTGTCTTTGTTTTTCCCAATAGAAAACATACGAGTCGCAGCAGGACATACAGATGATGCGGTTTGCTGATTATTTTGGGCGTGCATTTTCTGCTGTGAGCTCTTCACAATTTCCCTGGATGAAGTTGTTGAGGGAGTCAACGGTGGCTAAGATGGCTGATGTGAGTTAGCCATTCTTCCCATTTTTATTGGATACATGCATCTACATAATTATAATTGTGATGATGAGTTTGTGAAGTCCGAAGTTTGTTTTACAAAAAACAGTGCCTTGATGATTGATAAATTGGTCAGTGTTGCTTAACTATGACAGAGAAGCCAATATGTGTAAGCATTTTCATTTGCATGTATGTAGTTATAGTGAGAAGCGTTAACCATTGGGAACTAGATTGCGAATGCACGCTCTGAAGTGTTATTTTGGTTACCTTAAAATGAAAATGAGAACTAGGCCAGAGTGTCTTTGTTCCTTGAGTTCAAAAAAGAATGCTTTCCAATGTACACCCGTCATACGCATATTTGTTATATTGCTTCTTCCTTTCTTCGATATTTTTATTCTTTATGCTTTCCAATGTATACCCTTCTTACGCATATTTGTAATTATGAATGCTAAAGTCATCGTAAACCATGTAGCGCAATTTTTCCCTTAAACATTCTATGAATTGAAAGAATCAAGTAATAACTGCCCATTATACCATAGGACAATGTTCTGTATCATTCCGCTTGTGTATTAAGACCATTATGCCTCGTAACATTCCATGGAGTTGTGATGTGATCACTATATTGAAGTATCTGAATGTGTCACATTTCCATTTTCTTATGATAACATCACCCAATTTTTCTTTTTCCTTTCTATTTGTACCACTATAGATTATCATGCTGTGTCACATTACTATGTTATGGTAAGATAATGTTTCAACAAAATTTGATGGACATTCGGACTATATCTCATGTGACTGACAAGGTTTTTGGTTTTTATTTTCTGACTTTCTCCTGGGAAGATAATTAACAAGTGTACATTTTGCCAGATTCCGCTATCTCACATTTCTGAAAATGTATACAAGGCATCAATTGACTGGATCAACGTACGTTCTCTTGAGACACTTAGTTCCTTTGTGCTGTGGACTCTAGACAGTATTCTTGCTGATTTGACTAGCCAGCAAGCTGTGGCGAAGGGCTCCAAAAAGGCTGTGCAACACACAACTACAAAATCTCAGGTAACTTGATGCCACTAGTCACTAAATACTGTGCGATCTTAGTTTTGACTAGCTCATCAATGAGTTCTTTGTTTTTATGGATTTTCCGTCTCTGAATGAGATTTGATATTTTCTTTTAAATCATGTCATTAGGTCTTTCTATTCACTAGTGTTGAGTTTAGTTAATGTTAACTACAAGTATATTCAAATGGCTTATGTATGAGGCATTGTTGATGATTGTTTTGTTATTATCATTGTTTTCATTTTCCTTTTGGGGTCTTTGTGACCTAAAGGTCCTATGAACTAAAGAAAAAACTAAATGCGATGCCAATTACATGCTCTTGAGATTTGTATCTAATTCATTTCGGCCTTGCACCTAGACATGTGTCTAAAAGAGGAAGCTTGAATTGAATTTATGCATGATCATTATGGGGCACTATAAATCTTAAAATAACAAAGTCCAAAAAGAAGTCCAAACAAAAACAATGCCTGTATTTTTAAGCAGCCAGTAGGGTAAATTATGTATGGGGACTAGTTTATATTTCCTGATTCTATCAACTTGGAGCATGAATTTAACTTCATTGCAGACTGTTCGTGCCTTTTTTTTTTACCTAATTTACATTGAAGCTTTGTCTTATTGTTTATAGCTTTTTAAATTCTAATATGTTATTCTTTTTACTTTGTATTGACATTACTTGTAGGTTGCAATGTTTGCAGTCTTATCTATGGTGTTGCGGCGGAAGCCTGACGCTCTAATTAGTCAGTTACCCATATTGAGGGATAATTCAAAGTATCAAGGGAACGATAAGCTTACAGTGATTGTATGGATGATATCTCAGGTGTGTGCTGGATGCTGAAACATTCACATGAATCTGCTGGGAAAAATTTGTCTTAAATATTTAATTTTCTTTAGTTTTACCTGCAGTTTTGTAATGCTTAATATTGAAGTACTTTTGTGCAGGCTTCAATAGGTGACCTCTCAGTAGGTTTATATGCTTGGGCACGCAATCTCCTACCAATAGTGAGTGGCAAGAGTGTTAATCCACAGTCCAGGGATTTGGTTTTGCAGCTAGTAGAGAAGTATGTAATTAAGCAAGTTTCTTTTTAGCTTTTTCTCCTCAATAGTATTGCCATTTCTTGATACCATTGTTATTTCTCTGTTTTTTTTGGCGGCAGAATTTTGTCTGCTCCAAAAGCACGGCCTATTTTAGTAAATGGTGCAACTAGGAAAGGGGAGCGATTAATTCCGCCTTCTGCATTTGAAATATTGATGCGGGTCACATTCCCCACATCTTCAGCTAGAGTAAAGGTGGATTTTCAGCTGGTTGCATTTCTGCTCTCCAGTTATTGTGGCTCATATTTTGCTTTCAAGACTCAAGTCATGTGTTCTTTCTGTATAGGCTACTGAAAGGTTTGAGGCAATATATCCCACTCTGAAAGAGGTAGCTCTCGCTGGTTCACCTGGAAGTAAAGCAATGAAGCAAAATTCACAGCAAATATTCAGTTATGTGATCATGGCAGCAGGAGAAGGTATGTAAACTGTATTTTGTTGCTTTATTTGTCGTTTCCTTTCTTTTTTTCCTGCCTGAAATATTATAGAAGTTAATACTGTATTGGAAGTTATATGTAATGTAGTTGTGTTTTCCAGGCAATCCTGGGCGGTCAAAAGAAGCAGTTTGTGTTTTCATTTGGTGCTTGAGCCAAAGTTCAGAATGTTACAAGCAATGGGTGAGCCATTCTGTCTATACGCATGCCATTTTGATTTTTGAGTTCATATAAGATTCTTGCATGTTTTATGTTTTTAAGGGCAATTTGATTTTTTTTAGTCTCATTCTTTCTTGGTTATGAACAGGAAAAAAATTATCCGGTCAACCTAGAAGCAAGTGTTTCCATTCTTAAACAACTTTCTGAAGATTGGACTGAACACGCAGAGAAATTATCTCCTTTCGAGCCCTTGAGAGAAACTCTAAAAAGTTTTAAGCAAAAGGTAATTTCTTATTCATTTATGTTCATGATACTACTCAGAATATCTAGAACTGCTTGCCGATACCCCTGACCTGGACTGATTGGGCTGCGCTGACTTCAGAGGATTTAATTTATCTATGACTGCAGCAAAATATGTGTGTTTTTTTTTTTTTTAATGATTGACTACTTTTTGGCGACAGAATGATAAGGCATTGGCTACTGGGACAGATGCTTCTCAGCAAGCTCTCCTTAAGGATGCAGACAAGTATATCAAGATAACCTTAGGAAGAGTATCGCAAGGTCATGGGCGCATGACATGTTTGACCTTTACAGCCGTTGCTTTAGCTTTGGCCGCCATTGCATTCTCCCCGAATGTGGCGTCATGGGATTTGAGGAAACTCTCTGTAGCCTTGAGCTCTCAGCTCACCTTCTGAAGGATGAGAATTATTCAGTAGCACTGGCAGCAATGGCTCTTTTCAGCACACCACAAATGCAATGAGTTAAATTGTGAATTTATCTCAGTGCATAACGTGGAGGTTGTATATTTAAGTCCTGGTCGGGGGACAGAGTATTTTAGACAATACCTCTTGGAGAATGCTTACTCAAGATCCGTTTTGGACTCATTTTATTCTTTTTTTTTTTTTTAAATGTTTTTGTTCGGTCGCCAAAAAATTCGTTACTTGATGGCTTTTAAAATGACTGTGCTGGCAAAATGCCTGAGAAGGTAGCTTCCCCTGCGTTCTGAAGATAGTTGTAGCTGATAGAGTTTTCATGAAACAATGCAAATTTTTCTTGAATTTGCATGGTTATGGCTGTAACTGTGGCCTGTTCTCTTCTTGCTCGCCATTTACTACTATATTCTGAATGATCTTTAATTGATGAATGTTGCTTCTGGAAATCAATATATGGTTTTTGAAAACCAGGAATGGATAATTGCTTGAAGAGAAAGGGAGAGGGTGGATGGTTTTGAAACATTACAAGCATCTTGTTAGTGCTTCTCTTATACGTGATAACTACAAAAATAGCAATGAATAAGTAGGTTTGGTGTTTTGAATTTGGTTTCCTACTCTCTTGTCATGGACAAATTGGAAAAAAAAAAAAAAAAAAAGTGTAACAATTTGTCACTGTATCGCATTCAATATATATTCTCTGATCATAAGATGAGAAGGTACAATTGACAAAAGCTTAATCACCCTCTTCCGCACAATAGTTTAGAAATACAATTTCATCCCAAAATGTCCTATTTGATTTCTTGTGTTATGAATACAGTTTCATGGATAATCTTCAGGTTCGGCAAACGGGTACTTTGGATATGCATTTCTGATCTTTGAAGGATCTTCAGGCGTAGACCAAGGGTACTTCAAGGATGGATCCCTTGGGAATTTCCTGAAGTTTAAAAATGGTGCCCACAGAAGTACCCTACACAAAAGAGGCAAACAATTTACCCATACATGCTGGCAAAATGGAATTCTTTTTATGGTGCTGAAAACGAGGAAACTTTTTGCAAAACGACAAATTTTTGGAAAAAAGTATCACTATGTTTGAAGCAGGTCATAAACATGTTAGAACAGGCGCCCAAAAGAACTTTGCACAATAACTTCTGTTTATAAATAACTAGTGTGGGTCATATGTATTGCAGAGAGTCTAATAAATGAGTCACCCTGTTTTGGTATTCATGAATGCATAATTCATTAGAGTTTTTATATTATTTATAGACCTGAAAAATTTTTGTAATCATATTAGTGCATAACTATTCTAAAAAGAGCAGAGGAATAGCTTCTCACCCAGGGAAGAACATGAAGACGAACATGAATTGCACATACATTTCGAGGAGGTTTCTTCTGTACCATCTTATCCTAAGCCAGTTCAATATAATTGGCTGCAATTTGCCCACACTCACCAAGTATCAGAATTCCTGATAAAGAAAGACAAGCAAAAACAACAAAATATGTATTGAAGGAGAGAACTTACAGGCATAACTATGAAGTACCCAAAGAGAACAATCCCCAATTGTATCAAAACCCAGCTGAGTTCTGGCTCGTTATTCACCCCAGTTACTGCAAACGCCGGTTGCTCAGCCTGTTCAGACCACCACATTCAACCTTAACTTAAAGCTGCAAGAAATTACTGAAATGTTTGGTATACCCTATTGGTTGATTTCTAAAATCATTAGTGTTATACTGGTAATGGTATTCCATGCCACCAAGTAATTATGTGTGAAAAAGAATATCTCACCAAGGTCAAGAGAGCTCCAATTTGTAGAGCCAAACTTGGTTTCTGTAGACTAATGAGCTCATTTGGCTTCTGGGA
Organism: Acacia acuminata; assembly: GCA_019022655.1. NCBI lineage: Eukaryota > Viridiplantae > Streptophyta > Magnoliopsida > Fabales > Fabaceae > Acacia > Acacia acuminata. The sequence continues at coordinate 2,539,493 of JAFJYI010000076.1, read as the reverse complement.
ACTGCTTGAAAGGGTCTGTAATTGAATTCACGGGATCTTGTCAGAAGAAAAATTCAGTAAGAAATAATAATAAATTAACCCAAAACTGGTGGCAGAAGAAAGGGAATCAGATTATGCCTGTTGGGCAGGATTGGTGGTATGAGATGATGGTTTGTGATGGGAAGCAACGAAGAAAGAAGTTGAGGTCCCACATCGAGAAGAGGAAGAGAGAGGAGGTGGAGCTTTGGGAAAATGGAGGTTGAATGAGCAGCTCATTTTTTCAGAGCTCTCTCTGTTTTTGATTTCTTATCTTTTTTAAGAGTTCTATTCCATGGCCAACATAGTCCATAGCATAGCCTTCAGTTCAAAGAGAAAAAAGACAAAATCTTCGGCAGAAGCCACGTGTAGATCATTCTCACCCGCATCCACTAACACGAGAATTATAATTTTCTTATAAAATTTAAATATATTTATTTATAAGAGATCATATTATCCGTTGGTAATCTTTTTTATAGCCACTAATGTTAGATGATTTTCACATTTATCGTGTTAATTTCTAATTTTTGGTCACTGGGAATCTTAAGAAGTGTAATTCATCTCAAATTCTATAACAAGGTGGGATTATAGTTTAGTAATACTCATTTTGAGACCTAATTAATCAATTTACAAAAATTAAGGAAATTGTTTAAATCATTTATTTGTGTAAGAAAAGTATATGTCACTCTTCCAGAAATATTTATATTAGATTCGAAATAAATCTATAGATAGTATGTAAATGTAAGTTTTTATCAGCCCTGCTGCTGTAGCTAAGCTAGATTATTTTGGACAGCTGGTAAAAAAATAGATTATCATTTTTTTCATAATTTTTTATGAGTTATATAAATTTTTTTAATATACAACTTTTTGCTGAACTTATATGATTGATGTGATTTTGGCCATGGAAATCGATTAACGAAATGCTGTGACTCAAATGATTAATGAGCAGCTAAAACCCACCACCACCCCTATCTCTATCTGGTTTTTGCAGAGACACTGCGAACGGCAGAGAGCCCCCTCCGTGGGTGAAGCCTTCTCAGCAGATTTGATAATCATATATTGCTCTTACTTCGTTATCTTCTCTTAGTGTCCTCCATATCGGCTGACATGTTTGCCTCAACGATCCTAACACCGTCTAAGCTGAAAACTCGGCATTTCGTGTTAGTCCCAACAAACACCAGCATAGAAATCTTCCCAACTGGAAGCAGAAGAACATACCGGAGAAGCAGAGTGTCAGCTTATTCTAAATTAGCCCTTCAGAGTTTTTGTCTTTACCTGAAATCGAACATTAGACCTATAGTGGCCACGAGGGTCAGTAATGGCGATGATGGCGCGTTTGATGCTACCTCACAATTATCTTCCCTTCCTCCTTCTGTACGTTATCAAGTACTCTTTTTCTGTTATGGGTTCTTGTTTCAATTGTTGACCATTTTGATGACCTTTATGGAATTGATATGTTCAGTAGTTGTAACATGCTAGGGAAACGATGGCTTTATTTTGTATTATCGGTAACACTGGGCAGTTTATTCTTTTTGAATCGTAATGCTTGAGCACAAAGCTAGACAATTCCGAACCGAACTTATTTTAATGCTTTTCTGCTGGAAGAATGCCTTGATTAACAAGTACATTATTGGCTTTTCTTTCCCTATGCTAATAAGGGGTTGGATGTTACTTTCTGTCTTGTGCGGATTTTACCATAAATTTCTGAGTTTTTCGTGGGGCCAAAGGTTTCCATCCCCCCTTATCCATTGGCATACAGTAAAAGCAAGAGTGATGGGGCTCTTAAATACGGATATTGTTATGTTTTATCGTTAGGATGGGTTCACTGAATTATATTTGAGATGCTGCTACTTGAGCATTTAGTTGTGAGAATTTCCATCATGATTACTTTTGACGGATGCCTATCTAGTGCATGCACTAAACGAGAGCATGGCATACTGTGTGATTTGTATGCCTTCAATCTTCATGCTCTATAATGTTATGTGGTATTTATATTCTTTTGGGCTTTGGTTTTGGCTGTGGTCGTTTTTTAATTTCAGCACAGTCCATTTCATACTGCTTTATATATGTCTAACTTTGTTTTCAGGACATCGAAGAAGTGAAGAAGAGTACCTCTTCTGACCTCGGTGATGGTTATGTGGCCTTGTTTGTTCGAATGTTAGGCTTAGATCATGATCCTCTTGATAGGGAACAGGCTATAATTACTCTGTGGGAATATTCACTCGGCGGAAAGCAGTGTGTTGATACTTTAATGCGATTTCCTGGCTGTGTCAATCTAACTGTGAACCTCCTTAGATCAGATTCTAGTTTAGCATGTGAAGCAGCTGCAGGCCTTTTGAGATCTCTATCTTCAGTCAATCTATACAGGAATTCGGTAGCAGAGAGTGGAGCAATAGAAGAGATAAATAGACTGCTGAGGCAGTCTTCCTTGGCTCCTGAGGTATAGGAATAGGTATATCGCCACTTGGATTTATCCATATTTCTTGCTGTAGAATATTGAGGAATATGTGGACATCATTTCCATAGGTAAAGGAGCAGAGTATGAGTACATTGTGGAATTTATCTGTGGATGAGAAGCTCCGCATTAAACTTGCAAATAGTGATTCCCTACCATTGATTATTAAGTACCTTGAAGACGAGGATGTAAAAGTGAAGGAAGCTGCGGGAGGCATATTGGCAAATTTAGCTTTGAGCCATGTTAACCACAGCATTTTGGTTGAAGCAGGTGTTATACCAAAATTGGTGAGACTTCCTTTGAGTTTACATAGTAATTAAAAGATGGCTATTTCTATAAAATATTGGCATGACATGCTGGTTTTTGATGCATACTGATAGAGGCATGTAAATCCAGTCAACATAAATTCACTAAAATCCCATACGAATATTGGAGGGAAGTGTTGAATGAAAGAATAGTAAAAAGGAAGTCATATTTTCAGTGGGACTTAATTCTTGTTGCTTATAAATTCCGGATTAATTTTTTGTGCAGGCAAAGTTCTTAACTTCTTATTCTGAAGAATCCAAAGTCATTGAAAAGGAAGCAAAAAATGCGTTGCTGGAATTTGTTAAGGATGAATATTATAAAATTCTTCTTGTTGAGGAAGGTCTTGTTCCTGTGCCACTGATTGGTGCTGAGGCATACAAGTCATTCTCCCCTGATCTGCATTCATGGCCCAAATTTCCAGATGGTACAGAGATTGAACGGCCTTCTCGAAAACCTTCCAGGTATGGTGCATCAGAATTACTTCTTGGACTTAATATCGATGATAAGAGCGTTAACATAGAGGAGGCAAAAATTGACGCGATTGAGGGAGAGGCAATGCAACTATTGCTTGTTCATACTGGAGCTATAGAAGGGGAAGGGGAAGGGGAAGGCGCATCTGGTTCTGAAAGCTCTGATAGGCAGCAACTTACACTTTTACCTTGGAAGTATGGGGTTGCTCGCTTGGCACTTATTCTGCAACTAGAAGATAAGTCTGCTATAAAAAGGGCTGCAGAGTCAATAGCTGATGTATCTATCAATGAACATATGCGCATTGCATTCAAGGAGGCTGGAGCTGTTAAGCATTTAGTTCGGCTTTTGAATTGTGATGATGATGCTGTCAGATTGGCTGTAACTCAAGCTTTGGAGAGGTTGTCCACCAGGTAATTAAAATCCATTAAAATTTAGTTCCTATTTTAAATATTTCAGCAGCAAAGTTGTACTTTTGTTATTGAGGAACATTGTCATCACTTATCCAAAACTTTGATCAGTTATTATTTCATTGTTTTAGAAAATTATGGTATATAATGTGATTTTCTCACTAAAAAATGTTAAAAGATTGTATTACAGTGCTATTAAAAAGTGGCATTTGATAAGGACCTATCACCTAGAGGGTGAAAGAAGAACCATTTCAGTTATAAAAGGATGGGTTAATTTAGTGATTTTCTTTCAAAGGGAGAACTGGTCGCATCATGACTCATAAGTAAATCTTTTGGAAAGAAAAATTAAGTGAAAGAATCGACTTCAAATGAAAGTATTCAAAATCTAAACATAAAAATCATTATGAATGAGCAATTGGTTATGATTTAGTTTTACTTGGAATGTATGGTTTAAGGATCACATTTGTGTAATCTTACTAGGTTTTTCAGAGAATAATGCTTCAATGTTGCATAGAAGCCCAACTCAGCTTGTAAGGGTATGTTTGGTTGGGGGGAAGGGGAGGGGAGGGGAGGGAGAGAAAATGGAGAGAGAGAAAAGTTATTTGTGGTGGGACCCACAAGAGTTTTCTCCCCTTTTAACATTTTCCCTCCATTTTTCCTCCCCTTCCCTCCCCTCCCCCCCCTTCCCCCAACCAAACACACCAGTAGGCTATAATTTCTCTTTAATATTGAAAGATAAGACCTACTGCTAATAATGATTTTCAACAGCGTGGGTGCAGTAGATGCTGTCAATTTTGATGTAGATACAAATATGCAGATCAAATTATATGGGGGCCAATTTTCTGTTTATGATATGCTCAATTGTTGATGTCACTTAATCATTTTTCTTTTGTTCATTAACACCAACAATTTTCAAATTAATTAGCACTATTGACTGATGACGTATATTCATTCTTTAATACAAATAATTCTAAGTTCTGTTTTTGCAGCAACAGAGTCTGCCAGCATATTGAATCTGAGGGAGTGTTAAGTCCTTTAGTTAACATTCTAAAATGCTCAGAGATATCTGAAACTATTGCAGAAAAGGTGTTTTTATTTGCTGCTAGAAAAATTATTTATGTTTGATAACTTAATTTTACCAGGATTCTGATGATGCTGTGGTGTTTTTTTACAGTCTTTGAATACAATTGCTCGCATACTAGACCCCAGTAAAGAGATGAAATTGAAGGTTTGTATCTCTGATCTTGCAGCAAATGTGGAGAACTTTTTTTTTTTAATGACTATCAAGCACTGTTATTATTCCTTTTCAGTTTTACGATGGATCAGTTAATGGATCTGGGAAGGCCTCAAGTGGAGTTCGAAATGGTGTTGTTTCAGCTAGCTCTAGTACCACTGAATATCCGATAGCAAAGACCACTACCAGGTTAACTTCCCCTACCCCCTCCCTTAAACTTATACGAGTAATTTATTTCCTTCCCATTTTTGTTGCTACTTTTTAGTTTTGGAAATTCCTACTTTTGTTTATGTTAATTTCTGTACAGCTACAATCTGTTGTGTTGATTGGCCTTCTCTTCATATGTTCTACATAAATATAAGTAGAGATTAATCTGCATTATTGTGTATACTTTGGTCATTCGTTCATGATTGATGTGGGACCAGTAGGGAGAAAGGCTAGTTTTTTCTTGTGGGTTGGGTGATGCATCTTATTTTTCCCAAGGTCTTAGCCTAAGAGAGGACTTGGATTTCTTGATGCTCCAGTATATAAGTTCCAGGATTGACTCTTTTGACATGTTAATACAATGAGTAAACTACACTAGCTTCCTGCGAAGTTTGGCTAAATTACACTTTGCACTGGGAGAAATGAACTTATAGCTTCAAGCGATCTATTTACACTTCAATCCATCCCTCTTGCCAGTACATATATTATGTACAAGAGTCATCGGTTACAAAGCTAGTTTTTGTAACTAGAGTGGTGATTAACTAACTGCTAGTTCTATGCAACAATAATTCTTGTTTTCAAACATTGTAGCCAGCTCCTCTCTAATTTATCTTCTATTAACCAAGTTCAATTTCCACTTTGTTCCAAAGAGAAAATTATTACTTGATTGTATTGTTTTATTAGGAATGAAATCACAGTTTTATGGACCTCAATGAGGCTAGCGTAATTTAATCCAATATAATTTCTTTTTGTCATTACTGATTTGATTCGATAAACTATTTCAGGAATGATGTACTGGATTCTGCTTTTGTTGCCCGCCTTGTTGAGATTTTGAAGTCCTCTTCTCCCAGTTTACAAGCAAAAGCTGCATCAATTCTCGAGTTTGTTGCATTGACTGACCCAACTATGGTCTCTACTATATCTGTAGATATTGAATCTGCTCTCGATGAAGTCTTTCAGCAAAAAATTTTGAGAATTTCAGGTTTAAATTTCTATATAGAAAATCATATATCTGTTGTTTAGTGCTTTGTTTTTTTATATAATATAGTTAATAATTATATTTATTTTCTCTGTCCCAAACTCATTTGTATCTAGAGATTTGACTTCCAGAAGATTTGCAATGCTGCAGGTGGAGACCCTGATGTAGAAGATCAGGTTTCAGAAGCATACCCGATTGAAGTTGAAGAAGCCGGGCTTGCCATATCAGCAGCATCCCGGTTAATGACAAGACTACTCGACTGTCAGCATTTTCGCAACAAAGTAAACTCCTCCCATTTCATCGGCTTGCTCCGAAAAATCCTCAAGTCTTGTATACCTCTCCACACCAAAGAGTGGGTGGCTGCTTGCCTAGTTAAACTCAGCCCTCTCTCCAGTGACAACCCAAATCTTGACCCAATCAATGTGGAAGTTACAGTTTATGAGACAATCCCAAGACTCGTAGAACAGATTAAAACTTCCTTCTCTCTGGAAGCACAGGAATCTGCTGTTGTAGAACTGAACAGAATAATATCTGAAGAAGCGGTTCATTCTGCTAGAGCTATTGTATCAGAGGGAGCAATTTATCCATTGGTGAAGCTGATAGAAGAAGGAAGTGAAAGGGCCATTGAAGCAGGATTGGCTATATTGTATAATCTGAGCATGGACTCTAAGAACCATTCATTGATTGTGGATGCTGGGGCTGTCCCTGTACTGAGAAGGATTGTGCTCTCACAAAGGCCTCAATGGGATAAGGCACTTCATTTACTCAGGAATTTGCCTACTTGATCATGGATGGGTTTCAAGCTTAACAAGTCTTCAAATGATTTACTTGTAATGGATCATTATTTTAAAATTTTGTAAGATTAAAACCTTTATCCCCTGCTGTAGGATTTTATTAAAATCTTAAATATATTGTTAATTATGATTATGCATATTGTTGAAGATATGAATTGAATTTGAATTATTATTTGGATTATTTGAATTTGAATTATTGTTATTAGATTAGAATAAGTTATCTAGAAAAGGGGAATATTTGAAATGTTGTTACCTATTATTGTGCTCAGGTTGTTAACTCTTGTATATATTTACCTCATCCAAGAGGGAAATAATAAATGAATGAACGAACGAATGAATGAAAAAGAGGAAATATTCCTCTGGATCGAATTTTAACATGGTATCAGAGCGTTTCGATCCAGAAAACCTAAAGTCCTATATTCTTTTTCTTATTACCCCACCAAATCCCTAATTTCCCATGGAGCATCCCGACTCTACTATTAATTCTGCCGCTCCACCGCCCTACGCCTCAAGTCCACCTTCCAATATCATCATCATCCCGCAAGATAATTCCTCCTTTCTCGTCCTCGTTATCCTTGATTACTCGAAATTATCCCCTTTGGTCCTAGTTAATGGACATGCGTATCGGTGCTCAGGAAAAATCTTGGTACCTGACTGGTGCAACGAAAAAGCACAAACGAATGAAAACGGATGAAAAGTAGGCTTATTGAATCCATGAGCCACCCGTTGATGTAGCGGTTCATCCGCGTCGAATTTGCCCACGATGTGGCACTCCGTATATGATGAATGTACTCGAATCGAATATGTATCATTCATTGATGAATGTACTCGAATGCTTTGGATCTCATTATTCAAGACCTTTGCAGAAGAAGAACCCTGGTTGTCTATCTCTATCCCTCCTGTTCCAACATCTTCTCAGGAAAAGTGTTTGAAGAAGTGATTGGCAAGTTGGGCATGAATGACATTCATGCACCAACTTGAGGGGAGTGTTGAAGATATGAATTGAATTTGAATTATTATTTGGATTATTTGAATTTGAATTATTGTTAGTATTTGAATTTGAATTATTGTTATTAGATTAGAATAAGTTATCTAGAAAAGGGGAATATTTGAAATGTTGTTACCTATTATTGTCTTCGGGTTGTTAACCTTCTGCTTGTATATATTTACCTCATCCAAGAGGAAAATAATAAATGAATGAATGAACGAAGGAATGAAAAAGAGGAAATACTCCTCTGGATCGAATTTTAACACATATGTAATAAGGCCTTGTGATAGACATTAGAATAGGGAGAAAACTTACATGGAGTACTTGATATAATGAATATGTAGTTCCCAATGAATTGTTGTCATATGTGTTTTCAAAATATATCATCCTTATCGTTTAAATAAATCCTTGGTGCGTCGCCGAACCTTTTCTCTCTTTCCTCTTCAACATTTTAAAGGCGCATAGACCAACCTTTTCTCTTTTTCTTCTTCAACATCTTTAGAACTCCATACTGCATATTTTATTCACTTGTCTGTCTTTAATTTTTACATATCTTGATTCAAGCTTCTCTTACCCTGCACGATTTGAAATCAACATCTTGCTGCCTAGTAGCTTTATAGAAATCAGATATTGGTAAGCGGATAAAAGATATAGTGACGGAGATGTTGATGAGGAAGGAGAGAAAGGGTGGATTATGTTGTTAACAATGATATACTTAAAAGATGACCATAGATTTTAAGATATATTTAAAAGATAATGATGATATATTTTAATTTTTAAAGATACATATGACAGTAATTTATTGAAAACAGGAAATCCATTATATCAAATATTGGATGTAAGTTTTCTCTACAGGCTTTGTTTGGGAGTTCATTTTGGAGGGAAAGGGAAGGGAAGGGAGGGTTTTGATAGTCCCTTCCCTTGTTAACAAAAAAAACCCTCACTTCCCTTTTCTTTTCCCTCCAAAATGGAACTCCCAAATAAACTCTAAAAAAATCACGTGTGTCAACTAATGAAGTAGATTTGTTTTTTGGTCTGTGAAGTATACATGTTCATGTACTTTTAAAAAAATAAACCTGCCCGCGCTTCCAAAATTTACTTGCTCAGAAAATGGTAACCCGATGAAAAGAATTACTCGTATTTGACGGGAAAAAAAGGGAAAAACTTTAGAAAAATACAAATAAAAATAGGAAAAGATCAATTAGTGCTGTCAATTTATCAAACTCATGTCAAAACTGAAGAAGGAATTTGGGATTCCAATTCTGACCAAAATACCCTGAATTGAGGGCATAAATTTCAGGAATCAATAACAATTTCTATACCTATAACATTATCAAATTTTACATTAATGACCTTACTTTCAAGTTTGACAACTTTATATTCAAAAAATTAGGAATAATTTTGAGGACACAAGTTTAAGGTCAATAACAACATCTATATTTATATTAACAATATCTATATTCTACATTAACAACTTTATTTTCATGTTTTTACAACTTCATATCCCAAAATCGAGGATAATTTTGAGGAAGCGCAAGTTTAGGTCAATAACATCTCGATATCATATTTTATATTAACAAATTTACTTTCATGTTTCACAACTTTATATCCCAAAAATCAGAGATAATTTTAAAGGCACAAATTTTAGAAGTCAATAACAACATCGTATCTATATTAACAACATTATATTTTATATTAACGTATTCACTTTCATGTTTTTAACTGATAATTTAGTTACTTTGTTATAATTGAAAATCCTAGATTTCTACTTCAGTTCTAACATGTGAATTTCACGACAGCAATTTATCTTTTCTCATTTGTAATTTTATTTTTCTGGAATCCAACCCCCCCCCCCCCCCCCCCCCAAAAAAACAAAAACAACCCCCCCCCCCAAAAAAAAAAAAAACAAAAAAAAAGAAGAAAAAAAAAGACATATCTGAAGATATTTTGTGGGGCTATTACTCTATATCTTATCTGTGGTGAACGTTTTACATGGCGCCTAGTTATATGATATCGGAAAGAGCAGGGAATTTCATTGTTGAAGACGACGACCCGCCATGTTTTGCTTATCTAACATTTCCGCCATAACCAAAACTGTTGCTCAAGCCAACCTTCCCGAAAGCGATTCATCTTCTCCGCCCGTACGAAGCAATGATCCCAAACCTCCACATCTCTCCGCAAAAACCATCGCTTTACCCCTAAAGAAGCGCAACCGTTCTCCGCCTCGGCCCACGGTGGTCCAAATCGAACGCATTGTCGGCGCCGGAAGCTTCCGTGATGGCCAACCAGCGTTCGTTCTTCTTCCCTTGACTTCTAGGCAGAGCAGGACTGTTTGATTGCTGAATAATTGGGCATCGTGTTATTTCCATGTGGGTTAATTCGTCCTTGTTATAAATGCATATACATGTGTGTGTGATTCTGGGTTTTTGATTTTATAATAAACAGTGATCCGGACGTGAGGAAGTCTGTATTTGACTTGTTCTTGGGCAAGAAATTTGAGGGACCGGTGGAGAAGAAGCTGCGGGAGACTGGAGAGTGGCTAGTTAACAATACCGAGCAAGATTTTCGTTCTTCCGGTAACAATTCCGTTTGAGGCTGTGATTTTTGTTTTAGTTTAGGTTATAACTTTGAGATTTTATGATTTGGGTACTGGTGAGCGAGAAAAGTTCCAAAAAAGAAAGTGTCATACTTTTACTTCTAGGACTAAACTCTGTTATTCGTTGAACTCGTGCGGTAGTTAAGTTTGAGTTTGGATTTAAATGCTTAAGCTGAGGCATAAATACGAAGTGAACAAACAGCTTTATGTAGTTTGTTTTGTTTAGATCGGCAAATCTGGTAAATGTTGCGAGTTTACTAGAAAAGAAGGCTTTTGAATTTTACTTAGACACGGATTGCCGAGAATATCAATCAAAACTTGTGCTTATTGAATTGCTGGGAATGACTTCCGTTTATTTGTTGGAATTTAGTGTCAATGAGCAGTTTCAAATCTACAACAAGGACATGAGAGTGTGTATAACTGTCCAAGCTTGATGTGAAAAGAAGGTAGGAAGAGGGAAGAAAAGGAGAGAATAAGAGGGAAGAGTGGGGAGAGAGAGAATTCGAGAACACAGGAATCACATTTCCATATCCCAAAGTCTATTACAAGTAGTCCCCAATCACTTTATTTACAGTATCATTAGCTGGCTAACTAATCTGTAGCAAACATAACCAACCCCCACAACTACCCTTATATCTATGATTTCTTACTCATCATAGCTTCTTCTTTGTTTCATGCGTATAGGTGTGTAGGTAAGCCAATTGAGTAGATCAATATATAGTCGTGGATTTGCAGGGAAAATTCAAGATCCAAACATAATATTGGAATTATATGTAGTGTGAGGTTATATTGTATGTAACTCTTGGTAAGTGCATTGTGTATTATTTATTTGTTTCATTGTTTGTGAATTGGTTGCAGGGAAAAGGATTCTGTTTTTTGTGTTGCAGTGGATACTGCCTATTTGGGCCATGTCACTCCTAATAGCTTCCGGGGCAATCAAGTTACCATTCAACTCTCCTTTTCTTGATGACTTGATCATGTGATATATATATAGAGAGAGAGAGAGAGTTCTCAACTTGTAGCACATTACAGAGTCTTCCAAAAAAAACGCAATTACATAATATTCTGAAAAGTGGGAATATGCGTTAATGTTAAACTATTGCTGAGCAACGAGAGAGAGATGTATTGGCATGAAATTATGATGGGATAGGAGGCAGAAAAAAAAGGAATCAGATCTGTTAATAACTATATATGCTCAAAATATGCACTTCTGGCTTCCATGACGAATGATGATTCCTTGCGTACACTCCTAAACTTGCTTCAACAGAGTTAACTTGTGTTTTGAAGGCTGAGTCAGGCCAAGCTCTCTCTTACTATTCAACTACCATCATAATTAACGATTAATATTTGTTTGAGATTATTTTGATAGTTTTTAAAGTGCTTATTCGCATAAATAAAGTTAAAATTCACCTGACACACTCATTTTATATATTGTAAATATTACTAAAAAGCTACTTTTAAAAGTTTTGATCCCATTCCAAACAAGCACGTACAGAGTCCATATTAGGTGCTTACACTTATATGCTTATTTATGTGCCTGCTTATACCTCTAATTAGAGGTATAAGCAATTTTTTTATTTTTTTTATTTTTTTATATATTATATTTATTTAGATTTAATCATATCTGCTTTATGAGATGTTTTTTGATCCAAAGTATCTCAAATTAATTAATTTCCGAGTTCAGTATTTATGCAGTAACACCAAGTATTATGAAAATTAATTAATTTGAGATAATCGAAATCTAAAAAAATCTCGAAAAGTAGATATGATTTAAATCTAAATAAATACAATATATAAAAAAATTAAAAAAAAATTGCTCATACCTCTAATTAGAGGTATAAGCACATAAACATAAGTACCTAATGTGGATTCGCACGTACACAAAAAAGTAAATCCTAGGCACCATCAGACTTATAATAAATGGCATAATTATTCTTATTATTTGTCCTCATGAGAAAGAAAAAAATACATTGACAAAGAAGAAAGCAAAATTTATACACTGTTATGTTTTTAAGAAAAAAATTGTCCTCCAATTAATGTCAATTTATTTTAAATCTCGACTATCTCTACTTAATGCCCTTTATTTCATAGGAATATTGGTTTTTTACCTCCAATAGGAATAGTATTGAAAATTAAGCAATAACTATATTTTAAAGGGTTTAATATTTCTCCTTTTCTTGCTGAATTATTTTTTTTTTTGTGTCACACTCACATTAAAATAAGTGGGTCTCATTGTAAAGAGAAGAGAAAAAAATATTAATAGAACCTACTCACTTTTATCTAAATATTCTGCAGTCAAAGCTGAAACATTATGTATTCATTGACAAAATTGTAATCCATATCAAAGCAAATAAAATGGGACAAAGAAAGTAATTTTAAAATAAAATAATAAAAAAAAAAAGAGAGAGAATGACCTAATGGATATTGTTATATTTAACTGGCATTGATTTCTCCCCGCGAGGCAGGGACGAATTTACTTTCATTCCCAGGTATCCTATCCCAAGTCCCAACTTATTGCCAAATGTTAATTATACAGTTTTTTTTTTTTTTTTTTTATCAATCAAAAGATAAGAGTTATATGTAGCTCAAAATTAATTGGTTATACTTTCACTTTCTAATTGATTTTTTTTTGTTTTTTTTTAAGAAATTAAAGAAATTAATTAAATTATTTTAGAGTATTTTTATTTTTTCTTCAAACTAACTAGTTTAACTAATAAACTAATATATAATCTAAGGATACACAACATCTAAAATGATTAACTAACTTATTTAGCTTCTTTAATCTCTTCAAAAAAAGTCAACTAGGTTTTATAATTAGCACCGGAGGTACTTAATTACTAGATTAAAATAATGATTAAGCCTTAAATGAAATACTTATCAATGATGACTGGATCAACAAAAAGAAAACAGAGAAAAATGCTAATTAAAAGATGAAGGATTGATGATGACGCACCGCGAGGTAGGGACCGCCAAAAACCCAAGGTGGGAATTCTTTCCCCCGTTGTCAAGAAAATTACGCAGACAAACAGATTGAAACGATGCCATGCCACTCTAATGCCATTGAATCTCTGTGATTAGATTCTTCTCTTCTCTCTCCTCCCCTGAATTGCTACAATATCCACATCATACACAGAGAAATTCGAGGGCCGGGTACCACCTGTACTGTGACTCAGGGGTAGAGATTGAGTGAGAGAGATCGGCGCTCAGGATTCAGAAATGGGTACGCTTCAGACTTGGAGAAAAGCTTATGGTGCCCTCAAAGATTCTACCAAAGTTGGTCTTGCCCATGTCAACAGCGATTACGCGGTATTCAGACAATTGTTTATTTCTAAATATAGATTGTTCCGATGGACCGATGCCTCAAAGTTCTTGTTGATTTGATTTCATGTTTTCTTCCAAATTCCTTATGTGGGCATGGTTCAATTGGTTCCTATTTATAGGATTTGGAGGTGGCCATAGTCAAAGCCACGAACCACGTTGAATGCCCTCCCAAGGAGAGACACCTTAGAAGTAAGTCATCGGTATTTGTCGATTCAAATTGTTCTTCTAGGTTTTAGATTCATTGTTTAAAGAATGAGAAAATTGCATTTTTATTCGTGTTCTATGCAGAAATTCTACTTGCCACGACTGCTGTTCGACCCCGAGCCGATGTTGCTTACTGCATTCATGCACTGGCCCGTCGATTGTCCAAGACACGAAATTGGACGGTATTGCCATTTGTTGTCAGATTCAATTGATGTGATGAATTTATCGGACTAGGAATTGCAATTATGATTTAATTTGAACACGGAATGACATGTTTATTTGCATTTTATTGAACGTAAGCATTTCTTGTTGTGTCTGCCTGGTCTTACCTTAGAAGTTGATGAGATCCACATAACTACTCTGCCTAAGCATTACAGAATTGTTCTTCAACCAAATTTACCTATGCCTACTCAGTTCACATGCGATATCTTGCTTTAAAGTTTGATTTCACTCTATTTCCAAGTTCAAACCCATCTAAACTGAATTTTTAGTATGTGCTTTAAACCCATGTTATATTGTAGCTAGTTTCATAATTATGAATCACCCGAGACACATTCATAACCGTTTAGCTTATGAACACATCAACTGCCAAAAAATTAAATTTCAACAATATGGTGTACTAGGAAATGCTATTTATGTGGGTGTAGGGGGTGTTTCAGTTTGCTTTTGTTAGCTTGTCACTATTAGCTGATTTCACATTATATTGGGCCTTTTAGAGGGATTATACCTGGTTCTGGGCTACGTCTTTCAGGGATTATTTGATGTTATTACTCGTGATAGCTATCTGGTGACTTTTAGTAGTTAGATAGACTAATCTTTTACTTCATCTTGTCTTGTTAACAGGTGGCACTAAAAACATTGATAGTCATCCATAGGCTATTAAGAGAGAGTGATCCTACTTTTAAAGAAGAATTTCTTAATTTCTCACAAAGAGGACACATTCTCCAACTTTCTAATTTTAAGGATGATTCTAGCCCAATTGGTAATTATTGATTGCCTTATCCTGCTTATTAATTTCATTTTTTTCCATAATGTCTGTTTTGGTTCTAGTTACTGGCTTTTATTAGGTGTTTGTAGACTTCTGATTCTGATACTGGCTCAGTTTCAAAATCAAGTTATATGATACTTCTGACTCTGATTTATTTTCTTGCAGCTTGGGATTGCTCTGCTTGGGTACGCACTTATGCATTGTTTTTGGAAGAGAAGCTTGAATGTTTTCGGATTTTGAAGTATGATATTGAAGCTGAACGTCTTCCCAAGCCTGCCCAAGGGCTGGAGAAGGTATTTAAATTTATGAAACAATGACTATACTTGTATGCAATAAGCTTTTTATCACTAAAATGTGTGCCCTTTTATAACATAACTTTCTTCTATTGAACTAATTTTGTTTTTGAAGAGTTTTCATGTTTAGTTGTTTTTGGAGCAGGGTTACGGCAGGACGAGAGATCTGGAAAGTGAAGAACTATTGGAGCAGTTGCCTGCTTTGCAGCAGCTTCTCCATCGGCTTATTGGTTGCAGGGTAATGTTACGAGATTCGTGTATACTGTTATTTCCTTTTCTTCTGGATTTTTACATATTGATATAACTGCTGTTAACTTTATGCTATTTTATGCCGTATTATCTTTTTCAAGTAACACAAACTGATTGTATGCTGCAACTTTACAGCCAGAAGGAGCAGCTGTCAGCAATTATGTGATACAATATGCTCTAGCTCTGGTACGTCTTGATCTTCTCTGTATAAAACTACTCGTACTGATGTCTCTACTCCAGAATGTTGGGCTGGGAATATTTAATTTGGGTTCTTCTAATTGTAGGAATTAAGTTTCAATCATGTGCTGAAATATGTTGTTTATGATAGATTCAGCAGTTGTGGTGACAATTTGTGTCTTTGTATAAAGGGTGAGGGTGCCTTGTTGGTTAGTTTAAATTTGAACCAATGCTCTTTTGCAGATTTTGTTGCATTTTTTTATCATACGTCTAGTTGGTGAGATGTTTAACTTTTTTATTTTGTTATGTCTTTAGTTATTGTTGATGGTATACAAGTGAATATTTTCTATTTCCTTTTACATTGATTGTAACTGCTATTGAATATTGATATGATTTTTATGTTCATCTCAGGTACTGAAAGAGAGCTTTAAGATTTATTGTGCTGTTAATGATGGAATCATCAATCTTGTTGATAAGGTAAACTATTTTGTGGTTATGTATAAAATAATTCTCAAGGTTTTGGTATTATACGCATTCATTTTTTTTTTTTTTTTTGAAATGTAATTTGTTGGAATGTAATTATCTCTTCGTTACCTTGTAGTTTTTTGAGATGCCGAGACATGAAGCTATCAAAGCCCTTGATATCTACAGACGTGCTGGCCAGCAGGTGATTATTGCCATTTCTATTATGATGATGATGTTATCAAACATGTTGCCACTATGCTTTTCTGCAACAAAGTGCAATGCTTTTACAATTTCTTTTTCAAAGACATTGTATTGAATAGTTTGAGTTGGAACAGGCAGCAAATTTATCTGACTTCTATGAAGTATGCAAAGGTTTAGAACTTGCTCGGAATTTTCAGTTTCCTGTCCTAAGAGAGGTATGTGATTTTTTTGCAGTGACTTCATTCTCTGATTTCAGAAGTTTAATTTCTTCCTCATTTTGTTCCAATTATTGCATTTTTAACCTTTTCAGCCTCCTCAATCTTTTCTTGCGACCATGGATGAGTACATAAGAGAGGCACCACGAGTGGTGACTGTGCCAACTGAGCCATTGGTTAGTACATTACATGTCATGTTTAGAGAGCATAATTGTCTTATTTTTCTCATTATATAGCGTGTGAATATTATGGTTTCTGTTGACACTGACCTGATGCCATTTATTTATATTTATCACTGCAATATTGCTCTTACAAAACTAATTCTTTTTCTTTATCTACAGCTTCAGTTGACATATAGACCAGAGGAAGAAGTTCCTGCAATTGAAGACAGTAAAGTATCTGTTGAAGAGGAGGAGCCGTCAGTACCTGCAGATGATGTTGTCTCCCATTCTGAGATTGTTCACCCCCCTCCGCTTCCATCTCAAAACAATTTTGACACTGGAGACTTACTGGTAATTACTTGTTCCAGATCTAATATTCCAGGTCGTTCGTCTAGTGTATTTACCTTTTTCATATCGTGGCTGCAGGGTTTGAATGACACTGTACCTGATGCATCATCAATAGAGGAAAGAAATGCTCTTTCCCTAGCCATAGTACCCTCTGAAAATGGTAAGTACTTATTGTTTTTATGTTTTTTCTGCAATACGTGGGATGGTTTGTTGGAATTTTGGTCACCTAATTAATGTGACTATTTTGTTCATGCTAGGCACAACATCTGGTTTTGAATCTAGTACCACTCAAGCAAAAGATTTTGATCCAACTGGATGGGAGCTTGCTTTGGTTTCCACTCCGAGTAGCAATATTTCTTCAGTCAATGAAAGACAATTGGTGAGTCTTCAGATGTCCTTTGTAGGCCTTTAATATAAATCAACTGAAATTGGTGGAATATGTAACTGATTATTACACTACTGAATGAGTTTGTGTGGGATAAAATCCATGGCTGGAAAAGACCAAATTGCATATTCTCTATGATAATAGGGCTCTCTCGTAGGTCTGTTTTAAGGTTGCAGCCTTGACCTATTTCCAATGTAGTTTTTTAACAAGTGAATTTAGTGAGGTTGCCTCCCGTTCCTACGTAGGTGGTATGTACATTAAGTATTACTTTCTCTTACCACTATTATAGCATGAGCAAGTTTTTCATCTTGATGAATTGTCCCCCCCCCCCCCCCCCCCAAAAAAACAAACAAACAAAAAAAAAAAAAAATAAAATAAATAAATAATTTGATTGATGCTAAATGATGCTAAAAAGGAGATTAGGTGCTGAATTGTTTATTGTTAGATGATGAAAATAACACATCTTCCTTCCCTTAGCTGTTTCAACATTGTATTTTTCATTGAATGTCAGGCTGGTGGAATGGACTCACTTACTCTTAACAGCTTATATGATGAAGCAGCATATAGAGCACAGCAGCCAGTGTATGGTGCACCGGCTCCAAATCCATTTGAGGTTCAAGATCCATTTTCTTTCTCAAGCAGCATCCCTCCCCCTACTGCTGTCCAAATGGCAGCGATGTCTCAGCAGCAAACAAATCCATTTGGTCCATTCCAACCTTTTCAGCCTCAGCCTCAGCCTCAGCCGCAGCCTCAGCAGCAGCATCTGTTAATGAGCGCCGCAAATCCTTTTGGGGATGCAGGATTTGGGGCGTTTCCTGCAAACCCTGTTTCTCATCCACAAAACAACAACAATCCATTTGGTAACCCTGGCTTGCTATGAGAACACTTTTTGTAGAACGCAATGTATTTAGTCAATGAAGCTGGTTCGGTGCATTCAGAAGTGAGTAGAATTGGTTTACTTGTTTGCTAGATAGATAGATGGTTTTTTTGGAAGACAGTCAGACATGTTTGTCATGTAAAATGGAGACAACCCTGAGAATGTCACAGCCAGTCAGCCATTTTATAATGCACTGACTGCTGGGAATTTTTACTTCCTAGCTTTTTTTAATACACCCTTAAATACATGCAAGCTCAAGTATTCATATTCTGGTAAATTCCTAGATAGACTTGGTCACAGAAAGATAAACGAAATTAATTGAAGATATTGAACTTTTCTTTGGCAGTCTATCTTTGGCACAAGGACAAGTTTACCAGTTAATTCATTGTTGACTTGGCTCATTTTATTTTATTTTATTTTTCTGTTGAGAGTGAAAGTTTTTGGATAGACCTGATCTAGTGGAAGTTAGTACCAGCCATGAAAATTCAACTAGACTGTTTCTGTCACGTGGGTAAAACTGGGGGGCATACGTGATTGCTGCTGTATTGAAAAGTTTCATATTTGACATATATTGAGTGATGGCTTTGCTCATGTTAAGAGCATGTGTAGGTGTCAGTGTCGTACGATTCAGAACAGGTGGTATGATATAATGTTTAGTAGCAAATATGGATGATGTTTGTGACTTTGTGTGACATGTCAGAACTGAAGTTATCCACTAGGGCTCTTTTGAAAAAGAAGGACCCTGTTTTTTCAAGCGGGGCACATGCATGGCCAAGTTAAAAGGTAAAGGGACCATTGCCTCAAGTTCAATGATCAGGTAGTTCAGGCGTTCGGGGCATGCCTGCCTATTCACTAACCAGTAGTTGACAATTGTTACCTCCCCTGTTCCCATTCGAGAGAGAGAGAGAGATTTTAGATAGAGAGAGGATATTTACAAGAAGGAAAAAGCAGGGTGTGGGAGAGGAGGAAGAAAAGGCAATGAGTATTAAAGTCTTGCCCCACATGTGCCTCACTCACACTTTGGTTCCTCATCATTACTATCACTCTCCCATTAAGAGATTGCCAGATTATCAACAACAATGGATGTTCCAATTGGTAAATAGGTTCGCCCATAACCATAGGGATTTGGGTTTATATCTAACTTATGTGAAGACTTTATTGATAAACAATCTGTAAGTATCTCTGTAAACTATTTTTGAAGTTGAAGACATGTCTTGGCCTTAATGAGCTCAGGGGATTCAACTCACGTAACCTTTTGTTATATTAAAAAAAAATTGCTAGATTCTAATTATTGAATAAATAAATGAATGAATTTTTTAAACATATTGAATATGAATTCTAAAAAAATCCCTATAAATAATGTTTGATGTTTGTTCCCTTATTTTTGTCATGATATATTTTAAAATTTGTTAATTTTGTTAAAAACTTAAATATGAGACAAATAGATATATCCTTTTATGTTATCATATTCTAAAAGTTAACTAATTTTAAATATTAAGCAGATAAAACTAAATCATTTAGAAAAGAAATAGAGATAGAGATGATAAAATTAAATTGAATTATCTACAAATCTGAAATGCTAAAATTAATTCGTAAATAATTTATCTTTAATAATCTCAGAATTTTAAAGATTCCATCCCTTTAGTCAAGCTGCTCATATGTAAGGACCCACCAATGTCCAATGGGATCCTACATAAATAACATATATATAGACACAGGCTCTGCCACTATTCTCACTTTTTTCTCTTTAGACTTGTGATCTTTTGTTCTTTCCATTTTTCTTTCCTCGTAACAATATATGTGATCTTAATACTATATACTTTCTGTATATATATAGGTATGATTAGAATCCTAAGTTATAAAAGAAAACAAAACAAAAGGCCAATATTCCTTCCCAACAAACACAGATTACAAAGCACAACGTTGAGGTGCTTAATGCTTTAATTTTGCCGTCCAGTCCATGAAGATGACGACATATCATAAACTCCAACAACTTCAACCATCAACTGAAACTCCGCCATTATTTTTCAATCAAACATAATGCTGATCTTTTATATGTGTGTGTGTATTGTCACTTCCTAGGCTCCGAGGTCTAGGAAATTTCTTAAATTTGTCTGTTAATAAAAACAACATGTTCTCAGAGTTACAGTGATCAACTGTTAGCCTTCAGCTCTATGATGCAGGAAAAAGCCATACGAGCGTTGTTTTGTGTAATTAAGAAAACCATTTTAATGGCAGACAACAAAGAAACAGCTTAACAACAATTCGTTAAATCTGAAACTCCCTTAATATTCGTGCATAGATACAGTTGAACGGGTAATATGAAACATATATTGACGTCTTTAATACTAACAGTGTTCTTGTCTGAAACATATATATATATTAGTGTATTTTCTTAATGGGGAATCTCTGATTCCAGAAAGAAAGAAAATGGCAAAGAGTACGTAGAGATGGATATAAAGATGAAATAATAATGTATGAGACTAACTAGAAAATTAAATTCTTGCAAGTTATTTATATTTATCATCACAGGAAGTCAGTAAATGATGGCAATTGTTGTAACGAAAAAGAAAGAGTTATCTTAGGTTATAGACCAAGTATCACTATATTGAGCCCGTTTGGGTTAGTGGTAAGAACGGTTGTTTATTTTCTATCTGACATTTACAGAAATAAAATAAGCAAAAAAAGAATAAAGTTGTAAATATGAGTTGTGTTTGGATTAACGGTGGCGAAGTGATTTTTTTCTAAACCGAAACATGTTTTGGATTTTAATTTAAATTTGATGAAAAAAAATTTAAATTATTATTAAAAATAAAAATAACAACTAAAGTGTTTGATTAAATATATTTAATAAATAAAATTATATGTATATTACAATTTTGTTACTTTACTGGACGCTCCCCAATGCTCCAAATTGTAACTTTTCCCACTAGTGGCTTTTATGTGAGAAGCCCGTTGTTTCCAAACACAAATTTTTTTCCTACTTTCTGCAACTGAGCTTTTACTGATGCACTGAAATGTTCATACCTGTCCGAACCAAAAAAAAAATGTTCATACCTGTGAATGTTATTTCCAAATAGGCTCATTATAAAGAAAGTCGAATCCACTAGTAAAGGCAGCTAATAAATTAATATGTAGTGTTAATGAATAATTAACTTATTTAGAACCAAACCAACTCTATTAATTAGTTGCTCTATTTAGAATCAGAGTGAGAATTTATTTCATGAGTTTTATTATTATAATTCCTTATATGAAAATTTTCTATATATGACCATAAAAGGTTGCGTGCATGGTTGTCAAACTCGCGGTTGACTTTCCGATTTTACGTTTTTACGCTTCTAACTTGCAAAAACAAGTCGAGTCATTGGTAAACTCGTGCCAATTCTAAACTTGGTTAAACTCACGAGTTTATATACCGATTTTACCGTTTTTACGTTTCTAGATTACAAAACCATGTTAACTTATTCTTAAACTAGTGTTAACTTTTTTTATTTGATTATGCTCAATAGCTTTATATAGAAATTTTATAGAAATCTTAAATATGATAAATGATGAACGTTGATGGATTTAATTTTAATTATTTGGATTTAAAATATATTTAAATCAAATTATTATTATTTTTATATTTTAATTATTTAATTATACACTAGAAATATCTATTTAATAATAAAAGTAAGGGTAAAAGATTTCTCCCGTCACTGAAGATAGAGTTATCTCCAGTGACCCGAAAACTATGTCGTTTTGAATTAATGAAGGGTGTGTTTGTAATTTTAGGTGAATTAATGAAGGATGCAAAATTACGAAGCACATTCATTAATTCACCTAAAATTACAAACACACCCTTCATTAATTCAAAACGACGTAGTTTTAAGAGGTCACCTGGAGATAACTCTATCTCTAATGACTTGGAGAAATATTTTTCCCTAAAAGTAAACTCTTACGAGTTTACAATTTGAATTCACGATATGAATTTACGTCAGCATCACGAGTTTACTTAAACTCGTGAGTTTGACAACCTTAATTGTAGGGGTGTTCATGATGCCCAACCGCCCGTTTCGCCCGCCCTCGCCCAACGAAAAATCACCTTACCCCTAAGAAAAGCAACCCTAACAAATTTGGGCACAATTGGCCGGGCACGGCAGGTATACTTGCCCGCCCATTTGGCCCCGATAGTGTATATAATATTTTTTATTTTTTAATGGAATAAAAAAAGTATTTTATATTTTATATTTTTTTATAAAATAGTATTATATATTTTTTTGCAAATTATATAACTTATAATATAAAAAAAGATCCTAATTTCTTCAACTCTTCCCATTTCTGCAACTGAGTTTGAGATACTATCTTGGTGGAAAGCTAATTCTGAAAAATATAGAATTCTCTCCCACATGGCACGAGATGTATTGGCTATGCCGGTTTCCACAATAGCTTCTGAGTCTACCTTTAGTACAGGAGGACGTGTGGTTGATCATTATAGGAGCTCTCTATCTCCTAAGATGATAGAAGCACTCATTTGTAGCCAAAATTGGCTACAATGCTGACGATCTATCTTTGAATTTGTTGACAAGCTTCGTGAGTTCGATAATTTTGATGAGACGGAAAATGTCATTCAGCTTGCAAATAAGCTTTAATTCTAACTCTATAAAACTCTTGAACACATATTACTTCTTAGATGTTTGAACACATATATTTGATATATACACACATGAACACATATATTACTTCTTATTTTGTAATGTAATCGATGTTTTATTTTCTTCCTAGATGCTGCACATGGAGAGGGGGAATGTAATGGTTACAGTTGTCGGTTGGTTAGTGGTGGATAAAGTAGGCAATTTGCAACCTTTAAAGTTAAAACTATAGCTTAGAGCCTACAATTAATTGTTACTTTCGCATGTAAATTATGTAATAAACTAATAATATGCTTTCTTTGTTGCTTTCTTGTAGGTGATTCCATATGCTTCATCCTTTTGACAATTTGGAGCCTTGATGCAAACTCTAGGAGTATTGGATGTCTACAAGACTTTAATTGCAATTTTTTGATGCATTGTATTTAATAAATTATAGATGTTATTTAATATTTCAGTTATGGATATTTGACTATTTGTTATTTTCTTAAGATATATGATTGTCTTTTTAATTTTAAGACTTAAGTTGTAGACTTATATCTCGATTATTTTGAAGTGTAGAATTATGAATTTCATTTGAAGTTTACAATATTGTTTATTAGGTATGACTAAAACTATTTTTCTCACACAGGGTATCACAAGTTTACGGGGTATCGCCACTTGAGCATGGAAGAGCCACCCTACCCAACCCATTATTGCCCTGCCCACAAATGTTAGAGCTTCTATCGTAGGGCGGGGCCGAGCTGAGCGCATTTTGCATTTCTTTGATCTCTCTCGGGTAGGGCATCAGGCAAGGGTCTCGTCCTGCCCAGCCCTGCCCATAAACACCCCTACTTAATTGTATGGATGTCCATCTTTCTTTTCCTCTTCATCATCCACTAATCTTGTAAAAATGTTATCAGACAACAATTAATTAATCGTACATATAAATCTCCTAAATTCATTTATATCAAATGCAAATTCCTTATGTGCTTATATATAACACGCGCCTGTTTTTTTTTTTTTTTTTTCATTTTGAAAATTTCATAGCAGATAGAAATTTGTTTCATGTTCATGATTTCGTCACCGATTATTAAGAAAAAATAGCAAAATAAAATGGTATGAAATTTGATTACTGAAAGAGAAGAAGTCAGCATCAGTTAATTAGCAAATATCCATTAAAGGATGACAGATCAAAACGGTACATCTAACTGAACCAACAAATTGGATATTCACTTCGTTCAGTTAGTTGCCCCAACAAATATATTCAATATGTTATTTGAAATAATAATAATTTATTTCCATTACAACTTATACTAGTACACCCTCCGATCCTAAATATAAGATAGAGTTGACTTTTTTGGAGATTAAGAAAACTAAATAAATTACTTAAACATATCATATATTATATATCCTTAGATTATATATTAGTTTATTAGTTAAAGTAATTATTTTGAAGAAAAAATAAAAATAATCTAAAGTACTCCCTCCGGTTTTAAAAAGTGTTCCTATAATTAGGACTGGAGGTAATAATTTAATTATTTTCTTTAATCTCTTTAAAAAAGTCAACATTATCTTATATTTAAGATTGGATGAAGTAATATTTTTTTTTTCATAATCGGACCAATTTATTGTAGCACATTAAAAACTTATACACTAAAATTTAAAGTAATTATTTTTACTTCACTAATAAAAAAATATTAAGAATTGGTAACATGAATTTTGCATGGATTCTTATCGGAGGACCAAAGATTTGGACATTCCAACTAGCATCCATGCTCATCCCATCTATATAATCAATTAAGGATCATTTCCATTTTCTATGTAGTCATAGTCACTCACACCTAAAATGATATCTCACACACACACTAACACTAACACACACACAGATATATATATATATATATATATATAATTTTATTGAGTTTTAGATCATCACTGCCAGGACACTATTAAAAAAAAAGGACTGGGGCTAAAAGTTGGTGTTAAAGATTATGATTGGAAATTGAAAATAGGCTCCATATTGATTAATATGCACGATTAAGCAAGCTAGTTTCAGATTCATCCCCATATTTTAATAATAATAATTACTTTTTTAAGATGGTGTCGTTGTGCCCACGCGAGCCGTTTGTATGATGCTGTAGGGTCCTCCTATCTAATTGAGTAATTTCACAATAATGCTACATTCATGAACCATCAACCATTTATTTAAATATTTATAATATTATATGTGCATTATGTCGTCGAATTTGAATTTTTCAATAAAGCTTTAGTGAGGAGATATTTGGCACATAATATTTGACTATTTTTTTGATTTTTTCAAGCAGTGTGTGGACCAATGTAACCTAATCTTTATGGTTTTTTTTTTTTTTTCCTTTTGGGAGTCATTGTAGCTTCAATCTTTTGAACATCTTGGGCGCGTTGCAAAGTGGAAAGGGAAAAAAAGGACAGGTTTTTAAAATGAAATATTTTGGATTATAATAAAATAATTGTGATTTAAAGGAACACAAAATTGGTGGTGAAAGAGTAATTAAGGGCTCCCACCAGTAAATACACTTTATAAAGTTAGTTTTACTTTAATATTCTTTAATCCCAATAAAATGATCGTCTTTATGTCTCATTAATTTTTTTTTTTAGTGCTATATATATTGAATTGATGAATTGATGAGAGCTATCATGTGTTCCACGAATTTAATGGAATTATTTTAAATTAATTTTGATATAATAATTAGGTGCTACAATTTTCCATGTGACAACAATAATTTGTATCTGGGTTCTGAGAATGTTTGCTTGTTTCTCTGGATTCAAATATTTTTCATGAAAAGATTGGAAAAGTTGGGTGTTGCTTTGATATCTTTTTGAAATCCTTTAAGTTGGCATATTTGTACTTAAATTAATTTTGTAATGGGAGCATAATTAGGTTTAATTAAATTAAATTAGCTTTATTGTGGGGGTAATGGAGGCATCTCTGCCAAATTATAACCAGTGGGGCCAAATGAGACACTGAAAAACTTAATGGTGCAGATTTGATTAATGCAAATAACAAATTTTATGCAGATCATATCTATAAAATATTAAATTTAAATGGCTATAAACATTTATAATATCAAATACTACTATAACTCACATACTCATTATATTTATTGACAGTTTGAACTGACAACCTTGCATAAGAAAATTAAGGGAGGAATTTTGGTGTTATTGGGTTATCAGGTTTGATTTTAACTGAATTTTGAGCATTATTGACTTAAATGGGATGACTTTCTCATTATAAACTTTTCATTTAAGGCCTACATCCTTGACTTGGAAAAAATCAATATCATTTCACTTGATCCGCCTATTGTGAGAAAACAAAATGTTGATGAAGAAAAATGAAAGAAGAGCTAACAAAAAGTAGTATAGTTGGTTTAGGCGTCGGCTTTACTCTAAAAGAGAGAAGGTTCGATACCCGCTGGTTGATGTGAAAGCCTTGTTGGTAGGCGATCTATAAATACCTCTATAAGCGTTTTTTGAATTTAGAGGCATGCTCTAGTCCTGGTAAGTTATCGGTATCTACCCCATCTAAACTTTTTTATAGATAAAAAAAAAAATAACAATGAAAGAAGATATTTATGTGAAGATTTCCATTAGATGAAAGCAAGAGGAGGGTTCTCTAGAATATGAATTAAAAAGAAAAGAAGAAGCTTGTTAACAAAGTAAAATTGAAGTAGTGAGAGGGGCAACAAAAGTGAGAGTTTGATTAATTGATGAGATGAGAGTGTGTGGGGAAGCAAATGTTGAAATATTAAAAAGCAGAAAGGAAACCAATCCACATTATGAAATCAAAGCATCTTGCAGCCACAAATGGGCCCCACCACTTCATTTGAGGAGCTGTCATGAAATCAATCCCAAAATAATCTCCCTCCTTGCCTCCATGGAAATTTCCACTGCTTTGCTCTGTATCATTCCAAACTCAAATTATTTTCACCCCAAGAGATTGGAGAAAAATCAGTAAAAAATAATCCTTGTTTAAAATTTTTATTACCTAACAAAATTAAAATTTAAAAACTTATACTTTCTGTACATTAAATCCTGCAAAATACCAATACCTTTTGTATATAAAAATATATCATATCATTCTCACCAATAAAATTTTTAAACATATATATTTTACCAATTTTTCTAAAACGTTACAACTACAAACAAAATTCCTGTCATACCTACCTGTGTATATATGTGCCCAAATCCACATTAATGTTGATGATTTATAATGGGCTTAGTTGAAGTTTTCCTGTGATATGCATCCTATATGCCAAAAAAGTAACATCCTTTAATTTTCTTTTGACTGAAGTTCCTTCCCTTCTTTTTCTCTAATCTCAGTCCACTCTTATTTCTAGTTGTCAGCTTGTTATTAAATACCATGAACTGTATTTATTACGTATTTCTTTGGGCTAATAATAATCTCTCGAAGTATACAGCTACCTGTTATAAGACTAAACTGTTTCCTTCCCTTGTGTAGTACTCTGCCCACAATAAAAGTTTGCACATCTTGTCTGAAAATTCTCTTCCCTCTCAAACTTTGTGCTAATCTCTCTCTCTCTCTCTGTGTAACAGTTGATTCAATTCCTATCTGATTTTCTTTCCAAAACCTTTCTTCTTTTGTACATATCAACAACACAGAATCATCCATCCAGCCATGGCTGCCAACAAGTTTGCTACCATGTTGCATAGAAACACCAACAAAATCACCCTTGTTCTTGTCTATGCAATCCTGGAATGGATTCTCATAATCTTTCTTCTTCTAAACTCTGTCTTCTCTTTCTGTATATTGAAATTCGCCGATTACTTTGGCCTCAAAAGACCTTGTGTGTGGTGCACCAGGATTGATCGAATCCTCGAGCCCGCCAACAACAGCAAGAATTCTCTGAGAGATCTTGTCTGTGATGCTCATGCCTCTGAGATTTCCAAACTGGGTTTCTGCAATACTCATCGGAGACTAGCTGAATCTGAAGATATGTGTGAGGATTGCTCACCCTCATCTCAGAAGGATTATGTCAAAATTTCAAAGAATTTTGGTTTCTTTCCATGGTTGAAGCAGATTGGTATGATTCAGGATGTGGAAATTGAAGATGAAAACGAAAGTTTGAATTGTTCTTGCTGTGGTGTTCGCTTGGACAACAGATTTTGCCCTCCTTGTTTTCTGATCAAACCTTCTTTGAGCTTTTTGGATTATACAAAGCAGAAGGAAAATTTGATCACACAAGGTGGGGTTGTTGACGCAGAGGTTGATAAGGATAGTAGTCTCTCAGATCTTATTATACTGGATTTTGCAGCTGATCACAACCATGAAGATGAACCAAGCATTGAAGAAAACAAGAAAAGTCACAACATGGTTTCTGATGTTGATGAAGATGATGACACTTGTTCTTGTTCTGTTTGTGGCAATATGAAGGAGATTATGGATGATCAAGATTACAAGTTGGATTTGGGTAAAGATAAAGGACAAGAAGTTGCTGAGGAGAAAAATGTTGATATCCCCAAGGAAGATGATCAATCTTGTGACATGTCCACAAAAGCTCAAGTTTCTGCAACTGAAGAGAAAACTCAGGGAACTTCTTCACTGCAGCATCTGGAATTTTTAATTGAAGGTGATGATTGCAGATTGATCCCTATTGAGAACAACCAAAATCAGAATGTCGTAGATCATGGAATTGACAACAGCAACAACGAAGATGTTATTTTGGACTTTGACATGCAAGCTGATGCAGAAGCTGAACCAGCTATGGGGAATTGGCATACTGAGGCAATACCCTCAGGATTTCAAGAAGAAGAAGAAGATTTGGAAAAGAAGTACCAAGAAGACTCACTTAAGGCTGATAATGTTGAAGCAAGCAAGGAAACAAGGGAAGAAACATGTACAGATATTTCTCCAGGTTGTAATAATTTGTCTCCCTTTCCCCCCTAATTTTTTTTGTCATAGTCTTTCTTAGTTCTTATACACAGTTCTAATATATGGCACTATCTGCAGCATCTGAAGAAGCAGCACAAATGCAGGATGATGAATTTGAAGCAGAAGTTTCAATAGGGACTGAAATTCCTGAACATGAACCAGTGGATGAATTTCAAAGCCAAGATATTCTCTTGGATTCAAATCAAAATGAAAGTGGTAAGGCTCGTATTTTCATATACTATCTTCTTCCACAAGTCTGTAGTTTAAATTTTCTAATATAGAAGGCCTAAGTTTGTAATTGAGTTTCATCTATTTTTAAATAATTAGGCCATGACAAAGGTGAGGAAGAGTTTGTAGAATTTAGAACAATGGTGGTTGAACCAAAGATACCAATGGAGAATAATCATTTGTCATCTTTGGAAATTAATGAGAATGAGAATGAGAAAGTTCCAGCGACACCCACTTCAGAAAATGAGGATGAGAAAGTTCCAGCTACGCCCACTTCAGAAAATGAGGATGAGAAAGTTCCTGATACACCAACTTCTCTTGAGAATCTGCATCAGCTACACAAGAAATTGCTACTACTTGAGAGGAAAGAATCTGGAACAGAAGACTCATTGGATGGAAGTAGTGTCATTAGCGACATCGATTGTGGTGAACTAACCACTGAGAAACTAAAATCAGCATTGAAGGCAGAAAGAAAGGCTTTAAATGCTCTATATGCAGAACTAGAAGAAGAAAGGAGTGCATCTGCCATAGCAGCAAGTCAGACAATGGCAATGATAAATAGGCTTCAGGAAGAGAAAGCAGCGATGCAGATGGAAGCTTTGCAGTACCAAAGGATGATGGAAGAACAATCTGAGTATGATCAAGAGGCCTTGCAGCTTCTGAATGAGATTATGGTAAAGAGGGAGAAAGAGAACCAGGAGTTAGAAAAGGAGCTTGAAGCGTATCGAAGGAAGGTTCAAGAGCATGAAATTAAGGAGAAAACTATGATGTCAAGAAGAGACTGCATGAGGAGAAGCAGGACTTCATCTCCTTCTTGCAGCAATGCTGAAGACAGTGATGGACTGTCTATTGATCTTAATCATCATGAGGCGAAGGAAGAAAACGGCTTCTACAACAACCATCAAGAAATAGTCAGCAGCAACGAAAACACCCCGGTGGATGGTGTTCTTTACTTGGAAGAATCATTGTCAAACTTTGAGGAAGAGAGGGTATCAATTCTAGAGCAGTTGAAAGTACTGGAAGAGAAGCTGGTCAAGTTGAATTACGAAGAAGAACATGATTCTGATGATGTCATATCAACAGAACATCTTTGCGCCGAGAATGTGAATGGATTCCATGATTATGATGATTATAGAGATCAGGTAAATGGATTTGCAAATGGTCATGCAAAGGAAATCAATGGTAAGAATCATCATGAGAAGAAAATCATGGGTCCAAAAGCCAAGAGACTTCTTCCACTTTTTGATGCAATGGTTGATTCAGAAGATGGGGTGTTTAATGGTGAAGAAGTGAATGGATTTCATTTTGATTCCTTGCAAAATGGTTCAGCAGAAATGGTTGAATTGGAGAAAGAGAAGCTCGCTGTGATAGAAGAGATAGATATTGTTTATGAGAGACTCCAAGCACTCGAAGCAGACAGGGAGTTCCTTAAGCATTGTATTAGCTCCTTGAGAAAAGGGGACAAAGGCCTTGATCTTCTCCAAGAAATTTTACAACATCTTCGCGATCTGAGAAATGTCGAACTCAGAGTCAGGAATATGAGCGATCTTGCTTCATAACAAGTTTATTGCCAGCTTAGCCAACAATTAAAAAGAGGTAAAATTCTCACTCCTTAGTTTTCCTCGCCATTTTTCTCTTAGTGATTTATTGGGAGAGAACATGTTGATTTATTAAGCCCTTGTTTAAATGCAGATTTGCCACACTGGAGTTGATCCACAGCTGCAAATCAAGGCATATGCATTATACAGAACACCAAAGCATCATCAGTTCATTTTTAACATAAAAAAAATGCGAGTTGGAAGTTCTTCCTTGATGGAGAAGGGAGAGAATCTGGGTATGGTCTGTGTTGAATCATGGTGGACAACAAAAATGAAGCCTGCCATTTTCTGTTATATTTTGAATCCTCGTTTCATTGTCCATATTGTAAACCCAAATTTTTATGGGGTTTTGTCCAAAACTTGCGCTAGTCTCAACCTACTAAAGATAAGTAACCAGAGTAAATTATGAACAAAATGCACAAGCATGTCACTCGGTATACTTATTTTTTGGTAGGTAGGGTCTCAGTGAAGAGATCGATGAGAATCTCTCTGGTTGTGTGCATCATCACCTTCTGAGGGAAAGAAGGATGATGATTAGAGTATGTGTGTGGAGGCTTATGAAGAAAAGCCAACCTGTCAAAATTGTATTTTTGTGAGGAAAAGGGCTGGCTTTGCAAAGCTGGATGAGAGATCCAACAAAAGGTTGCTGTGCCAGGTAAATAGGGTAATAGTTTATTAGACAGACAGAATTAGGACCCACTAGTTTTGTCATTTTTTCGAATATCTTTTCCCTTTTTTTTTTGGGAGGAGGGAAAAAGGAGAGGTAAGGAGCCTCTGTTTTTTGTCCCTTTGTCTCATCTTTTGCATTATTGCATCATATGAGAGTTTGTTTTTATTTCTGAGAGGGAAAATTGAGCTGAGTCACTTGTATACTACATGTATTCATTTTTGTAATTATACAAAAAAAAGTGTGTTTGTTTACCTTATTGCACCATGGCTTATGATTTGGTTGGATGGATTCCAAAGCATTAAAAAATTTGATGTCAGAGTCAAATATTACTTTCACAAATGAATTTTCCTTTAAGAAGAAAACAGCTTTTTTGGTGGGCAGAAAACAACAGGTTCATACTTGTACATTTTGTGTGAATGTATTGGAAGTGAAAACAATAGTACATGTGCTGGTTTGGTTTCTTGTTACTAGCTTCCTCCCATCCTTGTTATAAAGCGCCTTCTAAAATAGAGATGGTTCTTATTACTAGTCACCCTATGTGATATTAATGAATTAATGAAGTTTTTATTATATCACTGCGATTTTAGACTATGAAGTCTAAAAAAATTCTAATTAATATAAAACCGAAAATTTATAAGGCATTAGTATTACATAAATGACATTGGTATTTTTTTTTTTTTTTAATAAGGATATGTACCTTTTTTATAGAGGCAATCTTATATAGTTAGGCACAAAATGTGAATACCTCTCACTGCAAAGATTCAAACTTTGATTTATCACGTTGTGAGGGATAAACTTTTTTGCTATATCCAAACCCCGTAATGACACAATATATTGTAGTATATATACAGATTCTGATTTTCAATTAAATGAAACTGATTTTCTTGGTAACAAAAGACAAAAGGATAGGACTTCCAAGAAGCTAACATTTTCCCAGAAACACATATTGCCACAGAAAATAGTGAACTTAACATTCATAGGCTGAGTTTAAAATGAAACATGAACATAATATTGGTCAATAATACGAACAGATAGTTTAAGTAATTAAATACAAGAAGGGCATAAAATGAAGGAAATTGCAAGGGCCAGCGAACAGTGAGGGCGATCAATTCAAACAATATACAAATTATACGAAAGTAGAGTGTGATCATAGGGTCTTAAGCATATGGGTTTTCTCTGCAAGTTCTTTCATAGTACTAGTTTGCATTTTTTTTTTTTTAATATATATTTCCTTGGCACAAGTATTCTCATATTGGTGGCATCTTGTTCAAGAAACTATCGACACTAAATGGAGGAGCACTTTTCCTAATAGAAATTTGAACCTTGGTTCGTCAAGTTATGAAAAATTAGCTCATTCCACTGAACCCGTTACTAGTTTGCTTTTTTTTTTTTTTTTTTGGTAATAAAATTTTAGAAAAGGGGTTGGGTTCACCCACGATCTAAGGGCAGAGCGAAATCTCCTTTCCTCCTAGGTGATACTGATGTTAGGCAAGACAAGTCGTCTATCACCCTCATGCATTTATCTAGGAACTATAATGTCTCTCTTAGCGCCTTGACCAACTCCAGGATTGAACACCTTCCTTTGGTAAGAGTGTTCGACCACTTGATCAATTGAGCCCACGAACGAGGGGTTACTAGTTTGCTTGTTAGTATGCCTGAGTTGGCGCCCCTCCTCCTATGGGCATAAAAATGAACATCCCCTTTTTTTTTTTTTGGTGAAAAGAGGAGGCATAAGCCTTTATATTAAAATAAAGTAGGAGGGGGATTAGATCCCATACAATCTTGATGAACTAAAGTCCTCAAATGAGGAGGACACAGTCGTAAAGACAAACCGGAAATACCATCCTTCGCCAACAAGTCGGCAACATGATTTTGTGAACGCCCAACATGCCCAAATTGAAGGTCCCAAGAAAAACCGATTAATTGTCTAATGGAATATTACCAAGCCGTGAGTTGGTCCGTTTGCATCGTGAGAAGTATGTCTATCGATTTTTGGAATCGATTCAATAATAACCTTCCTATATCCCAATGTCCAAGCAAGTTGGAGGCCCTTCAAGAAGGCCCATTCTTCACTTCTTGCGGGTCACAAGAACCAATTGGTGAGGAGAAGCCCTTGATAAATTTCCCATCATGATTCCTCAAAACCCCTCCACAAATGGATTTTTTGTCCGAAGTGGAAACAGACCCCATCGACGTTGACCTTAATCCAACCATGAGGAGGTAATTGCCATGATGTATTCATCACCAACTCTTGACCGGATCCTGGAATAGGTAGTCCATTTGGAGCAAAGAAGTGGCGGGAGTATAATATGGTAGCAAATGGATCCCTTGGTTTCAAAAATGAGTATTGAAGGCCATTTCATTCCTCCAATTCCATAATTTCCATTCCCACACCAAACAAAATATTCCATGAGACAACTCGACCTCTACCAAAATCCCTTGAGAGATTTAGTGTGAACCATCATCATAGATGAGCCAAAGAACCGGAATAATACCTTGGCTGAATTAGAGCTCGCCACATACCGCTCGCATAATTGCGATCCCCGAAGAATGTGAATGGTGCTTTCTACACATGTATGACAGTGCTGACAAAACGGAGAGGTTGAGGACCACTTGCTACGTTTCTCATTTGAAGGAAGCCTATTGAGGAAGGCCAACCACATAAATACCCTGATTCGTTCCACTCCTGGCCACTTCCAGATATACTTGAAACATTTATGAGATAGACCCTCTTCTGGCTTATCAATCAGATGGTATGCTGATTTAACTGTGAATATGCCGGTATTGGTTTGACTCCATAATATCACATCGTCCCCGCTTCTTGTATAGGAATGGGGGAAGTGACTAATCTTTGTAGAACCTCATTAGAGACAATTGAGTGAAGCCGAGACAGATCCCAGAAGCCATCCATCACCCACTCGGCCACCTTTGAGTTACGTTCTTCATCCGAAAGTGTCCGGCTGCACATGCTTTCAATTTTGCTCCCTTTTAATAACCATGAGTCAGTGAAGAAATTAACTGTTTTTCCATTGCGAACCCTCCAACTGATACCTTGGTTGATTGCTTCTTTTTGATTGCAAATGAAGCGCCACAGAGAAGAGTCACCTGAGGTAGTCTGGAACAGGTGGGATTCATGCCTTGTAATATATTTGTGGAAGAGTACATCTGACCATAGCTCATTAGAGGCAGACACCAAATTCCAAGCCAACTTACATCCAAAGGCCTGGTTCATAATTGCAAGATTTTTGCACCCAAGACCACCGTAGAGCCTAGGACGCGTTAGTGAACTCCAACCCACATTGTGGTATCCTTTACCCCAAATAAAATTGCTCTGTAAGCGTTCCACCTCGTTACAAATACTCAGTGGAAGCTGGGCAACCTGCATGGGGTACAACGGGACAGCTCCCAATACTGACTTTGACAATGTTATTCTCCCAGCCATAGATAGTGAGTTTGCTTTCCAAACAGATAATTTCGATTGGACTCTATCAACGATGTATTGGAAGGTCTCCCTTGGCTTACGTTTCTGTGATAAAGGGAATCCCAAGTACTTGCCTATGTCTGTGGTTATCTTCATTGAAGTGATATCTTGAATATCCTTCTTTAGACTAGTAGCGACTCTGGGAGAGAAGAAAATGGATGATTTGTCATTGCTAATCTTTGCCCCTGATGCCATACAAAAGAGATCAAGGCACTGAATTATGCTTTGAGCTTGGTCTATGGATGCTTCCCCAAATAATAAGAGGTCGTCTGCAAACATGAGATGTGATATGTATGGTCCTGTCTCTGAAGTCTTAAATGGGTTCCACTTGCCTGCTCTCACAAAGTCACAAATTAGATGAGATAGGCGATCCATACACAAGACGAAGAGAAAAGGAGATATGGGATCTCCTTGGCGGAGGCCTCGCTTAGGACTAAAGTATTCTGTCTTCTCTCCGTTCCATAGAACATTATAAGAGGTGGAGGTTATGCATTCCATGACCAAGCGAATAAAGACTGAGTCAAAGCCCACATCCATCAAAACTTGCCTCAGGAAGTCCCAGCTAATGTGATCGTATGCCTTTTCCAGATCAATCTTCAAGGCCATGAAGCCACGTCTGCCTTTCATTTTCTTCATTGAGTGTAAGATCTCCTGTCCAATTATGATATTGTCTTGGATCAAGCGTCCAGGGATGAATCCAGCTTGGAATGGAGAGATAATCTGCTGCATTGAACTTTTCAATCTGCTAGTCAAAACTTTTGTGATGCACTTATAGTGGACTGTGCAGAGCGATATCGGCCTAAAGTGAGTAACAAGATCAGGGTTATCCCTTTTAGGAATCAGCGCTATAAGTGTCTTGTTGGCTTCCCCTATAGACATATTACCAGAAAAAACTTCCTTCACAAAATGACAAACAGAGGATCCAACTTTGTCCCAATTGGATTGATAAAAGATTGGAGAAAATCCATCCTCACCAGGAGATTTGTAAGGTCCCATAGCAAAGATTGCGGATTTGATCTCCATATCTGAGGGGGAAGAACCAAGAGAACCGACCATTGAAACATCTGGCGGAGGGAAGTTAGTCTCAGTGGCCAGCGGCATAGAGGATACACTCTCAGGCTGGAATAGGGATTTGAAGAAGGAGAGCACTAACATTTTGATTGCATCGTCCTGCTCTACCCATTGTCCTCTTTCATTCTTCAAAGCTAGAACTCTATTTCTGCGTCTACGAATTTTTGTCTTGAGGTGGTAGTAACACGTATTGCGATCACCCTTTGCAATCCAGATAGCCCTTGATTTCTGAAACCACAGAAGTTCCTTAGCCTTCAACACCTCATTTAATTGCTTTTGAAGGTTGATTTCGAGGTTGCAAAGAAAACGAGAAAATGGGTAAGCCGTAGATGATTGGATACCCTTCAAACGTGCCAAAATTTGAGCTTTCTTAACACCGACATTTCCAAAGATAGTTTGATTCCAGCCTTTGACAACAGATTTGAAATCAATCAGACTCTCTTGTAATGGCGCCTGAGAAGACCAGGAGCTATCCATGAATTCTTTAAATTTCTCATGTTCCAGCCACATCGCCTCGAAGCGGAAAGGCTTATTCAGTCTGGATGGTGCCTGTCTGACACCCACAAATAAAAGAACTGGGTTATGATCAGAAAAATCTGTTCTAGGTAATACCTTAGCGTAGGAGTCCGGCCAAATGTCGATAAGCAAAGTATTGGTTAGTACACGGTCCAGTCGTTCAAAAAGCCTCGTGCAACCGGCAAGACGAGGGCCTTTCCAGGTCATTTTAGGGCCAATCGCACCTAAATCAGCCAACCCACATTCACCAATACGATCACAGAACCATTGAATACGGCGAGTGTTCCCACCCCTTCCACCGATGCGTTCATCAATTGACATAATGTCATTGAAATCACCCATGAGGGCCCATGGTAAAGAAGACGTCTGCGAGAGTCTCATGATGTTGGTCCAGAGAACAGATCTCAAATCCGAGTGTGGGATCGCATAGACGACAGTAACGAGAAATTCTTGCAGCTGAGAATTGCGACACCGCAGATGTAAGTATTGGCGGTCTTCTTCAACAACGTCGACTGTGATTCTGGAACTATCCCAGGCGACTGCTAAGCCACCCGATAGTCCAACGTTAGGAGAGATTCGCACCATATTGTACCCAAGCCGACTCAGAGAACGGAAAGGGGAGCTGACGCTGGCACGTGTTTCTGCAAGAGCAATTAGGCAGGGCTTGGGCCCTTCACATAGTAATTTTAGATTGCGGAGGAGGCCCTTACCGCAGGCCCCTCTTGAGTTCCAGAAAAAAAGGCAATCCATAAAAAACAAATTTTAAAAACGGTAACCCACGTTGGAAACTCATTCAAGAGCCCAAAAAATTAGAGCTCCATCTGCGTCTCGGGTACCCCCGTGACTTCCTCTTCCAAAGAACTGCTCACGTCATCGGCCATTGGACTATCAAGAGTACACCCAGTAGTGGCCTGGTTGGGCTCAATTACAATAGGAGGTCCAGCACCTGGGTCGAAAGGGAGGGAAGCAATATCCATTGGACCCTGGACTTGGGCCCTTAAGGGATCAAGGTTGGTTGGATTCTTCACATCTTGAGGCCCAGCTAGTTCCTCCCCATTCGTGATCAGTAAAATACCCAGATGGCTATTCGATAGGCCTGCACTCGTTTCTCTCTCCCTTTTATCCACGCGGCGACTCTCGATTGGAACCCTATCAGCTTTCTCGTTATTCTCCTGAGGATCCTTACGCGCACTACTATTTTTCCCCCTGCTACTGTCGGCCTCTGCTTTTCATTCCGTACCATAGTAGTGCGCTTGGTGCCGCTACGTGGTACCTCAACGTAATTCTGAACCAACTCCGCAGACGTTGCATGCTCCTGTACTGTATCGTCCACGTTGGCAAGCGACGTGAAACGAGAGCCCGTCGCTGGATCATGCGTTTCACCACTCTGTTTCTCCTTGTTCCGGCGAGGGCGTCGAGGCTTTTGTACCACCCTCCACTGCTCATCCGTAGGTGCCTTATCATCGGGAATTATGGCGTTTTTGCGTGGCGCTGTTGCATTCGACTCTGAGACACCATGAGGAGCATCATTCTGGAGTTTCCTCTGGGGGCAGAGCTCATGACGATGGCCATAAAATCCACAATGGGAACAGAGCATATGGAGCCCTTCATATTCGATAAAATAGTTCTCTCCTCCAACTGAGAAGGCTGACATTAGCTGCTTTGTCAGATCAACCAGGACACACAAACGGGCATAATGACCACGTAAATGACCTGAGGTGTTGTAGTCGACCTTAATCGTTTCTCCCATCCGGTCCCCAATAAAGGCTAAGGTTTCCTTATGGTAATACTCCAAAGAAATCCTAGGCAGACGAACCCAGACCGCCACTTTGTCAAGCTTGGCATTAGCAGTCTTGAAATCTGGTTCCCATGGCCTCACCATCAAATAATGATCATAGATCATCCATGGTCCTCCCGTAAGAGCGTTCTTGCAATCATCTTTGTTAGTAAACTTAACGACAAAAAAGCCATGACCGATATCGATTAGCTTGGTAATACCTTTCTTGGCCCATAGAGATTGGACCCTTGCCTCCAATGCTTTGAAACCAATGCTTCTGCCCAGCAGGTTGATAATAACCGAGTTTTGCCATGCTTTATACATGCGTTTCTTCATTTTTGCAGAAAAAATGAAGGTTGGAAAGTTCCGTTTGGGATCTTCAATCGTTTTACAGAGAGGACTATTGTCATCATCAGATATCGAATCATCAGAGAGTTCATCATTAGCTTCGTCCATGGCTTCATCGGCTCCCGCCTTGTTAGCATGAGCGACTCCTTTCAGCTTATCGGCAAAGGAGGTAGCTCCTTTCAAAAATAATGTATTCTTCTGACCCAGTTTGGGCCACTGGCCATCCAGCACCTCAGTTTGATGCATCTCATTATTCTTT
Organism: Acacia acuminata; assembly: GCA_019022655.1. Taxonomy (NCBI): domain Eukaryota; kingdom Viridiplantae; phylum Streptophyta; class Magnoliopsida; order Fabales; family Fabaceae; genus Acacia; species Acacia acuminata. Next base: position 2,500,676 of record JAFJYI010000076.1, on the reverse strand, counting down.
ATTTTCTTAGAGCTGCATGCAAGTTGGTCGTCTTCCTCCCTTGACGGAGGAATGAGCAAGTTTTTGGGACCCACGAGAACGAGAGCGTTTTCCTCCATTAGTATTTGAGATAGCGTAGTAAAATGAACATCCCTTTAGGTCAGCGTATTGGCCCATTTTTCTTTGTGGCCCGTTCCGATTTATTGACTCACCTCATCCCGTTTATATGGGTTAGCCCACTTAGGGCTCATTTGGATGGATTTTTTTGATGAAAAAATCACTTTTTTAATGAAAAAAAAAAAATACTCTATTCATTAATTTATGTGTTTAGATGATATTTTTTAAAAAAAGCAAAAGTCACAAAAAAAGCTAAAATGCTTTGCTTTTTTTAAAAGCTCCAATTTGGAGTTTTAAAAAAAAGCTCTAAAAAAAAAAAAAAAAAAAAAAAAAAAAAAAAAAAAAACTTTTAAAAGCTCATCCAAACGAGCTCTTAATTTATGGACTCACCATGTATACACCAATTTTGTTTTGCGGAAGCAAAATTGGTGGATACACCGGTAATAATGAGTGTTGGGTCTTTGAAAAGGATGAATCCTCACAATTTAGCAAACTTGAATTCTTATTAAAATAAAAATTCACATTTTTAATTACTAGTGCCTCAAATATGATTTTCTTCGGGAGAAAAATATTTGTGAAATAAGGTGACGATGTTAAGTTGAAAATCACATTTTCCCCTAGTTCTGCATGCAAACTACTTCCTCCGGTCTTACATATAGGATAAAGTTTATAGTGTAAATTTGTGTTACAAACTTTATTCTATATTTAAGACCGGAGGTGGTACTTTTGTTAGCATCCCACAATAGTATACTAAAATTTTCTCATTATAACCAACAATATTGTTGTGGTTTTATTTTCTTATTTATTTATTTATATAAAACACAAATATGGGGAATATTGCAATAACAACAAGAAGGACAAATATAATGAATGAATTATTGAATAACAATAATTAAAAAAAATAAAATTCGTTGAAAAAATCCTGACATAAAATATCAAAAGCTGTTATGTTACCCTCGATTAGTTTTAAACTGATATTTTTTTAAATATATATATATATATATATATATATAGCACACACGTTTTTGATCCAGTCCAATAAAAAGATAGATTTTGGAATTGGAAGGCAACGAAAGAAAAAGGAGATGCATGGCGCTGTGTTGTTTGCTTTTGACAGTTTGTATCGCATGAGAAGGCCAGGAATGAAAAAAGAGGTTTCTATTATTATATAATGCATCCAAACCAAGAGTACTATGAAAAATTGAAAATCTTGCTTAGTCACCCTTTTTTTTTATAATTATTGGATAGCTCCGTTTACAGTTTGGACCTGGCTTCTCTTTTCTATCTCTTCCCATTTTTTCACTCATTTTCCTTCTTTTGTTGTTGAATTAAGATCTCAATGAACTAGATTTACTATCATTTTTTACCATTCTTTTCTATTATAATAATATTTTTATCATATGATAAATCTAGACCGTTGAGATCTTAATCCAACGATAGGAAAAAAAAAAAAAAAGGGAAAATGATAGAAATGGGTAGAAAAAAAAAAAAAAAAAAGCCACATCCTTAAAGTTTCTAGAAGTGCGTTCATGAATCTTTTTTCAGAGCTTATTAAATGTATAAGGTTTTTCGAAGCTATTCGGTGGAGATTTGTTTGACTTTCTTTCTTCTTTGGTAACAGGTCTGTGATATTATTTTAGTGTCTAATAATTCACAATCCTTTTTTTTTACTCTTTGTTTTTTTTAATAATAATGTATTTTAGCATCTGATAACCTTACCTCTTTTTTTTTTTGTTCCGGTATATATTAGGAAGATACAAGCTACTACATCCGATCCTAAATATATAACATATTTTATAGTATAATTTGTACTATAAACTATGTCCTATATTTAGAATTTAGAGAATACTATTTTACTTTAAGGTGTTGTAATGTAATTCTATAATGTTTGTCAATGCTATCAAAATTAAAAGAAGAGAGGGGAAAAAGAAATAGCAACGCTTAAAAAAACGGTGAAATTGACAAAAGGGTCAAATACTAAGGGCCCGTTTGGTAAGGGGAAAATTTGAGGAGGAAAGAAATTTAGAGGAAGGGAAGGAAAGATTTTTGAAAAATGAGGGAAGATGGTTTGAGGGAAGATGAGTTGTTTGGTAGGAAGAAAATGAAGGGTGGTAGTTCGTAAAAAACAAGAAATGTCTATTTTATCCTCAAAAGTAATTAATTCAAAATAAAAAAGAAAAATATTTTTTTTTTTGCTAAAATATATTTTTTAAAAATATATTTCAAGTTTGAACTTCTGTAAAAAAAATTCCCGCCAAGTTGGACGTAAATTTGAATGTTCTCGCCAAGTTCGAACGTCCCGCCAAATTTGAATTTGAAGGGTAAATTTGTCAAAAAGTGTGAATAGTGACGTGGGAAGTTGAAATACCACCAATTTTGGAGGATTTGATCTTCCCACATACGAGGGAAGATTGGTGGGCCCGTGAAGATAGGTTGCGGGAAGATTGGTTTAAAATGCGTACCAAACGAAGGAAGTCTCTAATTTTCCTTTCCCTTCCCACCGATTCTTTGTACCAAATGGGCCCTAAGGGTAAGTCTAGTTTGAGGGAAGGGGAGGGGGGGAGAGAGAAAAAATGTTATGGAGAGGAAAATTTTGTGGGCCCTACTATACTAAATTTTAGTCTCATTTTCTCCTTCTCTCATTTTTTTTCCCCTCCCCTCCCCTCCCCTCCCCTTCTCCCAAACCAAACATAGCATAAGGGATGAATTTGTCATTTTCAATTTAATGAAAGACAATGCGAAATGACCAAATCAAATCCTCACGCAAATTTTTAAGTACAATCAGTGGGATTTGACAAAGATATTGAGCTTAATTTATTTGGTAGCGGCTAAGTACGTTCATTAGGCGCTGAATGTCATATTATAACATTTTTTTTAATGTCCTTTCATCATCTTCCTCACTGGGCAGAGAAAGACCGGTCAACAATGGCCAAACCTTGAGATCCACTAATATGTATCGTGTGAATAACAGATTTTTATATATTTATCAGTATTTATAATTTTAAAATACAAAATACATTAATTTGAAAGCCTGCAAACTTGCGTTTTATATCCACTATTGTTAGTTCTAAGTACTTTTTAAATCATAACTTTAAATTCTTTCTAGATGGTTCGGACTTTGGACTGTACTAAATGTTAATATAATATTTACTCCGATCCTAATTATAACAACACTTTTGTAGTACAAATTGTGCTATAAAAATATTCCTATAATTAAAATCGAAGATAGTATATAATTTGATTGGCTGGCCTTACAAGCGGTCAAAAGGAATGGAGAATAAATAATATATTAACATGGGAGGATGGTGGATAGCTAGCTAACAAGGTTGGTAGTTCCGTAAGAGACCATCTCAATCCTCAACCCAAATACTTTTCATTTTTCTCTAATATAAAAGTTATTTGTAATTAAATTTGGCTTTACATATAATACTTTAATCTATTTTGTCTTTTATATTTATCATATTTTTTAAAACTAATTATCTAACTTATTAACTCATAGATAATATAATGTTATATAAGAATATTTGGAAAGATTATGTTATAGTTGTTATATTTAACTAATTTATTTGACTTTCTTAATTCTATGGAGGACCACCATTTATTTTAGTAGGGATTCAATTTTAAAAAACTTATATACTGATTTAACATCATATTTTTTAATTAATTTATCAAAATATAAAAAATACTAAATATTTTTTAATAGAATAGCTAGACAAGAGTAAGGGTGAGCATGGTGCCCGATATGCCCGCATCGCTTCGCCCAAGCCCAAAAAAATTGCCCAAATTTCGCCCTAAAAAAGTGGCCCAAAAAGATTTGGGCGAGTTTTAGGGGTTTAGCATCGGCGGGGTCCAAATTTGCCATTTGGCCCCGCGAAAATTAAATATATTTAAATAAATATTGTTCTACATATATTATTTTATTTAAAATATATTATATTATTATGTCTAAATATATTATAAATACATTATATTATACTTAAGCTATCTCCAAAACTTTAAAATTATGTGAACTGTGAACTAAAATCTTTAAGGAACAAAGTAAGATATCACTACTCGGGTAAGGGAAGCCCGCCCGGCAAATTCTTGCCCAAATTAAAATGATTAGGGCTTTTATCGAGCGGTGGCAAGGGCATTGGGCCGCAAAATACACCCATTCATTCTTCGGGTTGGGACGCCCCGCCCCATAGAGCCGGGAATCGGGGGAGCGGCCCGACTACGGGCTCGAGATAAGGAAAACGTCTTTTTTCAAAGCCCGGCCGATAGTACCCGAGGCCGGCCTGGAAATTACTATTCCAAATTTTAACTATTTTTTTTTGGGTTTTTTTTTTCAAAGAAATATAATTAGTAAATTGCAACCATTAAAATTCTAATCTATCAAATAAATATTATCAACATTAATATTTAAACAATACAAATTATCCAACAAATAAACACATTCATTAATTCGTAATAAAAAACAAACTATTGTCCATAATTGTCTCACATAAAACGTAAGAAGCATTAAACTAAGCAACATTAAATAACTCACATAAAATATAAAAGCATACCATTATCATTGTCAATTGTCACCTCCTTCATCACTATCATCAATTTCATACATATTTGATTGGATTCACTTTGAAAGAAGGGCGTCATTTCACTTTTGACTAATTTTTTTTTAAAAAAAATGAAAATCTTCGATAAGAATGGCTAACGGCCGACTTCTTCGCCTTGCGGGCGAGCCCGATTAAGCCCGAGCTCTACACCTTGCAGCTAATTTCAAATTTCGCGATATTTTTCATTTTTACTGGTAGCCAAGGCCTAAATGGGCCGGACCCGATTTCTCGACTCTAGGCCCATAGCCACCCCTAGACAACAGGTTTGTTTCACGTCAATCCACCCTCTGTTCCAAATTTAGAATTCTTGTCTCAAAATATTCATAAATATACTTATCAAAGGGATTTCCTTAAAAAAAAAGAAATAATTCTAAAGCACATCAATGAATGGATATTTTAAGAACATTAAAATCTATTAACTATAAATAAATAATTTAACTAGTGTTCTTAAGAAAACCCAACTAAACCAGTTTGCTCAATAAACCAGTCCAGTTCCGTATTTTCTACATCATGTCCCAAACAACCCAATCGAACAAATGATCACCCGTATATATAATGTGGTCGTTTAGAATGACAAGTGTAGCATTTAAAATTAAAAGCAGTATTTCAATTATAATTTAGTGTATAAAAAATAAGTTTTGTATCAATACGCATGAATAAATATTCCTGTAATCCCAAACACCATATGGTATAAATAATTATGATTGAATTCAAAAGATAATACTGGCACTACTGAATAAAATTTGAATGATCCTTGTCCTACGGTTATTCATAATATGATGCAAAGCGTTAGCAGAAGAGAAGAATTTGGGCTCAAGAGAATAGAGGCCGAAGAACAGAAAAGGAGAAAATCTCTCATCTTCAATTCAAATAACGAAGGACTCCAACGCTTTCACCAAAAGAGGGGAGTTTGATCTTAAAATTGGTTAAGATGTTAGGGGAGCGTTTAGGTCACAAGAAGTAACGGTAACCCAGACTTAGATGGAGACATGTGTATTTTTAATCCTAAATTTCTTATGGAGTAGCCCAAACGCTCTATCTTTGGATTGTAAGTGAGATTAACCTCTCTCCTAAAATTTATATTAAAAAAAAAAAAGCAGAAGACAAGATAAGAAAAATGAAACAGAAGAATTATGGCCCGTGGTCCTGTCATGAGTCATGAGCCATTATAAGCCATGACAAGTTGACGACAAGGACCTGTCACTCTGTCATGGAGTGGCAATGTCATTGTTTTGCAGTGTTTGGCAGTGATGGGAAAAGTAATAGGCTGCTGGTTCTTTACTCCGAGTAAATTGTGAACGGAATTATTATGAGCCTTGACTGAGATTAATGTAAAGTGAATTATCATTAGCCTTGACTTTTCTTATCTGCGGCCCTGTTCATTTTCTTATCTCGGTGGCCTTGTTTTTTTTTTTTTTTGGTCAACGGTGGCCTTGTTCATAAAAGCCAGAATCAGCACCAAGTCAATAAGGCGTCACTGGGTCAATAAACCCGCTTCCATTTCATATTTCCAGATTTTATTTGTTTTGTTCTCTACGCGTTACCAACGCTCTCCTGCTCCTTCTCCTTCTTCTTCTTCGTATCCAATTTTACCTCTCCCTGCTCCAACTCTCATTGTCCCCGGGTAAATCAATTTCGGAGTACACGGTGATTACTGTTCTGATCAGGGGTATTGCTCTGTATTTTTTTGGTTTCATGGGCTGGTTTTGGAAGCCACAAGCACCATGACCAGATCTCACAGTTTTCTTCATAATCTGATTAAACCCTTCAAATTCGGTTCTAGTAGAGGTGACCAACAAAATCCAATTCCTTCACTTTTTGGTTTCCTTTCATCATGTGGTCCTTAGGTGTTTGATTCGGATAGTCTTAACTGGTTTTTTTCGGTTGTGTTTGATCAGAGGGAAACAACGAAGAAGAGTTAGAGAGAATTGCTGCCCAAGAGCAAAAAGTCTTTCCCTATGAAACCTTACTTGCTGCTACCAAAAATTTTCATTCTCATCATAAGCTTGGTGAGGGAGGTTTTGGACCCGTCTACAAGGTATGATTTACGAGGAATTTCACCAATTGATTCAGTGCTTCATGTTTCTGAAACTCTAAGAGGGGTTCTACAGTTTTGAAATTTTGGAAATTATTACTCCATCCAATCAAGATTGGATGCAAGGAACGTGTTTGGCAAAATGTCTCACAGAAAAAGGAGAATTTTCTTTTTGGGGTTGTTTTACTTGGTAAACCGAAATCCTGAGACCTGTTCTAACTCCTTTGTTGATTTTATTTTATTTTCGTTTCTTTCCTTTTTTCACTTGCAGGGGACGTTGGACGATAGAAGAGAGATTGCGGTAAAGAAGTTATCACAGAGTTCAAATCAAGGGAACAAAGAGTTCATGAATGAGGCCAAGTTGTTGGCTCGTGTGCAGCACCGGAATGTGGTGAATTTGTTAGGTTATTGTGTCCATGGCACGGAGAAGCTACTTGTGTATGAGTATGTTCCTCATGAGAGCCTTGACAAACTTTTATTCAGTAAGTTTTTATGTTCCTTCCTCTGTGGCTCTGTTCAATAATCATAGATGAATGAAAGCCACTTACATATTTTGTTTTGAAAATGAATAAAGAACTGGTATCTCTTGTCTCAGATTTTGAAATGTAAAACTTACCATTTGACCTACAGATATTTAACCTGGTATTCATTTTTTATAGAAACTTTTCTTATACCATCCTTGTTTCTCATTTTCTTTTTCTATTCCTCATCAAATGAGATAGGTTAAATCTAGTTCCTTACTACTCATTTCTTTATTAAGCTAACTTCTGGATCCAAATTTCGTCAACACGATGAAGTGAATGGTTTTTTTTCCTTAACCCAGTTTTCTGTTGGGCAAGCTGGCTATGGTAATTTGGTATTTACCTTTGAAATCTCTATTAGGGTCGAACAAATGCCTCTTCCCATGGTTTTTCCCATAGACTCGAAAAGCAGTATTTTTTGGTGCAGACTCCTGGAATTTTATTGTCTGACTTCATTATCACTACCAACACCATAAACCTTAGGCCATCCTTCCTCCCGTCCTTCTTTTCCTTTCTGTATCTTTTGAATAAATTATTTCCTGGAAACTCCGAAGGTGATCGCACTTAAGATTAAGAGTTTCTAAATTGACTTTACATGGATAGAATTCCTCATTGGATCCATTAATTGACTGATCTCACTTCAGTATCCTTTATTTTATTTTTTTAGGTAACATGGTGCTAAACCAAACATCTCTTTTGAGTTTTGACCGATCTTGTCAAATCCATCATTACTCAAATTAGGAGGAAAAGGCCCTTCAAAATCTCTCTCTTTTTTCTTCTAAAAAAATCCATATGATCCTCTTGGTTGACCTCTTAGATTACATTTGGGTTTCCATTTTCTGTTTAGAAAACAGGATTTTTTGTTTCTAAATCCAACACACACTTAATCTGTTAAAGTGTGTTTATAAATTCCGGGTTATGATGGTTCACTGTTAGTTTTTCAATGAGGAGTGATGCTGAGAACTCAGATTATGACAATCACAAAAAGCACAACTTTAGATGCTTGATACTTCAAAGCTTGCTAGGTATACCCATCTGTTTTTGGGAGAAGTTTTCAAGCATATGTAATATAATAATCCTAGGTGCGAGTGTAAGGAGTCAGTCTAAAATTGTTCAGGTATGATTTCCACGCAGTTGAAGGGATGCATTGATTTCAAGAAATTTTTTATTTCTCATACAAGTACTTGGTGTAAGGAATATACTTAAAAAAAGATTTCTTGTGTTTTGGGTTCAAGGCACAAAGGTGAGGGCTAATGGCATAGAAGTTCTGAAGTGTTTACCTTGCTATTGTTGGACCTTACTTCTGTACCATTGACCCGCAGAATCTATGTTGGTTAAGTGAACATTTAGTTCTTTCCGTGTTGTGTTCTTTTGTATGGCTGTTAGAGAGTTTGATAGAGACCGTGATTTTTTTTATTTAATCGCAGAATCTCACAGAAGAGAGCAGCTAGATTGGAAAAGGAGGCTTGACATTATCACAGGCATAGCAAGGGGTTTACTTTATCTTCATGAAGACTCGCATAGCTGCATCATCCACCGAGACATTAAGGCCAGCAATATCTTGCTCGATGACAAATGGATGCCTAAGATTGCAGACTTTGGCATGGCTCGTCTCTTTCCAGAGGACCAAACTCATGTCAATACACGGGTGGCTGGCACCAAGTATGTTTTTCAACTTTGACCTCTTTGCTGCATTTTGCTTGATGTAAACTGATTTTGGTTAAATACCCCACCAACTTTGAAAAATAAGTAGAAAATCCAAGATTTGGTATTGACAAAATAAAAATAGTATCAAAACCTCTCTATTGATTAGTTAACTATTTTAAAAAGGAAGAATGACAATTTAGGACCTCATCACAACTTAATTTCCCATATTTCAGTACTGAGTTCTTGAAAAGTTCCACTCTGACATTAACTTTGTTATGAGGTCTATACTTGGCATTCTCCCTTCTAAAAAATAGTCACATGATTTAAATATATTTTTGGCTTATTAAATTGTGAAATATACAGTGGATATATGGCTCCAGAGTATGTGATGCATGGACATTTATCAGTGAAGGCAGATGTGTATAGCTATGGTGTGTTGGTGCTGGAGTTGATAAGTGGCCAAAGGAATTCAATGTTTAGCCTTGAGATGGATGCACAAAATCTCCTTGATTGGGTAAGATTGACTTAGCCAATGTCTTGACTTATTTGTGAGGGTTTAGGTGTAGGCATTTTGACCTTTTTGTTTTCTAATGGCTGTTTTTTTTTTTTTTTTGTTTGATTAATTAATGCTCATGGTGGATCATAACCGCATGACATTCATTCACTCACCAAAACTGAAAAGAATTAAGCCCCAAAATTCAAACCCAGCTTAATTACTTCGTCCTGCGTTCATGTATGCTCAGCGTTTTTGACTTTGCTACCATCAAGCCTTTGAGAAAAGACAATTCAACAGCCAGACTAATCATATCTTTAGAAGCACGATAGTAAAAGAAATTAAATTTTTTATTTGCTGAAAGGATTTGCCTTTTTTTCGTTTGTTCTGCCAAGCAAGAAAAAGCAATAAAACTACTAGCATTGTGTTCGTGTGTCAAGGAACAGCTGTGAATGAAGTTTCCATATCAAACATACCTAACAAGTAACAAATATGTTGTTGCCTTTGTTCAGTCATACAAGCTTTACAAGAAAGGGAGGAGCATAGAAATGGTTGACCCTTCATTAGCAGCTTCAGCAGTAGAAGATCAAGTGACAATGTGCATACAGCTGGGTCTGCTGTGTGTTCAGGGGGATCCACAGCTCCGGCCAAGCATGCGACGGGTGGTGGTGATGCTGTCGAAGAAGCCGGGTCACATGGACGAGCCGACCAGACCAGGAGCTCCTGGTTCCAGATACAGAAGATCTCGCAGGCCATCTCCATTTTCTACCGCAGCTGGTACTTCTGGTGCTGACTCTGATTCTAGGACTTCAGACTCAAGCAGTAACTATACCGCCACCACAACAACGCCCGGAACAAGCTCCGCCGCTCGAGAAATTGACAGTCGGGGAAAACGTCCCATGCATGAGGCTTAGGCTTACTCTTTTAGGAGAGGGAGTTGGGGATGTAGTGATTTTGTTATTCTTTCTCTTTCCTTGTGTGATGTAGAAGTATATGAAATAGGGTGTAAATAATGAGAGGGATTAGCTATGGATTGTAGAGGATTGAGTTAACAGCAATTAATTCTTTTTTTTTTTTTTTCTGCTTAAAGGCTCTTAATTCTTTATGTAAATAATGCTGGGAAATTACTTGAATTATTGTCATATGATCTTTTTTTAATGCTGGAGTCCCGATGCTTGAACTACACTAGTGTGTATATTATAAGAAGCAAAGTAATATGCTAGCAAATATAAATATAATTAACTACATATTAGCATTACTGTTACTAAAGTTTTTTTTTTTTTTTTTTAATAAAAAAAGTGATGCCCTTCTATGAATTAGTTAAATGTTATGCTTATGACTTGTAAATGGCAGAGAATAATAAGCAACGCAAAACTAGCAATTTAATAGCCGAAGCTGTGATTATGTGATACATATTGGTGATCAATCTTCCATAGTTCCATCCCCAAACAGTGTTCCTCCCTCACTCGTACCCCAAGCCACGGGGGACAAATGTTTTTTAGGTGAATGAAATGGACTAATGGCTGGGCTCAAAATATTATATTTGGGCCTGAATCCATAGCAAAATAGACTAATGGCTGTTGAGGTGAAGGAAAAGGAATGAGAACATTTCACTTACCCTAACCAAAATAAAATTAAGTTTTGTTGGTAAAAAGATAATGATGACCTGATTGTCTTTCAAAAAAATTTCAATCATTGCCAATCTCCCGCTACCAATCATTGGCAGCCACTAGGCCGGATTGGCCTCCAACGACCGGCCAACGAAACTCGGGAGAGGATCTTCTCCTCATCTTTCTTCTCATTCTCTCATCAGCCTATCTGGGTCATTAATTGGGAAGAAGGGATAGATGTTAAAGTAGTATTGTGATCGATTGGATGGATATAATTTAGAGATGATGAGGGATAATGAGAAAAGGGTTAGGAGAGAAACCCAACCCACAAAACTCAGCCCCAACTTGCCAAAGCTTCAGCCACCTGAAATTAATTTTTGTTGTTTATATAATTATTTTACTTGTTCATGAAAAGTTTCACACTTGCAAACGAGCATTGTTCAATTTTTCTTGTACATGTGTATATTCCACTTGTTCATATAGAGTTGGATACTTACAAATGAGACTTGTTCATGATCCTATGTTTTTTTTGTTAACTAGTTAATTTTTGTTGTTTATATGACTATTTCACTTGTCCATCAGAAGTTTGACACTTGCGGATGAGACTTGTTTCTCACTTGCAAATGTGCAACTCTTCATAAACAACCGGAATCAGTATATGAACAACACAAATTAATTTCTAATGATTGGTGTCAGAATTTGTTGGTAAGCTATCGAAGGCCACTCTAGCTTACGGCTAGAGTGACCATTTGCTAGAGTTTCAACAATGATTGAACTTTTTTTTAAAAAAATAAAATAAGGACATCAATATCTTTTTATTCTAAAAACTTAATTTCTGTTTGACACATCTGAGGTAGTATAATTTCATAATTCTATAATTCTTTGGGTACTATTGAAATAAGGGCTTGTTTGGGATGGTTGCAAAACAAGAAAAAAAAAATGTTCAATGACAGTGACAAAAGTGCAGTGGCAGTGAACAATATGATTTTTTGGTGTTTAACATAACTTCAAAATACGATAGACTTTTGAGAATGAAGTGTCTTCTTGGCTGAAGCTACTTTTTGGAGCTTCTAGATCCATCAAAGTGACTTTTAATAAAAAATGACCATTGTCTCCCCCAAACTACTTTTTCTCCCAAGTTGGAATTTCAACATAACAACATGGGCTTGCAGGTATGTAAATCTACTGAAAGCATTGAACTATCAACTGAGGATTAAATTCCTCTTATGTGTAATTTTTAGTTATTTTGTAATCTCTTATATCAAAAAAAAAAAAAAAAAAAAAGGAAGTCCAAATTGATGTGGAAGAAAATATTTCAATCCTGTATTTTTTTTTAATGGTAATCCATATATTTTTTAAAACCATGGAAACACATTAAACCTGAAAAAAAAAATATCAATCAAAATACATACTCATAATTTTAAACTTCACAATTTTTCTTTAAAAATTATTATAATTTTAAATTTAATAGCAAACCAAAATATCCATATACAAATGAATCATGTGTTTGTGATAGAATTAGAAACCAACTTGTAGAAGATATCTTTATTTAAGCACTTTATTGTATTGTATTTTTTTAGTGATAATTTTATTATTTTTTGTAGTAAATTTATATTTAATTTTAATTTTTATCCCAAATTATCACATAATATACAACACATGCATACATACATATATACATACATATACATATATACACATATATGTAGTATTCAATAAGATTCATGTACTTTTTAGGTTGCATTTGGATGGACTTTTTATTTATTAAAAAAGTCCTTTTTGCTTTTTTGTTATTTTATGCATTTGGATGGGGGGCTTTAAAAAAAAGCAAAAGTCACAAAAAGCCCAAATTTATCCTTTTTTTAAGCTCCAATCTGAAGCTTAAAAAAAAAAAAAAGTTCATGCGCTAGATGAGAGAGAAAGAACAACATTTGACCGGCTATTTGGATTTGGACACAAAATGACCACAAATACCCTAGAGATTTTCACGCCGTATACTCCCTCGTTCTCCTTCGCCATCGCATATTCGCGCCTCCTCTCCTTCGCCATCGCATGTTCCCGCCCTGGATACTCCCGCTTCTTCTTCTCCCCAGTCACGCCAACAAGAGGTAATTAAACACCATCTCTTTGACTTTTCAAACGCTACGCCAAACAGGGTTGAGTTTCTCTCATTATCTCTCATAATTTCTAAATCACATCCATTAAATCAACACAATACTGCTTTTATTTTTCTCACATTTTCTCAATCAACGGTCCAGATTGAGCCAATGAGAAAAGAGATATGGAGAGAATCTCCTTCCAGTCAAAAACAAGTGTCCATCAGGAAAAAAAAAAAAAGTTAATCCTAATACCATTATTCTAACATAAATCACATCTACAATCTGATTTTTTTTTTAAAACACATCTAGAAAAATCCAATTGAAAAAAAAAAAAAAAAAAAAAAAAAAAAAAAAAAAAAGCTACTTTTACAACAATTATCCCAAACGGGCCTAAACGACGGTGAGGGTTAAGTGAAAAGTTCCCTTTTTCTAATGCTGGGAGTGACACTGTCCACCCCGCCTCCCCCGGTCAGTTTTCAATACGACACTCTGAACTTCACAACTGAGAGGCAACGCAGAAAATGGATATGGCCACAGCTATATCGACTACTTCATCCCTCTCCTCCATTCTCAGAAATCATCAATTGCTCACACCTTCCAAATTCAAATTCACGCCCCTCATATCTTCATCACCTTCTCCCTTCCCTCTCAACTGTCCAAAATCCACCTCCATCTTCACAAGATCCAATTTTTCGCCCATTCCCAAGTCCTTAGCCGATGACATCATTTCCCCCTCCTCTCCCACATCCACCTACCCCCTCTCATCTTACAAGAACCTCAAATCTCGCCTCCAAAATGGCGAAACCCTTTATGGCCTATTCATCCTCACCTTCTCTCCCACCATTGCCGAGATCGCAGGTCTCGCCGGCTACGATTTTGTTGTAGTCGATATGGAACACGGTCACGGCGGCATCTCTGACGCGCTGCCCTGCCTGCATGCCCTCGCTGCCGCTGGAACCGCCGCGATTCTCCGGGTCCCCGAGACTTCCCCCGCCTGGGCTAAGAAGGCTCTCGATCTGGGTCCACAGGGGATCATGTTCCCCATGATTGATAGCGCGAAAGACGCTAAGGAAGCTGTGTCGTTTTGCCGGTTCCCGCCCGCGGGAATTCGCGGTTCGGCCCACCCAATTGTGAGGGCGTCAGGATACGGCATCGATGATGGGTATTTGAATAGTTACCTGGACGAGCTGTTGATCATGTGTCAAATTGAATCGGAGAAAGGGGTGAAGAAGGCTGGTGAGATCGCGGCCGTTGACGGGGTTGACTGCATTCAGATGGGTCCGTTGGACCTTAGTGCCAGCTTGGGGTACCTGTGGGATCCTGGGAACAAGAAAGTGAAAGAAGCCTTGAGGGCGGCTGAGAAAGCAGTGCTCGAGAGCAGGAAGGACAGCAATGGCGGCGGAGCTTACTTATCTGGGTTTGCAATGCCGCATGATCCACCCCTTGATCTAGCGTCACGTGGATATCACATGGTGTCTGGTGCTACGGATGTCGGGTTATTTAGAAGTGTTGTAGTGGAGGATGTGAAGAGATTTAAGTCGAGTTTGATGGAAGAGAGTTCTGATGATGAGCGTAGAGACGAGAATGATTGTGATGAGAAGTATTGGAGTGAATGAGAGACGCCTCTGCTTGTTGCTCTTTAAATGGTACTTTTTTTTGTCCTGTTAAATTACCTCAGATTCGTAAATGTGGTGATTTTTAGTGTTTTTGGATCATTCACTCTGAGCTTCTCAATTTCCTTGTCAGTGTTTTTGGATCATTCACTCTGAGCTTCTCAATTTCCTTGTCATGCATTGATCTTGAATCCTAACTACACGTTGACGGCTAAAAATCTGGAATGTATTTTAGTAATTTGACAAGGCCATTGTTTTTCTTCGGAAATAGTGGCGCAAAGGAATATCCTTGGTCGTAATGGGGTTGCGTCAATTGCAGACTTTTAGCATCCGTTTAACGCACCATAGGAGTTTCAGCTTCCATTTTGGTACTGGAGATAGAACGGTCCTGTGTGTTGTGCATTGCTTGCATGTTTCTTTTTCGCCTACCGGTTTCCTTGATCTGTGTGTCACTGGTTGCCACCTTGTGACACTGCAACCTGGAGACAATTAGCTACTGACTTAGGGCCCGTTTGGTTAGGGGAAGATTTAAGGAGGAAAATGAATTTAAAAGTGGGAAAGGAATGGAAGGGAAGATTGAAAGGGAAATTAAAAAGTTGAGATGTTTGGTAGACATGAGAAGGAACTTAAGTTGATGGAAAATGAATTGTTTGGTATGAAGAATTGGGGGTTAGTTAAATGGGAATATGAGGTGAAATACCAAAAAAGCCCCTATATTAAAAAAAAAAAAAAACAAATGTGAAGTTCCGCTTTCGGGTTTTTTCGCAGTGGGAGAACGATGAACCCTAACCGATGGCGTCAATGTGCGATTGAAAACGGAAGTAGACGTGCATGCGAAATTGAATTGCGCCGACGAATGGATTCGCGATGTTGAAAAGTACGACGCACATGATTGGAATTAGAAGGTGAAAACAGATAACGATGAAACTGGTTGCGAAAATAGTGACAGAGGAACAATGGAAAAAATAGCAAACCTTTGAACCCAGTTGATGCATTCGTAGAGAATGGAAAAATGAATGAAAATAAAGACAAAGAAAAAAACCTTGAAAAGTGTGAAGTCCATGAAGAATTGGAGTTCCTTCGTTAAGGAAAACCGATCAAGCGATGAATAATGAAATTTGGCATTCCCACAATGAAATGTAGGAAAAGAACCGATTGCTTTTAATTTACCTAACTCATCAAAGACAAGAATAATAGGAATGACTTCTTTTATTTGCTCAAACCGACGCCTTTGAATAGATATGAAGAAAAGGCAACCGACAAGAAATGAAATTTTACAAGAAAATTGGCTTCAAGATTTTAATACAAATGGACATAAGATTAAAATAAATAGATGTGTGATGCTAGTGCACCCTTTCATGCAAGAATCTCTTTTCATCCATCACTTGCTTTGCGAACATGTCAGGGCATCTCATCTTTTAAAACTTATTTCAAGTTGACACTTTCAATTTTGCAGTAAGCAAAAGCACATGAAAAACAAACTATGACCTCTTTCAACTGTTCTCAACAACTATGAAAAATTCAATTTTCGTTGGATTCAGTTGTCCAAACTTGATTGTATAATTCTCAAATTGGGTGCAATTCGGGCTCAATTGAAAAACAAACCAGGGAGGTAGGGGTCGAACTCGAACATGTGGGCAACCCTTTACAGCTAGGGGCTAAGTTACTTAAGTAATTCCACATCAGAACAACAATAATGACATTTGTTGCGTTACTGTGGCATAGAAACAAAACATGTGCACTTGTGAGGATGGAGAAGAAGATAGAATGACTGATTCCACAACCATATCAAAGATATTTGTTTGAGAAATATCAGCTTAAAGAAGAAGATCGAGAGAGTGAACCAATATAATGCACACAAATGCAAAACAAAGACAAACATTGATGCAATAGTGTATTAAAACTCAAATGGCCAATTGACACCGATTGAAGTGATGAATAATGAAAGTTGGCATTCACAAATGCCTAAAAACAGGGAAGGCAATGTAGCATTACAAGTCACATGGCTAATTGAGGCAAACTTTTGACAGATGGAATCAATGAACATAATGAAAATTGGCTTTCTCAAATGCTTCAGAAGACATATCAAATAACTGCTGACTCAAAGTACGTTCGAGCGACGCTTCTACATTCGAACTCAATCACCCACATGTCAGGCTGTGATGTAACTGTGAAGTAACTGGGAAGGACACATTTACGTTCGAACGTAAATGGGAACAAATGGGACACATTCGAACGTAAAAAGTGACAAAGGCGACATCTGTGCTAAACCAGAAACCTCACCCTGTGCTAAACCAGATACCTAACCCTGTACAAATAAGACCATAGCAACACAAGACATTCAGTAACTCTGAATTATGTGAAACATAAAATGCGGACGTAACAAAGGTCCTTTTAACTTTCATTAACTTGTTCATGATTTACATTCCACATTGTTGCTACATATACATTTCACAGACCACAACAACATAAAACATTTTCAATTACATTGACGAAAGACACAAAGTGTATCCCATCTCCAACTCTAAATTTCCTAAGTTAACATGGTCTACACTTTGCCGTCCTAAACATACAAAAGGCGACTTGTCCCAAAAAGTGAACGACACCCCTGCATCATAGATGGCTATACAAAAGACTACAGAAATTAGGCCAATCTGTATTGCTTATGGCTACACAAAAAAGACAGTTTCAAGGCCATTTTGAGCTATATATATATGGCTATACAAGGTCTACTGCTGCAGCAAGGTTCGGACCCATGATGTCTTAAACTCAAGAGGCATCTTGTAAAATGACCTAAGGAGTTTGTCACACGCTATTATCTTCATATGAGCCAAGTTCCTCTCATTAAATGTGAGATCCTCAAGCTGAAGAAGCTCCATGAACAGATCATCCCCCTTCGCATCAAGGTCTGCCTGCCTTTGTTGTGTGGACATTCGATTCCCCAATTTTTCAAAGACAGTCACCATGGTCTTGTCAAGCGCTGTTACTGTGTCTCTTAGAGCCTCAACCATCATTTAATGGTTAAGTCGGCGCTTCTTCCTGGGATACACAACAAATTTTGGGGAAGCACCAAAACGTAACTCGATTCTCGAGTCTCCACAAACTAATGGACAAAACAACAATAAATGCGCATACCCACACACAAACCACTTTCATTTATAACACACCACATTTTAATGACCACATTTATTATAACAAAGATGCCCTGTACCAGCTGCCTCTCTCTTTTATTAACAAAACATCACTCCCATTAACCTACAACATGCATATTATTCGACCAACCTTCAGCTACAAACTCACATACCCATCGACAACTCCATACCCATCAACACATAAAGAGACGAATGTAAACAAATGAACAGGGGGCATCGACAACAATGGATAAAACAGCAAACAATTCTCATACCCATCGAAACTCACCTGATTTGCACTTGCGTCCAAGTTGAGCTGCGTCTCCAACTCCAGTGTCTTCAATTTCAGGTTCGCGGCCTTCGTACACCTAAACCCACGAATGCCTTTTTTTTTTTTAAATAAAAACGTGCACTGTACAGGGGCTTTTTTGTCCCAAATTTCACTCTCCCGGGAACGAAATCACTATCCCGCCAGATTTGGAGGGATTAAACTTTGCCCCATGTGTGGGAAGATGGAGGCTGGCGGGAAAGACATTTTCCAGGACAATGGCGCGCCAAACATATTTCTCCCGTGGGAAGACACTGATCTTCCCTTTCCCTTTGCCAAAATCAGCGTACCAAACGGGCCCTTACTGCTATTCTTGGCAGACTAGTCTTATGTTTTCTTTGTCTTTATTGGCAACCCATGGCTCTCGTGGAGTCTAGCGTGGCAGTGACGGATTTTTGGAAAAAAAAATGGGAAAAACATTTCACATTAGGAGAAGTGTATTCTCATGTAACACACACATGAAATGGAGGGACCCACATATATATACAATTAGCATTATATATATATGTGGATCCTACCATTTCATGTGTGTGTAAGAAACTTCTTCTTCTCATGAAACATGAGAAGTGTAAACCCCAAAAAATATTTGGGGGTCTAATATATACTCATTAATTAATCAAAAAAATATTTGAGGGGGCCAAATGTATACTCATTAACTAATTAAAGAAATATTTGGGGGCCAAATGTATAATAAAAGTATTTTAACAAGTCTAATATATAAGATAACATACCTTTTTACATTATATTAATTTTCTTTTTCAAAAAAATTATGACCACTTTTTTTTCCCTTTTTTTGGGAGGGCCATGACTCTTCATTGTCTACACTAAGCTCCGTCTTTGTAGGAAGGGATAGATGTACATAAACTTACCCTATAATTCGAGACTATTTCTAGAATTAACCCATAACCTATGGATTACATGACAACAACCTTATGGTTGTGTGAAGGCTTACCCTCTTCTCTATCTTTGTAGACAAATTTTCCAACAGACTGATGAATTAAAGTTTGGAAAAATCACACCATGGTATCAATCAAGAAAAATAATCTTAGAATAGTCTCATAACTTATCAATGACAAGTGAAAGAGTCACTATTGATTATGAAATTTTTCTGATATTATTTTTCTTAATTAGAACCTTAGTGTAAATTTCCCTTAAAGTTTTGAAAGGGTGAATAACAGAGCTCTTTTGGAATTTGGCAGTGCTGTTGAATAATGGTCCATCATCTAATTATTCGATATTGAAAGTTTGTGTAGACTCATCAAATCTGTTAGTTGCTCTGTGCTCACCGATTGATTCAACAAGGAATGTCGGCAGTTGTTAATGAGATATGGCGAGTGATTACTATGGATATATTTATGGATCTTTCGTGGATCCCATAAGATATCAATTATCCTGAACCACGTGAAAAAATTGTCTTGGGGCTTATTCAAGTTTTGGTTATTTGTTATTTTGTTTGGTAGACTTCAGGTTGATATTACTTGCTGTCATTCGTCAAGTTATGATTTACCACAGGATGACTAATGAGCAATGACACACACCAAATAGGTGATGCTTGAAGTCTTGAACAACTAAAGGCTCTTGAAAGAGATCTCCTGGAAGAAATATGGATGAATGAGAAGATATATGGGATCAGCTAGGTTCAAAAGCTCAGGAAGTGAATAGTTGACAAATCCAAAGCAGGCTACTTACTCTGGTCATCCATGGTTGATCGTTCTGTAAGATGACATTCATTTGAAGACAGAATTGAGAACATAACATTTGGATGGCTTCTTGGCTGCAAAACTTAAGCGGTGACCTGCATTCATGATCAACTGTGAGCATAGGCGGATGCACCTATGTGATAAGGGGGATTTTTGATTTTTGATTTTTTTTTTTTTTTTAAAAAAAAAATCAAAGCTTTTTATTTAAAGGTGATCTCAACATATTTTATTCAAAGAAGGCTCACTCACCTTGCGGACATATTTTATTCAATCGTTCACCTTGTGGACATATTTTAGCATTGTGACCTCAACCGGGAAAGATCTGCTTATCTTTTTTGAGATACTTTCTAACATTTTGTTGCCTTTTTTTTTGTATTTTATGTGGATATTCGCAGCACAAAAAATTGCTTGGAGCATGTAGGTTGCTAATTTTCCGCCATGGGCATTTTATGGCTAACACTTGCTCTTTTTTTTTGATGATAATCAAACTTACAAATCGATGACAAGTGAAAACCTTTTGAATCCTATATTATTTTTTGTGTTTTTAATGACAAGTGGAAAAAAATTTCCGCAGCAAATAGTGCCTCCTTCCCATAAATTTCTAGATCCCCTCTGACTGTGAGGCCGCAATGATAATGCATGATCTGCAATCACAGATTTCGTTTCTCGCTCAACACCAACGGTGAAGGCTATGCTGCAATAGCACAGATGAATGCTCACTGTTCAGCTAATATGCATCTTTTTGCTCTTTCCCTTTTCGTTTTACCGGCAAGAATAAGATGGAACATGAGGGCCTTGAATTTCTCCCTTTCGAAGGCAAAAAAAAAAAAAAAAAAAAAAAAAAAAAAGCAGAATTCCTCCTTTTCTTCTTGATTCTTACGCTCTCCATAAGTTTTTTTTATAATTTTTTTTTTGATAATAGATGAGGCTTAGGAGCCTATATTACAAATAAGGTACATTACACAAATGGGGAAATTAATCCCAAACCTCTTGAATAACCTAAGACCTCAAACGGGAAGGACACATCTAAAATAGAAGACTCCGAAATACCCAACTTAGCTAGTACATCAGCAATTTTATTAGAATCACGATTAATAGCCACAAGTTTAACCTGTCAATCACGTTGTAACAGCACCCTGATCTCAAACAGAATAAGGCTACAGTTGACAAAAGAAGAATCAAGAATAAGCTTCACAACCTCTTCAGCATCAGATTCAATAATCAATCTTCGCACTCCCAGATTCCATGCTAATTGAAGAGCCTCATATATTGCCCATTCTTCCGCCATGTGCGCACTGCATCTCCCAAGAGACTTGGTAAAACCGACTATCCAGCCACCCACAGCGTTCCTAAAAATTCCTCCGCAGCCCGCCTGATTTGAATCCATGACAGCAGCACCATCTACATTAGCCTTGGTCCAACCTTGCGGTGGCTTGACCCACCCAGAACCTCTTGGGTGACTGACATCATTTCCAGCAACAACCTGTTCAGAGAAACCAGAAAAACTCGCCCAAACAGCAAATAAAACAGCAATCGGATCAGGTGGCTTAGAAAAATCATCATAAAAAATACTCTCTCCATAAGTTGGCAGTGTGATCAAATAATCAATAAATCCAGTAAACTAGCCACCATTGCTTTACTAGCTGAACAATTTATGGGCTTTTGTCGGAGTAGTTGCCCCTCTTATATTCTGGTGCTTGTCATGGATGGACTCGGGGACATTTATTAAGGACTTTGGTAGAACTAGAAGCCCATTGTAAGTCTTTAGTTGCTACTCTAAAACAGACTCATCATGCTATTTGTGGAGCTCTGAAATATTTGATGGAATATAGACGGGCTTATTTGATCCTCCGGCCCGGGGTTAATAGGAAATCTGACCGAGAAAAAGGAGAGCTTCATGGCCCTCAAACTTTAGTTCAGTTTGATGTTGGAAGAAGGTAAAAATTAACGTAGGAGAATTGTTGAGTGCTGACCTATGTTATTGTGCTACCATCTTCACTGTTATACTTTTGGGGTTAAAAACAGAGGTTGAGACTTGAGATTGTAGAAACGAAAGTTTCATCATGTGAAATCTGTAACCAGTGTGTAATGTGACATCACTTCGCCAACAGAGAATCCAGATCCATTTATCCTCTATGATTCTCAGCAACTGTATTTAATCTTGGCAACTCAATGTATGAGTTTTAGGGAGAACAATCAGTGAATGAGAGCAACTGCCTTCAACAATAATAATCAATTGTGCATCAGACTTTACCATTAGTAGAAAAGGAGGTGGAGAATTCAACTAGCTGCATGTTCCACAAACATTAATATATCAATATAAACTATATCAAGTCATGAAGCCGCATGTTTTACAAATATTAATATATCAATATCAATTAATATAATATTTTTATGAAGTTGCATTTGTATAACTCATTTCTCATATTAATACAATCACTTTCGAAATACGTTAAACAGAGCTTTCTGTCTATGTACTTTTTGATTTTATTTTATTTTTGGTTGTGAGATCTCGGTGTGCTGAAAAATATAAATAAACAAATTTTCTCCAGATGAAATCATTTCGGTCAATACCCGCGGGAAGCTCTCGGATTAGGCTGGAAACACTGTCAAAATGAAGAAAACACTGAACTAAAAACAAGCATTGTGTCGAAGACGAGCGGGCAATATCAAAATTCTCGTGGTCTCACAAACGTCACCCTATCGCTCATTGTTTCAGCGGACCATAATCTTTTGCTGCAACGCGACGCATCCACTTGTCTTTTTTCTCTTCCCTCTCCACCATAAATAATTAAATACCACACCTCTTCCATTTTCCCGTTTCTTGAATCTGAGGTTCTTCATTTCTTGTTGCTCTGGACGCTATGGTGCTCTTCAAGGTTTCTCGTGTAGACACTAATCCTATCGATGGCCAGAAGCCTGGTACCTCTGGTCTCCGTAAGAAGGTTGCCTTCTGCTTTTCTCTTCCTATGTGTTCTCTCATCTCATTCTGCATTTCCCGCGCCACTCTTTCTGTAGTCTCTGATCAACCTTTTCTTCGATTTGATCTTCTCCTTTTGATCGCTTGATTGCTGAATTTTTTGTCGTTCGATGGATTTCTACTTTAGTTTTTCTTGTTTTGAGAGTTGAATTTGCTAGATCGTAGTTAGATTTGAAATCTTATCGTTCGGATCTCTTTGCGATCGTGCTGATTCGATGTAGTAGCTAGCTGCTGCTGATGTTGAACTCTTTGCGTGATGTCAATCATGATTTGATCAACATTTAGCTTTGGACGTATAAACCAATGTGTGTATTAAAACATTACTCATCAGCTGATCTTCTTGTTTTCACATTTGATACTGTTTCCTCTTTTCGTATACTATTCTGTTCTTCCATATTCCGATTAATGTTTTATTGAAATAATTATTTATGATTTCGTTTCTGTGGAAGTTCTTTTCTTTTCTTTTTCCTCCCTTCTGCTTTTGAATGTGAAGAAACTAAATGGTTGATATATGATGCTCGTCGATGCAGCTTCAAATATCTCGTACTTCAGTCAGTTCTGTGATGGTTTCGTGTGTGTTCCCTGCTTTTACTTCATCGTTTACCAAGAATTCAATCTATTTACTGAATTATTCCATCCTTTTCCATGTTTTGTTGTTTGATGAATTTAACAGTTTAGTTGGCGGTCTTTTCAGGTGAAAGTTTTCAAGGAACCTCATTACTTGCACAATTTTGTTCAGGCAACATTCAATGCTTTAACAGCTGAAAAAGTCAGAGGTAGCCTCGTACTCATTCAAGAGCGGGCCTTATTTTGCTTGTAACTTGTAATAGCCATATTTTGTTTCCTCTTGATGCAAAGATTTTATGAGATAAGTCAAATATATGAGAGTTATAGGCCTTGATTTCTGCTCTTTATTCCTGAAGATTTTGCTTTTCCTCGTTTATATGTTGCCTTCATAATCCCATGTTAGAAACATGTATAAGCTTTGTTGCTCTGTGGCACCGGATGCTCTTCTTTTTATATTATTGAAGTGATAAACCAAATTGTTTCACTCTATATGAAAAAATTGACTGAGTTTACACTTTCTGGTTTTAAAATAAATTGTGCGGTTTATGATATTTTGTTTGGTGCTAGTTTTCCTTTGCATGTTTTAATTATTTTATGTGTGTGTGTGTGAATGCAAATATGCAGGTGCCACACTCGTTGTATCTGGCGATGGTCGTTATTTTTCAAAGGAAGCTATTCAGGTACCCTTTAGCGCCCCCCCCCCCCCCCCCCAAAAAAAAAAAAAAACAAAACACAAACAAAACACAACACACACACACACAGAGTAATTTCATTTCCTAATATACACAGTAAAGTGCATTAGATTCATCTCTTGCTATCTAAACTTTATGTGTTTGTTATTTTGGTATTGAATTGAACTTATTAATGTCAATATCATTTAGTGAATTACTAATGATTTGGATGAATTTGTAGATCATTATTAAAATGTCGGCAGCAAATGGAGTAAGACGTGTTTGGGTTGGTCAAAATGGATTGCTTTCAACTCCTGCTGTATCTGCTGTTATACGTGAGAGAGTTGGAGCTGATGTGAGTTATCTGTCTATTATTTTCATATGAAAAGTTTATGATTTTTTGATGACATGTGAATAGAATTAACAATATATTTCCTTGACTCAAAGCCTATTTTGGATCCTAAATTCTATTCCTTATAACAGGGATCCAGAGCAACTGGTGCATTTATATTGACTGCTAGTCACAATCCTGGTGGCCCTGATGAGGTGGGTACTGTTATGTGTTCTTTATAATCCATTTTGATCTAATGAAATTTATATTACCGATTTTGATGATATTTGGCTCTGGGATGTAATATTTGAAACTTATTACATTCTGGTGATGTGAAATTTATCCCATAGTTTGACTGCTCAAATTTATTTCAGGTTTAAGTTCTTTGTTATAGTTTCTGGATGAGAGCTTTTGGTTCTTCTTCAAATTCTTTATTTTTTCTTTTGATTATGTAAATAATTTTAATATATGGTGATTGATGAGGCCATGGATATCAAGGGCAATGATGAGTGGTGGTTGAGGTGGCAGGAGCACTGAGTTTAGCACCAAAATAAAAGTTTTCTATACCTATTTAAAGAAAAAAATTTCATTTAAGGTTTGAAGTATAATTTAGATTAGTGGAAATTTTTTCCGGTTAGATTTTTTTTTTCCATAAAAAATAAAAGAAGTAAATGTTTGTGCTAGAAAATGATATAACAAAATCAATTCTTGTGAAATAAACAGATATAAAAAGGTTTTGCTCCCTTGATGAATTAATTTTCCTTTCTTTTCTTGACAGATGATGGAGAACCTTTGACGCTGTAATTTATCTTGGTTATCAACAAAATTAAGATCAGTTGCATGTTAAAAGGTTAATGCATGAATAGATATTTCTAAAGCTTGCATTGAGAAGTAATCATTAATGAAATGATTCACTAGTAACTATCTTGTTTTCTTGTTTGTTTCGATGGTGGGAACTTTTTTGATATAATGTTAACTCTGGATCTTCATATGATTTTGATAATACAGGATTTTGGGATTAAATATAACATGGAAAATGGTGGACCAGCTCCAGAGGGAATTACTGACAAGATCTATGAAAACACTAAAACAATTAAGGAGTACTTCATTGCTGAAGATCTGCCTGATGTAATGTTCAAAACCTGTTTGCCAATTTCCTTTTACACTTTCATTAAGACTGCTGCGTGTTTACTGTACCTGAACAGTCATGCCAATTCTTGATTTGTTTGCTCAGGTTGATATTGCCACAACAGGTGTTACAAATTTCACAGGTCCTGAAGGACAATTTGATGTTGAGGTTTTTGATTCAGCCAGTGATTATGTAAAATTGATGAAGTAAGATTTATCTATAGGATCCACATCTTACTTTGTCTTACTATATATGAAAGCAGTATTGCATGATATTATGTTATTATGCCACTTGACCCTGAAAAACTGCACAATTTGGAAGGAACCAAATGTTAGAAAAATCACTTATGTGCTGCAGAACTTTGCATCAATTAACTTGTATGCTCTTTCTGTTTGTTGATTATCAAGTTGCGCAGGTTTTATTTATTAGTATGTGGTCCTTACAATTGATAACCTTGATTTTCATGGAATAGCTAAACATTTTGACCATATTATGTTTTGCATTTTCCAGTTCTTTTTTAACCTCAATTTTCAATGTCACAGGTCAATTTTTGATTTCGAGTCCATCAGGAAACTGCTATCATCTCCCAAATTCACATTCTGGTATATTTTATGAACGAATTTGTCTAAGCATGTGACTTAAAATTATCTTCTTGGTTTTTGGTTATAACTCTTGAAAAATGGGTGCCTTGGTTTGTTGAAGTTATGATGCTCTACATGGCGTTGCTGGAGCTTATGCAAAGCGCATTTTTGTGGAAGAGCTTGGCGCACAAGAAAGCTCTTTACTCAATTGTATACCAAAGGTCCTACTTTCTTGTTGACAAATACCATGAATCAGAACAAAACCCTATCAAAGCTCAATTTTTAAACTTTTGTGAATGATTTCCTTTAATACAGGAAGACTTTGGAGGAGGGCATCCAGATCCCAATTTGACATATGCAAAGGAGTTGGTTAACCGCATGGGATTGAGCAAATCAGACCCACAGGATGAGCCGCCAGAGTTTGGTGCTGCTGCTGATGGTGATGCAGATCGTAACATGATACTTGGTAAAAGGTGGGCAATAGTGACCTTTTTAATCATATATTGAGATCTTATATATCAGCTTGTAATTTATGTCATGTACCTTTTTTCTGTGGTTAGGTTTTTTGTTACTCCGTCAGATTCAGTGGCCATCATTGCTGCAAATGCTGTTGAGGCTATGCCCTACTTTTCGGGTGGCCTAAAAGGTGTTGCCAGGTAGCTCTCACTCCCCCAGCCCCCCTCTCATTCACACACACGCATACTCTCCTTCTCTGTGAATATGCTTGTAAGTATATGCCATATGTGCACTTGTAGAATGTGGGTATTAGCAGGGTTTAAAGTTTTGTATTTAATAATAATTGATTCTGTACAAAATTACCAGGTTGATTCTGATATTTAGTGTTCTTGGTGGAAAAATGGCGTGTATAATTTATATAAGTAGCCAGGGGTATATTGATTTAACACGCTGGCAAATCTTTGGAAAGAAACTCATTGCTAGAACTAACATCGTTTTAGTGGGTATGACAATGCATTTTTAGGTTAATCAAATGGATGAAAGCTCCTTGTTAAGATATATTTCCCCACTACCAAGTATTCTGAATCTGCCATTTTTATGATTGCACATTTTATACTATAAGCAGAATATTCAATTTTGTTAGTTATCTACTTGCTGTGGGCCTCTCTAGATTCAAATAATTGTCAAAACGTGAAGTGTTCTCTTTTCTTTTATCTCAAGCATGGTTGATATTTATTATGGAAGTTATCATGCTTTCTTCTGAGTAGTTTATGTAAAGTAAGCTTTCCTTAAAAAGAACTGCGTTAAAGAACTATAAGTGACAATTGCTGGATCTGAATGTACTTCTAAGAACTTGACGATTTTAAGTAATAATTAGTGCCAGGTGAATGTGTTGAACTTACTAGTTTATGCTACGATATTCTCAATATTGGCCATGTTGGCCAAAACGTTTACTTCATTTACATGCTTAACATTTTGGGCTATATGTTTTATAGGAGTATGCCAACCTCTGCTGCCCTGGATGTTGTAGCCCAACACCTTAAGTTGAAATTTTTTGAGGTATACTGTCACTCCATGCTTGAAATCGGTAAATGTTTGTTTGGGGTAATTAGACGGACATTTTCTTGGGCCTTATAACCAATTATAATTCCATATTTCTTCCTCTAAGCCAGGTTCCCACAGGCTGGAAGTTCTTTGGTAATTTAATGGATGCTGGGATGTGTTCAGTTTGTGGTGAAGAAAGTTTTGGGACAGGCAAGTATCCGCTGTTGGCGTAACTGGACCATTCTATGACTTCCTATAATTGTCAAACCTTGTTGTCTTGCGTAATAATTTCATTTTGTTTGTAAATAGGTTCGGACCATATTCGTGAGAAAGATGGAATATGGGCAGTTTTGGCCTGGCTATCTATCCTCGCTTGTAAAAATAAAGATAATCTTGGTGGAGACAAGCTTGTGACAGTGGAAGACATAGTTCGCAAGCATTGGGCTACCTATGGGCGTCATTATTATACTAGATATGACTATGAAGTATGCTACAATTGCATTTGTTGTACTTTTTGGTAATCCATATCACGTCGCTTAACCTGTTCTTTGTTCTTTTCTGTTTCTTTTAAAGAATGTGGATGCAGGTGGAGCAAAGGAACTGATGGCATATTTGGTCAAACTGCAATCGTCCCTTTCTGAAGTCAATCAGTATGTTACTTATTTTTTGGTCCATAGTATAACGGTTTTCTTAATTTACTTTCATATGAAATCGCCTTCATATTTTTCCTATGTTTAAGTTACTGCCAATTCATTTTAGCATGATACGATATTCTTAGAAAAGTGTTGCTTGTTATCTAATCTTAATGATGCTCCAAAACTGTTGTCTGCTTTCAAGTCGTGAATCATACTTATCTACTTCAATAAATAATGAAGTACGGTCATGAAAATCCTTAGAAAACTAATTTCACCAAAAAAAAACTTAAAACCTCCATAAAAGAGCCTAACAATTGAATGATTGATGAGCAAGAGATTGCTAAATTTTTATTGCCTTGTTTGGAGTAGTTGTATTAAAATTTCTTGAGGCAAGAACTCGCTATCAATATACATCTCATGATGCAATTTGCATCATATATTTCTCTCTATAAGGCAAGATCCTCTGTCAATCTCTAAATATAAATTTGTTATGGCACTAAAATGTCAGGTTTGTTGAGACATGAGAGATAAGCAGGAAATTAGATATTTGATTGAAATTCTAATGATGAGTCTGTACTATTTAACTGTACATTAATGGGTTACTTTAAAATTAATCATTGAAAAATTGTGGTCTGACTAAATCTCATTCTCTGTCTCTTTAGGATAATTAAGGGAGTAAGGTCAGATGTGTCAAATGTTGTCCATGCTGATGAATTTGAATACAAAGATCCTGTCGATGGTTCCATATCATCACATCAGGGCATCCGATATTTGTTTGAGGATGGGTCACGATTGGTAAGCTTACTTCTGCAATACTACTTTACTATTTTTGGGAGTATGAACATCAAGTGGACTTGCAGAATTGGCGATGATAGACAAGAAGTTGTGAATGTATTTTGCCTTGAATTTATATTTTCAATTCATCTATCACTTGCGTGGAATCTATATTATCTATAATATAAAATCTGCAAGAATTTATAATATTCATTCGTCATAAATTATGCGGTTCACTTAGACTTTGTACAGAGTATGGGCCTCACATCCTAGGTGAATGTAAATCGGAAATAATTACTGTGGTAATCTATATTCCTTTGCCACTCATTATTATGAGGCTTACCTTTTTCCTTTCCCGTCTTGAAATGCAACTAGATTTTCCGCCTGTCCGGAACTGGATCAGTAGGTGCTACTATTCGTCTGTACATTGAGCAATATGAGAAGGATTCATCAAAAACCGGTAGACTTTCACAAGAAGCACTTGCCCCACTGGTAAGAATTTTTGTTACCTTTTCATTTTTAGTAACTTATTCCTCCATCTCGTAAGGTTTTGTCCTTTCTCTAAATTTAGTACTGGCGTTGTGAATGACTGAACCGGGACCTTCCGCAAACTACAAAAAACATTCGCATTAAGACTTGAAATTTTGATTAAAATTCGTCATTGCACTGTTTGCAAACCTTGACTGAGCACAAACTTATGTGAACAGGTGGAAGTTGCACTGAAACTTTCAAAGATGGAAGAATTCACCGGGCGATCAGCTCCCACTGTCATTACATGATGCAAACAGCTGAAGCTTGCTCAGATTTATTTCCCAGTCATCCCTCTTTCCCGAGTTCAATCCAGTTTTAGCCCTGTGAGAAGAAAAAGGTCCTGTTTATGGTTCTGTTGTGGTTCAAAGTGTTCCTTCAAAGTTACTTTAAATTTTGACTTCCTAAATAATCTTGCCGACACATATTCTGAATATAGTGCTTCCTCCCCGTTGCTTGCCCCTCTCACCCATTCTTTCCTCCTTGCTTCCTCTTTTCTTTTCTTGAAGGGCTATGTTTCACCAGCTTGCGATTTACGACTAATATAGACAGGTTGTTTTTGGTAATAAATTATCGTTCAGTAATTAGATTTATGGGCCAATCGGGATCAGGTTGCTACTCGCTAGATATGTGATCCAGAATTTTTTCTTAAAGCAAAAGGTGTTCATAAACGTAAATTAATCATCAGGTCAGTAACTACTTGAGAAACAACGTAACAAAATACAGTGCCCGTCAATCTCCATTATATATAGATTCATCGGAAGGCATCGTAAAGTCATTTATTCAAAGGGACGGTTAAGTCAAAATAAAGGTGGCTTCTAGAGAGTTAAAATTCATACGAGGTGTAATACATATACTGGTCATGTCATAGAGGATGCTTTCTATATTATGTGTTCTCTGGAGTATATTCTATTTTTGGAACATCAAAGTTTTCCTGACGCCTCAAGTCAACAGCTACAAATGTCTGAAGCTAATATCTCCAACACAGCAATGCGGAGGGCGTTTCAAAAACAGGAAATCAGTACTCGTACCAACGAACCGTGCAATTATGCTAACTAACAATCTGATAAGCTATCTGAGATAACCATCTCAACCTTAGCCTATAGCCCTGTTACTTTCATATCATCGTAGAAATCATATGTTGACAAAAATAAGACAATTCTTGACATATCAATGTTAGTTGTAGTAGCCTGTTTTTTAGAGCAAACTGATTTTGAATTAAATATAAAGCGTAAATAGGAGAATAATCCTACCCACACAATTCACAACCTTTCCAACTTATTCTCATGAAATGTATGTGAATTTAATGTTAATTACTTTTTCATTGAAATTATACAATGCATAATTATGATATATAGAAGCTAATGCCGCGTAAAAGAGAACTACTAAAAATAAAAGGTGGGTCATGCAACACTCAACTCAAAACAACCAATCTGATCATAAGTCATAACCTCTCAACTACTTTCAAATCTTTTTCCTTCTCCTTTTTTTCTGCAGTGATCCTTTCATAAATCTGAGCCAGAGAGGTTGTATTCAGTATTCACGAGAGTTGATCAGGAAGCAACTGGCCACTGCAAACGAAAGAGGTGACTTGACTTGCCAATTTGATTGTTGTTCACATCAAACCAAATTAAAGGACCACCAACGCACCAACCATAATTGCGTCACCATGAACATCCCTTTTAATTAATCAGGTTCTAAACCAATTAACTTAAACACTTTTCCTCCCAATTAATCGCATATTTAGTTAAACTCGGATAACATAATAATTAATTACTTAAACCCCTTCCTCATGATGTCCGCTAGCTTAATAAATATGACCACTTTGAGGATGAATGATCTTTTGGGAGAACCATCAAAGGAACTTGAAAATAAAATAGTAGCGTTTAGTTAAATATAAACTTAAAAATAAAAAATGTTCAAATCTACATATAAGTATCTTAAAATAACATTTGAATAATAGCTCTCTATTTTGTAAATATTCAAAACCACATGAAACGAAAGCAAATACCATGTTCCTATCACATATAAAGTGCACAAGACTACGAAACCACTCATTGATTATGAAAGCAGCTGCAAGAGAGAATAATCATCAACGGATTATATATTACAAATTTCATATATTTATATATTTCTTTACAACTTTATTCACGTATTACAAGTTTACCAGCCATGTTCGTATCACATATAAATATTTCCTACCTGGTTGCGGTTTGAAAATTTAACAATTAACACTCCCTCCGTAGTCCGTACACAACATAATGACCACGAAACACATGAAGAAAAAGTACAGCAACCTTGTGTGCCGTATGTACTACGAAACTATTATGAACACAGTCATAGTCACTACTCGATCACTATGTGACAATTTCCCACCACCTTCATCAAACACATGCATAGTCACTAATTCTTCTTTTTCATATAATAACCACCACCACCTTCATCTTCTTGTCACAACCCGGCGTCGAATGGTACACCGGCGCCTGCAATCCACGACTGGCCGGCAAGAAAGTTCCCGACAGTGAACTTTCCGGCCTCCACTGGACTCGTGATCACGTGAAACCCTGGCCATTTCACCCTCCCACCGGTGGCAGCTCCGCTTCCGGTGTTCATATATTCCCCGTAATATAGAGTCTTCAGAGCGAAGCTCCCACTCCATGGCTTCCACCCGTCCGGGTGGATCAGCCCGTCAAGGTTGCTCTTCATCACCACCGTCCTCGAGTACTCTTTCCACGGCCGGCCAAGAAAGGTCTTGAAAGAACCCTGCACCGACTTCAAGTCCGACGCCGCCGTCACGAGGCAGCCGTGGAGAATAATTCCGGTGTTCTCGTTCGGGTCGGATCTCCCCTGCGCCGTCACCGTGTTCTGCTGGTTGCTCATCGGCCTTCTCACGTAGATGTTGCAGTTCTGGAATATGGCGGCGGCGTCGCCGAAGATGAAGTCGACGGTGCCGTAGACGTCACATTCACGGTAGAATTGGCGCTGTGCATAGACGTAAAGAGTGTCTTGGTAGCCCTTGAAGCTGCACCTGTAGAACACAGAGTGGTCGGCACCGGAGCGAAAAGCCACTGCCTGGTGACTCCCAGGCCCGGCGGTGTTCTCGAAGGATATATCCCGGGCCATGAAGTTGTCTCCAGAAACAGCTAATAACAAATCAGAGATTTTCATTGAGTGAGTATTTTGTATTTTCTAATTATCCAGCTGACAATTTCACTTGATCAGAAGTTAGAGAGCAACTTAATGAAATTTAGATCATTCATGTTGCTCAAAAGTAGTACTTCTTGATCCCATCCTTTATGTGGGACCCGGTGATCATCATATTTAAATCATTGATTTTATTTGTCTTTAGAATTAATTTTTTCTGACCTAGCAGGACTAATTTGCTTCTTATTAATATAACATTTTTTTTCCCAAATTCTATTTTTCCCCAAATAATATAGCTCAAATTCAATAACATAAAATCTAAAACCTACTACGAAATTTCAAATTTATAGTTTTGTCGAAAATTCAATTTTCATGAGGATTTAGATTTTTCGCTCCTATTAGCTAGGAGCACTTAGCTAGTGTAAGAATAGTCTAGATTTAATTTTAATTTTTATATCTTATTTCTATGATGAATTTTAATATTTATAAAATAAAAATTCAAATATAAATATATGTGATACTTTAATTATAAATAATTTTAAAAAATCATAACTAAAAGTAAACATAAAAGTATAAAATTTAGTAAGTTTGAGGGATGTGTATATATATATACCCACACATATAATGCATGCATAACAAAAAGGAACTAGTTTCCCTCCTACTTAATAGGAAGAGCTCTTCTAAATCAATCGTCCAAATTTGATTTGATCTAAACAAGATAGTTTTTTTTTAACTGTCATTTTTTAAATAAAAAATTATCTTTTAAAAATATGTTAGTTGAAAAATTATTTTTATTTTAGATTTTTTATCCATTAAAATAATTATTTTTTAAAAAATAAAAAATAAAATGAAATATCCTATCATCCATGGACATCTGGAAATTAATTTATGTTGTAGATGAAAAAAAAAAAGTCTCTCTTTTTTAAAAGGGAAAAAAAAAAAAAGATCTTAAAAAAAAAAGACTTTTTTTATTCCTAACAAAAAACGGAAACTGATTCCTAACCAAAAAAAAAAAGAGAACATATAAACAAAGACTTACCAAAAGTAGCAGACCTAAAAGTGGTGGTTTCTTGAGCAGTCTTGCTCCCAGAAACAACGGTAACACCAATCCCATCTCCAACGATCATCACATTCTTCATTCTCCTCTTTATCACCACGTTCTCTTCATATACTCCCCCTTTTACGTGCACAACTACCCTCCTTCCTCCGCCGCCACTCATCTTACTCGCCGCCTCCACCCCCTCCGTTATCGTCTTATAGTTCCCACTCCCATCTTTCGCCACCACCACATCCGCCGCCAGCGCCACCTTTGCGGCAAGAAGCCTTCTATCCGACCTCGAAACCCAGTTGGGGAAGAATAATCCTTCAAACAACAACTTTCTCCCACCATTATTATTATTATTATTATCAATTTGAGTTGTGGACATGGCACTGGTAATGGCTAAGGAATTGCTGATCAGTTTGGAAAAGTTAGTGAGCATATTTGGGAAGAAGTTGAGGTGTGCATGGAGGTTGAAGTCAAGGAAGCCATGTTGGCAAGTTTGGTGATTCGCAATGGCGGCACTTAACCAGGTGAGCCTATCGTTGAGATTTTTGGAGCTCCTAACGGTTCGGTTCAGCTGATGAACCGTGTCTTCATAGAGCTCTAAGCAATCAGTCCAGGCCAGCTTGGCTCGCCTGTCTGTGAAGCGCTTGTCCAGTTTCATAGTTGAGACTAGCTGGTGGGCTTGAATGGATTGGTCCAAAGTGACCTTAAGAACCAAATCATGAAAGTTGGAAGAAGAAGAAGTTGAGAGTGTATTAGTGGTCATGTAATGGTGGCAGATATGAGGGTATGGAGTATGGAGGCAAGATAAAGAATTAGCTTCAGTGGCATGCAAAACCATGAAAGAGAAATAATGATGAGAGACAATATGGAACAGTTCAAGAAGACAGGCTTGTCCATATTTTGAGAAGCAGAGAGTTGAGAGAGATTATGTTTAGTTTGAAACCAAAATAGAAAAAGAGATAGGAGTAATTAAGAAGGTAAAAGAAGAGAGGATTCTATTTCTCTCTTTGGGATTGCTTGTGAAAGAAGGAACAAGGAGGCATTCTATTTATAGGCCACTCTCTGACGACTTGGTTTTTTGGTAGGTCGTTGTGCGCGTATTATAGGGAGACTTAGCTTGATTCACAATCTAGAGGTGATCGTGTGAGCCAATATATTTAATTTACAAGTGGATATATATATAGATAAATTATATTTAAGAAGGGAAATTAATTTAGATGACAAAGTTCACTGTAGATGCCTAAAACCTGTGGGGTTATTTGGGTGGTGCGTGTCAGAAAATGAATGGAAGAGAAGTGGAAAGCAGCTGATATAATAAATTCATTCATTTAATTAAAGCTTGCTTTATGGCCAACCAGAGAGGGTTATGCAAAATCAGAACCATATACTTAGTTTTCAAAACTTGTCTGGCTAAATCATATTTTGACTCGTGAAGCTCTATTATATGTGGCGTTTTCATTACGATGTCGTTTTCGATTTGTGTTGTAGAAAGATGAACAAGTCCGTGCATGACTTTTCTGTAAAGTCCTCCTCCATTTTCCTCATATCTTTCACTTATTGTCATGCCACGAGTCTTCCTTTTACTTGCTGTTATCTGACTTCATTCACTCTACACTGTACAGGTGTTATTCTATCAACCTCTTATATGTATCATGTATGTATGTATCCCTTAATCATCTGTTCCCCAAAAAATAATAATCATCACTGTATTACAATTTGACCACAAGGCTAATAAACTATATAATTCTATTTTTTTCATCACAAATAAAAGAATCCTCATAATTATAAAGTTCACAAAATTAAGAACAACTAATTATCATCACTGTATTACAATTTGACCACAATTCAATCATCTTCCCTTCTCTTATAAAAAAGGAGTATTATTGTAAGGTTTTAAGAAAGAAATATCATTATCAAAAAGTCTCACAACAAATTAGTATGTAATTAATGACAAGTTTCACAGTTGGAAATAATAACAGAACCATGTTCCTCACTTGTTATTATTAGAAATTTTTAGTAATTACATGTTTTCT
The DNA here is from genome assembly GCA_019022655.1 of Acacia acuminata. NCBI lineage: Eukaryota > Viridiplantae > Streptophyta > Magnoliopsida > Fabales > Fabaceae > Acacia > Acacia acuminata. The sequence goes on along the minus strand of JAFJYI010000076.1, from coordinate 2,464,887 downwards.
TTGGGACCTCGCAATAAGTCCCTTATGAAAAAATCTAAGTTTAATTTGTATGTGTATCATCACACTCATGTTAACTAATTTTATACATAAATAGATATGGGTGAGTGTCTTTGTCGAATTTGTATATATTACCCGCCAGTGCAGCAACACCAATACACCATAAACATACAAAGCCTAGAGACAACTAACTTTTCTTTTTTGACCTTGTAGACGACTTCTTCACATACCATGTATATATACATATATACGTATAAATCTTAACAAGCACGACACGATTTGATCCTACGACCCCATCAAAAAGCTTTGCTGAGACCCATCGATGTGCGTGCTATATAACTTATGAAAATGTTGTTCTCCTACAATTTTGCTTCTACAATGACCATTGAAATTAATTTTATATTAACATTATTGCATGTAACGCAGCATCGGATTTGTTTTCATGCTTCCATGTTCTGCAATAATATCTCTCCCCACTTTCATGGTCACTATATTATTCAACTTTTTTTTTTTTCTTCTTCCTTATTGCACCTTTCTAATCCTAATTGTACACATTAGATGGAATCACATCCATATACGCTTCCCTCACCTTCACCTCCAATTTCAGCTGTCTTCCTCACCATAATATTAATGGTATCAGAATAATGCAGCAAACCTAAAAGATTCCTGATATAATATTACCTCTAGTTTTAAATATAAAATATAATTTATAGTACAATTAATACTACAAACTATGTCTGCCTAAAATTTTATATATAAGTATTATAGTTTATGCCTTTATGGTTATAAATGATAATGATAATTCGTTATCAGCAGAGTTTGACTATAATTTATAATTCTGGAGTTTAATTTTTCAGAAAATGACGCATTTTGGTGATGTCATGTTGCAGAATTTTGTTCCCCACTGAATATTATTCTTTAATTGATTCCTTCGGTCGAAATTAATTGTTTGCCCCCGTTAAGCCTCTAATAATAATTCTTGCTTCAGTATTAATAGGTTTGTGAAAACAGTTTGGAATAGTGGTAGCTTTCTTACTTTTTACTCCTTTTGTCACAGATGAATATCAGAATTTTATCGGTAGAGAAATCAACCTTATAACCTGTGAATTATTTACAGTTTTGAAGATTTCAGCTGTCATAGCTCATTCTAACAATCTGACGTGACGTCAGAAAGTCAGACGCAAGAAAACCACGCCCAAGTGTAAAGGTTTTTCATGTATGATGATGCCATATAAATGTTGAGCCCTCCAGCGTCGTTCTAAGAGCCCGTTTGACTAACTTTTGGAAAATAATTTCTGGACAAAAAACAATAGAAGTGATTTTTGATATATATTTTGAGCAAAATAGATTGTGTTAAAAAAGTGATTTTGACAAGAGTGCTTGGATGGTTTCAAAAAGGCAAATAAGTTAAAGACATACTCAAATTCATATGAACAAAAGTGACAAAAAATAAGTAGTTATCCAAAAATAATGAAAATAAATACAATCTCCGAATCTTAATATAAGATCTTATTTGTAATGTAAATTCCACTACAAACAAAATCTTAATCTTATATTAAAGATCAGAGGTAGTAGTTTCTGACGAAAATGTTTTGCTTGAACTAATCATCACTTTGGTTTTCACAGTAAGATCAATTATTCCTCATGAACAACATAAGTGAGTACAGGAACTAAATAACTGAGCATGAATAATTTAAACAAGTGAAGAAGAATGAATCTAGAGTTTAAGTGAGAGATCGATGAGCTGCTGAGGATCCACCTCAGAAGGAGTCTTGGTGAGGGCACACTGAGCAGTGGTGGTTTTTGGGAAAGCAATAACATCTCTGATGGAATCAGCCCCTGCTAATAGCATCACCAATCTGTCCACTCCATAAGCTATTCCACCTGCCACATTTCATCTTCCACCATTATTAACTAACCCATTCACACTTCAACTAATAGTTATCTTGGTTTCCTTTTTCTTGGGAAATCACTATGAAGTCTCAATGAAAGAATGTAATTACCCAAAAGTCCCATAACAAGTGAGCAGCATGGACCTATTCTTATTTCCTGCACTGAACTTGTCATTGCATGTTGCTCACTTGTAAAACTTTTTGGTGATTACATTAGTTCCCAGTTTCCCTGGGGTCTCATAGTAATTTCCCCTTTTTTTCCCTTCACGAGGAAGAGAAGATTGGGGCTATGACTAAGTTTAGCAGATAATCAGATATGAGAAGTTTTCATACCATGAGGTGGAGCCCCCATGTCAAGTGCTTCAAGAAAATAATTAAACTTTGCTTCCGCCTGCAAGACAATAGAAATCATGTCACTGAAAAAACTCACATCTTCCACAAGACTAAAACCAAAATAGCAAGAAAAAATAACATTTAAGTGTATCAGATCATCAAAAAAAAAAAAAAGCAAAATTCCACTCATTGTTTTACTGGATTATAGGCCCACTAACCTGCTCCGCAGAGATGCCAACCATCTCGAAAACCTTTTGTTGTATTTTACGTTTATGAATTCTCAGACTTCCTCCACCAATCTAAAAGGTAGGAACAAAATAAAACTAGCAGTTATCAATACAGACAACGGTGATTAGATTATCACGCTTCAACCGGGAGAGGATTTACTTTTTTGAAACAACTCAATTACCTCTACCCCATTGTAAACCATGTCATAAGCCAAGGCCCGAGCAGAAGCAAGATCATTCATGTCTTCAGGGTTCGGAGCAGTGAAAGGATGATGCAAAGCCTGCACTATATAACAATAAGCATGGGTACAAAAGAGAAACCTAAACACCCCACCCCCAACAAAAGAAGGGTAAAATAATCTGAATAGTAATCATTCATCAATCAGAAAGGAAAATTTGCCAACTCATATAATGACCTAAGTCTTGTGTGTGTGTGTGTAGACTTAAAAACGGAACATACCTCTAGCCTCTGCTCTGAGTCATTCCACTCAAACATTGGAAAATCAGTTATCCACAAAATTGAATGCCTGCCCTGCTCGTACATATAAATTTATAATAAAAATATCAGAGGAAGGATTTAGACAAGGAATTTCTTCTTTTAGAACATAGGTTAGATCAACAACTTACATGGTCGATCAAAGACTGGTCATGAGCAACATAAACTCTAAGACGATCTAGAGTTTTATTCACAGATGCATAATGACCCACTGCGAATAGGAGAAGATCACCTGGTCCTGCAAAGCACAGGCCTAGTAACTTCTCTTTAGTAGTTGGGTCCATACTTGATACTAACGCAGCGATCCCCTCAACCTCCCCTAAAATAAAGTATAGAGTAAGTGAAACACTCCAAACATGTCTCAGGGGTCAGGACAGAAATTTTTTATTGAAGATTCATCTCTGTACCATTATCCAAGACCTTGAGGAAAGGCAAACCCTTGGCTCCAGATTTGATAGCTTCATTGTAAATATCACCTTTCTTAAGAGCTGAATTCGAGTAACCTTTTGCACCAGAAGGTACACATAACACTTTGATAATTCCCCCATTATCCAAGGAGTCAGAGAAAACCCTGAAGGAAGATCCTGAGAAAATATCCGATACCTGCAGCCGATTGAAAATTTTATTTCAGCAAGGTCAATTCATAAGGAGATAGATAAATAGATAAAACATTATCAACCCAGCCTACATTACAAAAATTATGATTCTGACCCCAAGAATAAAGCAAGCTTTATTAAATTAAAGAGATTGTAAACATGAAGGGCTTGTTTTGATCTTCTATAACTAATAACTAGAAATATGCAACCAAAATCTCCCAAAGTATTATAGAACAAGTCAAAGAAAAGATCGTTACATCTTTTAATTCAAGATCATATCTGATATCTGGCCTGTCAGAACCATATCTACTCATTGCTTCAGCATATGTAAGCCTGGGAAATGGATTCGGTAACTCCACTCCCTTGATTTCAAGAAAAACCTGCAACAAACACTTCCTTTTTACACCCAGAACAAGAACATATATCTAAGGAATCAGCATATTTAAAAGACAAAAAAACAACAGAGGAATTGTATAAATATACAATACCTGTGCTCTATGTATACACATGGTATACGTTAGCAAATGCTCATGGTTATGCACATGCGGCCATGTATGTTAGGGTCTATACGTGTGGTGAGCCTGTAATATGCAAGTGTGTGGATAGGTATGTCCCCACCCATAAAACTTAAAATTCCCGAACAATAGGAAGGTTGTTATGTTTCTTTCCCATCCCTTCTTCAATTACCCCCTCCCAGAACCTAAAAGAACTTCCCAAGATACTATCAACTTCTATCCTGCCCCTCACTTCCAAGATTTACACTAATAATATGCTTACACTATTTTCAAATTAAGTACTCCTCCGGTCCTTAATACAAGACATATTTGTAGAGTTGATCTTGATCCTAAATATAAGACATATTTTTCATATTTGTCAATATTTTCCTAATTTACCCCTGTTGACGCTCCCTTAACCATAATCAAGGACTAGGAGGAGAGGAAATGAGAGAATTAAGAAAGATGACTATGATATTTTAGAAAATACATGTGATACTAACTAACTTAACCAACTTCCTTAATCTAATTAAATCGGGTAAATATGTCTTATATTAAGGCCCGGAGGAGTATCACTTTTTAAAATGTATTTTCATAGAGAAGCTTCTAAAAATTAATAATAAAAGCTAACCTTTCTGATCAAATCTTCATTAAGTGCCAACATGTCCTCTAAAGGAGTAAAAGCCATTTCCATATCTAGCTGTGTGAACTCAGGTTGTCTATCTGCCCTTAAATCTTCATCACGAAAACATCTGCCAAAATCAGCACATGGCATCACTATCATGCGCAACATTTAACACATATGAGGCCATATAACTTTCAATAAACAAGGAAAAGAACTTCTCTTTTGTAGTCTATCAAAAGAAATAGAACAGGTTTGTCATACTAAAGCTCAAACAGATTTGTCAGAACTTATATCAGACTCTATGTTTCTGTTCACAGAAGTAATGAAAGCTTGAATATATGATAGCAACAGAGGTTTAAAGAACTAATAAAAGATCTTACCTTGCTACTTGATAATATCTGTCAAAACCACCTACCATAAGCATTTGTTTAGAGAGCTGTGGACTTTGAGGCAAGGCATAGAATAATCCTGGCTTCACAAGTCACACAAGAACTAATTAAGAACGCTACCTTGAAGAAACCATCTCGAGGAAAATGATAATTAAAGAAACAAAATTATAAGTGCTATTTGTTTTAGCTTTTTAGAAGTGTTTTTACGGCGTTCGAAGTAAGTATATGAGAGGAGTTTTGTCTCAGCCTGCGGAAAAGGGCTTCTGAAACCACGGTTTCACAATTTCCCAAACAGGCACTAAGTTTTTCCATGACCAATTCTATGCTTATGATACTACTCCAAATAAATAAATAGAAATGCTTTGTGATGCATTACATAGAGTCTATTGTGAGTCGCATTATTCATGGCTTATGAATACTATGACTTCATATAGATTTTATATGATATTGTTATGGTATTGAACCAAGAATGAGAGAGAAAGAGAGAGAGGAAGGGAGATTCAGAGAATAGATGGAAACAGAGGAGAAGGGATCATAGAGAATAGAGAGGGAAGAGAGCAAGGCAAACAGCATCATTCATTATTCAAATAAGACTCAATTTAAAATAGGGATTAGGCCCTTATTTATAGGCTAAGAAGACTTAATGACCAAGCTAATCCTAAACAACTACCTGCTAAAACTGACCAACCAACTCTAACTAACTTTTAACTTTTTATGACATTTATATATCAGATATATTGATAGAACATGGATTTGAAATAAATAAATTGACAAGAGAAAGAGTCGGCATCAATGAATAAATGGTTTTTCTTTATGGGCAAAATGTAATGTTTCATAAATTAAGAGATAGCAAGCATATATACCATGATGAACCACGATGTAAAAAATCAATGATAATGATATTAAGGTGCAGATACACAAGGCAAAATATATACCCACTGAGTGATGCATGGCAAAAGCTAACTCAGACACAGGTAATCACTTTAGAATAATATGCTCAGTTAACTCTAAATATTAATTTGATCAGGGGATGGCTAAATGATTAATTTATTCAGAACAATATGAGACATGAACTATTGGAATTATTTCAAAAATTAATTGCAAAACTATAGAATACTGAGTAACCCAAAGTCCAAGCCATTAATATTTTTTGTTTTTTTCCCTATAGTCCGTGAATAGCCTAGTAAATACCTGGATTCTTGAGGGGACCAAATAATCTCGTGCACCTTCTGGAGTAGATCTAGACAGTATTGGAGTTTCAATCTGCCTTATAACCATAAAAGATAAAGATCAATAGATGATACCAACCATTAACTGCAAAACAACATGGGAAAGAGGAGGCACTATAACTTAAATGGCGGCGATAACGACACAAATAATGCACTCACTAGACATTACCTCCACAAAACCATGTGTGTCTTCTAGATATCTTCGAATGAGTTTAACAACTTTATGTCGCAGCAAAATGTTGGAATACATTTGGTGCCGCCTTAGATCCAGACATCGGTACCTGCATGAACAAAAATTAAGAATAGATCTCCTACAGAATAAATAAATAAATTAATTAATATAAACAAGATGCATTATGCAGTACCAATTTTCCAACAAGTAAAATAAAGCCCCGAAAATCCAGTACGCCATAAAAGAATGGGTATCAAGCATGTGGGCTTTTGATACATTACTGAATGAGAAATCTATTTTCCCAAGGTTGAACTTCAAGACCAAGTTTTCACATCATTATGACAAAATTTCAACGGAACAGCTACCAAAATATATATAGATAAATCAATTCTGAGCTTCACGCATCTTTGTCAATACCTCAAACGGATTTCTTCTTTAAGAGAATCTTTAGCATCATCAGCTGTAGTCACTAAGAATGGTAACTTTGACTTTACAGCATTTAATATTTGAACACTCTCGGCAGCAACCTACCATACACAAATACATGGAATATTAATGGGAAAAGGCAGTAATCTCAAACTCAAGATATCGGAACACTAAACTCCAATTGGTTTAGTACAAAACGGCTTTTTTGGTTATTCAAAGTACGGATCAAGGAACATGGGAAAGAATTGAAGGGAAAAACAAAGAACTTTCATGTAAAGAGAGAAATTTTCAGACAAGAAAAATCATTGTAGCAGGCCATGCCATTCTTCCTTATTAAGCCATCAAAAGCAACATATCAAGAGCAAGCTCAAGCATCACAAAGCTATCAAGGACAGCAAATTTCAAATCGTCGTTCACTCTATCTCTTACTCAAATTTGACAAATATTATAAAGGAAAAGGCAATATATTAAAATTAGGACCTGACAAACAGAATTGCGATGACATGACTAAATATTACTGCATACCTCAACAAAGCCGGTTTTCATTTTCTTGTTGATGGACTCATTTGGCCGAGACCGGACAATACCTTCAATGGCAACAACATATTCGAGTCTCAGATCATTGATTGTTGAATGAGCATCAGGAAATTCGTCTGGAAGGGTCGTAATCTACATTTTAATATCAATCAGCACAAATAACATTTTACAAATCATTGCAATGACAAGGTAGAAAAGGCAGGATGAGTACCGAAACTTGCAATAATACAGATAATAGAAACTGCGCTATCAGCAGCAATCCTAAAAATAGGCAACCAGCAATACCATATCCTAGCTGAGTACCTGAACGATGCCGGTATGATCTCTGAGATTAAGAAATGTGAGGCCACCATGGACACGGTGAAGAGCAACCCACCCACAAAGCCGGACCATTTTGCCTACATCGTTTAAAGACAATTCACCACAAAAAGCTTTCCTAGAAACCCATTCAAGAGACTCATGGAGGTCAACAGGCCGTCGAGAACTAGATGTTAGTGTTTCAGAAGCAGAGGTAGGTGGTTGTATTAAAGGAGATGAAGAATCCGAAGCAGAAAAAACAGTTCTGCATAAGGGAAGTGCTCTGTGAAGGGGATTGGAAATGCTGCTGATCAAGAAGAATGATGGCTTAGAGCGGACGGCTATCAAAGGCAAGGCTTTGAGACGCAGAGCCATGTTGCTTCCGAAACTTACCAGGAATGATACGTATAATAATACAAATTCGAAGCCTGAAGAAGGGATTCAGTCTCAAAAGGAGGAAAGGGAATGAAATATTCAAAGTTGCTGACAAAATCAAGCCAAGGAAAAACTTGTATTCATTGAGAACATGGAATGAAAAGACATCCAGTGGGGGCAATAGAAGAATACTAGAATACGCATTGCCGAGAATAAAAGAAAAGGAAGTTGGAGAAAACAGAACGCGAAACACAGCCAGTTAAGGGGCGCGAGCAAAGATGATGCAGTGACGAGGGACAAACCTTGAACTTGAACTGGCTCGTGGGTGAGGGGAAGGAGATAAGAGACTGCAAACGGCGTCGCTTTTCCACTCAAAAAAGGATGGGCCAAGTCATGGTATCACGGGCCCAACTATCACCAACCATGTAAAAATTAGTTCAACTTGGGCCAGTAATGCCGTCCGTTGTTATTTTGCATTTGTATTCTGACTTGTGAGTTCTTACTCCTACTATGTCCAAAAAAAATGGGCCAGTCAAATGATAAGTTTAGCAAAAAGAAATCGAATAAGCCATCTGTTTGGTTCTCCTTATTATCTTCTCTTTATAATAAAAAGTTAGGTTATATCAAAAAAAAAAAAAAAAAGTAAAAGTTAGGCTACACTGGTTTTTTTTTTTTTTAAAAAAAAAAAAAAAGAGCTGGAACAAATACACTCTTATACCTCTGTTTTTTTAAGAGAACCTACTACAGCTTTATCGATCTTCTCCTGGTTCAGCAATGACGATAGCAACGGCTGCCTCTGCTCTTTTCTTTCTCGCTCTGGTCTCTCTGTTTTTCCGTTCAGTCTGTGGCGCTGGCTGTGGATGATGCTCGTCGGCGGCCTGTGGTGGTGAATAACGCCGCCAGCGAAAGAGGAAGAAGAAGATCGAAGGTCAGGAGGTCGTGCGGCGCTGAAGCTCTCTGGTTTTTGTGTGCCGCGACGGTGTCTCTCGTCCTCTGTGGCTTCCAGCCGCCTCTCTGTTTCTTCGCTTAATCGCGCCTCCCTTCTTTTCTCACCAGCTCCTGACTCTTTTAGGTCTCCCACCTTTGCAAATTGCCCAAACGCTGTCGTTCTTCAACCAGACCAGCTGTGTTTTTTTAATTTTAAAAAAAAAAATGTTCCAAATAACAAATAAAACAAAAGGTCAAACAAAATAAAACCAAACAAAATTATCTAACTTATTTCTCTCTTCAAAACTGAAAACTATTATTTTTATTATTCCTAAGATAAAACATTTCTATTTTATTTTAAATCCAAGATATTTATAATCAAAATCCCAAAAGAAATGCACCACTTTAATTTGATCTTATAATAATATAATCTCATAAATCCCTCAAAATTATATAGATAACTCTTCAAATATTTTCAAAATATACTTTAAATATATTCTGATAGTATTTTTATTTTATAAATATATTGACAGTTTAAAAGTTATTTTATAATATACATTTTATGATAATTTTTATTAGAAAAATTGCTTATGACAAAATTTTTACCAAACAACTTATTTTTAATTTGAATTTTTAAGTAACTTTTTAGCTAAAAAAATTGATAAAACCATCAAACAGCTTTTAGTTGTTTTTTTAAAGCTCTTTTTTTTAAACTTTTAGGCTTAAAAATAAGAGGATCCAAACAGCCCAAGTCTAGCAAGAGAGGTTAGTCTCTTATAACGTGGTGAACCAACGTTTGAATCCCCACTCAAAGAAAAGGTACACATATTTAGTATTTAGTAGTGCCTCAAACAAAATTGCCTTTTAATAAAAAGATACTTATGCTTAGTTTAGTTAAAAAAGAAAGAAAGAAATCAAATGATAGAACAATGTTATGATAGGATGACCAGGTCAGCCTGTGAAAGGATGAGAGTCTGGCTAATTACATTCTTTTTATTTTATTAATGAGAGAAGCAATTTTGTGGCAGCGTTTTATTGCTAAGTTTACATACTACCCTGTTCAAACTTCAATGGCAATAATTCATTTATTTAAAAAAAGAACAATAATTCATAGTTGTCTTTATGGAACACATAAAATATGCTAAATAAATTACTGTAACATTTTTACACCAAAAAAACAAAAATTACTGTAACATTAGCGGCTACTGATTTCACAGACAAACCCACTTACCAAAAGGGAAAAAAAATAACAAGAATGCAAGAATATTACAAAAAGATTATTTTTGGAAGAACTCAACTTGAGTTACAATTCTTTTAAGAAAAAATTAAATATCCCATGGCGACGTTCTGTCCCGTGCTGAAATTTTTCCTGAAATGATAGGGCTTAGGACGAGACGATGGGGCGGGACAAAGTTGAACATCCCTAAATTATTAAATTTTTTTTTTTTTTTGCCCAAACCCTAAATTATTAGTTTAAATTCAATAATATGGTCTTAAAAATCATTCCACCGTCGATTTGATTTTTTATAAATAATTTTTTTAAAACTAAATTATCAGTATTTTTACATGATATAACCAAGAATTCATGTTAAGCCACACTACAAAAAAAAGGTCAATTTGTAGCAGTTCATTAGTAGCGGTTAAAATAAACCACTACAAATATGCGCATTTGTAGCGGTTTATACCGAAACCGCTACAAATTTGTGGCGGTGTGACTGCGCCAAGTGGCGCGCTAGTTCATGACGACATTTGTAATCTAAGTTATCATATACTAACCGCTACAAAATATGGCGCCAAATTTGTGGCGGTTATTTTGTAGCGGTTTAGTTATACAAACCGTCACAAATATGGCGCCTTATGGCGTGCCATTTAGTAGCGGTTTATTTGTCGCAGTTTATATCAAAAATTCGCTACAGAATGTCAAGAGTTTGAACTTTTAGTTAAACCGCTACAAATGTGATATTTTGAAATTTATTTATTTTTTAATAAATACCAATGAATTTTTGTAGAGGTTTTATAACCGCTACAAAACAGGAAAAAAAAAAAAAACCGCTACAAACGTAAACCGCTACAAAAACTATCGCATCAACCGCTACAAAGTGTGTAATATTGAAATTTGAATATTTCAAATGCCACCAACGTTCATTAATTTGTAGCGGTTTTTAGTATAACATCTACAAAATGTGATATTTTTTTAATTTTTTTAAAAATACCAATGAATTTTGTAGCGTTTTGTAACCGCTACAAAAACCATCGCATCAACCGCTACAAAGTGTGTAATATTGAAATTTGAATATTTTGAATGCCGCCAACGTTCATTAATTTGTAGCGGTTTTTAGTATAACCGCTACAAAATGTGATATTTTTTAATTTTTTTAAAAAATACCAATGAATTTTGTAGCGGTTTTGTAACCGCTTACAAAACGTAAAAAAACCGCTACAAAAACGTCGCATCAACCGCTACAAAGTGTGTAATATTGAAATTTGAATATTTCGAATGCGCCAATGTTCATTAATTTGTTGCGATTTTTAGTATAATGCTACAAAATGTGATATTTTTTAATTTTTTTAAAAATACCAATGAATTTTGTAGCGGTTTTGTAACCGCTACAAAACGTAAAAAACCCGCTACAAACGTAAACCGCTCTACAAAAACCGTCGCATCAACCGCTACAAAGTGTGTAATATTGAAATTTGAATATTTCGAATGCCGCCAACATTCATTAATTTGTAGCGGTTTTTAGAATAACCGCTAGAAAATGTGATATTTTAAAATTTATTTATTTTAAAAAAAATACCAATGAATTTTTGTAAAGGTTTTATAACCGCTACAAACGTTAAACCGCTACAAAAACCGTCGCATCAACCGCTACAAACGTTGTTACACATATCTCTATAAATACCCCCACCACACCTCATTTCACACACTCTCAATCATTTCTTCCTACTCCTTCTCTCTCGTTTTCTCTCATTTTTTTCCCACTCCTTACAAATTCTTTGTTTTTAATGTTTTATTTTTTCCTTGTTATAATATTAATACTATTTTTTTTCTTATCTAGAACTTTAAGAATATTTCCTCAATATTCCTTCTATCATCATCAACATTCTTTCCATAATCAAATATCATCTAATAGACAACATAATTTTTTTGCTCAGAGGTGGACAACACAATAAATCCTTATTATCTACACATTCTCAAGATTATACCTACATAATATTTACACTTATCTAACTTGAGTTAATCATTTTTTTAAATATTAACTATTATCATTTAATTTGTCACTTAAATAATAAAAATATTCAATAAAATATTATAATAATGGACTCAAATTATGATGATTTTTTTTTAATTTTGTAATATTTTCTAGCGGTTTTAAATTTTAATTCAAATTTGGCTTAAATATTTGGCGCAATTTATGAAATTTTATCCAATATTTGTAGCGGTTTTACAGCCGCTACAAAATTTTACGCCATTTTTTTTTAAATTCGTCATCTTGTAGCGGTAACTCAAAAACCGCTACTAATTCGATGCGGTTTTATTACATAAGTAGTGGTTTTAGAAACCGCTACAAAACATCTTGTTTCGGTGTATTTTGTAGCGGTTCTTTAAACCGCTACTAATGTCATTTGTAGCGGTTTTTAGCGGTTAAAACCGCTACAAATAAATAATTTCAACCGTTACAAAATGTCATTTTTTTTGTAGTGCCAGCTCAAGATTGAATTTTTTAAAAATTTAGACAATAAAATATAATACCTCATATCTTTAATATGATATTTCTTTTGAAATTTAATTGAATTACAAAATATATCTTATATTAAGGACCAAAAATAGTAGAATTCTTATCTTGTAAATGCATTTAAGTAGTGATATACCTTTTCACTAAAAAAAAAAAAAAAAAAAAAAAAAAAAAAAAAAAAAAAAATCCCAAATCTTTTGCAGCCCAGGCAGGGTTTTGATTTTTGAAGTGTATTCTAGTAGTGCATTTAGCACGTTCCCTGAAAAAATTGGACCATAATGAATTTTCTTTGATGTTTTATCAGTACTGGATGGTGTCACTCGTGTGTGCGTGTGTCTATAATATTACTCATCTTACGTGAATTTGAAATAGTTTGTCTACGTTATCATTTTAAAATGCGGCAGAGTTTTGCAATAATTGAATAAAATAATGGAAACTGCTTCTTCCATAATTTTATGCATGTGATCATTCATTCATGTACGTGTTCATTAGGTCATAGTGGCACGATTTAAATCTGTATCTATTTATTGTTGTTGTTGTTGTTATTAGGGGGATATAAATCACACGGTCTGAATCACTATAATTCAATAAAACAATTGAAAACCAATGATGGCCATACATAGTATTTTGTTTTTAGGCCAACCATCAATAACTTATTTGATAGGAAACAAGATTATTAATTAGCCTACTCAACAACTAACAAGCTTTGCGGGAAATTAAAACTGCAAATAATTAATTGCAATTTAGAAATCTTAGACTAAAAAGGGAGAGCGACACTAACCATAAAGCTATATTTTAGTCTCCAGAGAGAAATTACAAATAATTAAATCGTTGGTGAAAAGAGCGAGATTAAATAAATTTTATACTCAAATTCATTTATTTTAATTTTTTTTTTTTAGGAACATCCAATATCCTAAAATACTTTGTTGTTCAATTTAATTAGCTCCAAAGTATGTTTTTCAGGAGAAATTTTAGCATCCTCGTTAACTCTCAGAAAGTGCGCGCGTTGAGTTAAGCTACCTGTGTCTTCTATGTTTTTAATACTAACAATAATTAAAGACTGAGGTTGAAAAGATGAAAGATAAATCTAGAAAATATTACAGTTATCAATTGGAAAAATAGCAAAACTGATTATTAATTAAAGGTGTTAAAGAAGAATACTCAAAATATGAAAAAGAGTGATTAAAAAAAAAAAAAAAACTCAGAAAATGTTTTAAGGAGGAAATTGCATCAGCAAACATTTGAAGATAGATGGGTCAACCTTAGGCCATATAATAATGTGAAGTCTTTGTTTTATTTAAAGAGTAGCGTGCATGTGATGATAGAAGAGAGTCCCGTGAAGCAGTTTGGTATCCATAATTCTGTATAGATACAGCTACGTACGTACTTGTTTAATAATAGGCATATATGTTTGAAAGCCAATGCCATAGTCCAAGCTTTGTTTTTATTTATAGTGTATCAAAAAAAGACAAACCGCATAGGATCCCACAAATTGACATGATTAGAGTAAATTTGGGAGGTGTCTTTATCATTTCACGGGTTTGATTTGATCCATGTTTTGGCTTTGGCATCTAGAGGCTTCCATAGCTTCATACGCATGCATGTGATATGAGGCCTCTTGTAATCTTCTTGCCTCATACAAACAAAAACCATTTTACATTCATACCTGTCTTTTCTCACTTAGCTTCCCTCTCATCCTCTCATTCATATCCCAGCTTTTAAATCCAATTAATTCATGTTTGCTTTCTGTTCCTGACCAAAATTATAAACATATATATATATATATATATATATCACTAAAAAAAATATCAAATTACCAACGGAAAAAATTCCGTTGGAAATTTTGTGGGTAAAAAAATTTTCCATCACAGAAAAACATCGTTACAAAATTTACCAACGGTGTTTTTTGCGACGGAAATTTACTAGCGGAATTTTTTTAACCCACAGAATTCTGTGGGTAATCAGTATCCGTAGGTAATCCAATGTTTTTTTGTAGTGTATAGTTAGGGGTAGAAACAGTCAAACCAAGCCAAGATTCACCTTTAATAGATTATGTCTGTTTTGCAACAAGGTGATTTGAGCTTAGCCTATGGCCTATTATAGGCTTTATTTTTGGCCTAAGCTTGACTTGTGTAAAGGTCTGGCACTCTGGCCTGGCCTGAAACCTGTTAAGATCAAGCATTGGATATCAGAGAAAATGAGACTGTTAAGATTTTTTAAAGTACAATAACTTTTTTTCAAATAGAATAATTTTTTTTTTTTTTTTTTGTTGGTATAGTGTAACTAACAGGCTCAAGCCATTCTAACAAGCCTAAGAGGCTTCTTAATAAGTTTAGGCCTGACATGTTAACCAAAATAATTGACCTAACCTTTTTAACTAACTGCCCTATAAAAAATGTCAGGCCTAACTAAACCTTTAACAGTCTCGACCATAGGCCCCTAATAGGCCGCTTGGCCTATTTCTACCCGTATATATAGTATAACCTTCTACTTATATATATTAATTTAGCATGTCCTTCCATTTTTCAAATACTCCATTAGATGCCTGCTGGGTTTTAATTTGTATAGCTCAACCACTCTCTCTCACACACATTTGTGTGTGAATCACTGATTCTCATGTCTCTTCATAATCCCTGTCATGTCCCCACCCCAACCCTCCCACTCGGGGTCGCAATGCAACAAAATTATGCATATTATATATAGTTGTGGCTCAGTTAAGTTAATTAATTATTCTTATTAGGCAAACTTGGTGACATTATTTACGTTAGTATATAGCTTTCATAATGTCACTAATTCTTTCTATAAATATCACCCGTTTCATATATAGTCTTTAATTATGCGGCACCATCCGACTCCCTGTGACTTGTGTTCCAATATTATTTAGCCACCTTTGATTTCCTTCCACACATGTCTATAAACCCAAACAAGCAAACAAAAAAGGACAGACGGAGTGCTTTCATTTAAATAATGTGAGATGCTCTTTATTTGAAGTTCACAACCTGAAAACAGTTTTGAATCACAAGAATACAATAATGGCCATGGAATGGAGTCAAAAATCCGTGCTGGTTTCTGTGTAGTTGTCGATGGTTTGTTTTTGTTTTTGACCTTGTTGTCCATGGGTTCACATATATAGATAATGCATATACTAATTCTATAAATATCAACCAATACCAACTACTGTGTCAATCATTAATATAATATATATTTGAGAAATTGTTTATGATCCTAAATAATATAAGACAAAGTTTTCATATTTTCTAACATTTTTCTAATTTACTCATATTGATACTCCATCCAAAAATCAAGGAGGATAAAGAATGAAGAACTAAGGAAGATGATTGATTAAGGTGTTTTAAATAATATTTATCATATTAACTAATCAAATTAGGTAAATATGTTTTATGCATATTAAGCATGTGACTATTATATATGGTCATCAAATTATAGCATCATTCTATACTCGATTAATTTAACTAAAAGCTCTCAGCATCACCACCAGATGTGCCACCCAAAGCGATGGCATATTCATTTTTAAAATTGAGGCACTTTTTACTCTCTCCATATTAAAAAAATGTATGCCAAGGGAAAAGAACGGACAGCATCTTTATGATTAAAAAGAGAGTGTTGTACGTATTGCTTCTCAGTCACAAAATCATCAATTGTATTTCGCCCAAAGTGATTTCTTGCGTTTAAGTTTATTTAAAATTAAAATTTATGTTTGTATGTTAATTTATCCCGGCCACCTAGCTAGTGCAATAATGCTTTAATGTAGGATAATATAGGACCCTTATATATTTATTTTCTATTTTTATGTTGGTGTAGATTGACAAAAACCATATTTATTCTTTATTTTTTTTAAGGTGCTTTAATTAATTTACTAAATTTTAAATATTATAATTCCCTTAATTATTAATTAGAATTATTATTTACTCTTTTTATTATTTATAATTAATAATAAAAGGAGTAAATAACACCGTTGGAAGGGAAATTGACGCCACTTATTGGCGTCAATTATCGTGACACTACTGAGCAATGGCGTCACACATCCTGACGCCACGAGTGGCATCCGGTCAGGTGATGTTATTAACGGTTCTATTTTGATAAATCTTTTCTTATATACTTTAATTGGGTACAATTTTACCATGTTGTTTTGTGACTGGTTGGCTCCGCTGCTTTATGAATTCAACAACGTACGTCCATATTTGAGTTGCTCTATATTTTTTGGATTTATATATATATTACCACCAGCTCCGTTTTGATGTACGAGTGCACGCACTCACTGTTGAATAAAAGAATTAATATTTTGTAATTCAATTAGCCGATTTTGTAGATCGGCAATGACATCGATCAATGGTCATTGTTTACTTCAAATGAAACATTAAACCAAATTTTTCCCTATGATAGCAACCTGCAGGATGGTTACATGTAAATGAATTAATTTAGTGTTGGTTTACAAGCAATTTTCCGGTAAGGAATTAATGAAGAAGCTAAATGTGTGTAAAAAGTGGGTGTTGAAGGGACGTGTTACATATATTTATGGAATTAACTCTACAAGTATACTCTTTCTAAAATTTTTTACCAAATGATTTTAAAACCAAAATCGAATCGACCTTTGGGGTTTTGCAAATTCGCCACTAAAAACCATTTTGCCCTTAGGGTTAAATAATTTGTAAAACCCCTTAGGGTTTTGCAAATAAATTTGTGCTTAGTCCTTACACCTCTAAGTCTTTTACAATTCACGTTTTTTACATTTTTAATTTAAATGGAATTTTCCCTATACTCTTTCTACTTTTTTATTTTACAAAATCGTGAGTTGTAAATAAATTTGTAAGTTTACACACCAAATTTACTGTTTTTACATTTCTAACTCATAAAATTGTGTTAAATTACTTTTAAACTCGTGTTAACTTTTTAATGACTTTATATATGAATTTTATATAAATTTCTTTACTAAATATGATAAATTATGAATTTTGATGTACTTAATTACAATTATTTTATATTTAAAATATATTTAAACCAAATTGTAGTCATTTTTATTTAATTATACACTATAAATACATATTTAATAATAAAAACAAACTCTCACGAGTTTAAGATTTGTGTCTATATCACCATCATAAGTTTGCTTAAACTCGCAAGTATCATAACTTTATTTATATGGGTGATGGATTATTAGAGTTATTAAATTAGATTCTCTCTTTGCATATGTTGATGATCCTGCGATCCACTTTCACATCATATCGCACAATTAATTAAAAGGGCTGTCAAAGGTGGTCGATCTTCAGTCTCTTTCCTTATGCACTGACTGCCCACATATATATATATATATATATATATATCGTCTTCGTCTCTTCGATCCTTAGTCTTCCGATTTGTTTTGATATAAGCGAATAAATAAATTAAATATATGTGTATGTATATATTAAAAGGGTGTATGAACACCATAATTGAAGGGTTAATTCATGCATGTGAACATAATCAAAGATACATCACTTTGTCAATGCAGTTCCTACCTTTAACAGTAGAATCCCTTCGATAGGGATTGTTGTGGACCATCTCACTTATATCATAATCTCTTTTGCCTACTTAATCATATCATGGTTTTTAATCATCATCCAGGTGGACAAGAAAATCAAGTATATTTCCTACAATACTTATTTCATTATTTCATATGGGGCTAGAATTCATTATATATAGTTGAAAAATTAACTATTTGTAATCAGCACAACATTTTCACTCCTGACACAGTTTAAACTCGTCAAAAAAGTTTTAGTATCAGGCAAAATTAAGAGTAGTGTAATATGGAATTGATTAACTGATCGATGCGAGCACTATTCTATTCATCATCAATTTGAACTTTAGAGATCAAAGAAGAAAAGGAAAAAAACAAAAAGAAAAATAGCGTTTCAGTTAAAAAAGAATGGCATTCAAACGCATCTTGTGACAGTGGTTGTGGCGTTATGATAAATAAAAGGCCAAAAGGCTTCATGTTTCCTCAAATGGATGAAGTACGCACGCGAAAGTTACCATTCACCAACCACATACAACGCCACTTTTTTCATCATCAAAGTAATGTATTCTCCTCAAAACTAATTCAAACTGAACCAAAAATAAAACTAATTCCGTTTGATTGGTAAAATTAAAAAAAAGAAACCAAAATTCCGGAATCAAAACAAACAGTTCCATTTCTCTATTTCTAACGGTTTCAGCGAATTGCTGTTTTTTCACGTTTTCTCTTTTGATCAGATTCCACCAAAAGGCTAACAAAGTAACAAACACAAGCACACTCTAATTTTCTTTTTCCTTGGTTTTAGAAAAGAGAAAGCTACAGGAAGACCAGAATATACATAAAAGGAGGGTTCACATTCACAACTGACAATTTGACTTGCGCAGTAAA
The DNA here is from genome assembly GCA_019022655.1 of Acacia acuminata. Classification (NCBI taxonomy): domain Eukaryota; kingdom Viridiplantae; phylum Streptophyta; class Magnoliopsida; order Fabales; family Fabaceae; genus Acacia; species Acacia acuminata. Next base: position 2,445,738 of record JAFJYI010000076.1, on the reverse strand, counting down.
CTATATTTGAATCACTCACATACAGAAGAAGCCAAATCTGACCGTATCGGCGTTTTCAAGGCGTTCCCGTGTTAGCGTAATTATTTACCAGCGCCAAAGCATTACTGGTGAATTTCTTCAGGTCCGTGACCTTATCGCACACATCCGCCTTCACCGGATTGTCTGGCACGTTCTCGAAACCGTCCGTACAAGTATCCTCGTCCGTCAGCGCCGCGCTCATCCACGTCTGCACGTTGCTCATCTGGAATCTGAACGACTCCTCGCCGGAGCCGGCGGCGCCAATCTGCCTCATCTGCTTGAGAGAGCCGCGGATTTCGTCGACGGCGTCTCCGACGTTGCTGAAGCAGTCGTGGAGGGCGGAGGTGGCGCGGGAGTTGGCTTCGTAATCGGCGCCGCGAGTGAGGTTGGAGATGTAGGAAGCCATCCGGTGAGCCTTGGAGAGACTGACGGAGATGGCGACGCGAGCGAGCTGGCCGGGATTTTGCTGGACGGCATTGGCGTAGCGAGAGAGGGAGGAGTAGCAGATGTCCGGGTAAAGGGTGGTGCCGCAGCTTGTACGGATGAAATCTGAGGAGTTGGGGGAAGATTCGGCGGGGGCAGGGGAGTAGGAGTCGCCGGCGGCGATGGATGGGTGGAAGAAGAAGAATGTGGATGAGAAGAGGAAGAGGAGAAGGAGGTGTTGAGTTGTCATAATTGGTTATGTTTCTGGGTATTGATTGGGTTCGTCCTTGCTCGTTAGGATTGGCGTTCACAAACGTTTGGTGGGGGAGGGTTTAAGTAGGCAAAAAATTGAGGGTGAATTTACTTGTATGACCGTATCATTGAAGATAATTACATTAATGCCCACCAAGCATAACGGCATTGATCTTGATTCCATCCCATTTGTGCTGTTTTGTTTAATATGCGTGTGTGAGAAAGAGAGGGTAAGGGAGGGAGAGAATAAGGAAACCAAATTGCCAAGAGGGGCATTATGTGGTATGAGGGCTATTATTTAGAGGGGAGAAAAAACTCTCTTTTACAATTAATTTATAGAAGTTAAGAAAATTAGTTAAATTAGTGTTTTTAAATGCATGTTAATATTCTTAAAACACTATCTTTAATCATTTACATTGAAATTCTCCTTTCATGGAATTTCTTAATAATATGTACAAACTATATATGAAAAATTTGGGGGAAAATATAAATTTGTGAGACAAATTAAATTGATATCTTATATTTAAAATCAAAGTAAATTCTCTAATTAGCCCCTCTATCTAGGACAGAAGAAAATTTGAGGGTTAATATCAATTTATGTCCCTCAAACTTATTCTCATTTTGGTTTTGTTTTTTCAAATTTTAAATTATTGATTTTAGTTAGTTCCTCCAGGGACAAATTGAGGAACTAACTAAAATGGTCGTAGCTTTTATCAAGTTATAATCATCAATATTTTAAACAAAATGAAACTTGAAAAACTAAAACTTATGGTTTAAATCTTAAGAAATCAAAATCAAAATAAAGGTAAATTTAAAGGATAACAATTATATTAACAAAAAATTTAATGACAAGTTAATAGTTAAAAAAATAAGGAGTGTATGGGCAGAAGGGGGCGTGTGATGTGAAAGGAAAGGAGAGGAGTGGGACATGAGCTTTGCGGCTAGTGCTTGAGTCAGCACATCTCGCTTCACATCACCATTCACTACTAAAAAGCATTCATATTTTTTCATTTATTCTATTCAAATTCACACAATCTTTTTCTTTACTTTTTTGGTCTTTTCACTCCCCCTCAATGATTTCCTTTCTACTATATTTCAAATTCATAAAATGCTACGTGCAATCTATATATATCTGTGTATTTAAATCATTACTTTATCAATTCTTAATAATAAATCTGATTGAGTATTTTACAATTTCAAAATTATTTTTCTGTCATTATCCTTAGCTTCTAATTTATGGATATTTAAAACTGATTTAAACACGGATTTCACTTGTTTCATTATAAAAAATAATTTATTTTATCATGATATCTGGTTGATGTTTAGAAAGTTGTTGCCGTATATATGAATGAATATAGCAAGAGGATTGTTGCTCTTTAATTGGATAAAAATGGTTTAATTTGAATTACAGATAGAGATATACACAAGCGGGTTGTGGAACTATGGGCAGTTCAAAGTATTTTTTAAGGAAGAGAAGCTATAAGATGTATAAGAAAAGATGCAAAATGCGATATATAAAATATAAAATAAATGAAGAGTGGAGTGCAAATGCCTGCACTGTTGTCTCTATGGTGCAAGGAAAAAAAAAAAAAAAAGTATGGAGTGTTAGAAGCAAACGAATGGGCGGCAGCCTAACCAAGCAGCCAAGACGCACGCCCCTACTTTATTTTCCATATTTTAATGAAATGAGTTTCTAAATTATTCTTTTAATCTATAATATGCGGACAATGTATTATTTTTTTTTCCAGGATATAATAACTAATTTCTAAAACCACATTAGGCCTCCATATTAAATATGTATATTGAGTTAAGCTCCTTATCGTAGCTGTTTTTTTTTTTTTTTTTTTTTTTTTTTGTAATTATTATAAGGCTTAAATTAAACAATTAATCAGGACATTGCTATAAAAAAAAAAAATGCGGAACTAACCACTTAGAGAGTAACTACTTGGCATTGTTTAATTTTAAATTGTTTAATTTAAAGTTAAAAAGGATCGAGTTGGACTCGATAAGAAAGGGAGCACTGGGAGTATTGGGTTGTTAGTAAGGATGAATGGAGGGCCATCCTCCGTACTCCTAACAATTTTTTTATTACTATATTTTTATCTTCAAATTTTTGAAAGTTTTTTATTTTGTCTACATTCAATACATCTTTAAAAAAGTTTCATACTTTCCAATTCTGATACTGAATAAAGCTAAAAGGAAAAAAAAAAAAAAAAGATCATAATAGATAATATTAATTAATGGGAGTCTTATTCATAAAATCCTTTTTCTTAAATATCTCAAAATTAGAATCAGAAGAAAATGCCAGCGCCTTAGTAGCGTAGTGACATGAGAGCAGGCTCTCCCCCATGTTCGGGTTGAACCCTACCCCCCCCCCTACTATATGTATCAAAAAAAAAAAGAATCAGAAGAAAATGGTGTTTGGTAATTGATACATGTGGCCACCAGGCCATAATGAGTGAGGAAACGTGACACTTTTGGTATTGACCTTTATACATTTTTTTTATGTTATTTTGTGTATAGTGCTTTCGTTCCACTTTCACATCCACATCCACATCTAGGTATCCTTAGTATTTTCCACCACTTCATATTTAATTTCCTAATTTCTTGTCGTAAAAAAATAAATTGTATCCATATATATATAGTTACTCATACTTCAATAATTGAAAAATAAATAAATTAAATGCATGATTTCCAATTATATTATGTATTAATGCTATTGCTTATTAGGTTCTTCAATAAGGCTTCATAATATGAATTTTAAAGTTAGTATTATATTTTTTATATATATTGTTATATAATATATATATATAATTGCACCTTATTGCAGACAATCGATCAGAATATGGCCACTAAGGACTTTTCTGCCCTGGTCGGAAAGCACATCAATAAAGCCACAATCAAGCGTGGATTGGCTTGCAAGCTAAGTCCCATTTTTTAAACGTATTTCCACAACTGTGTGTCTGTGTGTATCTGATGAAGAAAGAAAAATTGAGTCAAATTAAAGCCTAAACTTGTTGCGTGAACAGATACTGGATGTGATTCCTACTAGGTATTTTAGGGCATGTTTGGTTCATGAAGAGGCTGGGAATGGATCAATGGAATGGAATGAGATCTTATATACTTCTCCGGATCTAAATATATGACATAGTTACTACAAACTATATGGAATGAGATTTTATATACTCGTTTGGTCCTAAATATATGACATAATTACTACAAACTATACCCTATATTAAGGATTGGAGGTAGTATATCATGAATATATGTGCTTAATATGTTATTAATTTAGACTATATGAGAAAGATAAAATGAAGGTATCAATACCCTTAATTCATTAGTAGGATTGGGGATTGTGAGTGGAGACATCCCCATTTCATGAATCTGTAAATAGTCACAACATATCCATGGAAATAGGATGATCGTAATCATGCTAGAAAAGAGAAACCAGACAAAATAAATGTGAGAATAATATAATTCTGATTAATTATTAGATATTGGATATGAATTAGTAATTGAACAAGATGGGTCCTAAATGCACTAGTGCTGTTTGGTGTTCAGTATGAGTAATTAGTACTAATTATTAATTATAAAAAAGCTATCACGTTTGTGATTTATTGATTGACCAAGGGTTTGATGAGACCCTACGTACTTTTTTGTAAAATCCAGAAGAAAAGGAGAACTTATAATTAATTGGGATTTGGGAGCGAAGGCACCATAAACATCAAATAAGATCATATTCATATCTATCTAATAATGAAGCCTACCAAAGCGATGGAGACGAATTAAATTAAACAAACTCATGTTTTATTTAAGTACAAAGCTGTAAGGATTAAGGACAATGCAGTGAGATTCCTTGTTAAAAAAGAAAGAGCATTGATTGCTAATTTACTATTAGTCTATTACTATTATTATTACTCCTCTGCTCTGGCCCTATTTATAATAAGGTGAAGAAAGAAGTAATTTTTTTAATATATATATATATATATATATATTAAATAAATGTGCAATATTACTCATAACTTTTTATTATGTAAACTTTATTGAATTACATGGGATGTGCTATCTTAATGGTGTATGTAGTGTATATTAAAAAGAGATAAAGTTTAAAAGTTGATAAATTTTAAGAAAGAGTTAATGATGTTTGAGATTTTTCTTGATTATAGTAAAACATAATGAAAATGACTTATAAATATAACTAGAAAAAGCATTATACACATATAGTAATTCTCTCGGCACTATCACCAACACATTATTTGGTTAACAAATTAAGCACAATAATGAAAGCACAAAGTGATGCATTTGGTTTGAAAACACAACCACTTATATTCACCTAATCACGGACACAACGGCGCAATTAACACATCTTTTGATTATATAAATAATGTCTTCACACACTAAACTCATAATTGCAACATGATTTATTCATTGATAGATTGGTATGGCCATTTTCCCCCAAAAAATATATACTTGTATTCAATTTTTCATTTTATTTATTTAATAAACCTAGTTCGAAATTTTAGTTATCTCTAGCTACTTAGTTAATGATTAACTCTCTCATTACAATTCGGTATTGTAGTTGGATTCGCAGAACTTCTAGCTTAGTAGCTAGCTTGACTCTTTGGGCATCCATGTCTACCTCGTTAAAACAACTTGAACATGTGATGGTCTCACATGCGAAAACTAAATTTCTTTATCACAAGAATATGTGGTTATCATTTTCTCTTTATATATAAAAATAGATAATTATGTAGCAATGTTCGGTGTTAATTAGAGTGTTTTGAAACAACAGAGGAATAAGTAATAGCCGTGAGTCCGTGACTATAATTAAATTAGAGCACACAAAAAGTCGTGTTTGGTTTGAAAGACACAGTGATTTTCTAGGTGAATTAACTGACCTTGACGACTTATAATCTAACTAATCACGCATGCAACGGCGTAATTGACTATTTGTTTGAAAGAAAATTGGATGGCAAAAAGAAATTATATAATAATTCTGTGAATGTACTGCTCGAAATCATATAAAGAATTGGGTTAAGATCCAAAAAATACTCATAAACATTTAAAATGAGAACAAAAATGTTTGAACTATTATATATACATATGCAAAAAAGAGTGTAGGCCTTACAACAAAAAGTAACATTAGGTTGAATTTAACCATGCTAACGTTTTTGCTCTTATTTTAAATATTCATGAATATTTTTACATCTCTGAAAAATATATATATGGTGCAAAACATACTTTTGGTAAATTTTCATGATGTATTTTTACACTTTAACCATAAAAAGGAACGTGAACATCTAATTAACTAAAGGGTGGCGCACAATATGCACGTAAAGTTCTCGTTTTACATAATGAACGCCGGTTACAATGTCGTTGGTCATTATTTCATATACTTTTTGTCATGATAAATACGAACAAGAAATTAATTTATCTCATAATTACTACGTACATTGTAAGCATGAGATAATCTAACTTAACGTAAGAGGCAAGACAACGAAAGACGTGGTTTGGGTTTCATAAGGATAAGCAAGAATCCCAGAAAAGGCAATGGAAGATAAGAGGGAGAGATATGAAATTTTCCTCCAAATAAAGAAAGAAAGAAAGAAAGAAAAAGTGAATATCTAGTGATTTGGATATATGCATGTGAAAGAGGGTAGTTCTTGCGTATGGACTTCTATCTTGTTCGTCACTATCGAATTAATGAAACCGTTAAGGAGGTGAACAAAGACTTCACTGATTAATGAAGGATCATTGCAATATTTAGCTTTTAATTAATTAAAACTAATCGTAAGATTTTGCTTTGGTGCCAATATTGGTGGGGTCTCCTATAAATATTGAAGTGATATATGTCCCATGATATTGCACCTACAGAAGATATCCTTCAAGAGTCGCATGACTTGTACATTCTAGGAACTAACGTAGGACGTACGACGTCTGAACTCAGGAGTTTTTAAAATACTCTTATGCTTCTATTTATTTATAAGGTATTATATATAAAAGGAATTCTTTTGTCCTATTTATATATAAAACATAGCATTAAAAATTTTGTATGAATTTAGATTTTTACTCTTCATTTATTACAGTGAGCAACATTTACTCCTTTTGCTTTGAATCTATAGGAAAGGATTAGATATAATCTTGATGTGACCAACCAATTACAGTGTTTGGTTAATCTTATGTAATGTAAAGATCATTATATTGTGTGATGTCAATTATATCATTTGATCCAAGCAAGATTACACTATTAGAACTTATAAATAAAAATGCAAACATGTTTTAATCAAGTGAAAAAGACACTATTATCATTATAACTTTTAAATTTGACCAAAGTGTCCACCCATAAATGCTTTGGTAAATATTAAATAATTACCATTGTTAAATATTCTAAAAAATTAATTAGTTATATAAAAATATTTAAAAAAATTCCTCACTAAAAAATTATATTTTATCATTAAAAATATTAAATTATCCCATCAAATAATATTCCCACCATTAAATGTTAAAAAATTACCATGAACCCCTTCATAATATTTTCATAATTAAATATTAAAAAAATTAATTTGAACCCAACATTATACACTGCACAAATTGAAAAAATTACTTTGAACCCAACGTGTATATTTTATATATTTGTGTAGATAGAAATAATTTTGTCTCTTCCTATATTATTCTCATATATTCTTATTTTTATGTAATCGAACCAAACATTTCTAGTGCATATCTTTTCTTAATGGCGAACCAGACAAATTTATATAATCATCATTATATTACATTACCTTTGATTCTATGAACCAAAAAAGGCACTTTATTTTCTTAGGGAATAATGTATATTAAATAGGGATAAGATTAAAAAGTTAAATTTTAAGATAAAATTAACGAGGTTACAGGTTTTCTTAGTCTTTGAGCAATATGTTGAGACTTGAGAGTGCCTTATGAATAGGTATGAGAGGAGTCACACTGATGGTTAGAAAATTAATAATTTATGGACGATTCTGTAACTGAGGAAGGCTAACAGAAGCTTTCTCTAGCTAATTATATGGTTAACGAACATATACAGTCTAGGTTGCAAATGAAGGAGGGAAATGCGCCATGTGATGCTTCATAAAGTTTCTATGAACTAAACTTTTAGCTTATTCATTTAGTTAAAAAGGAGAATTGGGGCCGAAAGGAATATCTACTGTTAAGTGGAAGAATGGAACCTTCACGACTTTATATATAACGTACGCATAAAAAGGACCAATTATTTATTTTTAACTAACTTAAAGAACCCCAACCTAAAAAGGAACAAACCAGTCTTGAGCAATGAAACTACCGTTACCGTGTTCATCTCAACAAAGTTCAGATATACATGTTCCAATTAATTTCCTCTTAGGGAAAGCAACAAACGCAAAGATTATTGAAAATGATAGAAAAATACTATTTAAACTTCAAAATTATATTGACAAAAACATTAAAGTAATTGACAACTCGTTTTATTGTAAAATCACTTATTTAAGATTTTGAGATTTTCCCTAATATAATTCCTTAAAATGAAATTCAAGCCAGTATTTAAATTGATCGTAACATGATATAACGATAAAGGAGGATTAAGGGGACATGTATATGTTTATCGTTTTGACCACTACATTAATTTTCGCGGGTGAGACGGCGCAAATGACTCTTTATCTTTTCATGACAAAAGGAAAAGAGACGATTGTGGGACATCTTTAAACACAATCATAAGTGATTTATTGTAATCAACTTTCTAACAATTACAATTAGCCACTACATGTGATGTTATAATCCATTCTCACTTTCTTATTCGGTTCAATCACTTAAAATTAGTCAATTGACCGAATCTGATTTACACTTATCACATCGTAAATGCGTATGTTTAGGGTAGTAGTAGTGTAGTAAAGCCTTAAAGTAAAAAAAGTTGACATTTGGTTAAATGATAATGGTGATGTGAAGAAATATTTGGAGCAAGAATGGTTCGACAGACATGGGGAAACGTTGTCGTGTTGTAGGGATAGACATAAATTATGGAAAAGTTGAAGATGATGAGATGAAAGAGAAGTGGATGACCCCACCTGCATGCCATTAATTCAAACATGTTAAAAGAACAGGAGAAACCCCACCAAGGTATGGGATGATGATTCTAAAGTTTTGGTGTTCATTAATACCAATGATTAAGTTATATGATTTTGTCTGATCCTGTTTAGGCATAATCTTCTTTGGGCTCTTTGAATTACAAATTATCTGGCCCATTTTGAGATGAAGCCCAAACGGTGGCCCGTTCAAATGGGTTTCATGAATTGGACTAATGCCAACTCCTAAAATGACCTAAACTGATACTTTGGCTTGTTTATAAGGGCTCATTATTTATCAAAAATAAGAGCTCACTAACTACATTTCGTAATTTAAGAAAGTGATTAAAATTAGTTGAAAATAATATGTATGTATAAAATAAACTCATTTCTCCAAATACGCTCTTATTTATAATTAGTCAAGGCCTATCCAATGCACGGGTGAAAGGTAAAACATTTATTAATGTGTTGTTATGTAAAAAATCATCTAGATATCTAAAGCAATAATTAAAATATTAAATTAAATATTTACTAAATATTTTACACCTACCACCCCATTATTAATTTACAAAATATTATGTAATTATATTTTTCATTATCCATCTTTCATAGCCGTCTTTTTTTTTTTGTTTTTTTTTTTTCGTGTTTTGAGGTTGTCATTTTGCCGATGTGTCGGTCGAAAAGATGTTTACTACTCTACTTTTATATAGTTAAGATGAAGAAAGTAAGAGAAAGAAATAAAGTAATATAAGTATAACCAACATTTTAATTAATACAATATATATAATCAACAATAAGTAAAAATAGAATTAGACAATTTTTGTTGAACTCTTAAAAAAAGGACGAGAGTATGATTTTGATTTCATGAATCGTTGAATTGGAACTTGGAAGCAAGTGGATGCTTTAAATCTCTGGCAAACATTTCAAAGAAAGAATGTACTACTAAGTAAGAATAATCAACACATTCTTAGTTATTTGTTGGGAAAATAAGAATAAAAAAGAAAGAGAGGGATAATTTGGTGAATGCATCATAACTCAAATCCCATCTCTGCTACGTACATTGCTACTATAATATTATTAATTTACTGGATGATGATGATGATGATGTGCATATATATATTCCTGACAGATTAAAGGTTTGAAATGAAAGAGATATTTGGAATTTATTGTCACGTATCGTTGAAAACGGGAATATAATTGGTGTGTGTTTGTCTAGTAATGAGCCTTTTTATCTGGTTCAAGAAAAAGGTAATGCCCCCACAAGCATGATTGGAACCATTATTGCAGAATATCATACTCATTTCTTTTACCTACTCCTCTTCCATCCTTCAAATTATTCCCATATAAATTCTATTTTTCTTTTTAAATGGAATAAAGTTTATTTTTTATTTTTAAAAAAGAGTTATACACTAACAGCTTGATGTGATAAGCAACATACTCATCACTTTCGACTTACCTTACAGAGAAACTTTCATACTATTACTAATCTGCAAGATTATTGACTGTCAAGCTGATCATATATATATTTTCACTTAAACAACCAAGATACCAAGAAGATTAACGTACAGCACAGCTGGATTGTGTACTGATTTTTATAAATTATAGATCAAATTAAGTACACACAAGTGCTTAGTATTAAAATATTTTGCAAGTGAATGAAGCTGATAATTTAAAGAATATATGTTGATGGGGCTTTACGACGACAAAACATATTCTCTCTCACTAATAAATGACAAAGCACATGTGTCGTGAAGAAAGACATGTCCATAAAAGTGCTTGATTTCCACATTACTGTTATTATTTTAGGATCCATACTCATATGGCAAAGTGGTATCTCTGAGTGTTGCTTCCAAATTAATTGGCATCTTACATAGAAATATGAAATAAACCAAAACGAGGCAACCACATGGGACTTGTAAAAGATACCACTTTCTATGTCTCTTGGATTTAATAAAACTTGCATTACATATAAGGTTATGTACATATACAATGAAGCTGTCATGGGCACAGAATCTAATTCTGGCAAAAATTGGCAACCTCTCTCTTATTGTCCATCTCAGTTTGACCAATCTCCTAAAGTGGCTGTGTGTTTTTTTTAACAGGCTCTAAGTTCTGAACTGTATTGCTTCTGTGGCATTTTTGAGCTGTTGTTGCTGTTGCTGCAGCTTTTCCGTTGTGTTATTTTTTTAATCTTATATTTTCTCATTGGCAGGATCAAGAGAGAGAGACATTCACTTTTTCTCGGGACAAGGAGACATTCACTTCTTCAATGCATAATATTGGCAAGATTCAACACTCCTTAATTATTAGTATTACATTTGTATCTGTGTTGCACATGCTAGGGCTATTATTATCACTTGCATCCTAAAAAAAGATTGTAATGTAAAATTTAGTTTTAATTGGACCTGCATTTTTTTTTCCCTTTGTGGGAGGGATATCTTTTATTTAAATCAGGGTAGACACTAATAAGTGCTTGTTTTGGCCATTGATTCAGAGGTAATGTAAAAGAATGTAATGCATTGTAATGATGATTATATGGAATTATTTGGTTCGTGATTAAGGAAAGATGATACATATGCATAAAAACATGAGAATATATGAGAACAATATAGTAAGAGACAAAAGTACCTATGTCTATACATATGTATAATATACATGTTGGGTTCATAGTAATTATTTTCAATTTATACAGCCGCAGGTTGCGTTTATGGTAATTTTTTAATATTTAGTGGTGGAAAGATTATCTAATGGGATATTTTAACATTTTTAATGGCGGAATATAATTTTTTAAAATTTTATATTATTAATTATTTTTAAAATATTTAGTGGTTATAATTACTTAATAATTAGCAATGTTTATGGGTGGATACTTTGGTTAATTTAAAAATTATTATGACAACAATGTTTTTTTTTGCTTGATTATATAATGTCTGCATTCTCATTAATCAATCATAGCATTGTAATCTTGATTACATCAAATGATGTAATTCAAACTACAAAATGTAATCATATTTGTATGACATATACCGAACCAAACACTGTAATCGATCTTTTGCATCATGATTACATGTAATCCTCTATCATAAAATCGAATCAGACATACTATAAATATATAAAATTACAAGCTGTGGTCGACTTCACTACTTTCCACTTGGATGTTTAATATCCATATCTATCACGTCTATCATGTTAACCTCATGGAGTTATTTTTCTATGCATATAAAATAAAAGTACATAACCCCTCATCCTTCAATTTAACTGGCAAAAGAGTGGAATACTTTCACCAAAAAAAGGAGGTTTGATCCTAGAGTTAGTCAAAGTATTGGGAGATGCATCCTAGCTCCTGGCCTCCTAGGTGTCTAGATAAATGTCTAAGGGTAATAGACGCTTCCCTCTCTGCCTAAATTGGTATCACTTAAGAGGAAAGGAGACTTCACTCTATCCTTAGATTGTGAGTGGCTAACCCATGTGGGTTTAGTCGAAAACTCACTGGGTTAATCCATTTTCGAAAATCTTATTATCAAAAAATGAGAGTACATATTCTTTCAACTTTTGGCTCAATGAAATGAAAAATTTCGGTTAGATAGGGTGAGGGTGGCAAAAGGATGAGATCCCATGTGAACGCTGGTTCGGATTCGGAGTAGGGACCACTCAATCTGACCATCTCCAATCCACTTGGCTCCAAATACCCAATCATCCACCGTTGAAGTCCTCATGTTGTGAATGGTAAATAGAAACAATTATTTAAAGATGAACATGAACTACTCAACTGCCCGACAGAAACTCACATGCTCTCCTGTTACCCATTCCTCATAACAAAAATTTAACAAATTAAAAAAAAAAAAAACCATAATACTTCTATTTAAAAAAATCCAACTCTTAATCATTCCCAAATTGGTATATTTGCTCTATGGTCTCTATGGGTCCCAACACCCTCCAAGTCTACACGTGTCGCCAATCAATTGGCGGTGATTGTCACATGCCCTCATTATTCCCATATTCCCAGCCTTCATCTTTACATTACCCACCGACTCACATTAACTCCATGCTCTATAACCCGTTTCGTTTCAAACCCGTGCCCGGTCAAAACCCGAGAGTAATCGGTCAAGCCATGTCTGCATTGGGCTCCGAACTCCCACCAATGTTCCATCGCCACGTGGCTTTATCTCATTGGAAGTTCAACTGGAATCCAAGGACGCTTTTTCGATTATATAACCACCCGTCGACGGTTTTCTCTTCGTCATTCGCAACTGACTGCGGGAAGCAAGAAAATGGCGCGAACTGCTCAGCTCCCTCTCTCAGCTCTTCGCGTCCTCACTGTGCTCCTCTTGCTCCTTCCTCTCTGGCCAATAGCCGCCGGCCACAACTACGCAGACGCCCTCCGAAAGAGCATTCTGTTTTTTGAAGGCCAACGCTCGGGCAGAATCCCTCCGGATCAACGCCTCCGATGGCGCCGTGACTCAGCATTGCACGACGGAGCCACCGACGGGGTATGTGAAGCTTCATTTCGTTCAATTTTCACTTCCACGACGCTGTTTCTAACGTGCATTGTGTTTTCATTTTAGGTGGACTTAACCGGCGGTTACTATGACGCCGGCGATAACATTAAGTTCGGGTTCCCGATGGCTTTCACGACGACGATGTTGTCTTGGAGCATCATCGACTTCGGGAGGGCAATGGGACCGGAGCTTGGAAACGCCGTGAAGGCGGTGCGTTGGGCTACCGATTACCTGCTGAAGGCGACGGCGCGACCGGGCGTCGTGTTTGTGCAGGTAGGCGACCCGTACTCGGACCACAACTGCTGGGAGAGGCCCGAGGACATGGATACGTTACGCACAGTGTACCAAATTGATGGGGCCCACCCGGGATCAGACGTGGCTGGCGAAACAGCAGCTGCGCTAGCGGCTGCCTCCATCGTGTTCAGATCACGTGACCCCGCATACTCCCGATTGCTCCTCAATCGAGCCGTTAGGGTGCGTCGCTCTCACTCTTTTTCATTCCTCTCTTGCCTTTTTAACCTTTTGGCGAAAGTTTCTGAGTATATGTTAAAAATAATAATTAAGTTACAAAATATAGATTGAATTTCCCAACACACGAAAAAGAAACTCGCAGTTTCACTGGTGACATGAAATAGCTTTTGACTATTTGCACGGAAATAATAAAACCAAATCACTTTACTGGGATTTGCATTCTCTTTTGTTTTTTTTTTTTGTTATAATCAAATGAACGTACCAATAATCGCATTAAAATTTCATTACGAGAAAAAAGTCATCGTCAGAATATAAATTCATGTAAAATTACTAAATTATCTAGGTTCCAGTTGATGGTTACAGTTAGTTTATTTTTTGTTCCTCGAAAAGTATCAGTAAGTTTTTGAGAAAGGGAGATTGTTAATGAGTACAGGAAATTTAGGCATTAAATTAAAATAGAATATAGCACTTTCTTGAAAAAGAACAGACACATTAGTGGCGAGCATTCATTTTTTTTAGTTCTTCCGTCAAAATATCGTGATAAATTGACCGTTGCTGGGAAACGGCATGGCTATGCCATGTGCAGGTGTTCGAGTTTGCTGACAAGCACCGTGGTGCGTACAGTAATAGCCTGCGTCGCGCTGTTTGCCCATTTTACTGCGACGTCAATGGTTACCAGGTAAGTCCTACTACAATTCCTAGCCGTTAGATTACATCAACATAAAAAGAGAACGAAGTTGACCCACACCCACATCGTTGATGCGGATGTTGATAGGACGAGCTGCTTTGGGGAGCAGCGTGGTTGCACAAGGCTTCCCGTAGGCGTCAGTACAGAGAATACATTGTGAAGAACGAGGTGGTGCTGAGAGCAGGAGACACCATTAATGAGTTTGGTTGGGACAACAAGCATGCTGGGATTAACGTCCTTGTCTCCAAGGTAATAACGCCTTTCTTTTTACCCTGTCACACTACATTTGATTCAATCTAATTCTATTTTTAATATTTTGGTAATTATGTCATATTAATTTCTTTAATCTGTAGGGGTAATGTGTGCGCGCTTATAAAAAATAAATATGCTTTTGTCTTTTATGTGTTGTTTTTAGTTTTCCTTTTCTTTCCTTGTGTCCTGTTGGGCATGTGGAACAACAATCAATCAAGGTAGAAGAATATGAGTATTTAGATATAAAAAAAAGTTCTGTACATCACGTGGTGTGGAATGTGATTCACTTTTTATTGTAGTTAGGTGGCAACTCACAATTCAATCGGACCCATATTTATAATTTTCAACTTTATATGGATAATGTAGTTATGACATATTGTGAACTTAGAAGCATGTAACATTATCCATATTTATAATTTTTAGAAAATGAAAAACTTGATATATGGCATACTCGTATTGGTGGGCCAACCAGAGAATGTATGTCATATGAATAATACTGTGCAATGAAGTAGTGCTACATAAGGAACGTAAATGTATATTGGATTTTTAGAAGCTTAATGTGTTGCTGATCTGTGTGTGTATGAAAAGTCAAGATGCGGAATAAGAAAAAAGGTGTTGGTGTGAGAAAATGCTGATGATGGCACATGATGGCCATTGGGTTTTTGGGTTTCATGTCGGGCCATCATCTTATTTTGTGAATCCAAGCTGGACATTCTCTAATAATTGGATGAAACTGTCAAAGACAAAACTGCCCCTGATTTTCCAATCATAATTTGGACGATACTGTGCACATTCGTCGTTTAGGTTAATCATTAGAAGTAGAATTATTGGGGCATGTTGTTTTGGAGGTAATGCCCTGCCCCTTCAATCAGAACAGTACTGGGGTCCTAAAGTCATTTCCATGAAAATGGTGAACATCTGGAGCAAAAGTCTTCGCCTTATTTCTCGACAGCCATCCCTTTGGGATCTGGCAAGAGAGTGGGTCCCGTTATTATCAGTTGCTGCTTCATGCATGTGCCTAAAGGTTGGATGCCTGGATCTATGGCTCTTCCCATACTCTCAGCCATAATTTTCTGCACAGTCACTTTCCTCAAAGGCGATTGCGACTTTACTGTCGTCTTTTGCTATGTCTATGTGTGTGTTTGAAGGATGAGAGTGATTATAGCTAGAAGGAAGAGAATGTGAACATGATTATCAACACATAATCAATCCATGAGAAAAGGGAAAACTTAATAAATGTATCTCTACTACTGTCTGCAATCTGCATGAGTATGTACTTTTGGATTTCGTTTGGGTCAGATCTCTTTCAGAGAGATGAGAATGGCCGAAATTCAAAAGGTTCCTCTGTATGATTTTCTTCCTTTATTTGTTCAATTACCGTGCAGGAGGTGTTGATGGGCAGAGCAGAGTATTTTGGTTCGTTCAAGCGAAACGCAGATGGATTTATCTGTTCTATATTGCCAGGGATTTCTCACCCTCAAGTTCAATATTCCCCTGGTATATATTTTTTCCTTATCTCATTTTTTGATAATGGACCATGTGAATGATCGAACTACGGAGTGATTTTATTTTACTGTGATCATATGAAAAACTACATCTCCGAACTAAAAAAGCGTAGCGTGCAATATATTAGAAGTCACAAAGCTATATGTAGTTTGATAAAATGGCACCCTATTGAGAAAACAGCATAGTACATGTATCATTGAGTGTGAGGGGGGAAAAGTATCATGTCCTTTTACCAAAGCCATTAATCATGCATTGCTTTTTAAAGAAGACCCCAACAAAAAAGCCATTGATTGTGTGAGTCTGTGTTTACGGTTACCCGCATCGGAAAATGGCACTTAATTATTGCAGTGAGGGAGGAGCACTGTAGTTTTTGCAAACCAAAAGTAAATAAAACTAATGCATGTTGTGGGTTCATTTTTGGAAAATAGGCGGGCTCATATTCAAGGCTGGAGGTAGTAACATGCAGCATGTAACGTCTCTGTCATTCCTGATTTTAGCCTATTCCAATTATCTCAGTCATGCCAATAAGGCCGTGCCATGTGGCGACACCACTGCCACCCCTGCCTTGCTCAAACGCCTTGCCAAACGCCAGGTAATTTCTCATTCCTATGTAAGCTGAGAGATTTCTTGGATATTGCTTAGCTCATGTTCATTTGCTCCAGTTCCTCTTAACAGTGGGTCCCAACTCATAGTGTGACATCAAACGCTTCAATTATTCCTTTTCTTAAATTTTCAACATCAGACAAAATTAACGGCTAGATAATTGTCTTTTCTGAGTTTATAAGTAACTGGGTGACTGTAGGCTGGTCCCCAAACCGAGCCACCTCATAGTGGTGACTACTGATTGAGGGACGATGTGGTAATTTTGCACGAATCATTCTAACATGTGGAATGCACGTGGCTCAGGTGGACTACATTCTCGGAGATAATCCGCTGGGGATGTCCTACATGGTTGGATACGGGGAACGCTACCCACGGAGGGTCCACCACCGGGCCAGCTCCCTTCCTTCTGTGGCAGCCCATCCGGCCCACATCGGGTGCAAGGCTGGGTCTCGTTATTTCCTGAGCTCAAACCCAAACCCCAATATATTGGTAGGAGCGGTGGTGGGCGGGCCCAACAACAACACAGACGCATTCCCTGATTCAAGGCCCTTCTTCCAGGAATCGGAGCCCACCACATATATCAACGCCCCGCTCGTAGGGCTGCTGGGTTTCTTTGCAGCCCACCCTTGATGGTCGGAAAATTGGCGATTCCTAGTGGTTGGCAAAATGGTCGCCCTGTAGGAAAAGCAAAAGATTGAAGGTAAAAATAGAAGGCAAATTGTGGGTAAAAGAGAGGTCATTGTGGGAGGTAACATTATGGTTATTTGTGAAAGATTTGTGGTTATGTATCGTGGATTATGAATAGTAAAAGTGGAATGAATTTGCATGCTAAAGTTGGATGATGGGGAATAATTTGCCCCAAAAAGCCGTACATGGTGGGGCCAGAATTTCAAAATGATGATAATAATGTGTAGAACTCAAATAAATAGATGACTGTTACCTAACGCGTTAACTGGGAAGAATGCAAAATGAGTAGCCCTCCTCCACATATAATTTAAAATAAGAAAAGGGGGATGTGGATTGGACATGATGTTGGTTACAATGGTGGCAGAAAGCAGAGGTAAAAAAGTTGGGAGCTTTGTGTGGTTTGGGGGTTGAAAATGAAGGATCCATCACTCTAAGATGCAAATCACTGTGATTATTGTGATGAAGAAGACCTACCAGAAAATAACCAAGGACGACATACGATTGTACATAATCATGTTAAACGAAGACGTTAAATATAAATATCTCGCACAAAGACCAAAGAAAATTTAAAAAATTGCGCCAAAGGCTTGACCATGATTGCAATTCCAAGTGGGAAATAGTTTAAGGTTGGTATGATTTCGTAAACGCCTCTAAATAGTAACAGAGTTGATCTAGTCTTCATATGCGGGCCCGCTTTTTACTTGGTTAACTTTGGCGTGTGATTTGATCAAGGGTGGAACGCGAGCTCTGAAAAGTTGGACGTTTAATTAAACGTCAGCTTAACGGAGTCCTTGAATCTGAAGGCGTGATGATTAGGAGCATTTTATTATGGAAGGGACAAATGAGTCTTTTGAATATTCATCAATAATTGGTCGGTAGATGCGCTGGGTCTTGGTCGTTATTTCCCCGAAAGTCACTTTAAAATCGTTTTGAAACTTTAATTCCTGATCACTTATAACTTGTACACGCATATAATAAAAAAATGCATCGTGAAGTGAATAGCGTGTTGTGTGGAGTGAAGAAGTGCACACACCATGTCCCACATTGTATTTGTCTTCATTCATAAATGCATTCCCCTTAATACGTTGCCCCTTTAAACTTCACCCAGCCAACCTGGGCTCCACACACACCCCTATCATCTTCTTCCCCATTTTTAACCAAGCTTGGCCCCACAGTCACACACCCTTATTATCTTCTTCCCCATTTTTATTCCATTTGTTTTTGTCATTTCTTTCTTTTTTGAGATCGAAATCACCACACATGTCAGAAATTATGACTATAGTAATGCAGACGCGGTTGAGAAGGGGATAAGAGCATCCCAACTTGACTTTGACTTGTATTAATGCTTAAGTATATGATTAGTATTAATAGGACCTTGTCCCTCACAATTCACAAGTTAATTCTAGCTTCCTCATCTCCTCATCTCTCTGTGTGTGTTAACGTTGTGTGGCGATATATCATCCATTCTTTCTCATCACCCTCATCTTTACCTTTCTCCTTTAACTAACTCTCTTTACAGACATCATTATGTATCCCCAAAGCCCAAATGCCCACGGTAGGCCGCCCCACAACGCCCAGCAGCCCCCTGCGGCCGGCATCCCTGTCAGCGCCGCCTCCAACTCCTACTACTCCACCGGCTCTTACACGGAGTCCAACAACTCGCAGTTGCCGCCCCCCTCCTACCATGTTCGCCCCAAGCAGCCCCGCGTTGACTGGTCCACCGGCCTCTGTGACTGCACCTCCGACGTTAAAAACTGTACGTAATTTCTCCTGCTCTTAATTAATTACCCCACAAATTAGAAGGCTTTAGTAATTAACATATATGTGTTTGTATTAATTCTGCAGGTTGCATCACGTGCTGGTGCCCCTGCATCACGTTCGGGCAGATAGCTGAGATCCTTGACAAAGGCTCCACATGTAAGTATAGACAGTGATTAGATTGAATTGATTAATTACATGGTAATTATTGATGATGAGATTAAAAGAATGGAATGGGCAGCTTGCGGGGCGAGCGGGGCGCTGTATACGGTGGTGGCGTGTGTGACTGGATGTGCGTGCCTCTACTCATGCTTCTACAGATCAAAGATGAGGCATCAGTTCTTGCTCAAGGACGACCCTTGCTGTGACTGCCTCGTCCATTGCTGCTGCGAGCCCTGTGCTCTTTGCCAGGAGTACCGTGAGCTCCAGAACCGCGGCTTCGACTTACTCATCGGCTGGCACGGCAACGTCGAGCAACGCAACCGTGAGCTGGCTTTGACCACCGCCACTGCTCCCCCCGTAGAGACCGGCATGACCCGCTGATCGATTTCATCCTTTATATTATTCTCTTTCTGCCTCCATGCTTACTTACATCTTGTTTTTTTAATTATATAATTATAATGGTGTGTGTGTAATAACAAGATCCAAAACCCTTTCGTTTGGGTATTGATGATATCATATGTTGTAATTATATATTAGTCTCACCTCGCATTACTGTATGATCCATTTATAAAGAATCTTTCTACTACTTCTGAATATTTTTTTGGGGGCTGTGCTGTGATCGCTCTTAATCTTGTTTTATAATTAATAATCACGGGTAAGGGCCAATTAATCCTCTCTCATCTCATCATGAGGTCGTCGGTCTTGTTCAAACTCTCCGGCGGTAGACTTGGCACGCGCAGTACATACCAATACAAAATATAATTAAATAGCCCGGTCAATCAGCTTTTTATATATAAAAAAATGTACACTCTACAATAGTTTCATCAAAATCAACATGATCGATCATATTACTTTTCTAGTGATTAATATGAGACGTATTTTTAAAATTCATCACCGTCTTAAATATAACTTATATGTTTTATATTTGTCAATATTTTTATAATTTACTCTTGTTGATGAATGAATAAGGAGATGAAATAAGAGAATTAAAGAAAATGACTAGGTTGTTTTAGAAAAAATGCATATCATATTAACTAATTTAATGAATTTTCTTAATCTATTTAAATTACGTAAATATATTTTATATTAAAGACAAAAGGAGTAATATTTATTGGAATCAGTGTCATTATAGCACGTTCACTTCATCGTATTGGAGGCTTGGGAGGTATAAAT
This sequence comes from Acacia acuminata, assembly GCA_019022655.1. Lineage (NCBI taxonomy): Eukaryota > Viridiplantae > Streptophyta > Magnoliopsida > Fabales > Fabaceae > Acacia > Acacia acuminata. The sequence goes on along the minus strand of JAFJYI010000076.1, from coordinate 2,425,177 downwards.
TTTTCAGTCCATGTGCTCTCCCGTTTTGAGAATGAATGCGTGACAGTTTAATTACCTCACAAAAATAATGTTCATGGGGGGTTGCTTTCCCCTCTAACCAAGCTATATATGCTAACAAACTAAATAAAATTAAATCAAGTAAGTACTGGCCTTGCCTTGCCTTCTACTGAATCTTGTTTTTTCCCCAGAAGAATGGTTTTGTGGTGATGTGGTATTCAATGAATGAACCAATGAGCCGGCCTATCTACGCTTTTCCTTGATCTTTAACTCCACCACTATATACCTAATAAAATATCCAGTAACCATAATTAATATACTCATGATTCATTTACTGAAGAATAATGAAGCTCGTTTCTCACCAACACTGTTCTGTACTACGTACGCCTCAGCTGATATATTATGGATAACGAAGATGCCATCCAGGAGAATGAATGTTTAATTTTGATGGCAAAGTAGTGTTGGGTTTCTTCGACTAGCTAGCAAGTTTTGCTACCGGAGAATGAATGAACACTATTGTGTGAAGTGAAGTAGTAGGGGGTGCCATTAGTAGTTTTTGTGGCTCAGGGACTAGAGCGAAGCTGGAGATTAATCAAGTGTTGTGCCGGTTGCATAACGTGGTGGTCTCCTTGCGTCATGTTTGGGCAGATAGCACACATACTGGATAAAGGGTCACCTTACACTATAAATTATGTTTTATATTTAGGACCAAAAGAGCAATTAATTTATTGAATATTATCAAATTGAGACGAAATGAGCAACTTGTGAAGCGGGAGGTACAATTGTTGTCAAACTCACTAGGGTCAGGGATGGAGGCAGGGGGTGCTAGGGGTGGCCTCCGTGCCCCTAAAATTACAGAATGTGACCTAAATTTTTTAGAAAATTATATTTCAGACTTGTACAAATTTCAATATTTTCATTTAAGTCCTTACTATTTGTTTCGTGAAGGGACTAAAATGAAGATATTGAAATATTTTTCGAGCTGAAATATAATTTTATAAAACTTTGGATTCTATTCTATAATATTCGCTCCCCTTAATTGTAATTTCAAGCTCTACCACTGTCGCCAGCTGACTTTAATTTTATCGTTTTCATGTTTCTAGTTTATAAAATCGTTTCAATTAGTCACTTTTAAACTCATGATAGTTATAAACTTTGGTCAAACTCGCAAGTTCACATACTAAATTTATCATTTTTATATACGTTTTTAGCTACATTATAAAATCGTGTTAATTAACGTGCTTTTAAACCCCTAATAACTTTTTTGATTGGATGGCTTTGTATATAAATTTTATACCAAAAAATTATTGAGTAAGATAAATTATGAATGTTAAAAGATTTAGTTCTAAGGCAAAAGTATACTCTTTTTTTTTTTTTTTTTTTAGAAAAGAAGTTCTCATCTCTCCTAAAAAGTGTGATCGCGGGATTGAGATCAAGGTTTGCCCCCTGAGGTTTAGAAGGCAAAAAGTTCTCATCTCTCCTTAAAAGTGTGATTCCCGGGACATGAAACCGCGAATTGTGGAAATGACCGGCACGGCAATATCGAGCAACGCAACCGTGAATTGGCTTTGATCACCACCACTGCTCCCGCCATTGAGCCCGGACCCGCTGATCGACTTTCATCCCTTATATTATTCTGTTTCTGCCTCCATAATTGCCTTTTTTTAATGGTCGAATCCTCCATACTTACATCTTCGTATTATAATTATAATTACACATATAATTGTGTCCAAACCCCTTTAGTTTGGGGTATTGACACCATGATGCAATTATTATTAGTCTCAACTCAACTCACATTAATTACTGTACGATCCATTTATAAATAATCGTTTACTTCTATATTCATTAGTTATATCGCTCTTAATATTGTTTTTAATAAGCTTTCTCCCAAATTACGCGTAAGGGCTCATTAAGCCTGATCTCATCTCCTCAGGTCGTCCGTCTTGTTCAAAGTCTCCAACGGCAGCCTCATGACCAATACAAAATTAATGGACCCAGTCAAACAGCTTTTATATATATATATATATATATATATATATAAACTACATGCAAGAATACTTTCATCCATATAAATACTCCAATTCATCTGAATCAAGAAATGGTAATTAATTTATTAAATTTGTTTTAATAAATTCAAAGAAATTTCCTACTCTGTGACAGCCTGCCTCACAAAAAATAATGTTTATGGGAAGTTGCTTTATGTAACCAATTAGCTAAGTAAATAAAACCAAGTAGGTACTGGCCTTGGCTTGATCCACTGGATCCTCTTTTTTCAGAAGAATATGGTTTTGTGGTCCAAATCCAAAGAGCCCGTCTACGCTTTTCCTTTAGTTCTTACTCCAACCACGTACTGTGCATAAATCATCCTGTAACCATCATAAGTTCATAACTATACTGATGATTCATTTGTCCCGACAGTTTATCAAAAAAAAAAAAAAAAAAAAAAAAAAAAAAAAAAAAAAAAGTTCATAACTATACTGATGATTCATTTGTACAGTAACCACTATATGTATTGGTGTTGGGTTTCTTGGACCAGCAAGTTTTTGCTCCAGGATTACTGAATTTTGTTTGATCCCCTGTAACAGGACCACATTATACTCTGGTTTGTGTTACACCAATCAGGATATTATAATGAATCTGATTTGGTGAATAATATCCAACCGTTCCTTGCGCTGCGCTTCTTCCTCACATCCTCCAATTATATAAGTCACCGTCTGGTAGCAATGCAACCGATAATTGGTTTTGACCACCGCCACTGCTCCTGCTGTCGTTGAGTCCGCCATGACCCGTTGACTTCATCTATCCATTAGTGTGTTTCTGCTCCCTCAATATAATATCCACATCTTGTTATTATAAATTGTGTGTGTTTGCAACAAGATCCAAACCCCTTTAGTTTGGCGTATTGACATCATGTTGTAATTAAGTCACATTACAGTATGATCCATTCATAAATAATGTTTTACTTCTAAATCAGTTATATCTTGATGTTTTCTTTTTGGTACTATATATATGTATATGCTCGCTCTTAATTTTTATTATGGACTCATATACGAGGCCCATTCAGCGTATGGCCCAACAAGGGGCAACCAATGTGACACAGAGGTGGCGGCAAAGCATTTTGGCTTGGACGCACAAAGGTCCGTGAGTTCAAACCTTGACCCTACAAGTAAACTCTATAAATAAGAGGTAAACTCTAAGATATGTGCACACACACCATCCCCTTTGGCTAACGCCTATTCGTGCATAGTGATATGCTAGTCTTATATGTATCTGATCCATAGCTACCTAGGAGAGAGTTAACCAATCCAATATCAATCCACTAATCCAACAGACTAGACATCTTTGTCGCACCAGACAGAACATTGGCGCCGTCTATGGGGAATTGATAAATTTTGATTCCTAGGACCAAAGATGGTCAATACCAGAAGCAGCAATCAGATGTTGTTGCACGGCCAAGTGCATGAAAACCCATTGCAACAAAATCAAGAACTGTTGTAACCTAGGGATGTTCCGGTTTCAACGCAGTGCATGTTAGCGAAGATGTATCAGATACATCTTCCTCCCCAACACTTGCGCCAAATCCTCAAAATGTGATTGTCCAACGAGTACCTCCTTAACAAATTCATGTCGCCGATCCGGAAAGTCGCCTCGTTCAAACTGCTTTAAATGTTATATTGAGGCGGATTGAGGAGTTGGAGAAACACAACAATCTTCAAAGACAAGAGGATGTCAGAATAATGCAGTTTTGGAGGGGCGTCTTTCATGTATGGAGAACCCAACCTGTGCTCAAAATATTTAACCCTCCTCAGGTTAACGCTCTAGATACTACTAGGGTAAACACTGGAAGTCCTGTTCAACTTGATGCTGGACCTCACACACGAGTTAACAACGCTGAAGATAACCCGACTAGTCGAGTCTTGGCTCCGATTCTTGAAGTTCAGGGTTCAAGTCCCATACAACAAGCCAATAGGCTAAGATTAATCGGAATGGAAGAGATCAGCGCTGGGATGTGGTGCCTCAAGCGCAAAATGCTCTTGGGAAATATAGGAGGAAGAACGTAAATAGGGGCAATATAACAACAGTCCTTTCGCTAACGAGATTGCGAATGCTCCTCACCTGGATGATTTTGATTCAATCATTTTGCCAAAGTATGGTGGAAGTCAGGATCCACAGGCCCATCTTAATACGTTCGATATGGATATGTTTGTGAGGGAATTCGATGAGCCCATCATTTCCCGGTTATTTGCTGCAACATTGACAGGAGCTGCACAAACATGGTTCACACCTTCTTTGTAAATTCAATCTAGAATTTTGAAGATTTGGAACACAAGTTCTTGTTGAATTTTGCAACAAGCAAAAAATAGCCAAAGTCCGAGTTCGCTCTCGGCAAGATTAAACAGCAACTAGGGGAAATGCTTCAAAAGTATTTGGACCATTTTAAAGATGCCGCTTCACAAGTGCATGGATTGGCAGAAAATGTGCACGTGCACTTAATCGTAGCCAGCTTAGGCATTGCATCTCGGCTGGCGAGATCAATTTATAAGGATCCCGTAAAGACCCTGGTGGAGTTTAGAACCCATTCAAAGAAGTATCTAGAATTGAAGCAAATGGAGATTGCCAATGCTGCGGGAAAGAAGTGGAGGAGGATTCCAACTCCGAAAGAAAAGGAACAACCAGGCAATCAAAAGCAAGAATCCCGTGGAAGGAACCCGAACAATAAATCTCGGGTCGGGAAGTATGAAGCCAAGTATGAAAAGTATACTCCTTTAAATGTTCCACGATCTCAAATTTGAAGGGAGGTAGCGCTGACCGAGATGAAGAAAGCGGACCGACCTTGACCACTTTACAACAAGGCAAGGGTAGATCAATCCCGGTTCTAGGCATTCCATAATGGACCGGGACATACGACTGATCAATGTTGGGATCTGAGGTATGCTGTAGAGAAATTTGTCAGAGAGGGAAAATTACGACAATACGTGATTAAAACCCAAATACGGAGGAATAATAAACGCAAGCAAGAAGGTCGTAGTAAGAGCCCATCACCTGAGAAGAAAAGAAGAGATGAAAATCAGAAGAAACCCGACAGCAACGATGATGAATTTCAAGAAGCTGAGTTTGATTGCAACGTTATCAGCGGAGCTCTTGGAGGAGGGGGAGATACGGTAAGCCAGAGGACAAAGTACTTAAGGAAGGTCCTTTCAATAAGGGATCATCCAAAGTTTAAAGATGATTCTAGCAAGCCAGAATCTCCTCTATTGTACTTTGCCAAAGAAGATTTGAAAGATGTAGTTGGGGTCACGAAGATGGTCTGGTGGTTACGGGAACCTTGGTAAATTGTCGGGTTAAGAATATTTTCATAGATGCTAGGAGCTCTGCCAACATCATCCTTTGGGATGCTTTCAAAAGAATGAATCTTGATCAAGAAGATTTGAAGTCGTGTAAGACAACCCTCATAGGTTTTAATGGGGAACACACTCCTCCTAAGGGGTTCATTGATCTAAGGCTAACGTTGGGAATAAAGGAAGCATTCAAGTCAGAACAAGTAAGGTTCATCATTGCCGACTTTCAATCTACATATAATATAGTCTTGGGAAGGCCAACTATTCACAACTGGGATATATTGGTTTCCACCAAGCATCAGAAGTTGAAGATGGTGACTAACAATAATAAAATTGTCACTATTAATGGGGACCAGAAAGAATCTTGGCGGTGTTATTTTGAAAACGGTCAAAGAAGGTGAAGGTGGACCTTCCTCCCCACCCCGGATTTGCGAAGGAGATAGGATCGTGAAGCAGGGGTAAAGAGCGTCAGCATAGTAAACCAATAAATATGGTGGAGTTAGACATGCGAGAAGAAGCTGAGATCCTAAGGTCGGAGCCAGACAGAGAGTTGGAGAACCTTGCGTTGGGTGATGAGCCTGGGTAAGTCACAAAAGTGGGCAAAACAATGACCCCGGAAGTTAGAACCGGGTTAGAAGATTTCTTGAAGAAGAACCGGGATGTTTTTGCCTGGAAGTCATCAGAGATACCCGGAATTGATCCTAAATTCTGCTGTCACAAATTAGCAATTAGTCCGAATCAGTTCTGGTAGCACAAAAGAAACAAAAACTCGGTCCACAAAGGCAATAGGCTTTGGAAGAACATGTTAAAGAGCTACTCGAGGCCAGATTCAAAAGGGAGATACAGTATACCACTTGGTTATCCAATGTGGTTATGGTGAAGAAACCAAGTGGAAAGTGGAGAGTGGAGAGTGTGTACGGATTACACCGATCTGGATAAAGTGTGTCCTAAGGATTCATATCTAATGCCTAACATTGATCAGCTGGTCGACAACTCATCTAGTTTTCAGTTGCTATCCTTCATAGATGCATACTTTGGATATAATCAAATAGCTCTGTACCCTGACGATTAAGAGAAGACAACTTTCATTATTGAAAAGGCTAACTACTGCTATAATGTAATGCCATTTGGGTTGAAGAACGCAGGGGCTACATATCAGAGGATGATGAACGAGTGTTTGAAGATCAGCTTGACAAAAATATAGAAGTCTATATAGATGGTATGATCGTGAAGTTAGCTGACCCTTCAAGCCACGTTTGAGACTTGGAACAAACGTTTGAGAAGCTGAGAGCCTATCAAATCCGGCTAAGTGTGCATTTGGAGTCTCGGCTGGAAAATTCTTGGGATTCTTGTTGACAAACAAAGGGATTGAAGAAAACAATCACACTTTGCAGTTTGAACCTGGAGTATGCATAGCTTCTATCTTATGCTTGGAACTGATAATGCAACCATGCTAGGTTGGGTCGAAACTTTTTATCATATCTGTCATACTGCTTGGATTTCATCATAGTATGTAGGATAATAATCTAGTTATCATGGAAATTTGTTTTTTCCTGTAATTTATTGATAATGAAAATATTCAACTGTTTAACGCACTAAAACACACAAGAAACAGAAGGAAGAAAAACAAGAGATTTCATTGACCTTAAAATAACATTGTGAATGGTAAAACTATGCCTTGTTCTTCAGGCACTCGACAGTCAGGCTGGCTCTTGGCTGGAGGATTCGTTTAACACAGCATTTACTCAAGAATTACTTGAAAAACAATGCATTCTACAAGGTAAGTGACAATGTTTTAACTAAACTCACTTAACCCCATGTTTGGGAATGGGTGCCCAATTAATGCTAAATGCCAATCTATGCAGGTCTTCCACATGGCAAACAAAAATATTGATGCAGATCAGAGGATAACTCATGACTTGGAGAAATTAACAACAGACTTATCAGGACTGGTCACTGGTATGGGAAAGCCATCTGTAGATATTTTGTGGTGAGTACTTCATTCATGTAATGTTGAAGTTTTTATTACCTGGGGGTTCAGTCCAGTAGTACTTGACTTTATGTATTTGATACTTTTTAACTTCTGTCTTTTTATTTCTTTTGTCCATAAGGTTCACTTGGAGAATGAAGCTTTTGACAGGTCAGAGGGGAGTGGCTATTCTATATGCTTACATGTTACTTGGTCTGGGATTTTTAAGAACTGTTACCCCTGATTTTGGTGACATGGCAAGTTAAGAACAACAGCTTGAAGGAACATTTAGGTTAGTTCATTTTAGCTTCTGTTGCTTCAATCGTGGTGTTTAACAATAGGTCTATGGAGATCATTCTGAACTTTATCCACTTGGTGCTTCCATTAGGTTCATGTACGAAAGACTGCGGACACAATCTGTTGCTTTCTTTGGAGGTGGTGCTCAAGAAAAGGCTGTGAGCTCCTCAACTAAACAATGCTTTATAGTTTCTTCCTTTCTTTTTCCTTAAAAGAAATCTCAATTGGAGGATGTGTTTGTGTTGTCTTAGATATCAATATTATATTATGTTTTGGGTTCTGATATGAGGAAATATAATCAAGGGGTGAGGTTTGAATGGAAAGGCCCAGCATAAAGCTGACTTTACTTTATTCTATTTGCATTTTGATTCTGGTAAGCTAAAATACCACTATTAATCACTGGACGGAGACAGTTTATTGTTAGTCCTTAACTTTCGCTGTTTTACATTGTTGGGCAGATGGTTGAATCTAGATTTAAAGAGCTTCTTAGTCACTCCAAATTGCTTTTAAAGAAGAAGTGGCTGTTTGGTATACTGGATGATTTAAGCAGCTCCCTCATAATGTGACTTGGGGCTTGAGTTTGCTGTATGCCCTTGAACCATCTGTACAGGGTGAATATTTTCTTGACTGCTTACAGTTGTTTTAATCCTTATCTCTTCCTGATTTCTTTTCTCTTGTGCTAACACTATTATTAATACAGGTGAGCTGGCTCATGCTCTGAGGTTCTTAGCATCTGTGGTTTCTCAAAGCTTTTTAGCTTTTGGTGATATTCTTGAACTGCATAGAAAGTTCATTGAGCTCTCTGGTGGTATCAATCGGATTTATGAGCTTGAGGAACTTCTGGACGCAACACAATCTGGTATGTCTTCTCTTTTCCCTCTTTCGCTGGGCTAGGCACTAAAAAATGTTTGTCTCTTTCTGCAGCATTAATTGTTCTTTCTAAGAGTCACCATGTTCTAATAAGGTCTTTTGACCATGCAGGAGATTTTATGAGTGGTGCTTTTGCGCCAAAAAAAAAAAAGAGGGATGTTCAAACCTCAGATGTAATGTCCTTTTCTAAGGTTGATATTGTCACCCCATCTCAAAAGATGTTGGCCAGGGAGTTGACATGTGACATAATGCGGGGTGGCAGCCTGCTTGTTACTGGTTAGCATTTATCATTGTAATTTGTTTCCTTTAATGAGATGAATCCTCTTGTAAACGGAAAAGGTAATTATGTTGGCAAGGAGAAATGAGATGCCCCAGAAGTTACTTAAAAAGTAAAATGGAATTTCTAACTCTATACAGTAACCTTAATAGCTTATTTGACTCAATTATAGCTTAAAGTGATGCTACTACTTTATGTGTGATTAATTACTACCAGCTTAGGCTAAATTATCTTATTGCTTGTTACTCATGTTGTTATATGGGAATTAGGGATAAATGGAAAATTATTGGGTAATAGGTAGTCTGGGAGTTTTGCTAGATATTCTTATTATTATTAATAGGGGCATTATGAATATGTAATGGTGTGAATGTAGTGGTATTTTGGTCTTTTCTGTTATTTTAGGATTGCCTTGCATAAAGTGGTATTAGATATAGCCACTTTTCCTGGCCTTAAAATATGGCCTGGAGAGCTATGAGGGAGATAGTGAAGTTGAGGCAAGTGACTACTGTTGAAGATTATTGGCCAGTAATGTGCCTACCAGAATGATGGATGGGAATCTTCATGGGAGGACTTAAATTTCGAAATTCAAGACAGTATCCAATGATTCAATCCAACAACAAGGTTGCATGTATTGAATCCAAGTTTGGTTTGAAATGGTTGTTCCAACAGCAACAGAAACTCCCTCAGTGTCATGAGAAAGAGTGAGGTCTGAACACAGGAGGCAGAGAGGAAGTGAGCATGTCATGTACATCCCTGCTAGCCCAAAATTCCATTTGTGAAGCTTCCAGTCTGCAATGAAGAATTTGAAAATCTTCTCTATGGCAGGCAGATTGTTGATAAGAAAAATGAGTCTCTGTACAGAGGTGGCAAGGACGTTGCAATTTTGTTGTGGAATTTGATCAAAGATAGGAGACTTTACTCTGTCAATGGAAATGTAAACAACTCCACCTATACTGTCAATGGAAATGTAAACAACTCCACCTATAGCTTCCAGAACTAAAGCAACAGTAATAAGATAGCCTTCGACAATTCTGCTAATTACAGAGACCTAGCCAGGAGTGTTCCCACGATCTTTCACACATCATATGTGCCTTTCATAATGGAGGAAGAAAGGAATTGAAGGTGCTAGCACTATGTGCAAGTGTGGCAGCGTGGGTGAAGAGCTGCTGATACAGGCAACTGGTTAAAGGCAGAGGATATTTGGAAATTTGTGTAGACCGTGTAGACCTTTGGGACAGCTGTCACTTGTTTTTTATTTTTTTGATATATTCAGCAATCACTTGTTCTTTACGTGTCAATAATGTTTTCACCCAAGTCGCATTTTTTTTTTTTTGGTAAATGACCCAAGTCGCATTTAAGGAAGCCACTTCTATTATGGGGCATGGGCTTTATGCAAAATGACAATGGGTCAAATGTTTAGTGGGCTTGACACTAATCCACATACATGCTTGGAGCAGTGGAGAGCTGTGATCAAGGATCACTATGGCTTCCTTTGGAGGACCATGTCTACGAATTGGATGAGGCCTCAGAATATGAGAAAGGTTATGTTTGGAGAATAAATAAATTACTTTTCAGAATTTTGCCTTTTATATGGGACTCGGGGTAATTAGGAAAATTGTAGAGTGACTGGTTTTGGGCATTCAGCTAGATATAAACATTGAATTTGAATTTCAACTATAATTTAAGTAGCATTACTGTTTTGAGCATTCTTTTAAAGCAACTCAGATTTACTATTAAGTAAATTAAAATATGGACAACTTGAGAATTTTTATTCCACTAACTGCAGTTATGCATATGCGATGGTGTGAATGAACTAGTATTTTGGTGTGTTTTTTATTATTTGAGGTTACCATGCATCACGTGCAGTGTTGAAGGTTTCTCATTTCCATAAATTTTGTAGGAGAAAATTCTGATGTTCAGCTTGTGGTCTATAATACTCAACCAGTCATTCTAGTTCTCTTCCAATTTCTGTTAAGGGTTGATGCATTATCTATGTTTTATTTTGCTATGTTCTGATCACTGTACTCCCTTGTTCAGATAAAAATTATGCTGACTCTAGAAATGTGTTGGACACACGCTTCAAAGTTATCCTAGAGAATGTGCGGTTGAATTATCTCCTGGAAAGGGAAAAAAGTGGTTGGGATGCCAATCTAAACTGGGAAGATATTCTTTCTCTTGGAGAACAGCAGAGGCTAGGCATGGTATGTGAATAATAGTTTCCAGGAATTTGAAACAGAATGGGTTAAAATTTGAGTACTTTATTTTTTCTGATTTAGTGCAGGCTTTGAAGTATATTTCTTATAGGAAGTGGTTTCACATATTTTAAAATGACTTCTCGTATGGATTTTTAACGTCTCACTTTTTGTTGTTGTTGTAAGGCACGCTTGTTCTTTCACAATCCTAAATTTGGTATCCTCGATGAGTGCACCAAGTATGTATGATGATTACTGTTGTCTCTCTCTACAAATGGTTATCATATTCTTATTCTTGTTTTACCTGTTTGTCTGAAAAAATAAAAATTATTGGCAGTGCAACTAGCGTTGATGTTGAAGAACACTTGTATAGGCTGGCAAGGGATGTGGGAATTACATTTGTTACATCCTCACAGGTAAGTATCTGTGGAAATTTTAATAGGACAACAAAGAAAATACAAACTTCATCATGGCTTATGATGAGGCACAGATGAATACTATATACTCATGTGGATTTTTTGTATGCCTGGCCCTCGCTCTATATGATTCTCTCACGTGATTTTTTGAATACTATATACATGCTCAAAACGTTGAGTTCAATTCCAAAAGAAAAGGAAATCTGTTTTCCAGGTTTTATCTTTCCGCAGAGACCAACAAAAGAATTCAAGTAAATACCCGAAAGATCTCTTCCCAATCTGTCCCATGCTTCTGGGATGAATGCTTAGATTGTTCGTGCACCCAAGAATTCTTGGAGACCCTGAAGCAGGAAAGCCTCGTGCTGGAGGTTCGACAGAGTAACACAGCCCTTGTTCTTGGGAAAATCTTGGGTTCACGTCTCCTTGGTAGGGCTGAGATTCCATGGAAAGAAGTTTTTGAATCGCCAAACATGGAGTTCAAAGAATGGGTGAAGAAGGACCTGGAGAATGGAAATGGTGAAGTTGCAAGTGCCTTCGGCTTCAGAGATGGAGAACAAGATCAGAAGGAGGTCGACGAACAACTGGGACGAGTGTGTTAGGTTTTTTTCTTTTTAGATGCACCTCGCGAGGTAGTATGCCCTCTATTATTTTTTTGAAATATACCTCGCGAAGTAAGATAGCCTTTTATTTCTTTTTTATACTTATTTTTCTTTTTTCCGCGATGTGACTGGGGCGCCTTTGAGTTGTACCTCGGGAGGTACCATTCCTATCTCGCGAGATACAGGTACCGTCGCCTATTATTTTTTTTAAATTATTGTATTTATTGTTTTGGAGATATACCTCGCGAGGTACCAGGAAAACCTCACGAGGTTTCTTTTTGAGATATACCTCGTGAGTCGTGACGTACAGTGTATGCCTACCTCGCGAGGTACAGTCCGATTTTATTTTTTTATACCTTTTTTTTTTTTTTAATTTCAAGACGTACAGGCAATGTTGTCAAAAACTAGTTTCTACGTACACGAAAGGGGCTGGTAGAAACGTAAATCGTAAAAAAAACGACACGACACGTAAAGTTTTTACTTTCTACTATATAAGGTCGAGCTCAAAATTATATATATATATATATATATGCATGGAAAAAAGTTCATAAATCAGTAAATAACTACACAAAATTCAATTGAAAAAAAAATCATAAATTACTAGTTCACTACTTAATGAAAACCTTCATAACCCATCCCAATGTATGTCAAAAATAGCTTTGTGCAGATAATTATTCACTCTTGACCACTAGAAAGAAGTAACTAGTAAAGCTTTATTCCCAACAAATTAATTTGTAGACGCTATGAGCATTTAGGTTTTGCACTTGGAATCTAATTGTGTAAAGCCTCAAATTCCCCTCACAAAGACTACTTTCTCGAATTCAAACAAAACAAGAATGCTTTGCAGCTATCGAAATCACACTCAAGCTAAAAAACAAAACATCCCTCATACAAAAAACACACACGGACATTCCAAAACCACAAAAGGGGAAAAAGAGAGAAGTGAGAACCCGGTAAGTCATATAAACCCGGCACAAGCGTAGAACGAGCGAGCACAATGAGGTGATGGGCCGGAGTGGATCACCAAGGAGGAGGACGAGCCGCGACGCCGGAGTGGAGGATGCGACGCCGGAGTGGAGGAGGCAACCGATGATTTGGGTTTTAGGGTGTTGGGCCGTTTGGGAACTCTAGAACCAAAGATGAATGCACGATGGAGATTGGAGAGAATGGGAGATTTTCGATTTGCTCGATGGTGTTTTATCGACTTAGGTTTTTTTTTTTTTTTGGTCTTAAGTAAAAACGGTCAGGACGGTAAAAACTTACGTTTCTACTAGTTTCTACGTTTTTACACTAGTGTCTATCCGTTTTTACCTCAGACAGTGTTTACCTGTGTTTTAGCACCGAAGACCCTGGTAAAGACATAAAAACGTACGTTTTACGTCTTTACACTAGTTTTTGACAACACCGCGTACAGTACCAAGCACAACCCACGAGGTGGGTGGCGCCCTTTTTTTTAATTATTATTTTTTTTTAGATATACCTCGTGAGGTATAGTGCTTACCTCGCGAGATCCGTCTCCTTTTTATTTCTTTATTTTGAAGATTACCTCGCGAGGTACGTGGCACACCTCACGAGGTACCGACACCCTTTATTTTTTTTTCCACACTTACCTGGCGAGGTAGATGCCTACCTTTTTTTATTTTGGAGATTTACCTCACGAGGTAACTGGCACACCTCACGAGGTACCGGCACCCTTTATTTTTAATTATTATTATATTTTTTAGATGTACCTCGTGAGGTACGCTTTCTACCTCGCGAGGTCTATCTCGCTTATTTTTTATAACTATTTCTTTATTTTGAAGATTACCTCGCGTGGTAAGTGGAACACCTCACGAGGTACTGGAGCCCTTCTTTTTAAAAAAAAATTATTATTATATTTTTTCTTATTATTTTTTTAGATGTACCTCATAAGGTATAGCGGCTACCTCGCGAGGTCTGTCCGCTTTGGAGTCTACCTCGCACACTTGACGAGGTATTGGCATCCTTTATTTTTTTTAATTATTTTTTTTTTTCCACATACACCTCACGAGGTAGATGCCTACCTTTTTGTGTAACTTTTTTTTGATTTTGGAGATGTACCTCACAGGTAACTGGCACACCTTACGAGGTACTGGCACCCTTTTTTTAATTATTATTATATGTTTAGTGTCTACCTCACGAGGTACTGGTGCCTCTTTTTTTAATTATTATTATATTTTTTCTTACTATTTTTTTTAGATGCATCTCGTGAGGTACAGTGCCTACCTTGTGAGGTCTGTCCGCTTTTATTTTTTATAATTATTTCTTTATTTTGGAGATTACCTCGCGAGGTACGTGGCACATCTCATGAGGTATTGGTGCCCTTTATTTTTTTTTCTCACATACCTGGTGAGGTAGATGCCTACCTTTTCTTTTATATATTTTTTTATTTTGGTAACTTGCACACCTCATGAGGTACGGACGCCTTTTTTTTTTTTAGTATAATTTTTCTTTTTTCTTTTTTTTTTGAGATGTACCTCATGAGGTACTGTCGCTTTTTTTTTTTTTTTTCTTTTGAGAGATGTACCTCACTAGGTACTTTGCGGATCCGGTTTCTCTCCCTCGCACACTCTCTCCCATCCCTCATCGGCATAGCGATCCTGGCCATCCAAATCTGGATCAACGGTCCAGATTGGTTTTTCTATAAAAAAAAAATTTGTTTTTTTTTTTGCTAAAAGACAAATTTTTTTTTAAAAACCAATCTGAACCGCTGGATCCAGATTTGGACGGCCGGATCGCTACCGATGAGGGATAGGAGAGAGCCTGATGGGGAGAAAATCCTCTCCCGTACTTTGCATACCTCGCGCTTGGCGCCTTTTTTTTTTTAATCATTATTATTATGATAGTTTTTCTTATTATATTTTTTTTTTTTGAGATGTACCTCCGCGAGGTACTCTCACCTTTTATTTTTTTTAATTATTTTTTTTATTATTTGTTTTTTTTTTTTTTTTTGTATACTTTAGTAATTTGAAAATAATTTATTTTTTTTTTTTTTAAAAAAAAAAACTAATTTAACTCACTTTTATTATCAAAATAAACGGAATTTGCTCATATTTTCATTGAGCCAGCGAAAGGATTTGATTTTACTTAAATCCAGGGACGGACCTATATTGGAGGGTTACGGGTTTCCAAACTTAACCTAAAAATTTAGAAAATTATATTTCGGGCGTATAAAATTTTTAATTTTTTTCCCATTTAAAAGTTTTATAGGGGAACTAAAATGAAAATATTGAAATTTTTATAGGATTTAATGCAATTTTATAAGCACATAAAGGTTTATTCTATAAATTTCCCCCCCCCCCCCCAAATTTCAATTTCTAGTTCCGTCCCTGCTCAAATCCATGAAGCACAAATTCACCAGATGAGTAATAGTCAAATATGAATAACTGTACCGAGTTAAATTAATTACTGAGTTTTCGGCAAAATAAATTACATTGAGTTTGCTTCCTTCCAAAGCAGCACGTCCCCAACTTTCTATTAATTATCTTATAATCTTTAATATAGGACCCATTAATTTAATTTAAAAAAATTAAAGTAGTGCACTTAAATTACTTATCCATAACGCCCCTATTAATAATAATAAGGATATCTAGCAAAACTCACAGACCAACCATTATCCAACAATTTTCCATTTATCCCTAATTCCCATCTAACATCATGAGTAACAAGCAATAAGATAATTTAGCCTAAGCTGGTAGTAATTAATCAAACATAATGTAGTAGCATCACTTTAAGCAATAATTGAGCCAAATAAGCTATTAAGGTTACTGTATAGAGTTAGAAATTCCATTTTAATTTTTTAGTAACTTCTGGGGCATCTCATTTCTCCCGCCAACATAATTACCTTTTCCGTTTATCTTCAATGCTCTAACCTCTGCTTCCTCACGTGACAGAGGGTAAATTATTTGATCCCTCAGAGTTCCCAAGCATGTATAAGGCCGCTGAGGAACATAGAAGATGCCACAACCTGACCCAGCCTCTTCATCCGCATCTTCAGATGGTTTGGAAAGTCTTCCACTTGCAACAGGCCAAAGTCCTCTAAGAACTCTGAAAATGGAACTTTTTCCACTTGCATTTGACGTTTTAAAATATAATAATGCAACATTTAATAATCAATTACAAGAGGATTCATCTCATTATAGGAAACAAATTACAATGATAAATGCTAACCAGTAACAAGAAGGCTGCCACTCCTCATTATGTCACATAACTCCCTGGCCAACATCTTTTGAGCTGGGGTGAGGACATTACATTACATCTGAGGTTTGAACATCCCTTATTTTTTTTGGCGCAAAAGCACCACTCATAAAATCTCCTGCATGGTCAAAGACCCTATTAGAACATGATGACTCTTAGAAAGAACAATTAATGCTGCAGAAAGAGACAAACATTTTTTAGTGCCTAGCCTAGCAAAAGAGGGAAAAGAGAAGACATACCAGATTGTGTTGCGTCCAGAAGTTCCTCAAGCTCATAAATCCGATTGATACGACCAGAGAGCTCAATGAACTTTCTTTGCAGTTCCAGAATATCACCAAAAGCTAAAAAGCTTTGAGAAACCACAGATGCTAAGAACCTCAGAGCATGAGCCAGCTCACCTGTAGGAATAATAGTGTTAGCACAAGAGAAAAGGAATCAGGAAGAGATAAAGATTAAAACAACTGCAAGCAGTCAAGAAAATATTCACCCTGTACAGATACTGATGCTCTATCTCCCTCGTGTTCAAGGCCATACAGCAAACTCAATCCCCAAGTCACAATATGAGGGACCTGCTCTGTGATAAAATCATCCAGTATACCAAACAGCCACTTCTTCTTTAAGAGCAATTTGGAGTGGCTAAGAAGCTCTTTAAATCTAGATTCAACCATCTGCCCAACAATGTAAAACAGCGAAATTTAAGGACTAACAATAAACTGTCTCCGTCCACTGATTAATAGTGGTATTTTGGCTGACAGAATCAAAATGCAAATAGAATAAAGTAAAGTCAACTGTATGCTGGGCTCAAACCTCACCCCCTGATTATATTTCCTCATATCAGAACCCAAAACATAATATAATATTGATATCTAAGACAACACAAACACATCCTCCAATTGAGATTTTTTTTTTTAAGGAAAAAGAAAGGAAGAAACTACAAAGCATTGTTTAGTTGAGGAGCTCACAGCCTTTTCTCGAGGCACCACCTCCAAAGAAAGCAACAGATTCTGCATGTGTCCGCAGTCTTTCATGCATGAACCTAATGGAAGCACCAAGTGGATAAAGTTCAGAATGATTTCCACAGACCTATTGTTAAACACCACGATTGAAGCAACAGAAGCTAAAATGAACTAACCTAAAAGTTACTTCAAGCTGTTGTTCTTGACTTGCCATGTCACCAAAATCAGGAGTAAAAGTTCTTAAAAATCCCAGACCAAGTAACATGTAAGCATATAGAATAGCCACTCCCCTCTGACCTGTCAAAAGCTTCATTCTCCAAGTGAACCTTGTGGACAAAAGAAATAAAAAGACAGAAGTTAAAAAGTATCAAATACATAAAGTCAAGTACTACTGGACTGGACCCCGGGTAATAAAAAACTTCAACATTACATGAATGAAGTACTCACCACAAAATATCTACAGATGGCTTTACCATACCAGTGACCAGTCCTGACAAGTCTGTTGTTAATTTCTCCAAGTCATGAGTTATCCTCTGATCTGCATCAACATTTTTGTTTGTCATGTGGAATACATTTTTTAGCATTAATTGCACCCATTCTTGGTTAAGTGAATTCCATTGTCACTTACCTTGTAGAATGCTTGTTTTCTAATTATTGAGTGTGTTTTAATGGCTGTTCAACAGTTTTTACCATTCACAATGTTATTTTATAAATTTTTGTTTTTCAATGCGTTCAACAGTTGAATATTTTCATTATCAATAAATTACAGGAAAAAACAAATTTCCATGATAGCTAGATTATTTTCCAACATAATATGATGAAATCCAAGCAGTATGACAAATATGATAAAAAGTTTCGACCCAACCTAGCATGGTTGCATTATCAGTTCCAGGCATCAGATAGAAGCTATGCATACTCCAGGTTCAAAATGCTAAGTGTGATTGTATCCTAGACTGAAAATGTCTGACTTGTACACAGGGAATCAGAGACATAAAGCACAATCAAATAGGAAAAGTGTTGAGAACCCCTCAAACTCGACGCTTAAAAGATTATTAGGTAAGAAAATTATTAATATTTTAAGTGAAAGTTCAGGAATAATTTTCATATAATCTCTCTGAAAACCCTTTGGGCGTAACATGTAGACAAAACGCAGGTCCATGATATATCTTATGCTGGAGCTTAATTTTCATAATCTCATGGACCTGTGGCTGATATTTCTAACAGCCAACTAAGCAACTGTCAATGACTACCGCAGTGCACCAAGTGTGGCTGACCCACTAAACATGTTTATTAAATTCCATCCACACTAAAGAATATGCAATACGAGATATTAATTGGTGGGATGCAATTTAACACAAGACGGCAGAGTACAACTGCGTCTCAAGCTTTAAGTTAAAAAAAAAAAAAAAAAAAAAAAAAAAAAAAAAGTAGAGTGACTGGTTTTGGGAATTCAGCTAGATATAAACATTGAATTTGAATTTCAACTATACTTTAAATAGCATTACTGTTTTGAGCATTCTTTTAAAGCAGCTTAGACTTTCTATTAAGTAAATTAAAATATGGACAACTTGAGAATTTTTATTCCACTAACTGCAGTTATGCATATGGGATGGTGCGAATGAACTGGTATTTTGGTGTGTTTTTTTATTATTTGAGGTTACCATGCATCACGTGTAGTATTGAAGGTTTCTCATTTCCATAAATTTAGTAGGAGAAAATTTTGATATTCAGCTTGTGGTCTATAATAGTCAACCAGTCATTCTAGTTCTCTTCCAATTTCTGTTAAGGGTTGATGCATTATCTATGTTTTATTTTGCTATGTTCTGACCACTGTACTCCCTTGTTCAGATAAAAATTATGCTGACTCTAGAAATATTTTGGACACACGCTTCAAAGTTATCCTAGAGAATGTGCGGTTGAATTATCTCCTGGAAAGGGAAAAAAGTGGTTGGGATGCCAATCTAGAAATATTGCCAAACCTCTGTGAACTACATACCTATACTTTGGTGAGACATCATTACAGAAATATTGCCAACAATTCATCTTGACAGGGATCATTGATGTTAATACTAGGATGCCCCAATCACGATATATAGACCACAAAAACGTGCACTATATCATTTCAAGTCCTTTATCAAGAGCGAAAAACCAGTAGAGCTGTTAACTCAGTCAGATCCTCTAAACCAAAGAATATAAAAAAAACTGAAACAAGAAAGTTATAAAATAAACTCTAGAAGAGGAACCAGACTGTACACAGAATAATTGTAAGGTTCAATAATCAACTGAACTGTTATATACAGTCATATTTGAGTAACAAGTGGGTAAGTGTGCTTAGAAGCGGAAAACAGACAAGAGAAAGAGAAATCACCATCCCAGAGCTATTGAGACTTTTGTGCATTAATGGTATTATAAAATTTAGATACACGACGAGTTGGGGGTTTAGACTTGACAGGTTTCTTTCTGAGACCGAAAATCTCTTGCACCAAAGGAACGTGCACCAGGACTAGTTTCCATGCCAGCAACCAGCCTACAACAATCCAATTCAGTGGAGGATTAATCAATTTAAACTCTGAAATAAGCATCAGAAGCAAATCCAACCAAGTAAAGAGAAAAATTACCCAGAGAAATTATGAGGAGAACAAATCCGATGGCAAGGAGAGGGCGGAGAAGGAGGACAGAAAGGGAATCTACGGTGAACAGTGACTCCATCGCGACCTCAACACTCGACTGAGAAGAGATTCAATTCTACGCTGGTGATGTTTAATAGAATTGGGAGAGACGGAGCACGAGGTTGAAAGATTAGGTAGAGAGACGAGAGACCTGTTAAGATCGTTGAGATTGGGGTCCGTAAGATTGCTTATTTATTTGGGTCAATTTTAGACCTAAAGCATTTTATTTAAGCCCACCTTGCTGTGACAGAGACCTAGAGTCTCATTCTCATCAATATTGGAAGCCTGTGATAGGTCACCATTTGAAGTTTCCTCTTCTTCCGCTACTGGAACAAAATGAAAAGAAAGTATTTTTTTTTTTTTTGGTCAAAGGATATATATATATATTAATACTGTCAACGGGTACAATACATAAAGATAAATACAAACAAAGCTAAACCAAATACAATAAAATAAACTGGATACAATACTAGCCAAACACCGTACAATAAAAATATCAGAGAAGAAGTAGAATCATAGACGATAATGGCCTCCTCAATACCCAAGGTTAGAAGTAATGTGCGAAAAGTGTTGGTTGTAAAACCCACCCTAACGGCACACAATCTTATAAGCAATAGCCGCAATTAAGGCGGCTAAATGGGTATCCCATCTTGGGGTAAAGAACACGAAAACCCAACCTTGGAAGAACGAAGACCCTTAGTGTCCCGAAGAATACTTTTTCTCTTCGATCAAGCGTACCGGTGACCTCGACCATATACCGATCAAGTTTTGGCTAACACTAAAGCTTTGGATTTGCCACCATCGAACACACCTCACAATGGTCCTCACATAGATAAGGTGCAAAATATTATCAACCATCGACACGCCCTTCCCCCAAAATCGCAGATCCAAGCCACAACAAAGCACACCACCATAAAATCCCCAATCCACAACAACATCAAGGGAAACACAAGAACAAAAACAATAAAAATAAAGGAAACAAGCGAGACAAAACCTTCGCGGAGACCACCGTTGCGCCGAGACCACCGCCACGCCCGAAGACCACCGTCGAGGAGACGTCCGTACAAAAGCTCCCACCGCCGAGACGAGGGAGGACCACGCCCGCAACCAAAAGACGAGGGACGCCGGAGCCGGAGAAACGCGAGGACGGAGACCGCAGGAAAGCCGGCGGAGAAGAAGGAAGGCCGCCGCTTTGTGTCCTCGTTCCAAGCTAACATCGGGCCGCCTCGGCTCATCGTCCGATCTAGCCATTTGCCGAGATGAGGGGCGAGAGGAGGCTCGCCGGGCGCGAACGCCGCCGGCGAGACAGAAGCCGAGCTAGTTGGAGAAGATGAGGGGAAACCCTAGCAGAGGCGCGACTCGGGAAAAGGGGAAGGCGGTAAGTTCGATTTAAATGAAAAGAAAGTATTCATCAATTAAGAAACCAACAATTAAAAACCAGATAAGAGTAAAAGATATGGAGTCATGGAGATTAAATAATAATAAAAACTGAACAAATATCAAGCATTCAAAATGTAAATAATTTTCAATTTGGATCATTCACAATATGAGTCGTCATGTAACTGTTACAGTTAATAAAGCAAAGTTAAGTTGAAGTTATCTACACGGCTAACGGCTGACACTGTTCCAACACACAAGGAGGTAATACTATAAGGGAAAATATGACAGTAAAACAAAAACAAAACAAAAATCATATAAAGCCAACCAGACGACTGACTCTGCAGCATTAATTTGGGAAGGCCATCTCAAGTCACATGCTCCTTCTATTTGTTTTATTTGTTTCATCACAGGAGTACTTACTTAAGCTAAATCAAACTATCAAACTATTACATAATAGTAAAAGAAATGGCTTTAAAAAAATAAAAGTCATATGGCTGTTACATGTAGTAAAGTGAAGCACGAGTGATTTTTTTCAACACAAGGTGGGGATTACATAGTTATCCTATCCATGCATGTGTGGTAGCCGGGGATTCCCTACTTGGCTGCTCGCTACTCTAATCGTAGCAAGTCAGCCCCACCAAGGGAAATGATAGGATAACCATGTACCTAACGGTCCTGACCAAAGGAAAAAAAGAATTCACAAATGCATCCTTCAATCATAACAAAGTAACAAACTAATACTCCCTCCTTCCCAATTATAGGAAGCCTATTTACCAGAATTTGGAGAGATTAAGAAGGGAAGTTAAATTAGTTAATTATAATTATTTTCTAAAAATACCCCTGCTGAAAGTTGAAAATTACATCAAAGGTAAAATTAGTTCAATGGTAGCCCTCACACTCAGTCCATCGTGGAATCCTCTCGCGAGTCGGATCTCTCTGAATGCTATGCTAATGATCATTATTTGTTTACGAGATTGGTTGACAGTTATATGCATAGAGGCATTGTCCATATATTATAAAATTGTATGATAATCCATCATTAAATAGTAAAAAAAATTAAAAATCTTCATGGTTATTGTATTTAAAGTGATTTTAAAATATTTATGGTCTATTTGGTTCCTGGAATTAGTGAGGTTACATTCATAATGTAATAGTAATAATTATATGAATTTGTGTGGTTAGTGGTTAGTGGCTACTCATTAAAGTAGAATCTCTCACTTGATAGAATATAAGCGTGTTGTAAATTAATTATTGTGGAAGAAGTATTAGTAGGGGTAATATAGGAAAAATATGACAAAAATTGCTCAAAATTATTTTATAATAAAAAAGTATAATTAAGGTGTATATAACATTCATGAGCTGCAAACATTATTTACTTTATAAAATATATAGGTGTATTATTAAATTATTATTGTCTTTAATTATTGTTGAGAAAGTATAAATAGGGGTATTATAGGAAAAAAATTGACAAAAGTTAAAACTTGCTCTTATAATTATGACCAAAACCAACTCCAAAAAGTGTTCTTATAATTAGGGGCCGGAGGGAGTAACATTTATTTTTAGGATGCAGAAATTAGCTAAGGAACACAAAAGAAAACATTGAACTTATAATCTCCACAAATAAAAGAAAAGCAGCAGAAAGGTTCGTGTCGCCCCGTTGGATTGAGGACGAGCCACAAATAATTTCAAAGGCGCAAGGAAGAACAGAACCTTACCGGAGGTCCGAGGTTGATTCGCGTCGCAGCCGTCGGATTGAGGACTGAGCCAACTTTTACCGGTTTGAGATCAATTCGCGTCGCCGCCGTCACTTCTTTGGATTCGAGATCGAGGATTGAGGTCGAAGACGAGGTGACGGACGTCGAGGTCGAGAGGGAAAGTGACTTACGGTTTCTGAGATTTTAATCGAAGCAAGAAGGAAACTTATGGAGGATTGAGGTCGAGAGACAAGCTGACGGAGTACTGAGGTCCAAAGACGAGAGGGAAAGGTGCAGTGGAGAGACGAAGACGGAGGCCGAAGTCGAACACTCGAAGTCTCAAACTGGATCCATGCGTGTTTGGCAGTGGCACGGGTATTGGCGATTTACAAAAATCAAACAAAAAAAATGGGTCAAACCGGATCAATCTAAGAGCTCTAAGGCCCTGGACTGAAGTCTGATCCAACCCGAGCAAATTAGTCTATCTGATCTGTGTAGTACTATCCCGGAACAACCTTTTTTAATAGGACCGGATCAGGTCAATTCACCTGGACTGCCAGATTTTTAAGACATTAAAAGATTTCCGGAATAAGATAGATACTTCATCTTATCATTTATACAAGAACTTGTTAACTTTGATGGGAGGAGTTAAGGAGCCCATAAAATAAATTAGATTAAAATATTTATGTATATTATTTTTAAAAATTAATTTGTCTCACTCATAAATTGATATATAATCTAAAGATATAAAATATTATGATCAAGTAATTTATTTTGCTTCCTTACTATTTTAAAAAACTCTTATATTAAGGATACAAGATATTATTATATTTAATACTTTTTTTATCTCCTTTTTAATATAACACATATTAAAAGATTTGATTGGATTAAGGAAAAGGAAAAAATTTAGTTAGTTTATTACTACCTTTGGTCCTAATTATAGGAACACTTTGATAGTACAATTTACACTACCAAAGTATTCCTATAATTAGGACTGAGAGATATTATTTTTTCTCGGTATCACCATCGACACTACCCCTAATCCCTCTCTTCCTTCCCTTCATCCGTCCACACTTCCGGCAATATCTATTGAGCACTGAAAGAACAAAGTGAAAGCTTGCATAAATTATAAGGATAATAAAGTAAAGTACTATCTCTAGTCCTTATTATAAGGCACTAACTAACTTTTCTCATAAACCAATAAAAATAGTTAAAGTCAATACAGTTGTCCTAGGATTTAAGTAATTTCTAATATTACCATACTAATTATACTAAACTCTAATATTATATTAATTATTACTCTCACCCACTACCCTTATTAATTATGAGCATATATGAAAAAAAAAATTAACACTCCTTGGGAACAAGCAAATGCCTTATAAAAAAATCAAATAAACTTATTAGTTGATTTCTTATAATAAAGAGCAAAGAGAATATATTAGACTATTAGTTTTTGAGGTTTGACAGCAAAGCTGCCTTAGAAGTATAAACCCATGAGCATTATTATCTTAAAAGTTTTTCTTATGTCAAATGTATTAAAACGTAGAATATCGCTCCTGCCCATGGTAGTTAAAATCGCGCTTAAAGCGCAAAAAACGCCGCTTTTACGCTTTTTTTGGGGTAAAACGAGTTACGTGGTGGAAAAAACACACCGAGGTAAAAGCGTAAAAAGCGCCGCTTTAAAGCGTAATAGTGTAAAAATGCAACGTTTTTGCAAAAAGCGCCGAGTTTACTAAGGGACTTAAGTGAAGTTTTAAAAGTTCTACGGAGGGACTAAATGAGAATTTTCAAACTATTTTGGGGCAGAACTGAAATTTCAAAAATATCTGGGTCCTTTTCTGTAATTAATAAATAAAGATCATTTTACTCCTAATTACACTTAATTCAATACAAATGTTCCTAACTCAGCTTAGTACTTAATCATACAATAATGTCCCATAAAATACATTAAAAATCCCAATTTAATCATGTAAAATCATATAAAAAATATGGTTTGATCAATGACAATGTTAGACATTTTAATTGATATTGCATTGATCGATATATGTGTATATGAAGGCGGTATCTTATATACATATGCAAGTAAAAACTCTATTTATTTTACGATTTTACGTTTTACGATTTTTCATTCTCCTTCCGTTTTTACGTAAAAACTACGCTTTTACTACCATGCTCCTGCCTATTAATAGGATTAATTTTGTTCGTTTGTTGACTGATTTTTGCTGATGTGGCTATGATATTAAGCCACGTCATCACATCAAATCCACATCGGCGACTTAAGAACTAAAATAAGAAACGGTCTCTACT